>OY728151.1:1257507378-1258148339 GCA_963277665.1 Viscum album | reverse complement strand
AAAGAATGTGTATGGTGGTCTGAGGTTTTGAATAGACTATCATAGGTTAAATTAGGTGACGATCAAAAATATTTACCCTCTTATGAGGATACATGATCTTTTCAACTAGCTAAGTGGGGGTGAGTTTATTTTCTAAGATTTATTGGAGGTCTAGATATCACCAGTTAAGGGTGATATCATGGAGATTTACTTCGGATACAGGTATGGGCACTTAGAGTTTATAGTCATGTCATTTGGTGTTAAGAAGGCACCAACCACGTTCAAAGAGTTTATAAACTCCATGTTCCATGAGTTCCTAGATCATTTCATCATCATATTCATCGATGATATCTTAATCTACTCAGATTCATAGGAGGATAATTCTGAGAATCTCAGGAATATCTTCTTGGTTCTCTGATGCCACCAGTTCTATTGAATGTTGTCCAAGTGTAAGTTTTGGAAATGGGAGGTGCATTTCCTTGGTAAGGTAGTGTCTCACTGGGGTATGGGAGTAGACCCATTTATGGATGAAGTGGTTGTTTCCTGGGCAGCACCCACGAACATGGTATAGGTTCATAGTTTACTTATTATCGTAGGCTATTATAGAAGGTTTGTACTTGATTTCTCTCGAGTTTCATCCTCATTGATATTTTTGACAAGGAAGGACCAAGATTTTTCTAGGAGCAATCAGTTTCAAGAAGCATTTAGTATTCTGTAGGGGAATTGGGTATGTTACGGAGTGATCTAGATTCCTGAGAGTGGGGTAATGTTTTAGGTGTTTGGTAACACTTCCCATATGAGATTGGTATACGTTCTAATGAAGTAGTAAGAAGTTATCTCTTATAGGTCTAGGAAGTTACATCCTCATAAGAGTAGCTATGCCACCCATGATCTGAAACTAGTAGAATTTGTGTTTTCACTGAAGTTGGGGTGGCATTACCTTATTGGGGTGATCTTTGTGGTCTTCTTGGATCACAAGAGTTTGAGATATATCATTTCTTAGCATGATCTAAATTTGAAGTAGTGGAGGTGGATGGATTTTCTTTAGAAGTATGACTTGGAGATCTCCTACAACCTAGGAAAGGGGAATTTCAGGGAAAATTAATTGAGAAAAAATTCATAAAAGGATATTGTTCAAGAATCTACAGATAATTGCAAAGTGATATAAGAGTTGGTAGCCTTGCATTGAGATAAAAGGGTGGATAGTGGAAGTGGATGTTTGTTTTAAAAAAATTGCAATCTTCTTTGATCTAGTAGGTGGAGGATTCTTAGTGGGGAGACTTAGAGGCAGAGGTGATGTGCGATCACATTGGCCATGGTGATGCTCCTAAAGGACAGTCAGAGGATGGTTGAAACTGGGTGTTGTTTCATGGGAGGTTGTTTGGTCCGGTGGTGATGCATGATGGAGTAATTCGTGAGTTTCATAGCTTTCCTTTGGTAGTGCACCTAGTTTTTTTCAAGATGTATCCCAGCTTAAGGATCATTTTTTGGTGGCCCAGTATGAAAAAGGCATTGGAAGAATTTTTTTTAAGGTGCTTGGTTTTATAATAGGTAAGGGTCAAGCATCATGTTCTAGGTGGTTTATCACATCCCATGGATGTTCCCAAGTGGAAATGGAATGACATACCGAGGTATTGGTTCAAAGGGTTAACTAGATCTCAGGGAGGTTGTGATGTTATCCGGGTGATAGTGGATGGTTTGATGAAATCAGTCCACTTCTTAGCGATCAAGGAGTTGGGCATAGTGGATGCTTGGGCTAAGAATTTAGTGGAAGAATTGTTACTATTTCAAAGAGTTATGAGGTCTATTTTCTCTGATCAGGATGCAGGATTTTACTCACGATCGTAGAGGGGATTACAACATGCTTTTGGAACTCATTAATTCCTCCACACTACTTCCCACCCCCAGATAGATGGGAAGATGGAACGGACTATCCAGATGTTGTAGTATATGTTGCGAGAATTTGTATTAGACTTTGGTGGATCTTGGGTACAACACCAGCCTTTGTTAGAGTTTTCTTATAATAATATCTTTCACTATTCTATTGGCATGGCTCCATTTGAGAATTTTTACAGAATACTATGTCACTCTCTGTTGTTCTAGATATAGGTTGTAGAGATATTTGTTCTTGGACCTGATGTGGTTTATAGCATGATAGAAAAGGTTCAACTTGCTTGTGATAGGATGAAAGTAGTGCATGTTTGGAAGAAGTCTTATTTAAATCGTAGAAGTATTCACTTGGAGTTCGATGTTGGATACCAAATGTTCTTAAATGTTTCCTCTCAACATGGGAAATGGAGGTTTGGCATAGGGATAAAGCTTTGTCCTAGGTTTTTTGGGGCCTTTGAGGTGTTGGGGTGAGTTAGTTATGTGGCGTATTGGTTGGTGTTTCCACCGAAATTATAGAGGATCTACAGTGTATTTAACGTCTCTCATCTTCATCGATATTTTCATGATGACTCCCATTTCATTGACTAGGGAGAGTTAGATATCAAGGATTACATGACATTAGTGGAGTGGCTAGTAGAGATCCAGGATCATTGATAGAATGTGCTGTGTAGATAGGCCATTCCTTTGGTTTGTGTGTTGTGGAGGCATGGTGGTTAGGAGGAGAGTAATAGGGGGCAAGAGATGCATATGCATTCCCTATACCCGAAGTTTTTTTTGAATTTTTTCCTTGTTATATTTTTCTTAATAATGATATGCCTGAACTTTGTTAATTTTGAAATGAGTTGTTTTTATTGGTTTTTAATGTGTGTGGTGTGTTGTGTGATAAAGTCTTGAAATATGAAAAGGGGAGGACTTTATTTCTAATTGAGACATAATAACTATGATGTGATTAAACCCATGCGAGCATGTCAATGTCACCCATAGAAGATAGTATCTTGGCATAGAGGAAAAAATTACCTAATTTTTGTGTTCATATGGTGTGGTTTTTTCTGATTGTGAAAATGTGCTTTGTGGTCATTTGGGTTGACATATCAAAAACTATGATAATAATTCCTGGTTAGTAGATGTTGGAGGAGGTGTTCTTGGGTGTATAGGTTTTATACTCTAGATTTGGAATAACCCAAGGTGGTTTACCATTGAACACTGACGTGTTTACTTGTTGTAATTATTTCAAGTGTGATGACATCCTTTATAGGTATCTCAAGGGATGGCTATTCAGACCCTTCCTCTCTTTCCCTTTAGGTTGGTTTTGAATTCTCAAGGGCGATAATAGTTTGAGAGGTAACTATTATAATGTCCCAGACCTCTCTATTCCACTAATTTATGGGAAATTTGGAGTTCGAGGTGTCCTAGGAGGTTAAGGTTTATCATTTTTAACACTATGAAATAATCACCATTTTCCAAGTTTTCCGATGGAATCTTATCCCAACTCTGTCTCATACTAGTGATGTCTCACTCTAATGGAGTCTCACCCTGGTGGTAGCTCACCTAGGTGGTGTCTCACCCTGGCAGTATCTCACCCTCTCACCTTGGCGGTGGCTCACTGTATATCACTCGCTGGTGGTGGCTCGCTAGCGGTGCCACATCTTGCGGTGCCTCATCCGACAGTGTCTTTCTAGTGGTTCTGCATGCCTAGCTATGGGTGCCATTGTAGTGTCTTTTCTGGAGGTGCCTTATGCCTCATGATAGGACACCCTAGTGGTGTCTCGACTAGTAGTGTCTCATATGGTGGTGTCTCGACCAACAGATTCTCACGGACAGTGTAAAGTGGTTTATCCTAATGGTGCTTCACTGCCAATAGTACCTCCTTTCTAATAGTTTTTCATTTCTGCTACAAGTGTTTGGATTTCGTAGTTTTATGACTCTTATGATGGGAATTGGTTTTAACGAATAAATTTATGGATTTTATATTCATTTCAAAATGTTTTAATTATATCCTTTTTCATAAGGGTCTAGTGGGTTTGAAATGGTCAAACCACGTGCTCTTACTCTTATACACCTTTAATGGAAAAGTAAAATAGTATCTAATCCGTGACTTAGATGAGATATTTATAAATCTGAAATATATTTCCCCTTGATCATTCCTTATGGAATTCTCTTGCAATAGGATGTGGCTAATCCCTCTTCCAATTGGATCTTTGTATCCAGGCTAATATAATTGGTTCATGTTTCCCTAGAGATTCACCTAGTATATGTGTGCCCTTATTTTTGGCACAACAAGGAAGTGTCGATCATTCTTATTCCAAGTAGTTTTCCTTTATCTTTATTAAATTTGAATCATGTGGGTTGGGTATAAATATTTTTACCTTTGTAAAGATATTTGATTCCAGATTAATAATGATAATCAAATTGGTTTAAAAATCAGTATATAGGGGGCTGGGAAAAGTGATGCATGATTTTATTTTTTTATTGTTATTGATGATATTATGATTTGTATGGGCTAACTTCCCACAAAAAATCTAGGTTGTTGGGGGTTCTTTTTTGTGAACTAGATTGTTTGTGGAATGTATATTTTTTGGTTTGTGTTTAACTCTTATATATATAATTTGGTTAACCACACATATTACACTAATAAATAGATTCCCTAGGATCATTCAGTTTCTGTTTTAACCCCTAAATTAACATGTGGAATTAAATAAGGGATTCCTTATTAAATCTGAAAATGTGTTTTGTGAGGTGATGCTTTTGGGATTGTTGTAGTTTCTGTTTGTGGGGAAAGTGGATAACATGTGGTCATAAAGTGGGGTTGTGATGGGTGTGGTATGAATGAGAAGCACAGATGTGAAACTAGGTGTGTTATAATGTGTTTTTTTATGTGGTGGTGAGTTGGGGGGTTATTTTGGTTAGTATGGTGGTCTGGGTATGATGAATTTGAAGAAAGAAAGTAGTTATTTTGATGGGTAATTCACCCAAATTTTCTCTATTAATAACATCCAAAAATATTCATCCCATATCAAGAGGTCATGGTATGATGTTTCATTAATGTGAAGTGCTTTAATTTACCATGACTGTTTCTGTGTTTTTTAGTTTTTTAGGTAGTGATGGAATGAATGAATAATTGTTTAATAATGTTTGGAATAGATTGGGGTGTTTTGGTTAATGGAATTTAAATGATCAAATGAATTGGTTGGAAATGTGAAGTGGGGTTTGTGGCAGAATGTGTGGTGTTGTGCATTTAGAGGTAGCAGCATAGGTGAATGTTTTGTGAGTTAGTGATTTTTTTTGATAACTCATAGTTTAGGATTTATTTTTTGGTATTGTATACATATATACTTGTATTTTCCTTTTTGAGTTATATATGCACCCCACCCATGTTGATAACTATGTGTCAAACACCTGCATCGTCCTGTGGGGGTGTTTTTTCCAACATCTGGTGAAGAATACAGATGCATGGGTACCTACTCTTTTCCACTCTATATTCCAACAGATTTAGGTGTAGAATAGGTTGTGATGGTCATAGGATTTTTAGTGTTTTAGATTTTTGTATTGATAGCCCAGGTGTTTGAGGGAAAAGTGGTTTGTGGACCAGGTGTCTTAGGGTGAGTTGTGATAGCCCAAGTGTTTGTGGGCGAGGTTTTTTGTTTCCCAGGTGTCTTCAAGATGACTTACGATGTGATTTTTCAGGTTTTATGGGGATGAGATGTGTTGTGAGTCTCAATTGTGTGTAAGGGGTGTTTTGTGAGGCCTAAGTCTGTGCGGGTGAGATATGTTGTGAGGACCAGGTGTGTGTGGGTAGGATGTGATGTGCTATATGGAAGGGATGAGAGCTCCAAGATGTAAAACGTTGGGTGAGAGAATAATACCAGGGGTAAAGTGGTGTGGGGTACCCAATAATCGATGTGATTTATATTATATTACGTTACTTTAATTACTTGGTGAGGTTTCCTTGGTGAGGTTGTGTTTTGTTAGTATATATGTATAGGTTCTTTTTGGTTCTATAGTTTTCTTATGAAGGTGTTGGTATGCATATTTCACATGTGCATGAGAGGATTTGGTTTTAATATTGAGTATAATTTTATTCTCATCCTATTTATATAAAACTGTTTTCATATTTCCAATAGGATTTCACAGACTGTACTCAACCCTACTAGCTGGGATCCTTAACAGTCGGTGTGTTGCTGCCTAGCTTTACTTTGATATTTACTTTGGTGTCTTTTGTTTTCTGTATCTGTTCTATCTATAAATTCACATGGGATGGTTTGGGTTTCTCTTTTATATATGTCTTGGAGTTGTTTTGGATTATTCATCTTATCTCCAGATCTTGTTTCTTAAAAATGGTAATGCCTCTCATATTGTGAGATTTGTACACCCTTGGTGCTATTTTCCAACCTGAAAACTACTAAAGGCATGAATCTAGGGTCATTATCTCCATTTCATCATTTCAACTCCGAGAGTTTTATCTTTTTAGGGAGGGGTTTGTGACATGATAGGTTATTTTAATCCTTATCTTCTTAGTTTAACCCTCAATTAAACCCATTTTTACCTTAAATGTGATAATTAATTCTTACTATTTTCATTATTAGTTTTGATCAAATATTAAGTTTACATTTTTATATAATATAAATTATGATGAATCCAATTATTTAATCCATTTTTTATAATTCGATTCATAGAAGTTTCAGAATTCAATTTACAATTATACTTGCGGATGCAATGAAAAAGGGGGTTTTCAAAGAGAAAATTCTCATAAATATAGAAGTTTTTAATATAAAAATTAAATATAAAATTGGTTTCAATGAAATAAATTAGTTAAATTGTAAAATAATTCAACTAATTTTACTTTAAAAACAATTTAAAATATAAATTAACTTTGAAAATAATTTAAATGAATATGCAGTTTTTAGTAAAAATCAGTATTTTCCACTATTCATTGAAAAATGAAGCATTTAAGAAAAAACCACAAAAAATAACCCAAATATAATTTTGATATTCCGATTTAAAATTCTATTTCATTTTTTCAAATAAATTTTATAAAATTTTTAAAATTAATTATAAATAATGTGTTCAAAACACATCTAAACTATCTTTTTAAAAAATGTAGTTTTTCAGAAAACATTTATTTTTCATTGAAATGGTTCTCATTTTGTTTCTCATCAATAGATATAAATTTTATTTATTTTATAGTTGTTTAAAACATAGAGTTTTCATAATTTATTTATTAATCTTCATACACACCAACTTAATAGCTTGGTTCAATGGTCATTATTACATTAAAATATTTTAATACAATATCATATTTCATTTAATCTCAGTGCTGTGTTCATCACAAGATATTGATGAAAACATAAATAATTGGGTGATATATTAATTTTATAGAATCAGTATCATCTCATCTCTATCACATATATTCATTAAGATTATTGTTATTACATTCCTTGTAAATCATAGATGAAAAATGAATCACATTACTTCATGAGGCAATAGTCTGTCATACACATGAGCAATGTTATCATATTTGAAATGAAATGGAATGTAAAAAAGGTATATGTGGTATTAAAAATAAATAATTATTATAATATCATTATTATCATATAAAAATGTAATTTTTTTAACTATATCGATCCTTTAATTGTGGTTATGGGAAATGAACTAAATTGGTTTGTGAGGCAGTAGTTCTCCATACACACAATCAATGAGATCCATTGAAATTTTATTGAAAGGGAGATAGATAAATATTATTCCATTAACATAATAACATCTAAATATATGAGATATACTATTTTTATTATATTTTAAGTTTTAATACATAATTGAAGGTTGAAAAACAAGAAAGACAATGAAAGTGAATTTTTAAGAGAATTACCTTCTCTAAGAGAAACCACCTTTGGATCAACTCCTAAGGACCCTAGGGATGACCTTTTTGGAGGACCAAAGGCACTAAAATATGTCTAATTATTTTAAAGAGATATTTTTTCAGGTTTTTATTGACCAAAATGGATTTATGAGTGTGAATTAGCGAGGGGAGAGAGTGACCTTTTATATGTGGGGAAAGGGAACCCTCTTGGAAATTACTTAGAAATTTCCAAAAAGAATCCATAATTATGTAATGGATTAGAAATCTCTAGTCAATTTCTTTGTGGGAAATATAGTGTTTTAGGTGTTCTAGTAGGTCAAGGTTTCTCATTTCAACACACTATAAAAATTTCTAGTTTTTCAAGTTTTACAATGGAATATCATTCTAACGGTGTCTCGCGCTAATGGTGTCTCACGCCAATGGTGTCTCATCCTAGTGGTAGCTCACCCTGACAGTGTCTAACCCTAGAGGTATCTCACCCTGGTGGTTTCTCACCCTAGCGGTGGATTTCTGGAGGTTGCTCATATAATTTGTCTCACAAACAGTGCCTCATCTTGCAGTTCCTCATTCTGTTGTGTGTCGTTCACAGTTCCTCATGTCTGGCAGTGGGACACCCTAGTGGTGTCTTGTCTAGTTGTGCCTCATGCCTGGAAATATGACTCTCTAGAGGAGTCTCATTTGGAGGTGCCTCATCTTCCAATGTCTCACCTGATGGTGTCTCACTGATAGTGGAAAGTGGTTCATCCTAACAATGTGTGACTACCAATGTTGCCTCCTTTCCAACAGTTTTCCATTTCTGCTACCAGTGTCAGGTTTTCCCATTTTTATGACTTTTATGAAGGTAATTGGTCCTAATTACTAAATTTATGGATTTTAGAGTAATTTGAAAATGTTTTAATTATATCCTTTTTTTCCTAAGGGTTCAGAGGCTTTGAAATGGTCAAATTGTGCGGTCATGGTCAGATCCTCCTTTAATAGAAAGTTAAAACTATATCTAATCTATTACTCAGATTAGATCTTCCTAAAGACTAAATATATTTCCCCTTTATCATTACTTATAGATTTATCTTTCAACAGTACATTCAGAATATCTCTTCCCATAGGATTCATGTGTCCAGGCTATGGAAATTGGTTTGTGTTTCCCTAGAGAGTCACCTACTGTATGTGCTCCCTTATTTTTGGCGCAACAAGGAAGTCTTGATCATTCTTCTTCCAAGTAGGTTTTCCTTCATCTTTATAAATTTTGAAACATGTGGGATGGGTATATAGATGTTTACCTTTGTGAAGATAGTTGATTATGGATTGACTGAGATAATCGAATTGGTTTAAAAATCATTATACCGAGGGCTAGGAAAAGTGATGTATGATCTTACTTTTATATTTTAATTATTGATATTGAAGTGCACTGTGTTGCATTTGTTGTCGATTATGTATGTTGTTGTCAAAAGGTGACATGGAATGGATGGATGTCAAGGAGCGTCAAGATGTGAATGTCAAAGGATGTGATGGTGATGGTGATGAATGGAGAATGGCCATGGAACATAGAGGAATGTCACTTAGGAGATTCACTAAGTGACATAGGAGATGATGGTTTGAAACATTCTCCAATATCAGATGATTTTAGAACTGATCTTAATGTTTCAATACTTGTATCAAGATGATACTAAGTTACACCACTTGAAGAATAGATGATGATGGAGCATCATCAATAAATCAGACGATTGTTGAGATGTTCTTAAAGTTCCAAGAACTTGTATCAACTGGATACAATGTCACAACAATGTTTGAAGACCATGCATTGTATTGACAATGCATGAGGAGATGAAGTGATCCATCCACAATCACTAGGTGGATGAAGTGGTGCTAATTAAGTCCATGCACTATCACTTAGTGCATGTGAATTTGAAGAAGATCCAACTTGATCTCTGATTGGATCAATGAAGAACATTGAAGATTATGTGATTCAGGAGCTTCGGTTGAAGGAAGAAACCTTTGGGAATTTCATTCCTTGGTGAAGAACCATTCCTTGGTGAAGAATACATGATTGAAGAGGATGGAAGGGATTCTAATGAAGAAGATGGAGGAATTCTTTTGATGAAGAAGATGGAGGAATTATTTTGAAGAAGAAGAAGAATGGAGAAGAGGAAGAATGGCTTGGAAGAAGTGGCTTGGCATTTGGCATTTGGTACTTAGTAACTTTGTTTTTACACAAAGTCTAGGTTCTACAATTAATCAAAAAATTAGCCACCAAGGGCCAGCCTTAAGGGTTCAACCCCAAGGCACATGTGCGACTCGAGGTCGCCATGCCCAAGGGGGATCCCATGGGGCCAGCCCGAGAGGCCGCGACCGTGTGTAAACCGGGGCCACGCAGAGGTCAAGCCTGCGCAGCCGGGGCGCCAGAGCGCGTGCCCGTGTGTGCATAGTGGGCGCCAGTGGCGCGCCCGAGTGGCAGGAGTGGGCGCAAGAGCGCGCCCGCAGAGAGAACACGGTGCGGGGCGGCACCATGGAGGTTGGAAGTTCAATTGAGCCGGCTGGGGGAGCGCATATTTGATAAACCATGGAAAATCCATGGTCCGTTTCGATGTGGGACGCGCAATTTTCACCAGGAGCGAATCCTGACCGCTCGATCGATTGCGCGCCAGATCTCGACCGCACGATTGATACCGCGCGAGATCTTCTGATCGCGGCCGTCCTATATATTTCATACTCTGGATCTGACGGTTGAGGAGTCGTCCTCTACCATGAGCTCGCCCGAGGCCACCCGCGACTCCTCCTTTGAACCAGGCGCCTCCCGAGTGATGTTTTTGAGTTCCTGGACACCTACGATCAAAGTAAGACCTCCATTGGTTTCGTCTAGCCACACTAAACTTATACATGCAATAAACTTTGAATTCATGCAACAACGAGAGTATTTCGAGTTCGGCCGAGGCAAAAGAGAATGCCGAGCCACGTGGGGTTTATGATTTGCATGTATCGACTTAAAGGAGGCCATGAAAATGTTCAAAAATGCATGCATGAGAAGAAGGCCGAAAAATAAGGGAACCCGCGTGGAAACAGAGGATAAATACAAGATTTTCCAGAATCTGGAAAACCCGATAATCTCGGGGATTCAAAAGTTATCTCACGCAGATGAACCACACCGCCTCTGCCTATATAAACAGAGGCCGAGACCTCGGTGCAGCTTGCTGAAAATCTTGGAAGACCCGTGATCACCTTCGTGCCTCGCGAAGTAGAAGCCCCGCGCACACTTGCGCGGCTGAAGAACTCGGGGCCACCTGAGGTCCCGAAGGAGAACCCTGCGCGCATCCCTTGCGTGATAGGAAGAGCTCTCTCTGCCCGCATACTTGCCCGACAGGAGTAGCTTGCGTGACCCGCGGCATCCCCTTGCACCGAGACCTTGCGCACCTTGCACCTTGTGCTTGCGTGTTTGAAGAAGGCAGTGGGGTGTTGTACCCTGCGCGACCCTTTCCAGTGCACCTTGTGCAGCTGTGAAGAGAAGAAGGGCACACCACTTGCGCGCCTCCCTTGCGGCAGTGGTTCGGGTGAAGACAAGGTACACCTAGTGTGTGTGTGCAAGCAGAGGAGGAAGACCTGAGCCTTGTGTGTGCTTAAAAGTGTGAAGGCCATAACATTTGTGTGTGCAAGAAGTGGAAGGCAAAGACACACCTACGGGTGGATTGCATTCAAAAGAAAAAATAGGAGGCCGTAGCCCTTGTGGGTGCACACTTTTAAGAACAAACTAAAAGAACACTAAAGTGTGTGTGTGCAACAAGAAGAGGAGGAGTCCAACACATGTGTGTGCTAAAGTGAAACAAGTGTGTGCTAAGAGACAAGGAGGCCGAAGCCTAAGTTTGTGAAAAGTGGTTGTGCACACTTAGAAGAAGAAGAAGACCCACACTAAAAGCAGAACACACTTTAAAGTGTGTAAACAAAAAGAACAAAGAGTGTGAAGGAGGAAGAAAGGTGTGTGCTAGAACAGTTTACACCCTTTGTGGGTTTATTGCACCAAGAGTAGAAGAAGGGAAGTGCATGCATGCATGCATGCACGTGAACACGTGAACAAGCTCAAATCTGGTTGTGTGCATCTGAGTTGACCAAGACTGAAAGATCTTGAAGAAGATTTTGAGAAGCCATGCAGTCAGTGCATGGGGAAGAAGAGTTTCCATGCACTCAGTGCATGAAGTTGTGTCGAAGTCAGACTGAAGCCAGACTGAAGATAAAGAAATCATTTGTCTGAGTTTTCAGTAAATCGAGAAGAGCCTGATCAACTGAAGTGATCAGAAGTTGTGAGCAAGACTAATAGACCTTATCAGAGGCTGTTGAAGATTCTTGAAGAGAGAAGCCAGGTTATCCTAAGAGAAAGGAGATAAATCCTGAGCAAGACGAGAAGACCTGATCAAGTGATCAGAAGTGAAGAGCAAGGCCAGCAGTCTTTATCCCAGACTTCTGAAGATAATTGAAGAATCTTAAAGTGAAGAAGAGCTACTCGTGTGACTCGAGGAGCCAGGAGAAGCCCCCTATGAGACTCAGGGTGGAAGAAGTCTTCAGTGGGATTCTGAAGCAGGCCAGTGGGAATCTGTTAACACTGTGGGATGCAGTATAAAGACCCTCCTGTGGGACTCAGGAGAGATACAGTGGGACTCTGTATCGACCATTGTAATACTAACAGATTATAATGGGAGAAACCATGTTGGGGCGTATAACCAACATGGCAAGGACGTAGGCCTTTGGTGCCGAACCTTGTAAATCCTTGTGTCCTGTGCCTTTACATTTACTGCATCATTCGGGAAAGGTTTAGAGATACAAGAAGAGTGGATCGAGGCTTTAACCATCCATAGAGGTTTAATTGAAAATAATCAATTAGTAAAAAGTTTAAAGGGATCACTGATTCACCCCCTCCCCCTCTCAGTGATTCACACTGATCTGGGCACTTCAATTGGTATCAGAGGGAGGTTGCCTCTAAAAGATCCAAGGGAGTCTTTATGAAGTGCAGATTTGAGGAAGTGAGTGAATACCCTCAAATGGAGATATCTGCCAAGACACTGAAAAACAGGAAGAAGAAACAAGCAAAGAAGATGAAGAAAGCTTGTCCTATCTGTGATGAAGTTGGAACAATGAATGATCTTCAAAATGCTCTCAAATATCTTTAAAAGACAGTCCCCAAGGAAGTGGCAATGTGTATTACTGCTGGCATCCTTGATCTTCAAGATGAAAAATTACAGCTAGAAGAAGAAGCCAATTCTATGGAAGATCAATTGGAAAAAAGGGTTGTCATAACCAACACTCTCAGAAAGCTGGTGAAGGCTAAAGATGAAACCGTTTCTCTTTGCAATGAAAGATATGAATACACTGCTGAAGAATTGAAAAGAATCCTTTCTAAGAAAGAAATATTTATGATAATGATCAAAGAAGTTTTCCATGCACTGGAGAAGTTTCACAAAGTGTCAATGAATGTCAGAGATGCTCAACTCGAAGAAAAAGTCAAAATGGTGAAGGAGCTTGACAATTCATTGCTAGAATTGAAGAAGGTGCATGAAGACCAGTTAGAACAGCTGAAAGAAAATTGGGAAGGAAGGCTAAGAACTGTTGAGGATGAGAAGAACTCCCTCAACATGAAATGCATAGAACTAGAGGTGATATTGAAAAATCTGCAATCACCCAAAGCTGAATCCTCCCAGTCAGCTGAAAGTAGAAATGTTGCTACTCAAGTGAGCTTTGAGAAGGATGATTCTAAAAGAAATACATCCTCTAATGAAAGGGCAACATCTTCTATAAAGAAGGTACCATTCATCCCATCTTGTACTCATGCTTCTAAATGTGTTTCCACAAAAAGTGCAGGATGGAAGAATAACTCTGAACAGGTATGGATGAAGTCAATGACGAAAGAGAGCTCTCCTGAAACAACACAGCAGTTCAAGAAAACTGCCCAGCAATCAGAAGGACTGAAGAGGTCAAGATTTGTGGGTCAGTGTTGGTGTTGTAATAAGTATGGGCACTGTGCAAAGGATTGTTGGTACAATCCACTGAATGTCAAAGCACAAAGGAAGCCCATACCAAGGGGGAGCAAGCCAGAAGAAAAGAAGCAGCATCCACAGGTCCAGAGACATCTGTTTACTTCAAATAGATTTGGATTACTTGACAACATCTGGGATGATTGAAAAAGTGGTCAAAAGGATACATGTCAATATCCAACTGTATCCAGAGCTAAAAAGAAGAAAAGATCACAGAACTTGGCTCAGAAATAATCCTTGGGAAGCAAGAATAAGAAAGTGGAAGATGCTCCCAAGAAGATTATGAAAAAGGAAGATAAGACCTTGGAGTCTAAATCCAAGAAGGGTGATGCATCCAGAAGGACCACCAAGAAGAAATGCTTCTACTGTGGAAAGAAAGGGCATACCATGGATCTTAGTGAATAAGCCATGGAACTGAATAGAAGCAGACTGGACTCAAAAAGACAATCAATCCAGAAGAATCAGAAGGGATTGATTGAAAATAAGTTGCCTAAGAAAGGTAGCTTAACAGCATCAAAAGAACCATGTGGAATTTCCAAAACTGAGGCCTCACTTCCAAACGATTTGTTAGTCATATGGCCGAATCAGTTGCAACTTGCTAGAGAACTGCAAAGAGCTGAAGATGAAGCACTGGAAATTGCTAAGGCAAAAAGGAAACAAAAGATTTCACATGAAGATGTGTTGAGATCCACACCAGCACAAACATCATTGAAGATCAAATGTGCAAGTGTGAATAATGGTGAAAATGGGACATCTCAGTTGAGAGAATCTTCTCAACCTTGTTGTTCACATTGATGAACCAAGGAGGTTCCATCATATTCCCTTATACTTATGGTATTTACATGTGCTAACATTGCAGGGAATTGAAGATGATGATCATTCTTATCTGGAGAGTGGTTTGGACAGAATGGAGTGCACCCCTTGTGGGGGAGCCAATCTGTAGAAGATGGGATTCTGAGATTTAATACTATCTTGAGAAAAGATGAAGGTATTCCAATCATGCTTTCATCCCTTGTTTCTTAATTGTATTCATCATGACAATTAAGGGGGAGTATTGATTGAAGACAAATGAATGAAAGGGGGAGCTTTATCTTTGCACTGAACTTTCTAATGAGTTTTGTGGAGTATGTGCAGGATTTAGAAATTCATTGATATATCTGAAAAATTTCAAACCCCTGAAGCATGATCTCACATGTATAGTGAATGTTGGAAAACATCGATAATCTTGGTTACATCATTCTTGTTTTCTACACCGGGTTAGCCCAAGTAGACTTAGAGTTGATCTACTAAAGGTTCTTTGCTCAAGAGAAAATGTGGCATCATCCCTCTCTTAGTGTTTTTCAAGAAAATACTTTTCAAAGGGAGGAATTGATATTTTGGAAGAGAACCACACCACACCTTTTCATTTGATTGCCAATAAGGGGGAGAAAATATTGGCACACATATTGACCCATTCATATGTGCTGAAGAAGTGTATTGAAAACAAATACAAAGGGGGAGATTGAAGTGCACTGTGTTGCATTTGTTGTCAATTATGTATGTTGTTGTCAAAAGGTGACATGGAATGGATGGATGTCAAGGAGCGTCAATATGTGAATGTCAAAGGATGTTATGGTGATGGTGATGAATGGAGAATGGCCATGGAACATAGAGGAATGCCACTTAGGAGATTCACTAAGTGACATAGGAGATGATGGTTTGAAACATTCTCTAATATCAGACAATTGTAGAACTGATCTTAATGTTTCAATACTTGTATCAAGATGATACTAAGTTACACCACTTGAAGAATGGATGATGATGGAGCATCATCAATAAATCAGACGATTGTTGAGCTGTTCTTAAAGTTCCAAGAACTTGTATAAACTGGATACAATGTCACAACAATGTTTGAAGACCATGAATTGTATTGACAATGCATGAGGAGATGAAGTGATCCATCCACAATCACTAGGTGGATGAAGTGGGGATAATTATGTCCATGCACTATCACTTAGTGCATGTGAATTTGAAGAAGATCCAACTTGATCTCTGATTGGATCAATGAAGAACATTGAAGATTATGTGATTCAGGAGCTTCGGTTGAAGGAAGAAACCTTTGGGAATTTCATTCCTTGGTGAAGAACAATTCCTTGGTGAAGAATACATGATTGAAGAGGATGGAAGGGATTCTAATGAAGAAGATGGAGGAATTCTTTTGATGAAGAAGATGGAGGAATTATTTTGAAGAAGAAGAAGAATGGAGAATAGGAAGAATGGCTTGGAAGAAGTGGCTTGGAATTTGGAATTTGGTACTTAGTAACTTTGTTTTTACCAAAAGTCTAGGCTCTACACTTAAGAAAAAAATTAGCCACCAAGGGCCAGCCTTAAGTGTTCAACCCCAAGGCACATGTGGGACTCGAGGTCGCCACGCCCAAGGGGGATCCCATGGGGCCAGCCTGAGAGGTCGCGACCGTGTGTAAGCCGGGGCCACGCAGAGGTCAAGCCTACGCAGCCGGGGTGCCAGATCGCGTGCCTGTGTGTGCATAGTGGGCGCCAGTGGCGCGCCCGAGTGGCAGGAGTGGGCGCAAGAGCGCGCCCACAGAGAGAACACGGTGCGGGGCGGCACCATGGAGGTTGGAAGTTCAATTGAGCCGGTTGGGGGAGCGCATCTTTGATAAAACATGGAAAATCCATGGTCCGTTTCGATGTGGGATGCGCAATTTTCACTGGGAGTGAATCCTGGCCGCTCGATCGATCGCGCGCCAGATCTCGACCGCACGATCGATCCCGCACAAGATCTTCTGATCGTGGTCGTCCGATGTATTTCAAAATCCGGATCCGACGGTTGAGGAGTCGTCCTCTACCATGAGCTCGCCCGAGGACACCCACGACTCCTCCTTCAAACCAGGCGCCTCCCAAGCGATGTTTTTGAGTTCCCGACCACCTCCGATCAAAGTAAGACCTCCATTGGGTTCTTCTGGCCACACTGAACTTATACATGCAATAAACTTTGAATGCATGCAACAACGAGAGGATTTCGAGTTCGGCCGAGGCAAAAGAGAATGCCGAGGCCACGTGGGGTTTATGCTTTGCATGTATCGACTTAAAAGAGGCCATGCAAACATTCGAAAATGCATGCATGAGAAGAAGGCCGAAAAATAAGGGAACCCACGTGGAAACAGAGGATAAATACAAGATTTCCCAGAATCTTGAAAACCCGATAATCTCAGGGATTCAAAAGTTATCTCACGTGGATGAACCACACCGCCTCTGCCTATAAAAAGAGAGGCCGAGACCTCGGTGCAGCTTTCTGAAAAACTTGGAAGACCCGTGAGCACCTTTGTGCCTCGAGAAGTAGAAGCCCCGCGCACACTTGCGCGGCTGAAGAACTCGGGGCCACCCGAGATCCTGATGGAGAACCCTGCGCGCATCCCTTGCGTGACAGGAAGAGCTCTCTCTGCCCGCATACTTGCGCAGCAGGAGTAGCTTGCGCGACCCGCGGCTGCCCCTTGCACCGAGACCTTGCGCACCTTGCACCTTGTGCTTGTGAATTTGAAGAAGGCAGTGGGGTGTTGCACCTTGGCGACCCTTGCCAGTGCACCTTGTGCAGCTGTGAAGAGAAGAAGGGCACACCACTTGCGCGCCTCCCATGCGGCAGTGGTTCGGGTGAAGACAAGGCACACCTAGTGTGTGTGTGCAAGCAGAGGAGGAATACCCAAGCCTTGTGTGTTCTTAAAAGTGTGAAGTCCATAACATTTGTGTGTGCAAGAAGTGGAAGGAAAAGACACACCTACGAGTGGATTGCATTCAAAAGAAAAAATAGGAGGCTGTATCCCTTGTGGGTTCACACTTTGAAGAACAAACAAAAAGAAAACTAAAGTGTGTGTGTGCAACAAGAAGAGGAGGAGGCCAACTCATGTGTGTGCTAAAGTGAAACAAGTGTGTGCTAAGAGACAAGGAGGCCGAAGCCTAAGTTTGTGCAAAGTGGTTGTGCACACTTAGAAGAAGAAGAAGACCCACACTAAAAGTAGAACACACTTTAAAGTGTGTAAACAAAAAGAACAAAGAGTGTGGAGGAAGAAAGGTGTGTGCTAGAACAGTTTACACCCTTTGTGGGTTTATTGCACCAAGAGTAGAAGAAGGGAAGTGCATGCATGTATGCATGCACGTGCACACGTGAACAAGCTCAAATCTGGTTGTGTGCATCTGAGTTGACCAAGAATGAAAGTTCTTGAAGAAGATTTTGAGAATCCATGCAGTCAGTGCATGAGGAAGAAGAGTTGTCATGCACTCAGTGCATGAAGTTGTGTCGAAGTCAGACTGAAGCCAGACTGAAGATAAAGAAATCATTTGTCTGAGTTTTCAGTGAATTGAGAAGATCCTGATAAACTGAAGTGATCAGAATTTGTGAGCAAGACCAATAGACCTTATCAGAGGCTGTTGAAGATTCTTGAAGAGAGAAGCCAGGTTATCCTAAGAGAAAGGAGATAAATCCTGAGCAAGACGAGAAGACCTGATCAAGTGATCAGAAGTGAAGAGCAAGGCCAGCAGTCTTTATCCCAGACTGCTGAAGATACTTGAAAAAGCTTAAAGTGAAGAAAAGCTACTCGTGTGACTCGAGGAGCCAGGAGAAGCCCCCTGTGAGACTCAGGGTGGAAGAAGTCTTCAGTGGGATTCTGAAGCAGGCCAGTGGGACTCTGGTAACACTGTGGGATGCAGTATAAAGACCCTCCTGTGGGACTCAGGAGAGATACAGTGGGACTCTGTATCGACCATTGTAATACTAACAGATTATAATGGGAGAAACCATGTTGGGGCGTATAACCAACATGGCAAGGATGTAGGCCTTTGGTGCCGAGCCTTGTAAATCCTTGTGTCCTGTGCCTTTACATTTACTGCATCATTCGGGAAAGGTTGAGAGATACAAGAAGAGTGGATCGAGGCTTTAACCAGCCATAGAGGTTTAATTGAAAAGAATCAATTAGTAAAAAGTTTAAAGGGATCACTGATTCACCCCCTCCCCCTCTCAGTGATTCACACTGATCTGGGAACTTCAGATATTATGATTTATATGAGCTAACTACCCTCTAAAATCATATTCATTGGGGTTCCTTGTTTTCAAACTATAAGGTTTGTGGAATGTATCTTGTTTGGTTTTTTTGAACACTTATATATATAAGTTGTTTAACCATGAATATTCGACAAATCAATGGATTCCCTAAGATCATACAGTTTCTACATTAACCCCTAAATTAAAAAGTGTAATTAAATAAGGTATGACTTATTAAGTATGAAATTTTGTTTTGCGAGGTGATTTGTGTGAGGTATTGTTTTGGTTTGTGTGTGGGGGGAAAGTGGATGACATGTGGTCATACAATGGGGTTTTGATGGGTGTGGTATGAATGAGTAGTCGGGCTGCGAAACTGGGTGTACTGTAATGTGTTGCTGGATGTGGTTGTGAGATGGGAGGTTTGTTTTGGTTAGTATGATGATTTGGGAAGGATGAGTTTGAAGAATGACATTAGTGATTTTTATGGGTAATTCATCCTAAGTTTCTCCATTAATGACATCCAGAAATCCACATCACATTTCAATAGGTCATGGTATGATGTTTCATTAATGTGAAGTGTGTTAATTTACCATGATGGTTACTGTGTTACTTAGTTTCTCGAGTAGTGATATAATGAATGAATAATTGTTTAATAAATTCAGTAATTGATTGGGGTGGTTTGGTTAACGGAATTGAAATAGTTAAATTAAGTGTTTGGAAATTTGAAATGGGGTTTCTAGATTAATGTGTGGTATTGTGAATTTAGAGGTAGGAGTATAGGTGATAGTTTTTTGAGTTGGTGGTTTGTCTAAGAACCCATAGGTTGGGATTGAGTGTTTGGTATTATAAACATGTATACTTTTATTTTACTTTTTTATTTCTATATGCACCCCAACTATATTGAACACTATGTAATGAACACTCACATCATCATGTGGGGGTGTTTTTTCCAACATTTGGTGAGGTGTACGAATGGATGGGTACCCAATCTTTTCTACTCTCTCTTCCAGGTGAGGTATGTATGAAATAGGCCACGATGGATGGAGGTCTATTAGTGATTTAGATGGTGGTTGTGATAGACCAAGTGTTTTCAGGCAAGGTGTTTTGTGGCCTTGGTGTCTTTGGGAGAGATGCAACAGCCCTAGTGTTTTTAGAAGAGGTGGTTTGTTTCCCATGTGTCTTTAGGATGAGTGGCAATGTTATTTCCAAGGAAACTTTAGGATGAGATGTAATGTGATGTTTTTTGAGGCCCAGGTGTGCGTGGGAGTGATGTGTTTTGAGGCCTAATAGTGTGTGGGTGGGATGTTTTTCTAGGCCCAGGTGTGTGTGGGGAGGATATGATGTGGTATACGAAAAGGATGAGAGCACTCAGATGTACGGCGATGGGCGAGAGTGGAATACTAGTGGGAAATTGGTGCGGGGTACCCTATCATTAGTGGGATTTATATTATATTACATGAATTTCATTACATGGTGAGTGTTCCTTGGTGAGGTTGGGTTTGGTTAGTATACATGTATAGGTGATGTTTGGTTCGGTTGTTTTCTCATGGGTGCATTAGTATGATTATTTCACATGTGCATGAGAGAATTTGGTTTTCCTAGTAAGTATATTTGTATTCTCACCCTATGTATATAAAACTGTTTTTAAGTTTCTAAGAGTATTTCATAGACTGTGTTGGACTCTACAAGCTCTGATCCTTGATAGTTGTTGTGTTTCTTCCTATATTTAATTTGGTATTTACATTGGAGACTTTGGTTTTTGTATCTGTTTTATTTATACATGCATGTGGGATGTTTTGGGAATCTCTTTTATATATGTCTTGAAGTTTTTGTGGATGATACATCTTATCTCCCATTCTTGTTCATTAAAAAGGGTTATTTCTCTCATATTGTGAGATTTGTACACCCTTGATGCTATTCTCCAACCTGAGGCCCACTGGAGGTAAGACCTGAGGGTCATTATCTTCATTTATTTATTTCCAGTCCAGTAGGGGTATCTTTGGAGGGAGGGGTCATGACAGAGTGGTATCAGAGCTGGTGGTTGAGAGATAGGATGGAGTTTTGAGTTAAGAATAGTGAGGATTGAATGGGGTGGTATGAAAACAGTTTCAATTGACCTCAGTGGGTGACATAGTCTAGGGATAATTTCTTGGATATGGGATTTTAGGGCCTACCTTCATCCAGTGCATGGGCTCTGACTTATTGAATGACCAAGTGATACAGACCTTCTTATAGAGAAGATACCTAGGAAGGGTACATGCATCATAATGACTTGTGTTATTGTTTGAATTGGGTTGTTTTGGGAAGGTTAAACTGAATTAAATGAATTAAAGTAAATCTTAATAAAATTACAAACTACCTGAGCTTAGAAAATCATTGTTTTCCTTTCAGCTATGGCTCTCTGTCATCATCTATGTGTGGCTCGGGGAATAGAGGTTCAGTAGGCTAATCTGATTGATTGTCGTAGGGTTGATATGGTTATGGTGGATGATCAGTGGAAGAGAATGATGTATGATTTATAGAAGAATTATTTGGGAAAGTACGAGGGTAGTGTTTGAGACATGGATACAGAGAGATGGATGGAGGATCTCATGATCGCTTTTAGGTTGATATGGGCCCCAATGGGGTGTTTTTTCCCTTTTTCGGTCATTTAGATATGGGGAGCTATGCGTTAGTGGTGGATGTTGTATTTTAGAGAGAATAATGAAGTAAATTTTTTTGGGTTTGCTTCTAGAAGTATTTCTAGGTTTAGTTCCTTTCATAGGCCATGAAGGCTTTGAAGAGGCAGGAGCTACTCTCCCTTCTACTAGGGAGTATATCTATGTGTGAGCTAGGAATAAAGTTCAATGACCTTATGTGTTTTTTCCCACATCGTTTTCTAGTTGAGAAGTCTTATTCCAGACTTATTGAGGAGGCACTTCACCCTTTTATCAAGTATGTTGTTACTCATTTTACATTGCCAACGAATTTTTTGGTTCAGAAGAAGGTAGAGGTGATTGATCGGATGCACTCATGATGAGGTATACCATGATAGGGGATCCTGAAGAGTTCTTCGATAGGCTAGTTTGTCAATGGAAGGTCTTAGGTTCCAAGACCTTAAAGGTTTTGAGTAGAAGTGAGACGAACTCAGCATCTTCCTTTCCAGCCTTCTAGTGCCAGTGATTTCCCTGATTTTTCTGGGATATTTGCACCAATGTGTTTTGGTTTTGGGGTTCATGTAGTCTTTCAATCTAGTTCCTAGAAGTTCCTTGAGATCAGTTCGGTGGTGGCAGACTGGTTCACCCCCAGCATCAGCAGCCATTTCCAATGAGACCATTCTAGTAGCAGAGGTAGCAGGTTTTTGCTCCACCGAGGGGAGATGGAGTTGGTAGATGAAGACATTAGGATGTTCATTGTGTTAAATGTCTGCGACTAGATTATGCCCATGGAGGTGGTCATCTGTAGATAGATATAGGATTTGGGTGTGGTCAGTTTCACGTAATGGAGGCAGCAGTTCAAGTGGGTCTAGATATCATTAGTGGTATGATAAGTTCATTTATAACCCTTATTGGTTACTTGTTTAATTAAGGATATTTAGGCTATTTGTTTCACCCACTCTATCCCAAACTCATGGAAAGGACATAAAAAAGGATTATCATGCCCTTGGTTTTGGGAATTATAGTCGAAGGCCAGACCCACTTGTTTGATGTGTTCCAGGGGTGTAGACTGATGATGGGACCATGTTAGTCCTATGAGGATATTTTATTGTTACATATGTACCTATACGATGTCATCCTCATCATAGATTGGTTATATTCCACACATGTTGTTATCAACTGCTTTCAGAGGAGAGTCATGTTCTCATATGTGGATGGTCAGCATGATGTTTTTGTCGGTGAGAGAAGTTTCTAGGTTGGAATCCATTGTGTGCATCCACTTATTTCCTTCTGGGATGATCTATCATTGGAATCAGTGGACACTGAAATAGTGGAGATTCTGAGGTTTTTTTGGGAGATCCTAGATTTTTTACCATAGGAGGTTGTGACGCTACCCCCTCGATGTGATGTTGAGATTTTGATAGACTTATAGCCTGGTGATTCTCTGATTTTGATGGATCCATATCAGATGGAAACTTATGAGTTTCTATATTTGATGATTTAGATAGACAATCTGATGGAGAATAGTTTTTCCCAACTTAGTGTGTCATCATGGGGTGCTCTAGTGTTTTCCGCAATGAATAGAGATGGTGGTCTGAGGTTGTGTATAGACTACCTGAGGTTGAATCAGGTGACGGTCAAAAACTATTACCCTCTTCCAAGGATATATGATCTTTTCAACCATTTGATTGGGGTGAGTTGGTTTTAAAGATTGATTTGCAGTCTATATATCACCATTTGAGGGTGATTGATGGTGACATCCTAAAGATTTCCTTCAGATGTAGGTATAGGCACTTAGAGTTTGTAGTCATGTTGTTCGGTCTTACTAAGGTACCATACATGTACACGGGGATTATGAACTCATTGTTCCATAAGTTCCTGGATTAGTTCATTGTTGTATTCATTGATGACATCTTAATCTACTCAGAATCAGAGGAGGAGCATGCTGAGCATCTCAGAACTGTCTCACAGGTTCTCAATTTCCAGTAGTTCTATTGAAAGTTGTCTAAGTGTATGTTTTGGACATGGGAGGTTCATTTCTTCAGGCATGTAGTGTCTCATCAGGGTGTGGCAGTACCCCCGCCGAAGGTTGAAGCAGTTTTTTTCCTGGGAAACTCCCAAGAACATGTCATAGGATCGTAGTTTCCTAGTTCTTGCAGTCTATTATCGGAGGTTTGTACCTAATTTTCTTAAGTTACATCCTCATTAACATCTTCGACCAGGAAGGACCAATCTCTTTTGTGGAGTGATCAGTTTCTGGCATCATTCAGTTTACTGAAGGGGAATTTGTTCAGTGCTTCGATTTCCTAATGAAGGGGTAATGTTTGAGGTGTTTTTTGAATCTTATCATTTGGGTTTGAGATTCATTCTAATGAAGCAGTGAGTAGTGATCTCTTATAGTTCTAGTAAGTTATGTCCTCATGAGCATAGCTACGTCACCCATAGTTTCGAGCTTGCATCAGTTGTTCTTTCACTAAATTTTTGGTGTAATTACCTCATTGGGGAGCACTCTGTGGTCTTCACATATCATAAGAGTTTGAGATATATCTTTTCTTAGCATTATCTGAACTTGTGGTAGTGGATTTGGATGGATTTTCTTCAGTACTAAAATTTTGAGATCTCCTACACCCCAAGAAAGTGGAATGTCATGGCCAATTCTTTGAGTAGAAAGTCATAGAAGGATATTGTTAAGGAATCTACTTATTCTTAGAGAGCGATGGAGGAGTTGGAAGCCTTTCACTTAGATGAATGGTAGGATGATGGTAGAGGCTATTTGTTTCAGATGACAATGAAATCTTCTTTGTTGTAGCAGGTGGAAGAGTCTCGGTGGGGAGACTTAGAGAAAGAGGTGACGCACGATCGCATTGTCCATGGTGATGCTTCGAAAGGATGGTTGGAGGATGGTCGAAACCGGGTGCTATTTCGTGGGAGGTTGTTTGGTTTGGTGGAAATGTGTGATGGATTCATTCATCATTTTCATAGATCACCTTTGGTTGTATAACCAAAATTTTTCAATATGTATTGTGGGTTAAGGATGCATTTTTGGTGGCCTGAGATGAAATGATCATTGGTGGAGTTTATGGTAAGGTGCCTGGTTTTCCAGTAGCTAAAGGTCAAGCATCAGGTTCCGAGTGGTTTTTTGCAGCCCCTGGATGTTCCCGAGTGGAAATGGGATGACATCTCGAGGTATTTCTCCACAAGGTTACCCAGATATCAAGGAGTTTTTGATGTTATTTGGGTGATATTGGATAGTTTGAAAAAATCATCCCACTTCTTAGAGATCAAAGAGTCAGGCATAGTGCATGATTTTTCTAAGAATTGTATAGATTAAGTGGTGTGGTTACATGGAGTTCTAAGGTCCATTGTCTCATATCAGTATGCATAGTTTACCTCAAGATTCTGGAGGGGCTTATGACATGCTTTTGGAACTCAGTTATGCCTCTACACTACTTTCCACCCCTGACAGATGAGAAGACCGATCGAACAATCCAGATGATGGAGGATATGTTGAGATCATTCATCTTGGACTTTGGTGGATCTTTGGTACGACGCCATCCTTTGGTAGAGTTTTCTTATAATAATAACTATCACTCTTCCATTAGCATGGATTCATTTTAAATTTTTTACATAAGACTGTGTCGTTCCCTATTGTGATAGAAAGAGGTTAGGTAGATAGTTGTTCTTGGTCCTGATATGGTGCATAGCATGACAGAAAAGGTATGGCTTGTTCATAAGAGGTGAAAGCGGTACAAGACTAGAGGAATTCATATGTAGATCGTAGAAGGAGTCCCTTATATTTTGAGGTTGGAGACCACATGTTCTTGAAGGTTTCCCATCGAAATGGGCAGTAGAGGTTTTTCATAGGGAGTATGATTTCTCCCATGTTTTCTGGGGCATTTTAGGTGTTGGGGAAAGTTGGAAAGGTGGTGTATTTGTTGTTTTTGTCACCACAGTTAGAGAGGATCCAAGATATCTTTCACGTCTATCAACTTCATTGGTATCTTCACAATGACTCTCATGTCATTGATTGGGGAGAGTTAGATATCGACGATGATGTGACATCCATGGAGAGTCTAATAGAGATCCAATATCATCAAGAGAAGGTGTTATGTGGATGGACCATTCCTTTGGTCCATGTATTGTGGAGGCATGGTGGATAGAAGGAGAGTAATTGGGAGCAAGAGACACAGATGCGTGCATAGTAACTAGTGTTTTTTAAGTTTTTCCTTATTCTTTTATTCTTTATAATGAGATGTTTGAACCTTGTGGACTATGAAATGAGTTGTTTTCCTTGGTTTTTGATTTATGTGGTGTGGTGTGTGAGAAATTATTCACATATGAAGAGCAGAGTACCTGATTCCTAATTGATATGGAATAATTATGATGCAATTAAACCCATGTGGTCAAGTAAATGTCACCCAGAGAAAATAGTATATTGACATGGAGGATAGAATTACCTAATTCGTGTGTTAAAATGGTGTGGTTTTTTGTGATTGTGAAAATGTTTTTATGGTTTTTTGGGTTGAAATATCAACAACTATGATAATAAGGCATGGTTAGTAGATTTCAGAGGAGGTGTTGTTTGGTGTAGAGGTTTTACACTCTAGAATTCGAACAATCCATGGTGTTTTACCATTGAATGCTAACATTTTTAGTTGGTGGAAGTGTTTCAGGTGTGATGAGATCCTTGAGAGGTATCTCGAGGGATAGTTGTTCAGACCCTTCCTCTCTTTCCCTTTAGGTTGGTTTTGAATTCTCAATGGAGAGAATAGTTTGAGAGGTATCTATTATAATGGACTTGACCTCTCTAGTCCATTACTTTATGAGAAATTTGGGGTTTTAGGTGTCTTGGGAGGTCAAGGTGGCTCATTTCAACAATATGAAGAAATTCCTAGTTTTCCATGTTTTTAGATGGTATCTCATCCCAACTATGTCTTGTGCCAATAGTGTCTCACGCCAATGGTGTCTCACCCATATGGTACCTCACCCTAGTGGTGTCGCACCCTGGAGATAGCTAATCCTTTCACCCTGGAGGTGGCTCAATAGAGGTCGCTCGCTGGAGGTGCCTCACCAGTGATGCCTCATTTGGAGATGCCTCATCTATAAGTGTCTCGTAGGCAGTGCCTTGTGCCTAGCTATGGGATGCCCTAGCAGTGTATTTTCTGGTGGGGCCTCATGCCTCATGGAAGGACACCCTATTGGTGTCTCTTTATAGTGGTGTATCATCTAGCTGTATCTCATCCAACTATGTCTCACTAACAGTGGGAAGTGGTTTATCCTAACGGTCCCTCACTACCAAGAGTGCCTCATTTCCACCAATTTTTCATTTCCACTACTAGCGTATGGTTTTCCCATTTTTATAACTTTTATGATGGGAATTGCTCCTAATGAATAAATTTATGTATTTTATATTTTTTTCAAAAATATTTAATTATATCCTTTATCCTAATGGTCTGGAGGATTTAAAATGGTCAAACCATGGGGTTTTTCTTAGATTCACCGTTAATGGAAAATTAAAAATGTATCTATTCTGTGACTCAGATAAGATATTCCTAAAGCTGAAATATCTTTCCCCTTGATCATTACTTATTGATTTCTCTTGCTATGGGATGTTCCTGATCCATCTTCCCATAGGATTCGTGTGGCCAAGCTGAGGTAATTGGTTCATGTTTCCCTGGAGAGTCACCTGCTATTCATGTTCCCCTATTTTTGGTGCAACCAGGAAGTGTCAATTTTTCTTCTTCCATGTAGGTTTTCCTTTTTATTTCTTAATTTTTCAACATGTAGGATGGGTATATATATGTTTACCTTTGTAAAGATAGTTGATTCCATATTAATAAAGATAATCAAATTGGTTTAAAAATAAATGTACAGTGGGTCAGGAAAAGTGCTTCATGATCTTACTTTTTTATTTTTATTGGTGATATTATGATTTGTATGGGCTAAATACCCACTAAAAATATAGGTTGTTGGGGGTCCTTTTTTTACACTGGATGGTTTTTGGAATGTATGTTGTTTTGTTTTTGTTTAACTCTTATATATAAAAGTTCGTTAACCACGTATATTCTACTAATAAATTGATGCCCTAGGATCATACAGTTTCTGTGTTGACCCCTTAATTAATTAGTGGAATTAAATAAGGTATGCCTTATTAAATCTGAAAATGTGTTTTGTGAGGTGATGTGTTTGTGGGATTGTTTTGGTTTTTGTGAGTGGGGAAATTGGATGACATGTGTTCATATAGTGGGTTTGTGATGGGTGTGGTGTGAATGTGTAGTGGGGCTATGAAACTGGGTGTGCTGTAATGTGTTGTTGGATGTGGTTATGAGTTTGGGGGTTGTTTTGGTTAGTATGGTGGTTTTGATAAAATTAGTTTGAATAAGGAAAGTAGTGATTTGTATGGGTAATTTTTCAGGAGTTTCTCTATTAATAACATCCAGAAATCTTCATCTCATATCAAGAGTTCATGGTATGATGTCTCATTAATCTGAAGTACATTAATTTACTGTGATAGTTACTGTGTTTCTAATTTTACCTGGTATTGATGTAATGAATTAATAATTTTTTAACTATTTTTGGAACAACTTGGTGTGTTTTGGTTAACATAATAGAAATGATCAAATGAATTTGATTGAAATGTAAAATGGGGTTTGTGGCTTGATGTGTTGTATTTTTCATTTAGAGGTAGCAGCAAATGTGATAGCTTTGTGAATTGGTAGTTTTTTTGAGAACCCATAATTTTGTATTGATTTTTTGGTATTTTATATATATATACTTTTATTTTACTTTGTGATTTCTATATGCAACCCACCCATGTTGAGAACAATGCATTGAACACCCGCGTAGTCACGCGGAGGTGTTTGTTCCAACATCAGTTAAGGAGTACAGATGGTTGGGTACCTGCTCTTTTCCACTCTATATTATAGTAGAGGTAGGTATGGCACAATATGTGATGGTTGGAGGTATGTTAGTGCTTTATATGGTGTTTTTGATAGCCCAGTTGTTTTCGGGAAAGGTGGTTTGTGGACTAGGTTTCTTCAAACGAGATGTGATAGCCCAGGTGTTTGCGGATGAGGTAGTCTGTTTCCCAGGTGTCTTCATGATGATTTACGATATTATTTCCCATGTTTATTTGGTATGAGAATTGATGTGATGTGTTGTGAGGCTCAGGTGTGTGTGGGAAAGATGTTTTGTTAGGCCACGGTGTGTGTGCGCATGATGTGTTGTGAGGCCCAACTATGTGCGGGCAGTATGTGATGTGGTATATGGAATGGATGGGAGCACCAGGACGTAGGACGCTTGTTGAGAGCGGAATAATAGTAGGAAAGTGGTGTGGGTTACCCTACCATAAATGTTTTTTATATTATATTAATTGACTTGCGTTACTTGGTGAGCATGCCTTCGTGAGGTTCAGTTTGGTTAGTATAACTGTATAGGTTTTGTTTGGTTCTGTTGTTTTCTCATAGGGGCATTAGTGTGATTATTTCACATGTGAATGATAGAAATTGGTTTTCCTACTAGGTATACTTTTATTCTCACCCTATATATATAAACAAAATTTCAGGTTTCCTGGAGGATTTCACATCCTGTGATGGACCCTACTAGCTCAGATCCTTGACAGTTGGTGTGTTTCTTCCTAGATTTACTTTAGTATTTACTTTGGAGACTTTTGTTTTTTGTATCTGTTCTATTTATACATGCATGTGGGATGGTATGGGTTTTTACTTTATATATTTCTTGGAGTTATTGGGGATGAATCATCTTATCTCCCGATCTAGTTTCTTAAAAATGGTAATTCCTCCCATATTATGAGATTTGTACACCCTTGGTGCTAGTTACCGTCCTAACACCTACTAGAGGCAAGTCTTGGGGTTAATTATCTTAATTTATTCATTTCCATCCTATTAGGGGTATCTTTTTAGGTAGGTTTCATCACATCATAGGTCATTTTAATCCTTATATTCTTAGATTAACTCTCTGTTAAACCCATTTTACCTTAACCATGGTAATTAATTTTTACTATTTTCACTATTAGTTATTATCAAAAATTAAGTTGACCATTTTAGATAATTTAAATTACGGTGAATCCAATTATGGAATCTATTTTTTATAATTAAATTCAGATAATTTTCCGAATTTAATTTAAAATTATACCTGGAAATGTGATGAAAAAGCGGGTTTAAAAAGAGAAAATTCACATAAGTATAGAAGGTTTTAATATAAAACTTAAATATGAAATTGGTTATAATGTAATAAATTAGTTACATTTTAATATAATTGAACTAATTTTACTTTAAAATATATTTAAAATATAATTTAACTTTGTAAATAGTTTAAACAAAAAGGTAGTTTTTAGAAAAAATTAATATTTTTCACTATTCATCGAAAAATGAAGCATTTAAGAAAAACCACAAAAAATCACCTATAACTAATTTTGAAATGCCAATTTCAAATTTTGATTTTATTTTTTCAATTAAATTTTATAAAATTGGTAAAAATTAATTATAAATTATTTGTGCAAAACACATCTAAACCACCTTTTTGAAAATTATTATTTTTTTTGAAAAAATTTATTTTTCTTTCAAATGGTTCTCATTTTATTTATAATAAATAAATATACATTTTATTTATTTTATTTATGTGTAAAAAACATATTTTTCATAATTTATTTATTAATATTCATACCCACTAACTTAATAACATGGTTTTTATGGTCATGATTAAATTATAATATTTTAATATAGTGTTATCTTTCGTTTAATCCTAGTGTTGTGTGCATCATAAGATATTGATGAGATTGAACTTCTTTAAAAGTAAACATATCATAAAGTCTTAGTCTATTTTATTTTCTTCTGGAATTGGTTTTTTTGTGTCATACATGCTTTCGAAAACGATGTTCCTATTTTAAATTCCTGGGGTGTTACACAAATAGTGAGGTTAAATCATCACCTATTAAACTTAATAGTAAATCAATTTTTTCTAGCAGTAAAGGATATAAAACTGAAAATAGGAAATTTTGGGATGAGAAAATTAAAGATAAAAACACATTTATGTAAAAGGAAGATAATTTTGTCATACAAAGAAAAAATTCCTTAACATAAAAGGAAAAATATAGCAGAAAAAATGGCAAGGCATCCACAATATTTTCCTAAAAAACTCATCATTTTGAAAGGTAAAAATTCAGAGGAAATTATTGGTGTTATATAATCATTGGGAAAAAAACTATGATTTTTTATAAAATAATTTTTTCTTTTATTCAAAGAAGTAATGAATTTAGGGGGACAATCTCTAAGAAGGCAAGGATCAGTTCCAAGAAAAAGAAAATTATAGATAAAAACTCATAAAATTTGTCTACACATAACATATTTGATTATTTGGAAGTAATATTTTTAATATGTGACCAAAAAATTCATTGTGATGAATATTGTATAAATACTCTTAGAGGATGATTTCATCATACTAAAATAGGAAATGATGTTCATAAATACAATAAGGAATAAAATTATATAATTATTGAAGTGCATTTAAAATATAGCAGGAAAAATCAAACCATTGATACTTTATAGTATTTGTTCCTCTCACACGGTAGGTGATACAAAAAACATGATTAAAATTTATGATTTTGATAGAGGTGTAGTTATTTTTTGGAATAAAACCTCTAAAAATTATAAGAATCATTACAACTGAGATTGAATCTAAAAAACTAAAGTCTAAAGAAATTATGTTTATTGATGGTCTTAGAACAACTTATTGTGTTTAATAAAACATTATCATGATGAAAATGAAATTATGTTTATGAAAATATTTTATATCATCAATTTCACACAATAAAGAATAATTATTACTTAGGGAGAAAGAATAAGTGGTAATATATTCCAAATTAGATATCAAAGTAACTCTTTTTATCTGAATGTTATGGATGTAAATAATAAGTGGAACAAAATATTTGGCCATATTGGTTGAATAATATTGAGTAAAATATTAAATAAATATTTGGTGGGAAATTATCCCCAGCTAAATAGAGAAAGAGTTATTATTTTGGAAATAGGTCAAAAGGGGAAGAAGGTGTATGGATTTTATAATAGATTATATATTAAATCCACTATACCACTTGAGTTATTTCATTTTTTTTATAAGGGCCTATAAGACATCAATACATAAGATTTTATCTATAAATTATTAAATTTTTTAATGATTTCACCAAGATAATTAATGTGGTTTCCATAAGGAACTTGTATGATGTATTGGATATATCAAAAATATTTATAAGATAAATTGGGAAATATTTTGGAGTCTATATCAAGAAAGTAATAACTAAGAATGAAAGGGAGTTCAAAAGTAATTTTTTTGAATGCTATATTTCTATGAGTGGGATTAAAAATCAATATGGTACTTCCTATACATCCCATTGGAATGGAATTATGGAAATTATTAATAGAAGAAAAGTTGAAAAGGGAAGATCCATGTTTAATTAATACAAACTCCCAAAAATATTATTGAGGAAGAAATATGTAAAGCTTGACATATTTAAAATATATATTCTTACTAAGACCTAAATATAAAATGAATTTTTCTAACATTTTTAATATGAAGAAACCAATTATGAACTACATCTAAATTTTTAGAAGTCCGTGTTCGATGAAAACAAAAAATTAAAATTTTGGAAAGTTTGATGAAAATTATAAATAAGGTGTATTCATGGGATAATTCTCTAATATAATAAGATATAATTAGTAGAATAAAAATTTACATAATGAGGTTTATTTCTCTGATGTAAAAAATTATTGAAAATAATATTTTATTAAAATGGATAGGTAAAGGGGATTTTGAATAATTAAATGAAGATAACATCCAAAGTTCTAAAAATAGTGAAAAGAAGGTGACTAGAAACTCAATGAAGTTAATAATTATCCTAATAAATCCAATGATGATGATAATATTGTTGAAATTATAATAATTATGTGTTAGAATATTGTAAATCATGTTGTACCTAAAAACATCATTATAAATCTTGATGCACTGGTATAATCTAAAATAAAATTGAGGATTTACAAGAAAACATATCTTATTTCACAAGTTGAACAAGAATATATTCTTGCGAACATTGAGCAAAAATATTTGATAAATTATATAAAAGAATAGATATATCATATTTAAAAGAATACTATATGAAAAATTATTCCTAGAGAAGAAGGGAATAATTTTATTGGAAGCAGTGGGTGTTTAAAAATAAACTCAGTGAAAAATACCAAGTTTCAAAAAACAAGTAAATATTGGTTTTTAAAGGATATTCTCAGGTGGAATATATAAAGTTTGAAGAATTTTTTTTACCTATGACAAGTCATGAAGCTATAAAAATATTTTTAGTGATTATAGCTCGTAGAAACTACAAAGTTTCTCAAATGAAATTAATTTTTTCATTATTAAATAAAGATCTTTAATAAAAACTTTTTTTCAAGAAACCTGATGGATTTCTACTTCATAGTGATGGAACCATGGTCTGTAGATTTAGTAAATCCTTGTATGGGTTAAAATAGTCCCCCTAGATCCTGATACTTCTGACTATATAGTTTCTAGAAATAATTGAACTTTTCTAAATAAAAAATTTACATTAACTTATATGTGGAGGATATGAGCATGGGTACCCTAATACTCAACATTTTATTGATGTAATGTTTTTTAAGGTGATATGGAGTGTTCTTATAAGTAATTTAAAAAAAATATTAATTTTGAGATGGAAATGCTTGAAGTGATAAATTTCATTCTGTTATTGGAAGATGTACAAGATGAAAAATAAATCTTCTAATCTTAGGAGAAATACTATAAGTAATTGTTGAAGAATTTTGGCATAGAATTTTTAAAGTAATTATCCATACCCATGAAAATTCATGTGAAATTAAGCACATATGAAGAGGTAAAAGTTGTTAATTAGAAGAGCTTAAGTAAGATAATAAGAATATTTCAATATCTAACGACACCAAGAATGGATATTGTTTATGTATTAACTTTTTAAGAAATATATAAAAGTGATCCAAATTAATAACACATTATATATATAAAGATAATTATCAAGTATGTTAAAGTAACTTTGATTTATGTTTTAATGTATAAAATAAGTAAAGGGCAGAACATGCGAGGTTTCACTGATACTGATTGGGTTGGAGATTGTAATGATATAAAATCATATTCAATAAAAACTTTATTTTTAGGGTAAATTTGTTTAAACTATTATAGTAAGTATAGCATCCCAACCTGACCCAATTTAACTAGTTGTTAAACCAATTCTCCATAAGACTTGAGGCTCTCCAGCCCGTATTTTAGAGGATGCCGACTAGTAGTGAGGGTTTAATGAATAACATGTGGAGGCTATAGCTTCTTTATCATATTAAAGAAATAGTAGGAATAATATGAAAGAATTTGGATAAATATCTTGAAAAAAATAATAAATCACATGAAAAAATCCTAAAATTGGATAAGAGACCAAAAAAATGTAGTAAAAATTCCATGTCATGATATTTTCTTTTGTTAAGGAAACCCAATAGAAATACCCAACTAAAATTCCCTAAAATGTTCCCCAATATCAATACTTTTCCCCTCATCCATCCTCTATCCCAAGTCCTAAATTAGCCAATGATCACATGCCTTTTCCCTTATCCAGCCCCATAACCATGAAATCTACTCAGGCATCAATGAAGACCCAGGGAAGGAATGAGTACAACTTTGTAGGCCACCACCAATAGTGTCTAAATAAATATCCAATCTAAAAAATGTGTATGAAAATGTATAAGGGAATAATAGATAGGGAAATTATGAAAAAGTATTTCATAAATAAATAGTATTAAGTTAACCTTATTGGACCTAGGGTTCCAAGTGACACCTGATCGAATCAACCCTAATTCATCCCATATTGTTTATCTAAAACATATACCATATGGGTCATGCATTCTAAATAAGTATAATAAGTCTATGTATCCAAAATAAGGATATAGAGTGTCATGTTCGACCATCCCAATCAATGATGTGGAGTTCCATGTCCAACATCCTTAAATAAGGGGCTAAGAGAGTCATGTCTAACAATCCCAATAAATGACGTGGAGCATCATGTCCAAAATCCTTATACATGGGAGTGGATCAACAAGTCCAACACCTTTATCCATTCCATTAACAACCAATTTCCATGGTCTAACATACTTAGAATTTTTAATATAATAAAACAACAATAGTTCATCTTTTTCAACTTTCATTATTCCCCATGGTCCGCTACATTAAACACATTTTTATCCAAATTAAAAATTAAAAAATTTCACCATTCATTAATATAGAATAACTGTTAAATGTTCTTTAAACCCATTTAATAACTTAGAGAAGCCCATTTTTAACCAATTACCATTTATTTACTTTATCATGTCATAAAACATTTAATTCCTAAATTAATCCAAAGAGCCTTTATTCCATGCTAATAAGAAAAATGATAAGTCTAATCAGGTTAATCTTATAAACCCCTTATTTCACCTTTTACAACCCCATTATACCATTACCAAGGAATTTTCACATCCCATGGATGTCCATAGGACTAGTCTCATAGTCATCAATGAACCTAATGGGATTCATGAAGGGTATAAAACATCAATTATTAGACCATTATATTTTTTATAAGAAAAATAATCAAATTCATTGAAAATCAACACCAATTCACATAAGGAATGCACATGAATAATAATGATACTAAAGTAAATTTTACTTATACAACTTACATTTTCTTCTTATATAACCACTCATCAAACTTCATCCTTTGATTGAAGATAAAACTAAAATAACCACAAAAGTAAATAAAACCTTGAAAATAAGTCTCATGAGACTTAAAAGAATAAGAATAACCAGGATGTTAATTTTCTAGAAAATGGAAGGAAATATATTAGTATACTTACCTGTGGATTTTAATCATAAGAAACAACACTTAAAACTCCCTATAATCGAAGGGGTGACACCCTTGGGAGATAAGGGAGTGTTTGGTTTGAACCCTTGATTATTTTGAGTGAAATGAGAGGAAAAGTAAAGGGATATGTATATATGATTAGAATGGAAAATTGTAAAATTTTCTCTTTTTATACGGTTCACAGTTTAGCAGCACTATTTTCCAAACCATGCTCCAACCATGTGACCTCCTCTTTCTAAGAAAAGCATGGGTCACACAGTCTCCTAGGCCCACCGAATATTTTTAAAAATCTTACAGAATCTATGTGAATAAATCTATACCAATTCCACATGGTTTCGATAACTTCTCACATGGTTTTTAAAATCATGACCCCCCTTAAACCACATCACATGATCATGGTTCATGGTTATCACTAACTATGTGCTAACCATGTACCATGTAATATAAGGACAAATTTTCCTCTTTTTCAAGTCCTAACCCCCCATGAATACTTTTGAGACCTTGACCACTCCAAAGAATTATTCCATTAACCATTTTAAACCTTAAGTTAACCAAAATTAAAAAAATGTACCTCAGTGAATGTTGTGATCTTACAACATCTGTGGAATAAAATAGTTCATCCTCAAGCTATACTCCCTAGCACCATTAATCCACCAATATAGAAATATCATTCCATTGGGCCCTCATATCATCCTCCCTCCCACAGGATACCCTTTTAATACTTTCATTCTGTTATAACACTTAGATCAAAGTCATAGTCTTAACCTAAATATTTTTCTCACTATGATATAAATTTGAATCGAACACTCTTAGAAGGATAAATCATGTTCAAGCTCAACATAATCATCATCAATAACAATATAAGGGTCAGGGAGATAAAATCAAAGATGTGACAAATGAAATGCATCATGAATAGCACTATATTATTATTAAAAATCCAATTGATCCACTAACAGAATACTCCTCTCCACAATCTCAAATGGGACAACATCCTTGGGTGCTAGCTTACCCAGTTTCCAAATATGACGATGAAACAATCTTGGTGATACCCAAAGGAATACATGGTCATCCACTAAAAACTCATGATGTCAATAATCCCAATAATCATATGAATTATATCTACTCTAGGATGTATCCATATTATTCTAGATCAACTGGACATTCTCTCGTGTTTCTTTCACAAGACTCATCTATAAAAACTCTAATTCTCATCCTTTAATTTAATAAAAAAGAGATATATATGACCCATCATAGAGTTCCTCATATGGTGTGATCTGAATAGTCACCTCATAAATTTTTTTATAGGAGAGATCAATAATTTTTAGGAAAATATCTTATGTTCCACCAAAATCTAGTATGAATGTCATTAGAATGTCCTACAACACTTGGATAGTCTTCTTTGATCATATGTTTGTATAAAGATGGTAGGTTGTACTCATAAGTACTTAATTACAAAGAACCTTATACATGCCTTTCTAGAAGATAAAATTAAAAATCGGGTCCCTATATGAAAAAAAAACACTTTGAATAACCCCATGTAAATGTATTATCTCTTGACTATACATGTCACCTAACTAATCGATAGTGAAAGTCACCTCAATTTGAAAGAAATGTTCTTAATTTTTCAAACTCTCCACAATCATGCACTTCATGTTTCTCTTATGAGGATTCCTCAGTAAAACCACTAAATAATACATTGTAATATCATCTCACTTCTATTCTAAAATAGATACTAGATATAGTAGACTAGAAACCCACCGATGCTCAGTCTTCACCTACTGGCATGTGTATCATCACATCATTAAACTTGTGATCTCCTTTAATCCTAACCACCAATACTGAATATGATTATCACAATACATTTTGATCAAACTTGGGTTCACTTCTTACTTTGAAGCATGAAACTAATCCATCTTCACCTTCTTTCATACAAGTAGAAATGTAGACATGAACCTGAACATAGATAATCTCATCAACACTGATCATCTAGTTAAGAGGTAGATCCCCACCATTAAAATTTTTCCTCAATTCTTGGAACTTATAATCCTCATACTACCTCCACTTAATCTGGGCCAAAATAGAGAGTAAAATAGAAAAATGAAAGTGTTTCATTAGTTTCTACTCATCCTAAACACATATATGTATCTTAGTGAATAATTAAATCATATTCCACTCAAAACCTCACTCCTAAACTACATTAGTATGTGTCTTCTGACTCAAATAATCAGTAACACTGTTTCCTTTTCCTAACACATAAGCGAGCTCAAAATAGAAATATTACATATACTCAACCCTTCCCCACTATATATTTATATCACACAGAGAAGAGATATACTTAAATGTCTTATGGTTAGTATAAATAGTAAACCTCTCACCAAGGATATAATGTGGACAATATTTTAAGATGTGAACTACCATAGATTACTCAAGGCCATGTATAGGATAGTTATGTTCATGTGTCCTCAACTATCATGATCCGTCCCCCATGACTTGATCTCTCGGCATTAACACTTCCCCAATTCCAATCCAGAATGCATCATAATACATAGTATACTCTTTACCCTATTCAAGTAATATTAGAATTGTTTTTGTAGTCAGACACCTCTTCCATTCTTGGAAATAATAATCAAATTCCCTTAACTAATCAAACTTTATAACCTTCTTTTTTAGGATCTAGAGTGGTGCTCTCAATAGATAAAATTTATTGATGAACCTTCGATATTACCCTAATAAAACCAAAAATATTTAGGTGTGAAAAATATTCTTGGGCTGCTTCCAAGAAATATCTTCTCAATCCTTATCAGGGTCTACTGATACAGATTCTTCCAAAATGATGTGACCCAATAAATGAACCGTGTTAATCCATAAATGACACTTAGATATATTTTCATATACTTAATTTTCTAACATTGAAATTAAGATTATGCCAAGATGTTTAGCCAGATCATCTCAAGTCTAGGAGTATAATAAGATTTCATCAGCAAATAAAACCATAAATTGATCTAATTATTGGTGAAATATTTGGTTTATCAAGGCCATAAAGAAAGTTGGATCATTCAATAGCCCAACCACCATCACTCCAAACTCATACAAGTTGTATCTAGTTATAAAATTATTCCATGGTATTTCAAATAGTCTTAACCTCAAATAAAGATACCTTGATCCTAAATCAATCTTTGAGAATACACAGACACCCCTTATCAAGTCAAAAATATCATTAATATACAAAAGAGGATACCGGTTCTTGATTTCCATCCATTTCAACTTCTAGTAATCAATAAAAAAGTGAAACGTTCTATCATCCTTCTTGAAAAAAAAAGAGATCCCCAAGGTGATATACTATGATGGGTTAAACCCATAGCTTGTAATCCTCTATAGGATACTTAAGATATTGAAGTTCTAAAAGTGACAATATATAAATTCAAAAATATCCCAGATCATCCCCAGGCTCTATCTCAATCATGAATTAAATCTCTCTCTCTCTCTTTTAGGATGTAACCCTGAAAACTCTTCAGAAAACACATCCTGAAACTGATCCCCTACAGGAAGGTGGATAACCCGATCCACTCCCCTAAGATCTATCATTATATCATAACCTGGGATGTGAGCTCACCCAAATATTGATGGAATATCCCTTCACATCTCACCTAGATATCCCATTATCCATGGGGAACATAAATTTAACACTCAGGAGACGTGAAAGTCACCCTCCTATGGTAAAAATTAATGTAATCCTGGTATGAATTCAACCATTCCATCACTAGTATCAAGTAAAAACCTGTAATCTCAATAAAAAACTAATCCAAAATTATACATTACCCGTCAATCTCAAGGGGGAACTCCTTCCAATAATAGATACCCTCTGATCGAATCACTAATGTCATGTTGATCAACATAACCCCATTAAATAATTCCACCACCAAACTAAAACATCTCACTAACCATACATATATAATATAATTTTAAGTCTGTATATAAAATAAATCACTAAAAATATTAGAATCCACAAGAATCATACCTTGGATAGTCGATGACCCAGCCTCGCTACAATCTGGAGTATGCTGAACTGCATTTATCTGACCTATTCCTCTAACCTAAGATTCTATTTGAGTCTTATGTGTTGTACTACCGAATAGATATAGAAACTGTTGTCCTGGAATACTCAACCTCAATATTGATTAGTGTAGTTAGTAGAATTACAACTTCCATACTGATACGGTGTTGAAGATCCTATGTTGGTACTCTATACTGGCCTAGGTCCTCCATCACTAGCCATATATCAAGGGATCCTATAGAAACTCTGTATGTTCCCCATCCTTTGAATTACTTGGAACTCCACTGGTGGTCAATGAAACTATCCTCACATGTCACCAATATTTCCACACTTATAGTATACCACTTGATCACTTCCCTGAGAGTCTAATCCTATCCTCTAAAAACTCTTCCTTCCACTACCTCATTGAAATTTCTCAAAAACATGTCGTCTAATTCCAAAGAATGTACCACTAGATCACCCAACTAAAACCATATTCCCACAACTAAATACCACCTTTAGTTTCCCCTCATAATTTAGATCTTAATTCACTACCTTGATGAACTTCTTCAAATGTATGATATTTTCATGGGACTTGACATAACATCTAAGTCCATATTGAATTTTTTTACCCTGGATGCCTCCTATCCTACCAACATCTAAAAAAATTTCATGTTAGTGAAGAAGCTACAATAATCAATCACTAACATAGTCCAATTGATAAACCACAGAAACTCAACAGTTCTCTACTATCATAGGGTCTCTAGGTAAAAGTGTTCCAAGAACATCTCTAGAAGTCCTTCTAAGTCATTCCCTCTAGCTGGTCATCCTTGACCTGAATATTCCTCCTACATTTTTCTAGTCCTCAAAAAATATAATATGTCAACTTAACCTTGTTCTCTATGGGAGTCTCTATAAAATCCCTACTCATCTCAATTGAACTACTATCCAAACTGATTCATTATACGACATCAGGCATGCCTCCTCATACACCATAGTTTACCGACTTATATTGAGGGTCTAATGATAAATGTGGGGAGACTATGACCTCTTTATTAGAGTGATACAATAGTTTAAATAATACTAAATTAAGAGAAACAATATCCAAAAATGACCATACATCACATAACCAAATCCCAAAAAAAAACAGGCTAAAGGATAACAAACAATATAGTAAATATGTTTTACCCTAATAGTGTCATACGTCATAAGAAACCAAAAATAAATACAAACTAAAAATATCCAAAATAGTTATCAACATAATTTATGGTCAACTCATCCACACTCTATCCCATGTCCAAAATTAGCCATCTATTACAGAGCTTTTTCTTTTATCCTAACCTGTAACCATGAAATCTGCTCAAGTACCCACAACAGCTTGAGCAGGGTGTGATAAAAAATCAGTATGGCACCACCAATGGTGTCTAAAGAAATATCCAGTATAAAATATTGTATGTGTAGATGTAAAATGGATAATATAAAATTCAATAAATGTAAACAAGTTTTCATAAATAAATAATATTTAATTAGCATCATTGGCCCTTCAGTTCCAAGTGACACCTGAGCCTATCAAACCCACTTCAAACCTTGATGGAAATCTAAAAAAATATACCATAGGGTTTAAAATTTATGTTTTAGTATGATTTTTATTAATCTATTGAATTAAAGGTATTTAGGATCATCAGTCCAAGTATCAATGTCATGTCAAACCACTAGTTCCTAGAGCACCAGTCCAGTAAAAATGACAATAATAAACTTGGTCGTGGATAGAGAATTAGTCTATCCTAGGAAAAAGTTAAAAATCCTCATCCCAGCATCAAAACCATACCATCATTCACACATTACAAGGTTCATCATCAATGAAATTTTAAAAAAATTCATTAATAAGGGTGTTCATTTTCAATAATTAGTGTTTACCATGGTCAAACATACTAAAAAAAACTCTCCCAATTAAACAATTCAACTATTTTGTATATTATTCATATAATTCACATGTTAGATCTTATTTGAAACCATTTAACCATATTAACATTCACCTTTAACCATTTACCACTTCTTACCTTTTTCATTTCATAACACATTATGTTTTTAAGTCAATCCAACACCCCCTTATATCACACTAACACGCTAAACATCAAGTACAACCAGTTTAATCTCGTAAATCCTATTTTCTAACATTTACAACCTATTTTACCATTTTCAAGGGATTCGAACACCCAATGTGTGGAAAAATGCTCAACCTCAAAATCCTTAACGAACTTAATGGATTGTGTGAAGGTTCTAAAACATAAATTATAAGCCCAATCTAATTTTCATACATAAGGAACTGACTATTTAGTATTTTGAAAACATTACACCTAAATAATACACATGATGAGTAATAAGACTGTGGGAAATAGAACTTATACCACCTATATTATGCTCGTAAACAACCTCTTGTCTAACCTAATCCCTTAATTCAAGCCACAATGGATATAAACACAAAAGTTAAGATCATGGTCTCATGATACTTAAAAGAGAGGAGAAGCCAAACTGGGAATATTATAAAAAATAAAAGTAAACAGGCTTGTAGACTCACTCAGGGAATAAAATCATAAGAAACACCACCTAAAATTACTTAGAATCTAAATAGAACCACCCTTGGGAGTGGAATGGTATTTTGGTTCACACCCTTAGATACTGGGAGTGATATGAGAAGGAAAATCAAGTGGAAAAAATATAATATGAGGAGGGAAAATGGTAAAATTTTAACTTTTAAAGAGGCACATGGTTTGGCTACATGGTTTTCCAAAACATGTGCCAACCATTTGAGCTCCTATAATTATGTAAATAATAGGTTGTATAGTCTCTTGGTCTACTTTCATAGTTTGATAAAACATTTTAAAGTCATACGAATGGATCTCAACCCATTTCAAATGGTTTCTAGGCCACTTTACAAGGTTTCAACAATTGGGATTCCCCCTTATCCATAATACATAGTGATGGTTCATGGTTATCACTAATTGTATTCTAACCATGTTACATAAACTTTAAACACATTTCATATCTTTTTAAAGTATAAAATCTCTGAGATGCTTCCATGACCTTCCATACTCTTGAGAAACATTCCTAAAAAAAGGAGTTTAACCAAAATTAAAAAAAAACATACCACATAATAGCATTGGGATCTTAAAATATCTCCTCTATAAAACAACTCATCCTCAAGATACACAACTAAGAAGCACTAATCCTCTAAGGTAAAAAGTTGGAGCCACTAGGTCCAAAATAAAAAATAGATGCTCCTTAAAGGACGTATCATCCTCAGGCTCAATGCCAACAATATCAATAACATGATATGGGTCGGGATGATATTTTTAGAGCTATGTCACATGGAAAATGTCATGTATTTCTTGATACTACTATAGAAGATCCAAATAATATTCTACTAGACTGATCCCCTCTATAATATCAAATGGACCTATATACTTGGGCATCAACTTACCCAGCTTCAGAATCTAATGGTGACCCAATATCAATGAAACTTGAAATAGAATATGGTCACCCATTGTAAAACATGATAGGTCTATGTTATCAATTGGTGTATGACTTTTTTATACTCTAGGATGTAGTCGTATTCTACTAGATTAACTAGAACTGCTCTGACATCTCCTACATGAGACTTGGCCCCAAAAACTTTAATACACCTACTTCTATCTAGCAAAAAGGGTGCCTTTATAGAGTAATATAAATTTATTTATATGGTATTATCTGAATATTCATGAGATAAATGTTTTTTCAGGATACTCAACAAGTTCTAGGTGATTTTCTAAAGTTCCACAAAAATATAGGATGCATGCAGTTAAAATTTCCTCTAACACCTAGATAGTGTGTTTCAATTTCCCATCCATATGCTTATGGTAAGATGTACTAAAAAACACGTGACTGAAAAACACTGTATTCAATCCTTTCTACAAGTATAACGTAAAATATGCATCAAAATATGAAACAATACTATAAGGCACATTATTAAAATGTACTATATTTGAAATTTACAAGTTTCCCCATTGATTGATGGTGAAAGTCTCCTGAAACTATAAGAAATGGACTATCTTTGTCAACTAATCCACAATAACCTATATCACATCCTTATTTTGATGTTTCCTCGATATACTCACTACAAAATCTATGTTAACATCATCCAATTTCAATTATATAATTAAAAATGACTATAAAAGTCTATTATTCTACTTATTATTTTCCTTCCCTTGCTAATAGGTGTAGCATCGCAAAACAAAACCTATGATATCCTTCTTTATTCCAGGACACCAATCTATCTATAAAGATCATGGTATTATTTGGTCAAACCAGGGTGCACCCCCATTTTGAGGCATAAATCTCATGAATCATATCCTCCTGCATACTAGTAGTCTTGAAGATGAGACCATGAATACAAATAATCTCACCGCTGTCGATAGTAAAATCATGAGGTAGCTCCCCACCATCAACGTTTTTCCTCAATATAATGAACTCTAGATACTCGTACTGCCTCTTATTTATCTGATTCATAATATTGGGAATAATAGATAAATACATAAGGTCCATCTATTCCTCTTCATCTTAGACAACTAAATTTATCTTAGTGAACAAGGCCACAATCTTTCACTCAAAATAAGACTATAGAACTGCCTAATTCTGTTTCTTCCAACTCAAAGTATAAACAACACTATTTCCTTTACCATGTATATAAGATACTTCAAAGAAAAAGATTACATATGCTCAAACATATCCACTATAAAAGATTTAAATCATGATGAGAAAAGATATAATTAATGCTCTTATGGTCAATACAAATAGTATACCTCTCACCAAGGAGATATTGTCTCCAACATTATAATGTGTGAACTAATTTTGAAAACTCTAGATCATGCATATGATAGTTTTGTCCTGTGACATAAACTATCATGATCCATATACCATTATTTTATCTCTCTACATCTTCACTTCCCCAAGTTCAATTTTATATGCATCACAATACATCCTAGAAAGAATTCTCACATTCCCAATACCATTAAAACTTTACCCCTTATTATTCAGGCATGAGAGAGGTTCTTTCAAGAGGTAAAAGTCTTAGATAAACCTTTAGTAGTAACCTAATAACCCCAGAAATATTCGAATATCAAAAAAATATTTGGATTCTCCTAAGAAACAACCTATCAACCCTTCTTGGGGTCTAATGAAACACCTTATTTCAAGATGATGTGATCCAATAAGTTTACCCCATCGATCCATAAATGAAACATAGATATCATGTTGTATAGACTATACTCTATTAGTGTACTCAGGATGATTTCAAGATGTTTTGAATCATCATCTCAATTCTAAGATTACTCCAATACATCATTAAAAAATACAACCACAAACGGGTCTATTTATGGGTGAAATATCCAATTTATAATGTCTATAAACATAGCAGGAGTGTTCATTATCCCAAAAAACATCACAAAAAACTCACACAATCAATATCTTCTCCTGAAAGTAGTCCATGGTATATCAGAATGTATCACCCTAAAATAATGATACTTTGATCTCAAATTAATCTTTAAGAACACACTACTAACCCTTAACTAGTCAAAAAGATCCTCAACACATGGAATTAGACACCAGTTCTCAACCTTCATCCAACATAATTTTCGATAATCAACTCACAAGTGAAATTTCATATCATCCTTATTATAAAATAGAACCATAGATCCCCAAGGAGACATACTTTGATGGATAAACCCTTTTTCTTACCATTCATACAACTAAGTATTAAACTCTTGAAGCTATGTTGGTTCCCTTCAATATGAAGGAATGGAAAACAGCTCAACTCTAGGCATTATCTCAGTAGTAAATTCAATCACTCTATTAGGTTTAAAAAATGAGAACTTCTCAGGAAATACATTATGACATTGATCCATGATAGGAGGGAAGAAATCATGCTCCAATCCACCATCATCAAGCAATAGAAACATAACTTTTTCTATGATCTCACCTAGATGATGATCAAATAAACATGTACTTCCTGCTTGGATATCCCATTACCCATGAAGAACATAGATTCCATCATTAGAAGATAATAAAATCATGAACTGATAGTAACAATAAATGTGATCAAGATATGAAACCAAACATTCCATACCTAGTATCAAAAGGAAACCTAACAACTCAAGCATTTACAAATCCCAAAATAAATGGAACTCACAAACCTTGAGGGAACACCATTACTAAAGACTAATGTTTTCTAATCTCATGCCCCTAGGCATATCGATCGACATTACCCCAAATAAGAATCCCACTCCTAAACCCAAAATATTCATAGAATGAGAAGATATAAAGTAATCTGAAGCTCATGTATCAAATAAACCACTATAAAGCATAGAAGCTATAAGAATCGTAACTCAGACAATCAACGTCCTAGCATCACTACCAAAGGGTGTTGGCTGAATTGCATACATATGATCTATCCTTGTAAATTGAGATCCTTTTTCAGTTCAATACACTTCACATCTTTTCTAGCATTGATTGTCTAGTCTTGAAGAACCTCACCCCCCACTTCAACTAGTACAATAGTAAATCACCAACTTCCAGACTAATACTGGGTATAAGATCCCATACCTGTACTTAACATCGACCTAGTTTCTACATAACTACCCATATATCAAGGGTCACTACGTAACCTCTGTATGTTCCCCATCATATATCATTCTCAAAACTCCATAGTTGGTTTAGGACACTGATCATGCATGTTACCCCTCCTACCACAATGATATCAAAACACTAAATAAATTACCTTAAGGGGCTTATCGTATTCCCAAGAAAATTTTACCACCACCACCATGGAAAAATTCATCATTATGATGTTTCCTAATATGGGTGAAATATTTGGTTCATCGATTCCATTAACACTATAGAAGTGTTTTTTCCCCAAACAGAATCATAAAAAACTCATACAATTTATATCTACTTCTAAAAGAACATTGTGGTATATCAGAAGGTATAACCCTCAGTTGATGATACCCTTATCTTAAATCAGTCTTGGAGAACATACATGAACCCTTATCTGGTCAAAAACATTATCAATATGAGGAATTGTTTACTATTTCTTAACCATTATCCCGATTAACATTGAATAATTGATATACAAGCATAACATTTCATCAGACTTCTTAGAAAATATAACTATAGATACCCAAGAAGACATACTTTGATAGATGAACCATTTAGATTCTAATTACTCCAGCTACGTCTAATATCTTGAAGCTCTGATCATTTCATTATATAAGATGAAATAAAAACTAGATTAGTTCCATGCATCATCTCAATAGTAAACTCAATCTCTCTCTGAGGTGGAAACCCTAATAACTCCATGGGAAACACATCCTAAAACTATTCCATAATAGTAGGGAAGGTATAAAACTCCATTCCCCCTTCATCTAGAAATATAATTACAATATGGGATATGAGATCACCTAGTTTCTAATGAAACGTTCCTACACAGACCGTCTAGATATCCCATTCCCCATAAAGAACATAGATACCACCCTCAAAAGATGTGAAATTCACTCTCTAATAGTAATAATCAATTTGATCTTGATATAAAACTAACCATTACATACCCAATATCACTCCAAAACCTAACATCTGATGAACATAATAATACCAAAGGAAATTTTACTACTAACCTTGAGGGAAGACCCTTTAAAAAGATTGATTCCTTTCGATTACACCCCCAAGGGAATGTCGATCAACATAAGCCCAGACAATAAATCCACTACTAAACCCAAACCATACAAAAAACAAGAATATATAAAGTAATATAAAGATCCTCTATCAAATAAATCACTATCATATATAGAATTTAAAATAATCATACCCCAAATATTCAATAAACTAGCCTCACTACCAATGGGTGTAGGATGGATTACATGAAACTGACTTGTGCCTCTAACTTGAGCTATATTATAATACCCTTTCATTTCACTACACTATTGATATAGATGATTGTATTTTAAATCACTTCATCCCTCACCTCTATAGGCATGGCTAGTAGAACTCCAAATATCAGGATGATATGAGTAAAAGATCTCCTTCTAGTGCTCTATATAGACCTAGTTCATTAATCACAACTAATCTATCGAGGGTTCATCTAGAACATATGTATGTGACCCATCCTTTAAAATTCTCATCACTCCACTGGTGGTCAGGCATACTGATAACGAATGTAACCCAACCTACCGCACTAATAGAAAAACAATGAATCACAACATTAAATGCCACCACATTAGTGAAAGTTCTCATAATGATGCTCCATACTATCTTAGAATTCACCACCTAATCACCTAGTTGAAACCATCTATCCACCACTAGAATAATCCTTCTAGTTTCCCAAAAAATGAGAGATTGACTTACCTATTCAATAAACTTATTAAAATGAAAGATATTTAACTGAAAATTGATCTCGCATATAATCCCATCTTAAAAATGTTTCACTCTATTTGCTTCATCTCTTACCAATTTCAGGGTAACAAAATGATAGTTATTGAATTTTATAACATAAAATATCACTGACATATCCCCTTATTTAGACTAATAAAATCTATAACTCTCTCTTATCTTAGAGTTTCTAAATAGAAATCCTCTAAGAAATTCTCTTGAAAGTCTTTCCAAGCCATTCCTTCAAGTTTCTCAACATTGACCTAAATATCCCACTAGTTATTCAATGTTCCACACAACATATAAACTTACAACATAAAACTATTATTAAGAGGAGTCACAAAGTGATATAGAATCATCTATATAGACTCAATTCTTAACTTTTCTACCTTAGGTCTTCCCTCTACAGTAAATATTGGAGGATACTAAAACCAAAACTCCTTAGTCTTTTCAAACATACTTAGCACAGGCTTCCTTGGGTCTCTCCCCATAAACTATATAAGGTGATTGAAATTACTAGGGAACTTCTCTTCTCCCCAATCACTCAGAACCAAAGGGGGATCCGGCTCCACTATCAATGGTACATTCTCATCCATGTAATCCTGTCACCCGACTAGTAAAGGTAGTCATGAAGGTATCCCTCTAAAATTCCAAATAAAAATTTCATGTAACGGAACATATAGTTTTCATATTTTCAAACAATATGGGTCACAAATAGTCATATCAAGCTACTCCATTTTCACTATTTCAATGAATATAACTGAATCATTACCACTACGCCCAAACATCCCTATCTAGTTTCATTGGATAACTCAGGGTAACAACCAAGATACAATATTTTCATTTGACACCATTTTAACAATTTCAATTACCTCCTTTCAATTTAAAACCATTGAATACTCTTTATTTGGCACTATTTCTTAAAAAAAATACAAAGAAAATAAAATAATTTCCTTTCCCATAACTCAACCATAACATTATTTTATGTACGTTCCTAATGCGATTCATGTCTCATAAGTCCCTGAGTGTCTAAAATGATGCATGTATACACAAATATCATGTCATACCATCTTGTGAGTAAAATATCACAAAACAGTTGAATCACACAACATGTGATTAACCCAAAATGAAATAACATTTCAACTATAACCAGTGAACATCAAGAACAACAATCCCACCCTAGGAACTTGGGTTTTCCCCCACACATGGGTTAGTTACTCCCATGAAGGATCTCATTACCAAGGACCGACACATTCTATCCTCATGTCTAAATTTCAAAAATAATAATGCAATAGAAAATAAATTATCTGATACCAGTATTTAACATCTCGATTCGGCTCACCTGAACTAGTAGTGATACCCATTCATTATGTGACCTCAAGCACACCTCCCCATACACCCGATGTTGCTGACTAATAGTGAGGGTCTAATTTAAAACATGGGTATACTGTAACCTATTTATTAAAGTGATACAATATTGGAAATAATAATAAATGAATAGAAAAAAAATCCAACAATAACCATATATCACATAACCAAATCCTATAAAAAACTGAGTAAAGGCTCACAACCAATATAGTAAATATATCACTTCTTAATTATATGTCTGAAGAAACTCAAAATAATGACACGTTGAAAATACTCAAAAATGTGCCTCAAAATATTTTCAAGTCCAATAATCCATATTATATCCCATGTCTAAAATCATCCATATATCATTATCCAGACTTGCAACCATGAAATCGGCTTAGGAACCCATGGTGGCTTGAGTAGGGTGGGAGTAAAACTAATCAGGCCACCACCAATAGTATCTAAATTAATATCCAATATAAAAAATAGAATTTAAAGATATAAAATTTATAATAGTCATAGAAATAAATGTAAATAGGTTTTTATAAATAAAAAATATTCAATTAGCCTCATTGGTCCTTGGATTTCAAGTGACACCTGATCCAATCAAAAATGATTAATCCCATGTTTTCTATCAGAACAATATACCAAATGGGATAAACTTTATGTCTAAATGGGGAGTTAATTAATATAATAAATTACAGTTATTGAGGATCATCATTCCAATAACCCATATTATGTCAAACCATTATTGGATAGAGAATCAGTCCAAAAACCATGACATGTATAACCATGGTGGTGACTAGAGCTTCAATCTAGCCCAGATAAAATATGAGAGGCCTTAATCCAACATCCAAACCATACCATTATTCAAATTTAACATGGTTCATCATCAATGACCTTTTAACTCATCAAAATAATAGGGGTGTTCCTTTTAAACAATTAGTATTCACCATGGTATAACATACTCAACACCTTTTTCACCCAATTAAAAAATTCATTTGTTTTATAATTTATTCATATAACACACTCATTAGATATTATTTGAAACCATTTTACCATATTAACTTTCCCCTTTATCCATTTACCACTTCTTCCTTCTATCATTTGTAAAATATTATGTTTTTCATGTTAATCCAACACCCCTGTATATCATGCTAACATGCCAAACAATAACTGTAACTGTATTAATCATATGAATCCTCTATTCTAACATTTACAACCTATTTTAAAATTTTCAAGTGATTTTTTCACCCCATTTGTAGCCACAGGCCCATTCTCCTAATCTTTAACGGACCCAACGTGATCCGTGAAGGGTATAAAACATCAATTACAAAACCAATCTATTTTTCATACACAAGGAATAAAATACGCATCATCTCAAAACTGTTACACATAATTCATAAACATGAAGATAGAAAATACTATGGGTGTAACACCCTGATTTTTTTCAATATATTTCTTTCTAAAGTTAATTTCTTTGATTGTTTATGATACATGAAAGCACAAGTCTAAAAGAACCGTAATATAGTATATCACTATAAACAATCCATTAAATTGGTGGGTATGAATAGGACTAACTAAATATTGAAAATTATATATTTTACACATTCATAAAATAACTTAATTGGTTATTTATTGATTTGAAATGAAAATTAAAATCATTTGAAAGTAAAAAATGAAATATTTTTCTTAATGTGTGTTTATCTCAATAAATTAAATTAATCACTATTGGAAAATTATTTTAATGAAATTTATAAATATTATATATTTAATAAAAAAATTATCATTCATCTAATACTTTTACTAGGAATTGGATAAGAATAAATCAAGTTTTATGCTTAAAAAGTGTATTTTTTTTAAAGCGGTTTAATCGTATTTTACCCACTTATTTTAAAATTAATTTTTTCCAATTTTTAAAATAAATTTTAAAAAATAAACATAGTTTTTTAAAACATCAGGTTAAAATTATCTTATATTTAATTTTTTATAATTTTTTGAAGATTAGTTTTTTGATGAATAGTGAAAATACTGATTTTTATTGAAGACTGCCATTTCTCTTAAATAATTTACAAAGTTAAATTTTGTTTTAGATGTTTTTAAAAGAAAAATTTGTTCAAATAAATTATTATTAATCTAATTTAGGTCACTGGACTCAATTCTATTTTGAATTTTGAGAAAAAAACATTTTACACTTAACATTACTTTTTTTTTTGAAAACTGCATTTTCATTGCACTTGCAGATTTAATTTTAAATTAAATTATATCAATTCAATGAATTAAATTTGTAAAAATGTATTATATATTTTGAATAAACATAAATAATATCATTTAATAATTTAAAATTAATTTGTTTTCATAATTAATAGTAAAAATTATTTACCATGGTTAAGGTTAAAATGAGTTTATTGGGGGTTAAACAAAAAAGATAAGGGATAAATAACTTAAATAAATGTCTAATTAGTATTTTATATTCATATTTATAACTTATCCCTTATAAGGTTTAATAATGGTCCTTTTTGGAGCCATTTTGTGAGTATAAAACTTGGGTATATATTATTATTTTCAAAAATTATGAGCGTGTCTTCTCCCCCACATATAAAAGGAAACCCTCTCTACTCTACTCTGCACACTCCATGATCTATTTTTTAAGAAAATAATTCCAAAAATACCTTTTTAATATCCCTTAACATTACATATAGTCCCTTTTTTATCATAAAACTGTCCTAGGAAGGCTTTAGGTATAAACCTAAAGAGGTACTCTGGATAAGGGTTATAATTCTTAACTATGTATCTTCATTTTATTTTTCCTCTACCCCAATAAAATATTATACAGCTATAATAAAATTGTAAAAATATTATATAACATATAATTATATGTTATTATATTAATATCATAACCTATATCCATCCCCTCTTCCATCAAATGGGAAATTAAACCGTCAATCGTGTTTACGGTAGACTACTGCCTCGCGAACTGATGTAATTCATTTTCCATAGACACCTCTAATGGATTAATATGATGAAAAATTTAATGTATATATATGATATTTATGATAAAATTATACTTATTAAATTATAATATCACATTTACCTTCTTACCATTCAATCTGTTGGAAAAAGATAGTGTCACTCGTGCGAACGTGTGGACTACTGCTGCCACGAAGTGAGGTGCTATTTTTTTAATTTTTTATTTAAATGGATGGTAATAAGGATTTATTTAATGGATATATATTATATTGTTATGAATTTTAAATTTTAAATATTATTTACCTTACTTTCATTCCATCTATTACAAAAATGGAAATAGTGTTCATGCATACGTATGACCTACCATCTCCATGAATGGTGTAATTCATTTTTTATATCTATCTTTTATGGATTATTCTAAATATTTATAGTATTTATATAATTTCTAGTATTCTGGATATTATGGTAAAAAGTTTAAAATGAAAGTACCAAAAATTCGGATCCAAAATTTACATGAAAACGAAGTGGATATTACTCAGAATAGTGATTTTAATAAATAATTGATAATTAACTGATGATAAAAGATTATAATTAAATCATATAAGGTATAATATATTGTATTAAGGTTATTTAATATATATATAACAAATAAATATTTATTTTATATGATGTTTTGACACATATGAAGGAAGTGAGACCCGAGGTCTGGGTTTCATATCTCACCTTTACTTATGTGAGACACATGTCATATTCACCACATATTTCTTTTATGTGGTGTATGTACTGCCCCTTTGACATATTATATCATAAATATATTTATCTCTATGTTATTTAAAGTTTAATTTGAATTTATTTATTTCATGGATGTTATCATTCAAAAATTAACACAATGGTAAGGGTTTATTTCACAATCACAACATTATTCAGGATTGTTATGATTAAGTATCTTCTGGGAGAATTATTGTATATTTCTATATTAAACCCAATATAATTTATTATACACAATTTATTTCTAAAAATTACTAGTTATCCTTTCAATTTCCTATATTTAAGTACTCAAGGTACCAAAAATGTTTTTAAGGAGAACCGATAACATTTTTCTACTCGGCCTGGAATATTTCTCTTTCATGTCCATGTTTTTGAAACAAAATAATTTTTTTTATTATTATCATTTTATTTTTAAAAGTAATTTTTACCCAGGTTTTAAATTTTACAAAATAGTTTAAAATGAATTTTTTTCCGAATGAGGTTCTTTTTGACCTTTTTGCAACAGTGAGAAAGGAATGTTTTTTTAACATCATGTACGGAATTACCCACCATTATAACCACTATTTATTTTAAGTTTCCTTTATGATTTTACATTATTATTTTTAAAAAAATCATAATATTCTATAAAAATTTAGTTTTTAAAATTCATGTTTAAAGTGAAAAGTATAATTTCCTCATGAATTTTTTAATGACATTTTTATGGTATTTATTTTCATCAATAATAAAACCCTTATTTTACTTCTAATCAATTAGGGATGTGTTTTACTGATACCATCTTTATTATTTATAAATGTTTTATGATCTTTTTGATTGGGAATGTACATTTTTATATCATCCTCTATATTACTCTAGATGACTTATAATTATGTTTATTGATTGACATAATTACTAAACATTTGTATGTTAGTTTTTGAACAAGGATATTTATATTGATTGTGTATCACCCCTTTTATATGAGTAATTAGTTGGAATTATTAAGTGATAGTTATCACTTTATATAGCCCATAGATGCAGCAGTGGACCTCATGAGACAAACTAGCCTGGGTATTTGATTGAGGCCTTACCCATTTAGGTAATATGTCTTGGCATGAGTACTTGAAGGTTTTTTTATAATGTATAGTATTATGAATTTTTTCATAATGAGATTAGTTATTGATATCTTTGTGATAATTTAATTTGTTATGATATTCATTGATAAGTTTCAAGCTGTTGTGATTATTTATATGGAATTATTTGAACATCATTTATTCTTACCATATTATACTTCTTACTCAAGTTAGTTTTTAAATAGAATATGTTTTCAGATATTTACCTTTCCATATTGGTTATGCATTATTTATCCTTGATAAATAATGTTATATGCATACCCTTACTGAGTATTTGATATCACCCCTATCTTATATTTCTCTTCCTCAGGATGCCAGTAAGTCTATTACGATTGATATGCAGGGATATGCTAAAGAGAATAATAGTGTTCTCAAATAAAATAATATGTTGTATTTTGAGTTTTCAATTTTAATGTGAGATTTAATTATGTATCTATTTTTCCAAGACTACCAAATTATACATTCCTTCTGGATGTGATTTCCTATATCTAGTGCTAATTTAATAAAGTAACCTCTAACTATGGGGTACTAGGGTCAAGGTATTTATAGTTGGTATAATAGTAATTTTATGAGAAACCTTAGGAACTAGATATAGGAAAACATGGATTTGATAAAATAACAATATGACCGACTTTGAGAATAAGTCTTTGTATAGGATAACATCCTAAAGTTTTGGTAAGAATGAGATTATATGGATTTCCTTGAAATATATAACTCTCTAGAAACTATATGTATATTTGGATCTGGAACAATTTTACTTAGGGGTAATAATACTAAAATTGGTGCATTGGGATTTGACTTGATCATCACCTCGTACATGAAAACTGGCCTTATTTCACTCTTGGTTTGATAATATTGGGGGATATCTTTAGATAATTCAATTTTTTTACAAACCAATATAAAGGATTAAAAAATATGTATAATATTTTAAAACTTTCTAAAAAACCAAGTTTATGATTCTGAGATTAGCTATGTGTAAATTTATTCAATTTATGATAATTGTTCAACTAGATTAGGAATTATACATTATGTTTCATAATTGTTTTTATCTAATATAGTGTATGATGTTATTTATAAATGGTTCCTAATGGAAGGAATGGGAAAATTATCAATTCATGTAATTCATGTAGGTATTTCTATCCTGGTAAAGATATTGAAGCTTGATCTAGAGCTACAGCTAGAACTAAAAAAATTATAACTATTTTGGGGTAGCTGACTTTAGTTATAACCAATAACCTGGATCATATGGATAAGACTACATATCTACAACATGGTTTAACAATGTTATACCACTTCATGTTTTAGTAAACTCCATCATTCAATGTAACTAAGAATCCATTTGTAGCTAAAATGTATAAGTTCCTTAGAGAAGATATTTCCCACTTTGGGAAGCAATGAAATGGAGAAGGCTTTAATGAAAGTTTATCATCTCTATGGGGATTCATTGTAATGGTTTTCATTTATTAAAAACACTTAGGATTATGAGGAAATATAGATCATGGAATGGAAGGATTTGAAGGAACTTTTCTTCAAAAAATATTTTCCTCATGAATTACAAGTGGATATGGAGAGAAAATTCCTAATTCTAGGACAAATAAAAGATGAAAAGGTAGATACGTATAAATGAAATTTTACAAGGTTATAAATACATACTATGTGGACTATGTATGTAATATAAAGAGTAATATTGAACATTTATTTGATGGTATTAAGCCAATCCTTCAAAGGTAACTAGTCTTCTAAACATTCTCATTATATGAGGATACAATATCATGTGCAATCAACATAGAGAAATAATTTTCTAAGGCTTATAAATTTTAAGTAAAGTAAGATAAGAAAAGGGATACTAACACTCTAAAAATTATATATAGAAAAATAGAATAAGGGAATGTTGGATTTTCTATCTTATAGTAAATGTGGAAAGAAACACCTTGATCATGCTTATTGGGAATGGCAGTTTTCTGCAAGTGTAGAGATAAAGGCCACCATGATCATGATTGTAAGGGAAAGAAAGAAGCTTCCAATGTGTAATGCTTCATCTGTAAGGATATATGGAACTATAAAAACTATTATCCCAGGCATTAAGGTATTTTTTCACTAAAAATGAAAAGATAAAAAGGACAAGCTTATGCGATCACAACAGATGAGGTTGAGGTTCCTAAAGATCTGGTGGAAAGTAATTTAATCATATCCTAAAATTTAGTTAATGATTTATTTAATTTTGGATCTTCAAACACTTTTATATATTCTATTTTTTTTTGAAAAAATTAGATATTTCCATTGCACATTAAGAAGATATTATCAATAAAGAATCCTAGAGGAATTCTTTCCTCAATAAGGATGTGTCAATTAGTTCCCATATGACACCTAAACATGCACTATTTGTTGACATAATTATTATGACTATGGTTGATTTTGATATAATCCATGATATGGGATGGATTTCAAAATATGATTCAAAAAATTATTGAAAAGAGAAGGAAACTATGATTTGTGATGAATATGTCTAATTATTTATCTTTAGAGGGTGGACATCGTCATCTGAGCCATCTTGAGATCTACCCCTAATATCTCTTTTAAAAGTGATCCTTGGGGAAGAATAGTAGATACAATATAATTATAGAAAAGGTAAATTTTTAAATTGGTGATGTATCTATTATATAGAAATAAATTTATGTATTTCATGAGAAATTACTTAAACATCCACCAAAGTTTGAGGTTGATTTTTTCCATTTATTTAATCCCTAATAAAAGACCAATATCAAAGACTCCCTATAGAATGGGAAATTTGGAGTTAGTGGAGTTTAAAAAAAACTAGAGGATTTGTGTGATAAGGGAATTATATTCCCTAGTGTTTTACAATGAGGATTCCTTATTTATTTTATTAAGAAGAAAGATAGTTCTCTGAGATTTTGCATTGATTATAAGGAAATCGATGCTATTTTGATAAAGAAAAAGTATCATATACATCACATTGATTACTAATTCTATCAAATTCATGGAGTTCAATATTTTTTAAAGATTTCACTTCATTTTGGATATCCTCAATTTTAAGTAAAGAAGCAAGATATTCCAAAGACATCATTTTAAATGAGGTATGAACATTATATGTTTATAGTAATTTCATTTATATTGAATAATTCACTATATATATTCATGAATATAATGAACAAAGTATTCAAGGAATATATTGATAAATTTTTATGGTATTTATTTATGATATATTAGTTTAATCTAAGATCTATGAGTTCCATGATATTCACTTGATGGTCATTGTAGATACTCTTAAAGGAAAAAAGTTATATGGGAAAATAAGAAAGTGTGAATTATAGATTTAGAAAGTTTCTTTTCTTTTCCATATTGTCTCTAAGGATTAAATCACAATTGATCCTTCAAAGATAAAGGTAGTCGAATAATTTCCCACACCAACAATCATAACTGAGGTACGTAGTTTCATTGGTTTGGATGGTTACTATCAATGATTTGTTCAAAAATATTCTTGATTGGATAAATAAATCAAACTTACTCATAAAGTGGTTATGATCCTATGGATAAAGTAATATAAAGAGTGTTTTGAAGAATTGTAGAAGATATTGGTGAATGCTAAAATTTTTACTCAGCTATTGGGAAAATATGGATTTCTGATATATAGTGATGTATCAAAGAAGGTACTTGGTTATTTCCTTATGAAGAATGTAAAAGTTATTTCATATACATAAATGAAATTAAAGATTCCACAAAAAACAATCCAACCCATAACCTTGAGTTAGAAACCATAATATTTTCTTTGAAGATGTAAAGAAATTATCTCTATAGAAAAAAATGTGAGATATACATGGATCAGAAGACTCTGAAATACACATTTTCATAGAAAGAGCTCAACATGAAGAAAAGTAGATGTATCTATCTACTCAAAAATTATTATTTCTAAAAACATGACCACCCATGGAAGGAATACAAGGTATAAGATTCATTGAGTGGGAAATATCATAGAGTTCTAACCAAAATTAGGATTGATAGGGATATTATGTTCATGGATCTAGTAAAGATGAATATGGGAATTATTAAGGATGAGTTAGCATCACTCCTTTTTCAAATTACTATCAAACCATCCTTGTTGGAAAAGATAAAAAGATCACAACTTGATAATGAGAATTTAAAAAGAAAATTAAAGCAAAAAATAATGGAAAAATTGAAGAATTCATTCATGAAAATGATGTTATGAAATTTGGGAAGATAATATGTGTCTTATCTATACCAGGACTGAAGAGGGAATTTTTGGATGACTGTCATGGCTAAAATTTCTCTATAGACCAGGGTAGCACTAAGATGTATAAATATTTGAAAGAAAATTTTTAGTGAGATAATATAAAGTGGTAAATTTATTATCATGTGTCAAGATTTTTGGTTTTCCAATAGGTGAGTACTGAGAGATAGCATCCGAGAGGAGTCATGAAACCCCTACCAATTTCTATATGGAAATGAGATGACATTACTGTGGCCTTTATCACTGGATTACTAAATAATCCAATATATAATGATTTTGTAAAGGTTATTATTTTCCACCATACAAAAGTTTCACATTTCCTCTCTATAAGGGAGTATTTACAGCTTGAGAACCTTACACGCCCTTATATGACAAGAGATTTAGTAATCTGAATTATTGGGATGAAGTTGGTGAAAGGAAGCATGTATTCCCAAAACATGTGAAGGAGATAATGGTAAAAGTAAAAACCTTTAATACCCATATCAATGTAGATCAAAAAAGATAAAAGAGTTATGCCGATAACCAGAGGAAATATTTGGAATTTCAAGTGTAGGATTGTATTTTCATGAATGTATCTCCATTGAAGTGTATTATAAGGCTTGATAAGAAAGGGAAATTCAGCCTCAGGTACATTGATCCTTTTGAAATTTTCGAAATAATTATAGTTTGGGATTACCATTTTGAAATTACACTAAGTCTCCCTAAAGTACATGATGTGTTTCATATATCATTGTTAAGTATATGAAAGACCCAACTCATGTTCTCACCTCTAAATAAATTGAATGGGAACCTAAAATATTTTATTGTGAAGATCTTATCCATATCCTAAACACTAGATAACAAATTTTTAGGAATTTTATGGCTTGATCAGTAAAGGTACTTTGGAGAAATCATAAGATCTAAGTGGTGATGTGGAAACATGAAGAAATCATGATAAAGAACTGCCCAAATATTTTCATGCGGTTAAATTATCGAAATTTCAAGGGAAAAATTTTTGATGGAGGGAAAAATATAACACCATGTTACTTTATAATATATTTATTTTAAAATTTAGTCTCTTTGATATTGTGTGATACATGCAAGCCCACGTCTAAAAGAATCGTAATATAGTATACCATTATAACCAGAATTTTAATTTAGTAGGTATGAATAGTAATAACTAAATTGTGAAAATTATATGGTTTAAAAATGTATCAAATAAATACATTAGTTTTCAATTGATTAGAAATTAAAATAAAAAATATTTGAAAGTAAAAAAAGAAATGTTTTTCTCAAAACTATTTTTATGCACCTAATGTTTTTTAACTTAATAAATAAAAGAAATACCTATTGGTGAATGATTTTAATGAAATTTATATACTATAAATTTAATCAAATTTTTTATCAATATTCTAATATTTTTTCAAGGCATGGGATAAAATAAATCTAGTTTTGTGCTTAAAAACTATATTTTCTAAAAAATGGTTTTGTCACATTTTCTAAAATTATTTTAAAATTAATTTTTTCCACTTTTATAAAATTTATTTAAAAAATTAACTTCATTTTTTAAATCATAATTTCAAATTTAACTTATGGTTTTGATGATTTTTTGAAAATATTAAATTTCTGATGAATAGTGAGGGATACACATTTTTATTGAAGACTACCATTTAATTAAAAGAATTTACAAAGTTTCATTTTTTTAAATGGTTTTAAAAGTAAAATTAGTTCAATTATATTATTATTAATCTAATTTATCTCATTATAATCAATTATTTGTTTAATTTTGATTTAAAAACATGTTTCAATTTACAAAACCTTTTCTTTTGAAAACCCTATTTCCATCACGCTTGCAAGTTTAATATTAAATTAAATCCTTCCACTTCTAAGAATTTAATTTGGTAAAATTGATTTTATATTTTAAATAGCCATAATTAATATTATTTAAAAAGTTCAACATAAATTTTGTTCATAATGAATTATAAAAATAATAAAAATTAATTACCCCTCTTAAGTTTAAAACGAGTTTATCTGGGGTTAAACTAATAAGATAAGGCTTAAAATGACATAAAAATTTATAATATCTATTTTATGGACATATTTTGACCTTATATATTCAAAGTTTCTATAATGGACCATTTTTGATCCATTTTTTGTGTATAAAATGTGGTTATATATTATTATTTTCAAAAATTTCAAGTTTTTCCTCTCCCGCACTTATAAAAGGACACCCAATCTCCTCTCCTCTCCACACTTCAATTTCCCCTGTATGTATCCAAGGCATTCTAAAATATTTTATCACATCCATACACATGACCAAGAGTCCCTATTTTTATTATAAAGCTATCCTATAAAGGCTTTAGGTATAAACCTAATGAGGTTCTCTAAAGAAGAGGTATAATTATTAACCATGTGTCTTTGTTTAACTTCCTCCTATACCCCCTTCAAATATTTTAAAACAATGGTAAATTAATAACACAAATATATTCCACACATTAATATTTTATTATGTTAATATCATAACATATATCCATCCCTTATTCCATCAAATGGGATACAAAATAATTAATCATGTGTATGGTGGACTACCACCTCACGAACCGATGTAATTCGTTTTCCATCACCACCTGTCACAGATGAATTTAATGAAGGATTTAATTTATGTATATATATATGATATTTATGACAAAAATATACTTATCAAATTACAATATCACATCCACCTTCTTACCTACCAATCCATTGGAAAATGATAACATCGCTCCAGCATAGGTGTGGACAACCACCTCCACGACGAGGCGTGACACATTTTTCTTTTTCTTTTGAAATAGATGGTAATATGAATATATTTAATAAATATATGTGCTATATATGATATAATTACTATTCTATAAAGGTAAAATAATATTTACCTTTCTTTTATTCCATCCATTAAAAAAATGGAAACATCATTCATGTATATATACTACCTACCATCTACATAAACGGTGTAATTCATAATATATATATAATCTTTATGGATTTCTATAAATACATATTTAATGAATATATATGATATCTATATCATGAATATAATTCTGTATATTATGTAACCATAGTCAAATTACAAGGATAAAAACTACTAAATCGAAACAAACATAGAAAATGAAGGAGTTATTTCCTGAAATAGTGATTTTAATGAAGAATTGTTAATAAATGATTGATAAAAGATTATGATTTAATAATATAAGGTATAATATATATGTTTATGTTTCAATAATATAAATATAATAAATTTAAATTTATAAAATAAGTTGTTCTCTCATATACGTAGGAATTTGGACTCGATGTTAGGGTTTCTTATCTCACTTTTACTTCCACGAGATATATGTCATATTCACCAATTATTTAATTTTTTTAATGTATATAATTCCCATTTGATATGTTATATCCTGATTATATTTATCTTCATGGTATTTAAAGTTTAATTTGAAATTATTTATTTTTGGGGGGTTATGATTCCAAAGTTTTTCACAACGGTAAGGTTTAATTTCACAATCTCTTAATTATTCGGGATTAATTATGTTTAATTCCCCACTAGATTATTTGTTAGATCATTATATCATAAAACCAATATTTTTTTATCCTATGGTTATTTATAAAAATTAAAATTTCTTCTTTTTATTTCCTCTCTTTTAGTACTCAAGATACAAAAATAATGTTTTTAAGGAAAACTGATATTGTTTTACTACTTGGTTATGAATCTTTCTCTTTGAAGTCCATGTTTTCTAAAAAAAATTAAAATAAATTTTTATTATTATTCTATGAATTTAAAATTAATTTTTACCCTTGTTTTTCTTTATAAAAAATTATTTAAAAGGAATATTTATTATGTTTTGGAACAAGGTACTTTGTTAATTTTTAGAATAGTGAGAAAGAAATTTTTTTAATGTAATATACAGAATTACCCACCATCATGAACACTCATTGATTTGAAGTTTCATTTAAAAGTTTATATGATACTTTTTATAGAATTTTTTTAAAATATCCTTGAAATTATTATACTTTAAATGTGATTTTCAAAGTTAAAAGTGTATTTTCCTCAAGAATTTTTTTAATGAAATTTTAATGGTATTTCTATTCATAAATGAAAACAACTATAATTTTACTTATGATCCACTAGGGATCTATTTTAATGATACCATCCTTATAATTTTTAGATATTTTTCAATCATTGTGAATGGGGATGTACTTTATTTATACCATTCACCATATTACTCTGGATGGTATATGATTATGTTTATTGATTTGGGTAATTATTAATATTTCATATTGTAGTTTTTCAATATGAATATTTATGTTTTTTATATTTCATCCCTTTCATATGAGAAATGCATTGGACATAGTAAGTTATGTGCGGGGCCCACTATAGTCCCTCGATGCATTTTCATGTCCAATGAGACGAACTAGCTTGGGTATTTGGCTGAGGCCTTTCCCATTTATGTAATATATCTTGGCACAAGGCCTTGATGATATTTTTTTATGTCCAGGATTATTCATTCCCTTATTATGAGGTTATTTATTGATTTACATTTTGATTATTTTATTAGTTACAAAATCATTAGATAAGTTCCAATCTCATGTGATTATGTTTTTGGAATTATTTAATCATCATTTTTCCTATCATATTATTCTTCTTACTATTGATTAAATGGAATGTGTTGTCAGATATGTATCTTTCCATATTTGTATTTCCTTTTTTATTCATGATAGCTTCCATTGTATACTTACCCTTATTGAGCATCTTATTCACCCCTTTGTCATGGTTATTTTACCCAGGATGTTAGGAAGTGTACTATGATTGATAAATAGTGATATTATAAAGGGAATAAAGGTTTTCTAAAAGAAAATAGTATTTTGTGTTTTCAGTTTTCAATTATAATGTGAGATTTGAGTATTTATCTATTTTTCCAAGAATACTAAACTAATATTTCCTTCAATATGTGATTCATTATATCAAATCCCAATGTAATAAAGTAACTACCGAGTCTAGGCTACCAGGTTCAAGGTCATTATAATGGGAAATACCACTTACATTGCATATTTTATGCTCATTGACAACCACTCATCTAACCCTGAAAATTTATTCAAGATAAAATGGACAAAAACACAAAATCAATGACCTCCCTAGAAATAGGGCTCATGAGAATTAGAAGAGAGGAGAAACCAAACTATGAATATTTTATAAAAATAAAAGTAAATGGACTCATAACCTTACTAAATGCTTTGATATGTAATAAATGACTCCTCAAACATCTTATAATTAAAGGATAACCACCCTTGGCAGTGTAAGGATACTTTGGTTCACACCCTATGCTACTAGGAGTGAAATGAGAAGGAATTTTTTGTAAATATGATATAATATATGGATGTAAAATGGTAAAATTACCACTTTTAAAGAGGCACATGGTTTTCCAAACCATGTGCTAACCGTGTGAGTTCCTTCATCAAATTCAAGAATGGGTCGCATGGTCTCATGGTCCATCCACACTATTTTAAAAACAATGTAAAAGTAGTTTCAATGAATCTGAACCCATGCCACATTATTTCTAGGACACCTCCCATTTATTGGAAATCCACACTTCCACCTAATCCATTTTATATGGTTATGGTTAAGGGTTATCACTAATAGTTTACTAACCGTGTACCAGGCACTTTAAACCCATTTACTCTATTTTCTAAGCTCCAAACCCTCAGGTTACTCCTGATACCTTACCTACTTCTGAGAATCATTTGGAAAAAAATTTAAAAGGTTTTTAAACAAGATTAAAATAGAAATGTACTTAATCATAGGTTTAGGATCTTATAGTCTCCAAGTGATCCAAAATCATTTGGATAAACTCAATCCAGAACTCAACTAACTTGATTCCACCCTCTTCAGAAAATGACAAAGGATTCTATAGTGGGAACTTCCTTGTCAAATCAAAAATACTCAACACATCCCACCCAGGGTATCTCTCTATCAACTACATAAAGTAAATTAAATTTTCAAAGAACTACTCTTCTTCCCTATCACCTAGAACTAGAGGGGGTTCTAGTCCTTCTACCGTAGGTGCATTCTTAGCAATATCCTTACATTTCCCCACTTGAACACATCATAATAGAGGTATCTATATATAATTCCAAATACACATTTGAGTTAACATAAAATATAATTACACAATTACACAAAATTGGGGTCAAAACTAGTCATAAAAAAGTAACTCCATTTACACTATCCCAATGAACATAACTGTAACATTATTGCTATATCCATCCATGCATATCCAAAGACACTGGATAACTCAAGGAAAAGAAAACTTCCAAATTAAAAGATTTATTTTTGAAACCATTTTACCCATTTCAAGTAACATATTTTAATTTGAAACTATTAAAACCACTATATTAGGAAATATTTTTTGAAACCACAAAAGAAACAAAAAATTATTTTATTTCCTAGAACCCAATTTTTTTAAAAGCGACATAATGTAACATGATCTTTTGTGTGTGGAAAATATGATGCATGTCACATAAATCCCTATGTTCCTAAAATTATGCATGCATACAAAAATTTCATGTCATACCATCCCATGAGTAAAATCATAGAAAATGGTAACATCAAACAATAAGTGTGTCACCCAAGTTGAAATAACACTTAAACTATTACAAGAAAATATCAAAAAACAAAATCCCACACTAGGAACTTGGGTTCTCCCCCATACATGTGTTAGATACTCCCATGCATGAGCTCATTACCAAGGAACAAAAAACCCTAGTCTTCTATCTGTCTTTATTGAAATGACCTGAACTTTTATAAACAAAACACACTTTTTGAAAGAATAAATTCATTATTGAGTAATGTTTTATAGAAAAAACATGCACTAATTTGGTTATTTTAGACCATTATAAAATATATTCAGTTGGATTTAAAATAGTGTTAATAATATTAACAATTGATAATATGGTTGTTGTATAGTGATAGTTAAGAATAGTATATATTAAGGGTTATGATAATTTTTAATTGAGAGAGATATAATAAATGAAGACCTCAAGTTGTATGATTGTACCCTATGAATACAAATTATCAGTGCTTTATAGGGAGATGCCTTCACTGGGATTTACCATTAACCAAGACCAAGATGAAGTTCAATAACTAAAACATGAATAAAATCGTTTACAGGATAAGTTTATGCTTATCAAGATCATGTATCAAACCATGTTCATCGAACTACCCCAAGAAAGTGCCACCATTACTCTCCTTACCCTTAAGGAATACGCTAATGTAATAAGGATTTATGTATCCAGACCCCAGTAGAATGGACTTGTAAGTTTTATTTTTAGTAAAACAATTTTTATGTTTATCATATTTCATTATTATGTTATATGTAAAAGTATATATGAGTTGATGAAAATTTGATTTTAATACAACCAAAATTGTATTTTTGATGATAAGCCCCCTATAACCCTAAATGAAAAATTGGGGTTCAAAACCCATTGGGTGCAGGGTACTGTAGTGGTACAATAGCAGTACTATAGCAGCGGTGATACTATTGATTGGCAGGTACTGTAGTGGTGGCAGGACACTGTAGCGGCGACATGGCACTGTAGCGGTGGTGGTACTATAGCATCCATGTTACTATTCATAGAATGGGGCTTGGGACAAAAATCAGGCCTACGGGCTTGTAATGGGCTACATGCCCACTGGGCCTTCGGTCTATGTAATGGGTCTTCCTCAACCCAGTTGAAAGAGGTATTTTCTTCGCTTTAATAATAAAATGAGGCCTCAGCCCCAACCTTTTTAAAAGAACACCTTTTTTGATAAATTCAAGAAATTTAAAATAAATATTAGTTTCAGATAATATTATTATTAAATAAAATTTATTTATTTACAAATGATAATTAAATTTAATAAAGTTAAATGTAATCATTATAAGGGTTAGGAAATTGTTATTATCATAAAAACATGTATTTCTAATAAATAAAGGTTTTTCATAAAAAGTAAATTATCATATTTAGATAATTATTTTAATAAAATAAATATTATTTTTTAAATCATCACATCAAAATTATCCAATGGTTATTTTTTCTTAATTTTTTGAGACAGATAATTTTTTAGGTAAAAATTAAATACAGTATAAATATAAGGTGTATATTATAACACCATAATGACCAAAAAGTGATGTAATAAATTCTATAAAAAGGAATCCAAGAACAAACTTATCATTACTCTATAAAATAATGTGTTTTTTATTATTTTATTAATTTTGTAAAAAATTAATGAATCCTCCAAAACCTATATTATATTTTAAGGTTCTAAAATTAATTATTTAGGAACAGGACTCACTTCCACATCACCAATTGTTTTATTTTAACATGTTTGGTTATTAGAATTATAAAATATTAAAAATAACACCTTGTTTGAATAGACCATGGGAGAAACCATGGGATGGTCTGTGGTTTTGATTATTTTATTATATAGAGTCAAAAACCTAAGTTTAGAAATTAATAAATAATTCCCATCTCTTTTTATATAAATACCCACCCAACCTCATAATCATATTCACTCAAAACCCATTAATAAGGAAGTTACTCTCCCTATCCCTCACCAAATCCCTCCTAAGGGGTTCTAAATCTCTTAATAATTACCTTATAGTCATTTATAAGTGCTCTCTCAAGGTAATGGATCCTCTTCCATCCTTTTTATTTCAAGTACTTTATTTCTAATAACCATTTTGATTTCTAATTTTTCATTTCGTAATGTGTTTTTACACATCCAATAATTTTCCTTATTATTCCCATTTAATGATATACCACATATCACTCTCACTAAAAACTTCTATGAATATTTATGTATATATATTATGCTACTAAAGTATCATGTGATTTTCCATGCCAAACATTTGTATACTAAATACTCATCCCCATTTCCACTCAAGGGTATTCACCTAGATGTAACTATCATTCATTGATTGGGGACTTCCATTTATGTAACGAAAACTCCTTAATCATGGATTTAAAAGTGACAAAAGGCATTATTATGCTTTATAATATATGTGGCACACTAATTCATGTACATGATATAAATGTGACGGGTTGGCTCAAAATCATATAGACCTCCATTATATTGGGAATTTTTTTCTCTCATGAGATACCATGTGTCATGCATGGAAGGTTATTCTAATCACAATATGTTATGATTTCTTGATGGTTAGCCTTGAATTATTCATATTACATCATGTTTTATGTTGTTTCCAAATTTTTATTTTTCCTTGATGTTATCATCATATATCATGCTTTGATATTAAATTTTATGATTATAACCCATTTTACGTCACCTTGATATGCCTCTTGACTCGCATGTATTACTCTTATCATGTTATGCTTTAATTATTCCCTTATTGGGATTTATAGATCACCCCTTTCATATGTACGTCCCCAGGTTATCTTGTCCAGTATTAGAAGATCAATGGAATATAAGGGGATGTTTTTTATTTTTTAAATTATGTTAATGTACCCATTTTTTCAAGTTATTATGCTATGTTTTTAATTACCAAAATACAATTGGATACATGATATTTCAGGATTTTATTAAGTGTATCTTTATGTAATAAATCAATAACTATGGTCTACTAAGTTGTTGGTTATCATGGCTAGTATTCGAGAAAGGTAATTTTATTTTTAGGGATTTATATTATAAAACAGTATTGAGATCCTTAGAGGTAAAACAAAACATAGGAAAACATCCATAAATTTTGTTAAAGTATAGAGTAACTGGATTACAAGAAAAAAAATCCATGTATGAATACTACAATAGGATGTGGATTTGGAAATATTATACCTAGGGGTAATAAAACCAAAAATGTAACATTAGGTATTAACTTTATTTTCACCCAGTGCATGATAAATGGGCCTTTGTGCATTCCTGGTTTGACACTCTTGAGGAATATTCATTGGTAAATTCAAAATATCCTTATGAACCATCATGAAGGGAACAGAAATTCCCATAAATTTTATGTCAGGAAATAGACCATGGATAACTTAGATTGAAACCTAGAAATTCATAAGTTCAGGAATGTATGTCATTTAGGACTTATCTCTTCTTTGTTTATAGTTTCCCTTTTAATTTTTTAATAGTTTCAAAATTATCAATCATAAGTCTATTTTGAATAAAGTAAATTATTAGAACTAGAATAAAATAGTGAAAGGAAGGATTATCATCCATGGTTCTATGCATTCTTTCATATCATGCAAGTTTAGTATAACTATTAAAACACCGCCTCAAAACATATAAGTGGTGTTATAATTGAAAAATGGAAAATAGGATAATTATTAAATCCCAATTATATAACTTCTCCCCTATCTATATTTTTGGGATTAAGTTATCAGGGAACCTTATAATACTCCCTTTGGTAGAATTGGATGAAATTAGAGGTATTGATTATATTTCCTTATATATATCCAACATAAATTTCTAGGGGAGCCTATGATTCTATACCAGTGCAAGGAGAAGGATGAATAACCTTTGGAATTATCATCTCAAGAACTGATATTATTTCCTTATGAGAAATCATATATAGCTTAAATTATTGAGACTAAAGAAAAGATCACCCTTGATCACATAACTATTATAAGGTAATATGTTGATGTGTTTCTTAAAGAATTTTTTAGCCTTACCCCAAACTAATTGGTTGAATTGTGAATTAAAATCATACCTAGAGATCTACTAATATCCAGGACTCCATATAAAATAGTCATGGTTGAACTTTATGATTTTAAGAAGCAACAATAAGAGAATATGGATAAAGGGTTTATACATCCAAGTGCATCACCATTGGTTTCATTGGTTCTATTTGTCAAGAAGAGGGATAGGTCAATATGCCTTTAAATTGATTATCATGATATCAATAAGATCATGATAAAGAATAATTATCATTTATCACATATTGATTAATTTTTTGATTATCTACATAGAGATTACTACTTCTCTAAGGTGGATCTTCAGTTGGGATATTTTCAAGAAAATATTATGAATAAGGATATCCCCAAGACTATTTTCATACAATGTATGGATACTTCGAATTAATAGTGATTCCATTTGGACTCACTAATTCTTCAACTATCTATATAGATTTAATGAAAATGGCCTTTACTAATTAACTTGGAAAAAATTGGTAGTATTTATAGATGGTATTCTTATCCACTCCAAAATCAAGGCAGAATATGAGGAGTATTTGAATTTTGTACTAAAGACCTTATAAAAAAATTACATGTAAATTACAAAAAATCTGATTTTTTTATGGTTAAAGTAAAATTATTAGGTAAATTTATCACTAAAAAATATATATCTATAGATCCATAAAAAACTAATGAAATTAAAGGATATAAGAGACTAACATCTATGGTGGAGATCTAAAGTTTTCTTGGATAATTTGAGTACTATAAATGATTTTTGAGAAATTTCTTACAATTTTCAATCCCACTATACAAGCTAAATCAAAATATATTGAAGTATTAATAGACTAATGAATATTATTAGAGCTTTAAAGAGTTAAATAAGAGGCTAACCACTACACCTGTTCTCACATTACCCAACAATGGGGAAGGATTTTTGATCTACAGTGATGTTTCCAAAAAATTTAATGGTTTTTTTAATAATCAAATAAAAAAATTTGATAGCCTATTCCACCCTCTAATTAAATATCCATGAATAGAACTATGAAACTCATAATCTAGAAATGGATATAGTGATATTCACATTAAATATTTGGAAAAAGTATCTCTATATAAAGAAGTTTTAAATATACATGGATCATAAAATCATCAAGTACATATTCACACAAAAATAAGATAAATATACTATAATGAAGGTGGTTAGATATGATAAAGGATTTTGATTTTTCAATCCATTACCATCAAGGAAGCTGAACAAATTGGTCGATGCTCTGAGTAAAAAAGGATATTGCAACCCTATACATGATCTTGATTGAAAGGGGTCTAATCTTCTTGGACCTGAAAAAGATAGACATGGGAATAATAAAATGATATTCATCCAACCTAGACCAAATAACTACTCAGCTATCCATTATTGAGAGGATATATGAGGCCCAAAAAGATTATAAGGAGATAAAATGAAAGGTAGTGAATATTTCAAAGTTCAACTTTATTGTTGATGGAGTCACAAAGTTTGGAACCCATATATGTGTTCCATAAAAACTAGAACTGAATAGGGAACTTATAGGTTATTTTCATAGCTCATCTTTCTCAATTAATCTAGGAATTTCTAAGATGTATATAGATCTGGAGAAAAAATTATGGTCGAATAACATAAAGAGGGAGATTGCAGAATTTGTATCTTGATGCTTGGTATGATAATAAGTTAAGGATGGACGATATAAGTCTAAGTGTATAATAGAACCATTTCCCATATTATTATGGAAATGGTAAAACAAAAATATGGATTTTATCATAGGATTCCCCAATATATCTAAAGGAAATAACTCCATCTAGGTGGTAGTCCGTTTCCTTTCTAATTAATTGTACATCATTTCTTTCAAGTAATATTTATCTCTTTACCAACTCACTAATATATACCTAAGGGAAGTGGTAAGGCTGCATTGAGTTTCACTCTCCATTTTATCTAATTAAGATATAAGGTTTTCCTTAGGGTTCTGGAGAAACCTTTAGTAAGATTTTGATACATAAATAAGTTTTAGTAAAATTTATCACACTTAGAGGGATAGTCAGTATGAGATAAACATTAAAACTTTAGAGGGTATTATAAGATCATAATAAATGGATTTCCAAGTATTTTTTGATCAGCACCTTCCCCTAGTGTATTTCTCAGATAAAAACATTTTCCATTACAACATTAAAATGGAACCTTATGAGGTTCTTTATGAGAAGAGGTGTTGGACTCCAACATGTTGGGATGATGTTGGAGAGAAGAAGCTTATGGGAACTAATATTATCCAAGATATTATATAGAAGGTTCAAATCATTCAATTTCTTATTAAGTGCACATAAATTCAATAGAAAATCTATAATCCTAGAGTTTGATGTTAGAGATATGATGTTCCTTTATATATCACCGTGGAATAAATTCATGTGGTTTGAGAATAAGTGAAGGGTTATTCCAAGATATATCATCCCCTTTTAGATCTGTGATCAATCATGTTTGTGTTCTGACAACTAGGACTCCCATAGAACATTTCCCAAGTACATGATGTGTTCTGTGTATCCCTATTGAGAAAGTACAAACAATATCCATCACATACACTGAATCCAGAGGTGGTACCCTTGGATAATGACATTTCAAATAGAGATCATTCAGTGGAGATCTTAGATCAAATAAGAAATGTTCTACAAAATAAGGAAACTCACCTGGTCAAAATATTACGGTGAAACCATATGTTTGAGGAACAAACATGGGAATCAGAAGAGACAATGAAACAGAATCACCCTCCATTGTGTTAGTATATGAAATGATTTTTTGGGGAGAAAGTTATGAAGGGGGGAAGAATATCCTAGAATATACTTTCATAAATGAAATTTCCTTTTAAAATAAATAAATTCCTTATTCAGTAATTTAGTTATATAAAACACATGAACTAATTTGGTTATTTTAGACCATTATAAAAGATATTTAGTCTGATTTAAAATATTTTTAAGAACTTTAACCATTTATAATTTAGTTTTTCTAAAGTGTAAATCAATATTTTATATATTAAGGGTAATGATAAAGTTTAATTAACACAAACAGAATAAGCATTAGCCTCGATGAGTAGGATCATACTCTATGAATCCCAATTATCGAAGCTTGTGGGGGACATGTAATCACTAATCTTTTCCCTTGACCAAGAATAATATTAAATTCTATAACTGAAACATGAATGAAATAGTTTGTGGGATAATTTCAAGCTTATCGAGATCAGGTCACAAACCATGTTCCCCAAAGCACCATAATAAAGTACCCACATCGTTCATTATACACTAAGGGTGTACATGAGTGTAATAAGGGGTCATATATCAAGACCATAGTAGTATAAACTAGTATATTTTATTTTTAATAATATAATAATTATATATATCACATCTCATTATTACTTTATATATACATTTATATATGAGTTGATGAAAAATTGGTTTGATACAGCCGAAATTGTATTTTTTGAAAATATATGGTTTTAACACTCTTTTTAATAAATTCAAGAATTTCGAAATAAAAAATTATATTCTTATATTATTATTATTAAATAATATTTATTTATATAAAAATTATAATTTAATTTAATGAAGTCCAATGTAATCTTTATAAGGGCTGGAAAATTGTTATTACATTAGAAATAAGTATATTCAAGAAAATAAGGATTTTTATTTAAATGTGTAAATTATCATATTTAGAGAATTATTTTGATAATATAAATATTATTTTTTAAATCATCATCTATACGTTATTTTATGGTTAATTTTTTCATAATTTTATGAGATAGTAATTTTTGGGTAAAAATTAGATACAGTATAAATATATAGGCTATATTATGACATAATAATGGGGAAAGTGATATAATAAATGCTATAAAAGGAATACATGACCAAATATATATTTATCCTTTAAAATAATGTTTTTATGTTATTTTATCAAATTTATAAACCATTGATGAATCCTTTAAAACCTATATTATAATTTATTTTTTATAATAAATTCTTTATAAACATTACTCACTTCCACATCACCAAGGGTATTATTTTAATATGCTTGGTTCTTAGAATTATAAAATATTTAAAACAAAAACTATTTTATAGAAACCATAGTAAAAACCATGGAAACATTTTTTATTTTTATTATTTTAACATATAGATTTCAAAACCTAAGTTTATTCACTAATAAAGAGTTCCCCTCTTATATTGTAAACAACCACCCAACCTTCTACTCCTCTTCACTAAAAACCCATTGAGAATGATTTTCCTCTCATTTTTCTTCTATAAATACCTCCCAAGGTATTCCTAATATCTTAATAAGATCCTCCCAAGATTTTAGAATCTCCCTCTCTAAGTAATATATCTTATTCTCTTCCTTTTTTATGTACTTTATTTGTACTAAGCATTTTCATTTCAAATTTTTTATTTTTTTTAAATTTTGTTTTACACATCCATTTACTATAATTATGATTCATGTTTAATTATATATCACATTTCACTCTCATTAAACCCTTCCATGATTCTTTATATACACCTATTTTTCAACCAAAATTATCTTATGATTTTCCATGCCACACATTTACGTAGTGAATACCCATCCCCATTTCCACTCAAGGGTATTAAAATGGATTTACATTTCATTCATTGTTTGTGTAATTTCATGTATATATTAAAAACTCATTAATCATGGGATTAAAAGTGATAGAAGGAATTGCTATATTGTATGATATATGTGGAATAATATTGCATTTAAATGATATGAATGTGATGGGTGGGGCTAGAATTATATAAACCTCTATGAATTCAGTGATTTTTTTAGACTCATGATATGCATTGTATGGTTAATGGGAGTTTATACTATGAACACTATGTTATGATTTCATGGCTGTTTTCCTTGACTTGAGCTTATGATGTCATGTTTTATGTTGTTTCAACATTTCAATATTGCCTTTATGTTATCATCTTATATCATGCTTCCATGTTCAAGTTTATAATTATCAGCCCTTTTATATCACATTGATATACCTCATAATTCACATATAATACCTTCATCATGTTATTATTTGGTTATTACCATATTGGGCTTTATATCTCACCCTTTATTTTGTGCTTCCCAAGGTTATCTTGTGCACTATTAGAAGATCGATGGTATATAAGGGCATGTTTTCATGTTTTTTAATTATGTTATTGTACCCATGTTATCAAGTAATTATGTTATGTTTCTAATTACCTAAAGACACTAGGCCTCATGATCTTTTGAGATTATATTAAGTGTATCTCTATGTAATAAATCATGAATTAAGTTTTTTTAAATATATAGGTTTTCATATTTCCCTCATTGTAAATCATTGGGAAAGAACCTCCTCTGGTACAACTTTGTAGAATCCATGCTCAACCCACTCTAACTAGTAATTGAAATGGTTCTCTATATAACCTCAAGAAATCCTCCTATTCACCAGAGGCAGTAGACTAGAAGTAGGGTTCTAATGAGGAACATAGTATGAATTTAACTTCTTTATCATAATAAAGTAACAACAATAATAATATAAAATAATGAGAATAAATATCTAGAAACAACCATACATCACATGAAAAATACCAAAATTGGGTAAGTTCCCACAAACCAATGTAGTAAACATGAAATTTCTTGATAGTCTCATGTGTCATGGAAACCCAAGAGAAAAACCTAGTGTAAAATACCCAAAATGAGTCTCGATGTCAAGCTTGGTACCCTTATCCATTCTTCATCCCAAGTCCCAAATCATCCATCTGTCATTGGGCCTTTTCTCCTACCATGACCTACAACCATGAAATATCCTTGGGTACCAACAATGGCCTAAGAAGGGTGTGAGTACAACTTGGTTGGCCACCACCAATAATTTATAAAGCAATATATACTAAAAAAATTTGTTTATGAAGATATACAAAGGAATAATAGATAGGGAAATAATGAAAAAAGGCTTCATAAATAAACAGTATTTAATTAACCTCGTTATCCCTCATGTTCCAAGTGAAACCCAATCCATTCAAATCTTCTTTAGACCATGTTGGTCATCTGAACAATATAACATTGGGGGAACACATTATAAACAAGGAGCATCAGTATAAGTATCTAAACATGGGATGTAGAGAACCATATCTCACAATACCAATTAATGATGTGGAGAACCATGTCCAGCATCCTAAACCAGGGAGTGTGGAGTGTCATGTCAAACAATCCTAATCAATGATGTGGAGCGTCATGTCCAACATCCTTACCAATGGGTGTGGTGAACCATGTCCAACACCTTTAACCATTCCATAAACAACCAATTCCTGAGGTCCAACACAATTTACCATTTTAACACATTAAAAAAATTGTGTAATATTTTTAACATTCATTATTATCCACAATCTATTATATTCAACACATTAATAATCCAAATTCACAATTAATTCATTTCATTATTCATTCATATAACCTGATCATTAAATGTTCTTTAAAACCATTTAATAACTTGAGTGATCCCCTTTTTAACCATTTAAAATTTATTCCCTTTATTATTTCATAAACAATTTTATTCTAAAATTAATCCAATCACCCCTTATACCACTCTAATATTCCAAGTAACCATTCTAATCAGGTTAAACTCATAAACACCATATTTAACCATTTATAACCCCATTATACCATTACCATGGGATTGTAACACCCCCTGGTTTGCCATATATTCGTTCTTATAGTAATCCACATACCCCACATAAAGGTTATATGACCTCAATTAGAGTCCCAATCAATTTTTTATAAACAAATAATCAAATTATTATAAAATCAGTTACGTTTCATATAAGGTATAAACATGAATAGTAATGGTACTATGGGAAAATTTATTTTTAACACCTACCTTATGTTCATAGAAAATCAATCATCCAAACCCAGCCTATGATTCAAGTTAAAATGGATATAAACAAAAAATCATAGAACTCCCTAGAAATTGGAATCATGAGACTTATAATAAGAGGAAAAACTAATAAGTGAATATTCTAGAAAATAAATGTAAATGAACTCATAGAATTTCCAAGGGATTTGCATCATAAGAAATGGCATGACAAACATCCTAGAATTTAAGGTGTTATAACATTGGGAGAGGATGTATAGTTTGGTTCAAACCCTAGGATGTTGGGCATCAAATTTGGTGGAAATCAAGGGAGATAGATATAATATTGGGAGGTAAAAATCATAAAAATTCCCAATTTAATGAGGTTAATAGTTTGGATTTAGGGTTTTTCAAATCATGTTCCATCCCTATAACCTCATTTATCCCAGAAAATTATAGGTCACACAATTTCCTAAGCCACATGAATGGTTTAACAAACCATGTAGAAGCCATGAAAATAGTTCCAAACTAATGTCGCACAATTTATGGGCCTCATCACATAGTTTATAGAATTATTATCCCTTAAAAACTATGTTACATAGTCATCATGAATGGTTGGTACTAATCATGTTCCATGTGATGAAACGTCACATTTTACTCTATTTCAAGTCCTAAATCCCCCCAACTCTCCCAAGATCATCCTTACTCTATATAATTATTCCATTAACAATTTTAAATCATAAGTTAACTAAAATTAGAAAAATGTACCTCATGTAAGTTCAGGATCATACACTAATAATTTTTTTTAACATTGAGTATAGTTGACTATGATTATATGATACGACACATTCATGTACACAAATGTTTTTGATGAAATTGTAACTCAAAAACTAAATGGTAAAAATTGAGAAACCATTGAGAATTACTTGTGATTATAAAAGTTCAGTTTATCTTTCTAATAATATTATAGAACACTCTATATACAAACATATTGATATCAAATATCACCCCATAAATGAAAAATATACTAATGTATTTTTAAATTTGGAGTATATTTCCACAAAATATCATATTACTGATATTTTCATTAAATAATTGAAAAGGGGGGATTTTAATAGTTGAGGTTGAAGATTCATGTTTATTCTTCCCCTTTTAATTATGGATGATATGGGTTACCCAACAATCCATTTATCTTTTTTTTCAAATGGGGGTAAAATTGAATAGATCTTGTGAGGGAAAGATGTTTTATCTTCTATGAATAAGAATCATTTATTATTGTAAAACAGGGGATAAAATATAAGTGATTTGATTAGAGGGGGAAATAAAAAACATAAGGAGAATTTTTATTTTTAGTGAGAGAGAGAATTTTCAAAAAATATTGCTTATCTAGTAGCTTGGTGTCTGGACACTTTTATTTAAAAGAAGTTATGAAGGGATGAAAATTTAATAGTTATTGGTGTTAAAAATAAATCCAAAAGAGAGAGATTGGATAACCTAATAAAATTGTTGAATTTTTGAAGATATGTTGTATTTTTTTTGACATTTTTTGTTTGAGAATGTTTTTGAGAAATATTTTAAAGTGATGTTATTGATCTTGGAAGTATGAATATGAAAGAAGTTACTAGATCTGAAAGACATACTTAGGTGTTGTTGGTTAATTATAAAACATCCATAAGTTACCCATGTTATTGAACTAAAATTTACATCTATGGAGAATGATAAACCTTTTATTTATGATTTAAAAATGAATGAATCTATGTATCTAGATGTTACATTAATCTCTAAGAATTTAACACGAATTGGGTTTTTACACTTTGAAGAATTTAAAATTCACATAGAAGATGAGTTGTGAAGTTTCACAGCCACTGTAGAGTAATTATGAAAGTTATAGGTCCAGTCAAATTAGCACAATTATTTTAAAGGATGTTAAAGTGTGACCAAACACTTATATAAAGTGTATCTACGTAATAATTTGAATATATTTCATAATTTTAATATTGAATATTAAATAAGATGAAATATTTTTGATCATTTAAATTTAAAAACATTATGGTAGCTTAAAACTATAATTCATGGTGATTTGGGAATATGAAGTGTTTTTAAGATATAAGATTAAGTTTTTGAAATCTATAATATTCTAAAGAATAGTAGAGGTAGAATTAATTGGTAAAATAACTTGATGATACATAAATCATTTTTGGAAGTTGGCATGATAAATGAATTCAATGATAAGGCTGAAGATTAATCTGGAATCAAAATTATAACAAAAGAAACATTATATTATATTATGTGAGTTCAGAAGCATAAGAATATTATGAATAAGAATAATCCATATACCAAAGAACATCTTAAGAATAAGTGAAGTTAATAGGATTCCTTGATGTGAAAAAATAACTCTAGAAAATAAGGTGTTATGAAATAATGATTTTGAATTAGTCAAGAAGAAGGTTCAAGAAGATAAAATACCAAAATCTTGAAGTTCATAATATGATAAAAACATAAACTGAGAAGATTGAAAGTTGAAAAGATGAGTTGTGTGTAAGTATCATGAGATGATGTAAGATATAATTCAGAACAAGTGTTTGATTTATCAAATAATAATTATAGAATCTTAGGAGTGGTGATAGAATAAGTTCAATGATCTAAATGATATATTGGAATGATCTAAAAGTTTTGTAAAGACAACCTAAATGCTTGATAAGGTTTCATTTAAATTAGAGAAAAATATTTATTTTAATGAAATCTAGGAAGAGTTTAAGAAAATTATGGAAGTCTCAGAAGTTATGTAGTGTGAACAAAGTGACGTTCATGAATATGAGGCAATGTATTTTCCATAATCATGAAGGGTTTCTCAAGTAATTGGTTATGCATATAAATAGGGTATTAATCACATCATTATATAAGTAAGATGAATAAGTGGAGATATAAGTTATTTATTTTTTATTAAGGCTTGCATAAACATATTCCTTGTATGAATATATGAATCTGAAAAACAATATCCTAAATCCATTTAAATGATGATAATTTCCCAAAGTTTTTTACATTTGAAAATAATTTCATGTAAAGAAGTTTAAGGTTCTTGATGCATAAGTTTTGGACTTTGAGGTTTTAGATGGTTAAGTCTTTTAATATAAGTTTATGAGTGGTAGTTATTCTATAGGATCAAAATCATATCACCATTTATTATTAGAGAAAATTGAATAAAATTTATTGATTATTTCGTGTGGTAGTAATTTTTCAAACTGGTGGGAACAAGAGTCAACGAAATTTTGCAGACATAAGTGTTTGGAAGCACTATTGGGTAAAGGATGTTACCTTCCCACAAAATTTTAATAATTATTGATATTCATGGTAAATTTGTATTTAGGCTCAACTAAAACTTATCTATGATGTAGTCACGTGAATTTGGGGAGAACCTTGTAAAAATATTTTGTTCCTTCTGTTAATTTAAATTTCTGTTTCACATGGGTAAGGTTGAGAAAAAAATTATGATGATTGAGACTCTAAAAAGTTTAATAGGTTAGTTTAAAAAAAATTAAAATATTATCACTGATTTATCCCCCCTTCTCAGTGGTACATCATATTCTAAGGCACATCAATTTGTATCATATCCACTCCATCCTTCTTTGATTCATGAAATAATGTTTGAAATGAAGAATAATTAGATATTATAATGGATATTGTAATACAAGATATATATTTTTCTTTTAAAATTGATATCAGACCACTTTTGTAAAATGTGATACAAAATTTGAACATTCATTGGCCTTATGATATGTGATATTGAATTATGTGATTTGATCACACCACATGTTATATTATATCATAATATATCATATCATAATATATTATCCAATGAAAATCATGTGGTTTCAGTGTATCATAACATATGATATGGATATCCATAACATACGATAATGTCAATTTCAACTATTATGTAATAATAAAAGAGAAACTTGTATTTCTTAGGAGACTTTGTTCTTATCATAAGTATTTAATGAAAAAATGCAACATGAAATATATTGATATCGTAAAATGTGATTTCCAATGGCTAAAGTTTAGATAACTAGTGATTTCACCATCTGTCTTAAAGTGTTGAATTGTTTTGAACTATACCATGTCTTATGATATGTAAATGTCATCAAATATGACATAAATCACCTACATTATCACTTATAATCCATAGTCTTCCAATAATAAATCTTGGTACAGTTTCAAGTTCAATCACGAAAAATGGTATAAAGTATATTATTAAATATGATATATAGAAAAATTGGTTTTTTCTATTTTGAAATTATGAGTTGAATTATATAATTTATTAATTATTTAAAAATCACCAAAAAATATATTCTAGGATATTTAATTAATTTAAAATTGTTTATAAATTAATTAATTATAAATTTTTTATAATTAATTATCAAATGGTTATGAAATATTTAATAAATAAATTAACATGATAATAACTGTTAGCATTAAAATACTTTTCAATTATATGGAATGAATTATAATTTTGATATAATGTATTTATATTGAAATTATAAGGTACTTTATAAAGTGTTTATAAAAAATAAAATAAAAGAAAATATGAAGGATTTTATACTTAATTGTGAGTTATTTATAATTTTTAATTAGAAATGTTTAAATTAAAATGCCTTATCTTGGAAAATTATTTGAATAATATAAAAAATATTTTTTATAAATTAATATGATCAAAGTTTAAATAATATTAAATATATATTATTTTGATCACGTAAAATTTTTAAATAATAGACCTTAAAATAAAAAAGTTTAGGTCTCAAATACCATATATTTAAGTAAAATTATATATATAATATAATAAAAAGTATTTGGTATTGGGAATGAATATAAAATGTTTATACTTATGTAATTATGGAATGTCCATTATGAATTGTTAAATTTTGTTTTTCATAATTTATTTATTTTTAAATTGTTCATAAATGATTGTCACATGTCTAAATTTGTGAATTCTTCATTTATCTAGTGTTATTACATGATTTATTCATGAATATAAATGAAATTTTATGAATGGATATAAGCCTTAGTTTAATTTGGTAAACTCGTTATATGAATAAAAATATATGCATTTATAGAGTTATATGTTCGTTATGATAATTTATTTTGTTGTCTTATACATTGATATTAGCCTATACTAGGTTATGAACATAAATTAAGGGGTTACTTATTGTTTATATATATTAGTTGTTTGAATTTTGGGGGAATTAAATTATATATTGAGTAAAAAACCATGTGTAGAGGGAATTTAGGCTAGACTTCTCATTGGCCTAAGAGATTAGGCTCTGTCTAGAAAAGTGGTGGTTGGATACCTGTTGTTTTATGCCTACTCTTGTGAAGATTTCTGGTCTCATGTGATTTTAACACTTTATATGAAAGGGTTTCATATTCCTTGTGCATGGGATGCATTTCAAAATGTGTAAATATAGTTGGATTTTAATTTCAGTTGTGTAAACAGTTGAACATAAATATATCATAAACATATTGATTTATTTAAGGGAATATGATTCAAAAACTAAATAATTAGAATCATGAAAGCCTATAAAAAGAAACACATGAGACAAGATATTGGGATAATTAAAATTTCTTAATGAAAAACTAAGTGTTATATTTATTCCAAAGAAAACACTAGTCAAGACTTCAATTATTCAATATGGGTGGCCCAAAACATTAGGTTCCCATGAATTATAATTTATAAGTAAATCAAGTTCTAGGTAACCCTATCCACGAGGTTCTTATATCATATGTGATATTTTGATTACACAAATCTATAAAACCATAACTATTAGTATCCTATGGGAATAGAGTTGAGTGAATCTATATGATGAATTAGAATATAGTATAATCCACTATCAAGGAGTCAAATATGATATAATTGAAATAATTACCAACCTATATATAAAATTAGTGATAGGAACACCATTTTGGACTCATTATGTAGTGAATATAAATCTTTTCCAACCAATGGATATAATTTATTTTAAAAGGGTTTATCATTTTGACGGGGATCCATTTCACAAAATTCATTATTAAATGAATATAAAAAATGATACTCATCTAAAGAAATCTTCAATTATATAAAAATGGTATCATCATCCAATGTGACTTTGAAATCAATCCTTGAGAAGGAAAATATTAATATAAGTAATTTCTTAGACTTGTATAGAAACTTAAGAATAGTTATTAAGTAAAAAAAGAAATTTATATGTGTTAATGAAACCTCTATTACTAATCATCCAAAAGGTAAATCTATTAAAAAAATTGTTTTTTATTCTTATGATAAGAATAATAAAGATTCATTATATGTCTCTACTCGCATTATTGTGTCCATATATCCTATTTTTCTAAAGAAACATGAAAATATAAACTCATTTAAGATGATAGATAACCTAAAAAGATCAATTAGGGACATTATATGAATGAGAGATATTTGGTTTCAAATTAATTACTTATATATAAGATGTTAGAAGGAAATTATGTCTCTACCCATGTTCTCAATATTATTGGGTGCGTGAATGACTTAAAGTCTCTGGGGTCACCTTTAAGACTTGATCTAGATATGATATTAATACTACAATCACTATCATAAGGGTTAGAAAATTTTCTTTTAAATTACAATATGAATGAGTTTAAATTTTTTTTACCTAACCTCCACAATATATTGAGGATAACTGAGAAAAACTTGGGAGGTATATGCTCAAGTACTGTATTGAAAATATAATAAATTTAAAGTTCAAACTGAAAGAAGAAAATGTCTATTGGAAAGACCAAAAATTTGTATTCATTTTTCTAGTCAAAGTATATGAAACCTATGGTGGGATTTCGGTAGGATGGGTATTAATTACATTATGATAATCCTGGTAATTGGGGTTGGAATTCCTCAGAATACCTAAAAGGATAAAATAATCACAATAGATATTCCATGATAGGTATAGTGTAATGAATATAAATTATTGTATTTTTAAGGAAATATGATACCAAATGTATACTTTAAAAATGTTTTAAATATATATAAGTTAAAAATTGTTATATAGTTAATGTAAAGAGCTTAAAACATGTATTCAAGTAATTTTTAAATGAGTTTTTACATTTATAGTTTGGTTGTGAGGTTTACTTTAAATCCCTAATGCATCATAAATAAATATTGTGTAATTTTTTCTTATTTTTTCCAATATAATAAGTGATATTTGCAAACAATGATTTTTTTATAACATAAGATGATTCATTCAGTACACACGGTTATGTTTGATCTATATCTAAAATGTGTTTTCAAACTTATACAAGGATAAAAGGATGTTTTATCTAGGATAAAACAGTTTATCCATGATATTTCCTAAAAGATGAGAGAAGGAGATTCCACCACTATCAATGACATATTTAAAATAATAAAGTCTAATTTTTAAAATATTTCTATAAACACATAGAATACCAGAAGAGATAACATGGTTAATGGTTTATTTGTTAAATATTTCCACTTGTGGAAATAGGTTATGTTTCCTAACATAAATGATTTTGTGTTTTTTAGAATTATATTTTGGAGATAATATTTATTCTAAGAGGAAATAAGGAGTATATTTCAAATTAGATAAGTCCAAATATAGTAAATAAAAAATTATGTGATCCAAAAATCAAATATAATGCCACTTTATATCCTAAAAGAGTTTATGTTATATTGGAAATAAAATTTAATTTCATGAGTTACATTATTTTACATTGATGATCTTAAAAAAAAGTTTTAAATGAATGGTTCAAATGTGATGATGATTAAGTTATAATGAATTATAAGCTACTAGCATTAGATATTAACATCATGACACTGGAAGTAGTAAAGTAAAATAGTTTTAGTACTTGTTTAATGGGTTAAAAATTAGGAATATGATTACTAATATAAATGTTATTCAAAAAAATACATATAAATAATACTCATTAAAGACTTTAGTGGGAGGGTTTTATCAGATATTCATATAGATATGTTTCTAGAAATACATCAATATGTAATGATTTTTAAAAAAAATACAAAAACCTAAGTCATTCTGGAAATCCTTTATATACTCTATGAGAGTATTTATTATATATAATTTTGTTAAATAATATTTTAAGAGATTTATGAATATATAATATATCATGTTATACAAAGGCATACCCTATTGTATCATCCATCTATTTAGCTACATTTGACATGTGAAGTGAAATGATAATTGGCATCTCAAAGTATGAAAATGAGTTATCCCTAAAAGATGTTTTCTATGTAATATTATAGTTTATGATGACATGTTAAGGTTATCATTGGTAGGGTTTCATATCAAGACACAATATATACTTCTGAGAAACAAAACAAGTTTTTTGTGTTGGAAAACCCATGAACTATACCACTTGGAATGCCATGCACTATGTCTTTAGCATATTAGGTGTGCATGTTTCATATATGGATTTACCTATTTCCTAAAGTTAGAAAAGATAAATAGTATTAAAACCAATATACTTTGATACCTTTTTTATTCCATCTTTGAGACCAAACTAATCGAGATGCGGTTGTGTATGTTACCGATCATGTCATAGCTTCAGTTTAATAAAGATAATATTTTTGCTCTTTTGTTAAATTATAACATCTTATCCCATGATTAAGATATACTAAAGTTTTATATGGTCATACCTAGATAAGTGATATGTGATGTTATGATCTATTAGATTATGGGAATGTTATATCCTAATCATTAGGGTTAATAGCATGTGATGTGTTCATCTAACAAGTTGGTCTGTACTAGGAGAATAGAGAATGTATGAGTAACCATATGGGATTCACATTATAAGTGTCCAATATTTACTCTATATCTTATATAAATGGATCATATTAAAATTTATGCATATATATGACAAAGTTGGTGGAAAAAAGGTTTGAGATAATTTTTTTATGGGAATCATGTCTCATCCATTTCTAGCCTTAGTAGTACTGATGATTTTCTAAATAACAATATTTTCTTAATTTTATTGATTTAGGAATTCATATTTTTTAAATTATAAAAAATATCAATGGGTCAAAAAAAATTGGCCAATTAAATTGGTATTGATTTTAACAAAACTCATACATCTCCTCTAAAAGTGTTTTAGAGTTTATCAAAAATGACTTTTGGATGTTTATTTAGAAATAATTTCATATAATGTGATGCTAATATATTGTGAATTTGATGATATCTTTCCAAAAGTGATTTTGAAGGTATCCAAAAGGAGTTTTGGATATTTTTTAACATGTTATTGTATATGATATGATATAAAGTGAAATGGAACAAAGTCTATATGGATTTCATGCAAGTGGGAGACTAATAGAGATATTCCCTAAATACTATACACATGAGATATATTTGGAATTATATCATAGTTTTAATATGTTATATATTTTGATTTTTTTAAAATGTGAAGTTAGATAATATCATATACAATATCTTGGGATATCATAAGGTGTGGTATAAGAGATATTGTTCCACTACCAAAGGCATATCATGTTATATGACATTTTTGGATCATAATCCTTTATCATAAGTGTTATGATATTATAAATTGTATTATAATATTCACTTGATGGTGTATTATTGATTATAGTAGTTTAATGTTTAGTGTTATGTATTTTGGAATCTTCCGCATATTACTATCATCAGTTATAAATGTTTAATATCATGGAATTTGTGGGTAATCAAATATATTTATATGATAAATGCATTCACATACACAATAAAAGATTGAAAAAGTGTTGATAAATATTTTTACTGCTTGACCATTTTATATCATTTGAGTAAATTCCAATATGGTGTGAGGATCATCCCTAAGACCCATATAAAGATGTGGAATTCATTAGAATAATGAACCAAAAGATCCCAAATGGATTATGATGATGAGTCTTGTATTTTTTATTAATTATAAGTAAATTCAATAATAAACAAAGTGAATATGTATTGATGGTAAAGATGAAGGATGAAGTTGAATTGAAAGCGTAAAAAATGTTTTAGAGGTAAACACCCTGGAATCACAACTACAAAAATGGTGGACCAAGGTTATATAATAAAAACATGGTCCACAAGGGTTATGGTCTCTATTTTTATTGGCATAGCTGAGGGGATACATCAATAGATGGGGCTATGGTTATATGGTATGACATTTGGAAATGGCCTAGACCATGTTCGTGGACCCCAAGTTACACCATTTCTAACATGGTCAACAATCCATTTGGAACATGGCCATAGGGAATAACCATTGTTGATATTGTGGGCGTAGATATAGTAAAAATAAATGTATCTAGTGAGTTTTAATCCCAAAACCCCCTAATAATTTTTTATAGCCTGTTACATCTAACCTACAACTGATTTTATGAGTATATGTGTGTGTGCCTATATATATGTACATTTAATTAATTATTTATAATTATCATTACTATAGAATTAAAATAATTAAAATGTGGTGGGTTTGGGTACCAATGGCCATCGTCCACATGAATCATGGTCGTAACCCAACCCTGTAGCCAAATTACATATGGATTGTGGATATATCCCAGACTTATAGTTGTGGTCCACATCAGTTGTTTCAATAGTTATTTTTATTGTATGTTGTTTCTCTAACCAATTTATAAAATCACAATAATAATTGGATATATCCACGATATACATGGATCATGTCCATAGGGTTAGATACTTCCATCGTACACATAGACCATGGAATAATGGTCATCTACAAACCTGGTCAATGTAGAACCTAGTCAGTCCTCATTCACACATAGATTATTACCATGAAAGGACATTCTCACACCTTTCATTCCAAGACCGTCTTTACCTATAACCACGAACAACTTGTATTGTGATTTTATTCCACTTATACATGGGCTTATAGCCACAATATAAATTAACCCTGGATATATCTCTCTTAAAACCACAATTTACATTAAACAGTGGTTGTATAGTTCTCTATGTTTATGGTTTAGCTGACCATGGTTCTAAATAAATTATTATAGGGTTTTTTTAGTACTGAATATAGGATGAGTCAATATCGACTTTGAAAAGGTAACACTGAAGAAGATTGTGAGTTTAAATGATTAATTCAAATGATGAAAGATAATATGTTTATAGAAGTAATGATATTGAGTAAATATTGATAATGAATTTAATGTTTCTACCATGTGAAGATGGATATTTTAGGAATAAGTTATATAAAATTATTTTTAGGTGAACTTAATGTGAATAAATGGAAATTGATATGATGGATGAGAGAACTATCAACTACATGTTCTTTTTGAAGTTTGGGAAAATCCATCCTTGTATTTATAAATCACAATAACTGATGTCAAAAATCAAAATACACTTGGATGATTTTGAAGTAGTTAAGTTGGAGGAAAAGTGATTCTAGAAGTAGCATCTGAAATCCACACTTATGGATGTTGGCATATGGGTATTAGGATATGTTCCAAAATAACTATATATAGAATAGGGAGTTTGAGAGTGAGATGAAGATATCAAATAAATAGTTCCAAAAGGTTATATACTAAAGTAGACAAGACAAATTGAGTTTTAGATAATTGGTGAAGGCATATGATTAAGTTCAAAAAGAAGTTCTGAAAAGGAATTATTCCATAAGATACATGCAAAAATAATTGAATAGAATATTAAAGATCAGTTTGAAGAGGCTGAGATTTGGAAAAGGAATATAAATTACAAAACTATGATTTAATTTGTTATTTAATATCAAACAGTTTTTATATCAGAAGAAATTTGTTAATATTGAGTTTTAAGATCATTATCCAAGGACTAGAGTAGAATAGAGAAAGAAGAAGTTCAATCTAGAAGGAGAGTTCAAAAGAAACAGATATAAAGGATTTTCTTGAATAATCATGATTTAAAAAGTGATTTTGGAAGCTAAATAAGTAATATGAAAAATAATTATAGAAGAATGAATGTTGAAGTTGAATTCGAAGTAGTATGTGAGTATGGAGGATCAAAATACTAAGATAAATCATAATATCTATGTGATCAAATATTAATAAAATGATGAAGATCATAAGAAGAAGAAGAGTTATGGAGAATGTTGGAGTAAAATACCTGAAGATGAAGAAATAGTAGGAGATACACATTCTAGATGACATATAAATCTGACTGTCGATTCATAAGAAGTAGAGAAATTATTAAAGCCAAAGTTTAAGTGAATTCTGGAGGATTAACTTATATGATAGGATGAAAATTGAAAATTTAGAGTTTTGGAAAAATGAAATTGAGTTGATCTTGGAAGGTGTTTTAAGATGATAAATTTCTTAAGCCTATAAGATAGAAATTTTAGAATATTGGAAGCTAATAATATCACATTGTTGTGTGAGATTAACCTAGAAAACCAAAAGTCTATTTTAAAGGGATCTGAAACTTTTGAAAGATCAACCATATGATAAGGATGAGTAATTAAGTTAATTAAATAATTGTGATGGTGTTAAGCTAAACTTAAATGTATATATTTTTGTGACTCGAGATTTTCCTTATAAGAATTTGGAATATTTCAGCATATATTTCAAAAGATAGGTGTTGATACGGTGTGCGATTCTATGTCTCAATGTTCCCATAATAAATTTTATAAAAATATTAAGTTTTTTTATACTATAGACATGGAGGGAAGGGATTATCTCTTAAACAGTAGCTCATATTAGAAAATAGAGACCACAGATGATTTTGGAGCGTACAGTTTACCCTAGGCATGGTATAAATTTTGTGCGCACAGGTCTTCTATGAAAAAAGTTATCAAGGATGTAACCATAAATAAAATTATTAAATAAAATTATTTTATTTTGATGTTGAATTGAATAAATATTTAAGGGATTATCAGATCGAATTTTTATGACCGTGGTTGAGTTAATAATGTTGTGTTTACCCTAGGTGCGACAAAAACTTGGTTCGCACCTAGTATCTAGTCAGAGGTTAGTTAGGTTTTGGTGTTAAGTGGATATTCATTTTAATAAAAAATTAATCAAATAATCACATCACCCCTTCCCCCTTGGTGTACACATAGAAGGCCCCATACCCTATTTCTATTCACCTACGAACAACCCAAAGGCTGAATCAACAAAACAATGTGTCATCAGACCAAGAGTATTGGTTTTAGTTCATAGGATGGTGCCTCACTCTCCCAACACTACTCTCGGCTCCAGCTTTAACTCTCTAAGTCATTCTCTTCAACCAAGGGTTTTGGTTCTCCCCGCAGTGATGGACCTCTTCTCATTTGTTGGCTTCTTCATCTTTTGGTTGTCTCCTTAGAATTGATGTGTCCTTTCTCTTCTATGTCTTATTTTGGCTGCCTATTCTTAGGTTCATTCTTTTCAGGTTCCAAGGAGCTATCCCATTCTTTCCTCTTCCATCCTTGCTCTACTGATCTGGACCAGCACAGACAACCCCACCTTGGTTGGGTGTGTTGTTTTTCATATCGGGTTGAGACTGTGGTAGTGGAAGTAAGGGCAATGTGGTATTCTACATCATGATGGATTCTTCCCTTGGTTTCTCTTGATCTATTTGGGGTTTCACATTAGGTTTTTAGTCCCGGTTTCTTTTTAGGGTTTCAATCCCAATTCACTCTTCTTAGATCTTATTTATTTTGTTTATGGGTATCAATTTATTTTTTCCCTTAGTATTCCAATCACATTGTTTATATATATCATTACTTGATAGTTTATGTTTTTCCCTTCCCCTTCTCCACCACTCCTCCCTGATCTGGATCCCTGGTCCCTTGCTCCCTTCCAGGTTGGTCAGGTGCATCTGATAACAAGGATGTTTTGGGATATGTCTGAGGAGTGGTAAGAGTTCATGGGTGTCATGATAGGTGGTGTATTTTTCTAGTTACTATGTTCATTTGGTTTTATCTTTCGATGATGGAATTGGTTCTCTTTGGTGGATGTCAGTGTTTTTCACGATGGTTTTGTGATGCTATTTTATGTGGTTCAGTGGTGAGGGATGCTAGAAAGTCTTTATGTTTCACGATGGCAGGATGAACTATGGAATTCTCCGACATACTGGTGTGGTGTTTGGACTACGATGATGACAGTGGAACTGGATTAGTGTGAATGATAGTGATGATGATAACACGGTACTCTATGAGATAGTAGTGAAGATGAAGATGATGGTGATGGGAATTCTGGTGGGTCTCTCAGGCATGGTGATGAGGTGGAGGCGAAAGGACAGGATTTTCAAAGTGATAGGTGTGTTACTCTAGGCAGGCGGGTGATTCGAGATTCATGGGAATTGAGATGGATGATTATTTTTTTTAAAGTTGTATTTTGAATTTGAATTTTGTGTAATATGGAAAAGAATTTGGTTTTAAATGTATAGTTTCCTACTAATCCTTAAAGAGGATTTTTGAAAATGGAAAAAATAGATTTGGAGGAGGTGCCATTAGACTCAGATCCTGATGGTGATTGCTCCCGGATTGTGCAGCAGGAGCTTCAAAGTGCGGATCTGACCCTGAAGCTAAGGTGTTTCACCCATAGGTTTGCAGATTTGAGTTATAATCTGGATCCCTTTTTATTGATTCATTTTTTTTTGAATTGATGATGAACCTTCAAGTGGAGCCTGATTCAGTGTAGATCTTGTCCTGTGGTTTTCGGATCTGGTCTCAGAATAATTTTCTGTGAACCGGGGTGTTACCGATGGTCTATTGAAAGACCACAGGCCTGCAGCGGTCTTCCGAATGTCTGGCCATAGTCTGGTCATTGAAGACAGTGGAGGGAATGAGGAGGAGGAGGCGTTGTAGGTGGGGGTGGCAGGGGCCGCTGGGTGGCGCAGGAGCGTAGAGCGCTGGAGGGTGGAGTCGGTGGGCGTGGGGGGTGCGCGGGCCACGGAGCGGTGGTATAAGACAGACAGGCCATGGGCTGGCATTGCTTGGTCGGTCCAAGGTTCTTGGGCTGAGGGCTATTGTGGCAGATCCAAGCTGAGGTGGCTGGGCTATGGGCTGGCATGGTTGGGCTAGTCAGAGCGGGTCGGGCCAGAAAAAATGGGCTGGGACACCTTTAACCCTTGTAACTTCTAAATTGGACGTATGATTTACATGTTGTATGTGGAAATATGAACCTTGCTTCAAGATGTAACTTTTGAGGTCAATTTGATAACTTTATTTTTTAGGCTAGAGGCTTGGTGGCATGAAATTTCTAATTATAATAATTATAATATAATTATTATTATTCGAAGTTTCTTGTATGGGACATATATCTTGCATCCGAGGACTGATTAGCATGCCGTCAGCGGAGTTGTGATTCTGAATTTAATGTGGACATGTCAGGAATGATTCTATGGGATCAAACTGAAAATTGAGGTTTGGTCCCCATGAGTCCCAGTCTGGATGTTTGGGATGAAATGTGACTGTTTCACCAGTTATCCATTTTAGGCAAATAAATATCCTATCTTGTATGTTTTTTTATATAGAACATGATGGTGGTCACCATTTAGGATTAGAAGACATGGTGTTCAGAAGATATTGTGTGGGTCGCTTGGGTCAATGATGTATTTTCCAAAAGGGTTGAGTGGGTCCCCCTGGTCCCTATTTGTGACGTTTCGATTAGCTGGGTTGAGTGGGTCCCCCTTTCCCTTTATCTATGAGGGTTTATGGTATCATTCCCCCTTCACTGGACAATGAAAACTCTTTAGCTACTATGATGATTTTTAGTATCCTATCCTTTTCAATGGATGATTACCCCTCTTCAGCTACTTTGAGTTTATGTAGCGTAGGTTTCCCACATTTTTGAGTGATTTGTATCAATCGTTTTTGATAGTAGACTCAATGGATTTAGAGAATTTATCACCCCGAGAGGCCCGACGTGACCTTCACATCCCTTCATGTTTCCCTGGTGGGGTTTTTCATGTCGCCATTACCAATATTTACCCAGGTAATAATCCTCTACCCAAGATGTTACAGTAGGGTATGGATCCCCCAGTGCGCCCTTGGCACAAACTCCCTATCTTTGTATCAATATGCATTACTTCTATGATCTATCATGACTTTTTCCTTGGTGTATTTTTCAGAATCGGCATGACCAACACTACACAGGAATTGATCCTATACTTAGTGAGTTATTCCAAATTTCGGTTGTTACATGATACCCCTTTCTGTGTTTGATATTTCCAAATAGGGTTTAGTGTCCCCCAGCTGACCCTCAGTGTGATCCCCCACCTAAGGAGTTAGATTTGGTTTAGTCATTTTGTGACTTCTTCTATGGTGATGTCCATAGAACGTGTCCTCACTAACAGACAACATGAGGGTTGGCTAGGTTGTGCCATTATTTCATTTTATCGATGGAGGGGTATCTCTCTATCGAGTGTCATTTGGGATGAATCAGCTCTCATAGTGGGATTTCAGTGGTTTTATTTAGAGCCTCAAGTAGGAACATGTCACTGGTAATGAGGTCGGAACCTCATGAGGCTTGGTGCCTAAGATTATAATATCTGGGTGATTTTTGGGTTTCCCTTATGGTGTAGTCACTTTTTCATTGAATCACATGGTGGTATGAGCTAACTGGTCATGTTCAGCCCAGGGTGGTCTCGAGATGGATTTTATCTCTCGTTTAGGTTCCCTATAGCTGGGTTGAGTTGAATATTTCCTTTCATTTTCTCCTTCTCTTTTTGATGTTTTGGGGTGCCTAATGAATATTTTTACTTACCCATTCACAGGATTCACTCGCACATGTCTTGTATCTTGTACTGACCACATGCCTCTTGATAGAGTCCCAGGAGGACCCAGATCAGGAAGAGCTTAGTGATCTAGAATGATTGGGGTGTTTACTAAAGCTTGTACAAGGAGTATTCTGACGAGTGAATTTGATAGCAATCCCCTCTTCTGAGTAGGTTGAACACTTTTTCAGTTTTCTTTTAGCGGGCCTTGTTTTTTCCTTTTTATACTTTTGATGTAATCCAGTTAGGATAGATGTATGAATGCATTTATTTTCAGTTTTAATATGTATTTTCACTGTTTCATGTAGGTGTATATGGATGAGTGTGTGCAGTTACCTTAGGCTAAGTCCTCCCATGTGTGTGATAGCCTACTATGTGCTAGTCACCAGCCCTTGTCCAATTGGAGGTGATCTTGGGGAGTCGCGGCTCAAGCCCCATCGAGTTGGGTCATAATAGAGTGTTGTTAGAGGAGGTTCCACCATTAGGACCCTAGAGTGTATTTGGTTTAGATGTGATCTTGGTTTGGGTTGCATAGTGATAGTTTTAGAATATTTTGAGTTCAGATTTCAAGACAAGGAATCCGATTTTTGTGTGGGTGGCCGACGTATCCATTCACCAGAACTCTGATAACCTTACTTTTAACTCAATACATTAGGACTCTATTCACAAGGAAAATCAATCGTAAATAAATCATACAGGATTATGTTGTAGGTTTTTCCTATAATTCTTGAGTCATCTCCCTATATATACTCATTGATCATGGTGTGTCTTGATTTTATTTCAGGATAACTTCATGACGATAGATATCTGGGGTTCCAAAGTATTATTGTTGTGATGATCCACCCCATGTAGAGGATTTAGAATAGGGCACTAGTTTTGAAGTTCGACCTACAGATGGTCATCCAATTGAGCCACCACCTATCTTGCAGCAGGTTGTTCCGATAGTACAGGATGAGGATTAGTGCTGGCTGAATGCGCAACATGAGTTCCCGAGGCAGCAACCTCTAGGGTTTCGGGGGGGAACCATACCTGTAGGTAGCTGATGACAATATTGCGATATTCACTTTTCTTTTCGGACTTGTGTAGACACCTCTTGAATAGATGGTAGTTCTATAGGCGATCCATTTTCAGGGTTTGGTTGGGCACTGGTGGAGTCTTGTAATATAGACCCATGATGAGCATACCCTATCTTGGTCAGAGTTTGAGTGGCTCTTTAGGGTGGAGTTTTATACTTCCACACTAAGGTCAGTGTGTATCTAGGATCTTATATACCTTCGGTAGGAGAGGAGGACCATGGTGGAGTACTCTACATAGTTTACAGACCTGTCATGTTACTCCCTAGATATTTTTCAGGATCCATTCTTCTGAGCACATACCTTTAAGAGGGGCTTGCACCAGGATATCAGGGTGTCGATGTTTCTGTTTTGCATTCCCATCTATGCTAGAGTGATGGAATGGTTCTTGGTGGTGGAGAGATTTATGGATGAGCAGATTTTGACTGTCATTGCGGGTCATGCAGGAGCTGATGCCTCAACAGCTTGTTTGGTAGCTAGTATCTGATGGCAGGCTCAGGGGTATGGGCGTGTGCGACATTGTATGAGGCAACCCAATGATGGAGGATCTGAGGCTCATGAATCTCAGGACATATTTGGTCAGCCATAGGAGAGTCATTATTCTGCTTGTGATGACCAAGTATATCATTCTATATATTGTCTGACTCATCTTGTTATTGAGAGGGAGATGGTCAACAGACCACCTTGGTAGAGGTAGTGTTTTGAGCACGGAGGTCTATAGGGTGGCGGGCTTGGTGGAGGAGCAAGTGTAGCGGTCAGAGGTGGTAAATGGTACGAGTTTCCACGACCACACCATGTTGTCCATTCCAGGCTCAGAGAGATATAGGATAGGGGAGGCGATAACTACAGGACATAGAGTTCATTGACCCTGAGGCTTTGTGGATGGATAGAGGTCTACTCTGTTTTGTTTCTACTTTCTCCAATAGTTTGGACGTATGCTTTCCTTTCCATTTCTTGGTCAAGGTTTGTTTAGGGTGTTTTTAAGACCCTATTTTGGTGTTTTTTGATGTAGCTTTGAATTCACGAGGAAGAGGGATCCTTCCCCCAATGAGATGTGTTTTTGTGACACGAGTAAAACTATGTGGGAGAGTTAGTGCTTCCCAATCCAGATAGTATCAAGGTTTGGTGGATGAGTCTCTATGAATTGTGTCTTCGGGGTGGGGTTGTGTGTTCATAAGTTTTTACGAAGGTCCCAGTAATACCCAATGTGTGTTGTGCAGCCCTGTTTTGTGGATTTATACCTTTCTATTTTCTACATCATCCTAGTACGCAAGTCTCTAGATGAGTTCATGGTATGATTTGACGTGGCTTCAGACTCATGGGAATGAGGGTTTCTTTCCCCAATAATACGTGTTCTTGAGACGTGATTCAAACCATGCATGATAGTTATTAACACCCAAATAGGATAATATCAAGGTGTGGTGGATGAGTCCCTTTGGAATGTCTGTTTGGAGTAGGTTTGTTGGTCTCTGCATCAAGTTAGTAAGGTGTCAAACTGCTAGACACTATGACTCCATGAGGCAAGGCGCTTGGTGTTTCCCACCTGCTGCAGTTGAGGAGACATGTTCCCAATTGCACGATGTCGACCTGGTATGAGCTAAACTAGGGTGTGGTAGCCCTGGTCATTCCCATGAGTGTTTTCTTGTCAATATCATGGCAACACTTTGTCGATTTGTGGTGGTTCTTGGTGAATTCATTAGAAAGGGAGACCTAGTTGAGAGTCTAGTTTCTTCCCCTCATGCGAAGCCTTTTTCTTTGTAGGGTTGAAAATATTTAATGCGGGGAGGGTGTAGCGGCTCAGGATTTTCTTTTTTAAGACTTTGTAATATTTATACATATATTTCCTAAGCTAGGTGCTGAGACGGCGTGCGATTTTAGGGCCCAGTGTGCCCAGAATAAATTTTATAAAATATTATATTATTTTCTACTATGAATGAAAATTAAATGTGTTATCTAATAAACGGTAGCTTAGCATAGAAAATAGAGTCCATGGTTGAGTCTAGGGAATTTTTTTTACCCTAGGTAGGGTATAACTTTTGTGGGTTTAGGCCTTATGTGAAAAAATTTATCGAGGAAATAACCATAAATTAAATAATTAAATAAAATTATTTTATTTTTATAATAATATTGAATAACTCTTGAATGGATTCTCGGATAAAATTTCTCAGACCACAGTTGAGTTCATAACATCCTGTTTACCGTAGGTGCAACATAAGATTTGTCAACACAGAGAATCGGGTCGGAGGCGAGTCGTTACGGGGTGTTAAGTGGATATTTTTTTAATAAAAATTAAATCAAATAATCCCACCCCCCCCCCCATTATCCCCTTAGTGTGCACACAAGAGGATCCATCTCCTATTCTTCTTCACCGACGAACAACCCAAAGGCCAAATTGACGAAACTAGGTGTCATCAGACTCAAATATAGATGGAGATCACTCCTGAATCGTGAAACAGCTACTTCGAAGCTCGTAAATGACACCAAAGCTTTTTCATTTCACCCTGAGGAAGGCGAATTTGAGTTTTAATCCTGATCCCACTTTTTATGCTTCATTTTTGTTCAAATCATTGATGAACCTTCGAGTAGAGGTTGAGTTAGTCTAGATCTCATCCTGATGTTTCCAGATATGATCTTAGAATAATTATTTGAGAAATTGGGTGTTATCGGTGGTCCACGGAAGGACCACTAGCATGTGGCGTTCTGGTGGTGGTATGGTGGCAGTTCTTCCATGGAAGGCGGTGGTGGCCATGAGGAGGCGGCACCACCGCAGGTGGGGGTGATGGAGGCTGATGGGCGGCATGGTGGCATGGAGCACCAGAGGAAGGATTTGGTGGGGGTATGATGGAAGTGGAGCAGAATGCTAAGGTAGTTGGGCCACGGTCTGGCACAGCTTGGTTGGACTGAGATGCTTAGGTTGTGGGCTCTCACGGCTAGGCCAGCCGGACCGGCCTAAATGGTCCCAAAAAACTTTAGCCCATGTAACATCTAAATTAGGCATCCAATTTACATGCTATATACCGAAACTTGACGCTTGATTCGAGGTGGACCTTTTGAGTTCATTTTGAGAACTTCATATTTTGGGATTGAGGCTTGGTGGCATGAAACAACTAATTATAATAATAATAATCTAATTATTATTATTTTTAGTTTCTTGTATCGGACATATCTCTTGCATCTGATGTCTGATTGGCATGATGTCAGTGTCATTGTGAACCTTAGTTTAATGCGGACATGTCAAGACTAATTCTATTTGATTAAACAAAAAATCTAGGTGTGGTCCTCATGAGGCTAGGTGTGGATGTTGGTGCTGAAATATGACTTTTTCACTGGTTATCCATTTTAGGCAAGTAAATAGCCTATCATTCATGTTTATTTGCATAGAAAGCGATGGTGGACATAGTTTTTTCCTAGGATATGCAGTGTGTAGGCGATGTAGTGTGAGTCTCTTGGTTTAGTGATGCCTTTACTAGAAGGGTTGAGTGGGTCCTCCTAGTCATTCATCTACAAGGGTTTTCATTATCATGTCCCATTCACTGGACTTTGATCCCTCTTCAGCTATTATAAGTTTTTTTGGTATCACATCCTTTTAAATGGGCTTTGACCCCTCTATGGTTGCTTTGCATTTGTGCAACATAGGTTTCCCACTTTATGGAGTGAGTTCTCTTAATCTGCTTTGACAATAGACTCTATTCATTTGGAGCATTTATCACCCCAACATTCCTAGCGTGATCATCACATCCCTTCTGGTTTCCTTGGTAGGGCTTTTAGTGTCATCAGGAGCAATATTTACCTAGGCGTTGATCCTCTACCTCATATGTTTCAATAGGGTAAGAATCCCTTGATGATCCTTGGGTGAAAACTCCCTATATGTGTATCAAGATGTGTTACTTATGCAATATATCATGACATTATCCTCAGTGGAGTTCTCATAATCATCCTGAACAACACTACACCAGAATTAATCCTCTACTAAGTGAGTTATTCTAGATTTGGGTTGTCACGTGATACCCCTTTCTGTGTTCGGTGTTTCCAGCAAGGGTTTTTTGTCACCCAGTGAACCCTGGGTGTGATCCCCTAGCTGAGGTGTTGGAGTTGGTTTAGTCATTGGGTGACTTATTCTATGGTGATTCCCACCAATCATTTCCTCACAAATATACACCAAGAGGGTTGGCCATGTTGTTTCGTTAGTTCATTTTATCGATAGAGTGGAATCTCTCGATTGAGTGTCACCTGGGGTGGCTCGGCTCTTGTAGTGGGATTTCGGTGGATTTCTTTAGATCCACAAGTTGGAACTTGTCCCTGTTAAAGAGGTCAAAACCTCATGAGGCTTGGTGCCTGAGACGATTATATCTAGGTGATTTCTGGGTTTCCCTTGCAGTGTTGTCACTTCTTCTTTGACACACCCAGTGTTATGAGTTGACTAGTCCTGTTTAGATGAGGATTGTCTTGATATGGAGTTTCTCTCTTATTTGGGTTCCCTATAGATAGGTTAAGAAGACTATTTCCTTTTAATTTCTTCTCTTATCTTGGGGTTTTTGGGTCACCTATTGAGTATTTTTACACACCCTACCCGGGCCTCTCCCGCACATGTCTTGTGTCTTGTGCAGACCATGGGCCCTTCAACGAAGTATTAGGAAGACCCAGAGTAGGTGGAGATTAGTGATCTTGACCAAATAGGGTGCTTACCGGAGTCTGGATGAGGTTTTTTCTAGTAGGGGCATTTGATAGAAATCCCCTCCATCTGTACAGGTTGGATTCTTTTGCGGTTTTCTATTGGTGGGTCCTATTTTTCCCTTTTTGTACTTTTTCTATACTCTAGTTGGGATAGATGTATGCATGCATTTATTTTTAGTTTTAATATATCTATGCACTATTTCATAGAGGTGTATGTGGGTGTTTGAGTACAGGTACCTTAGGCTAAGGCCTCCCATGTGTGTGATAGCCTACTTGATGCTAGTTTCCAGCCCCTGGCCTATTGGAAGTGAGCTTAGGGAGTCACATCTTGAACCCCACTAGGTTGGGTCATGACAGAGTGATATCAGAGGAGGTTCTACCTTTGGGACCGTAGAATGTAGTTGTTCTAGATGTGATATTTGTTTGGGTATTCATTGCAATAGTTTTAGGATGCTTCGAGTTCATATTTCTGGATTGGGACTCCAGTGTTGGTGTGGGTGGACAATGTATCCATTCACTAGGACAATGATAACCTATCTTTCGACTCAATACATTAGGACTCTATTCATAGGGGAAATCAATGTTATATTCATCATATAGGATTGGGTTTGAGGTTTATCCTATAATTCTTGAGTCAGCTCCCCAGATATACTCTTTGATCATAGTGCGTCATGGTTGTATTTCAGGATGCCTCCACAATAACAGTTAGTTGGGTTTCCATGGTGGGATTATAGTGGAGATCCACCCTAAGTAGAGGCTTTAGAGAAAGGAACTAGTTCTAAGGTGGGAGATTCAGGAGTTCTGTTAGTTGATCCACCACCTACTGTGCAGCAGGTTATACCAGTAGTGCAAGACGAGGATGCGTGCAGGATGAGTGCACTACAAGAGTTCCAAAGGCAGCAACCTCTAAGGTTATAGGGAGACCTAGACCCCTAAGTATATAATGACTAGATTTCAATAGGCATACATGTTTTTCTCTCTGTGAGGACACCTCTAAATTAGATGGTGGTCCAAGTGGTGAGCCTTTTTCAAGGTTCGATTGGGCACTGGGGGACTCTTGTGGCGCAGACCCACGATGAGGAGACGCTCTCTTGGGAGAGTTTGAACGGATCTTCAGTGAATATTTTTATCCATCCACACTGAGGTCAATGTGAATCCATAAATTTCTGAATCTTTAGAAAGAGATAGGGACCGTGGTGGAGTGATCGACACGGTTTACAAACCTTTCACGTTAATCCCTAGATATGGTTTGGGATCCATTCTTCAGAGCATGAACATTTGATCAGGGATTGCGCTATGAGATCAGGGTGTCAGCGGTGCCTCTATGCATTATCATCTATGCTGGAGTGTTGGAGTAGGCCATAGTGGTGGAGAGATTTATAGCTAATAAGATTCTAATCATCAGTGATGGGTACACAGAAGTTGAGACCTCAGAAACCGGTTCGGTAGCTAGTAGCTGACGGCATGATCAGGGGTCCGGGTGCTCGCAGGGTTTCAAGAAGTGAACCCAGGATGGAGGATCTGAGACTCAGGACTATCAATCCTTTTTAGTCTAGCCACCAGAGAGGTGGTGTTATGCTTATGATGGTTGGGGATATCTTTCTATAGATTGTCCGACCCTCCATGCTGTTGAGAGGGAGACAGTCAATAGACCACCTTAGTAGAGGCAGTCTTTTGAGCATGTAGGCCCACCGCATTAAGGGAATGGTGGAGAAGAAGGTGTAGCAGTGGGATGTGGAATATGGTACTAGTTTCCACCACCACCCCCAAGTGGTCCATGCCAGACTCAGAGAGCTGGAGGATGGGGGTGGGGAAAACTACAGGCCATAGAGGTCGTTGACCCTGAGGATCAATGGATGGATATAGTTGAATGTAGAGACCCGAAGCCTGACGTACATTGACATTACATTACTTTTGTGGAATACTTGGTACATAACAAAAACACACACACAGGGATCGTAATAGTTTAGTGTCTTTGGAAACTCGGAACGTAATATTCTAATCGTGGTGAAAGATCTTCAATATCTCCCATAAAGATCTTCTATTTTTTTTTACCTAAAACCTTTCTTTATATCCTGGGGAAAAGAAAACATAAAAGGGTGAGCTCAAATGCTCAGTAAGGGTAAGCAAAAGAAAAATCAATCACATCATATTCATAAGAACATAACTTTTGGAAATCTTAACCTGCAAAAGAGAGCATAATTTCATATCATGGGATAAATCATAGTAGTGAAATGAAATCCCAATAATAATAACTTAAAACATGAAACTTTGTGGCATACACACATAATCATAGAGAATCATTTCTTGTTAGTCAAGACTCATTGCCAAGACTATCTTAGTGGACAAAGTCCCTTTCTGAATCGAGTCACCCTCGTTCCAGTCCTGTTTCACTGAACCGGTATAACCTACCGTTACAGCCATGTTTATCTCATGAGATATAAAATCTTTACCCAATTCATTGGAGGGAGATATAGTTCCCACCCATCTTATAATGAATCCTTTCTTATGTGTGCCACATAATCATAAATCATACATCATCGCATAACACATGTAACAAAAATGGGATTCTTGAAACATCATGACATCATAAAAAAAATCTTATAAGGGAAATGACTTCATAAAAATAATTCCCTCACAACATAATCACATCAATGTAATAATAGGGATAAAAACAGAACCCTTTATTATCTTAGATGGAAAATAATTTTGATAAAACACTTGAACTCCATTCTTGAGGAAAATATCCTTTCTTCTTCAAAAACACTTTTCTTTTCTTAACATGTCATACAATTATAAACTAAAAGAAGTTTATTAAAAATAAACTTGAAAACTTTTAAAGTAAGCTTCTTGGAAATAATATTTTAAAAATCCATTCATGCCGTATAAGTTAAAAAAACATTCTTCGTACTTTTGTCGAAAAAGTCAAAAAGTACCTCGTACGAAAAACGACAAAAGAATCCTTTCATATTCTTTACTAAAAACTCACCGAAGGGTAAAATTGGATTTAAACTATAGTAAGTGGATTGAAACAATATTACATATTGAGGTAACATGGATTTGGATGATAAAATACACCCCAGTAAATACCAAAGTGTAAACAATCTCGGATAAAAATGAGATTGTGATATTTCCCTTACCTTAGGTGCGATTTGCTTTGTACGTGTCCGAAGCTCCTGTATAATGGTTTAAATAATGTTATTGACTTATTCCAGAATCATACATATTGATATTATATCATATATGGTCATATTCTTAGCTTCTTGTTAGTAATATTTCATTTTTACTTGTAACTCGGGTCCTTATTGCCTTTTGTTCTTATGCGTGTTTTGCCGAATAAATTCTTATTCTTCTTTTAAGGTTATAGATACCTTATATCCAGAATGGTATTAGTGTAACATATATCATATTTATTCATTCAATTCATTTATATAATTACTATGTAATGATGATCATGTAGAACGAGTTGCATCACATCGTGGAGACGGTATTCCGTACGTACGCACGAGTGATGATATCGTTCCTATGATCGTGGAACTATATTGAAGTATATATATATTATTTCAGTATCAATATTACTTTATAATAATCATAAATAGTTACTCATTACACCATTATACCCATCCTTGTAAGGTAATGGTGGAAAATAGATTACACCACGGCGTGGAGACGGTATTCCGTACGTACGCACGAGCGGTGATTTCATTTTTCCGTAGGATGGATAGAAGGTGAATTAGGGTTGTTTCATATTTATAATAACATATCAGTATGTAAGTAATACTGATGTTATTACTTTATCATGAAAAAACTAAAGAAGAAGAAGAAGTTGAATAAGAAAGAAATCGAAAAGATCGGTAATGGATATTACCTCTTCTTTGGAACGCCTCTTTGAATCCTCCACATAGGGAACTAAGATTGGTCTTTGAAGAAGACCAGGACCTCTAAGATTATTCTAGGGAAGTGAAGAGGAGAAAATGGTAGGTGTTGGCCGAGCTTGAGTGCTCAAATTGGTGTGAGGAGGAGGGGGAGGAGGTGCCCTTTTATAAGGGAGGAGAGGGGCACCTTAGGAATATCTCAAAATATTATTTTATATTAAAGTCAAAATCGGTTTATAATGGTTCCAAAGGGTCTTATTTCGAAGCTAAAGTGGGGATGGGTCGAACTCCTGTCAACCAATAGGATTTAGACAAGTTTAGGGTATTATTTTAACATTATCAATTAGATTTAACTCTAAGTTAAATAATTTAACTTTTACCGTGTCTTTTTGTTTTCTTTCACTATATGGTTAATACACTTACTATAACATGTCAAACAAACCCAAAATTGTTTATTATTAATATATATATCCTTATCTAAGTCAATTGGCCGAACCTTAGATTTTTAGGAATAAAATAACAATTAGTAATATAATATTTTATTTAAAAACTATTTTGTGTCAATTTTGACACTATTTGATATATGATTTTTGTGAATGTCGTAACAGAATTATATGTTCGAACCAAGTTGATTAACTCAACACTAATATATCATAGTAACCTAGAAAATTAGTGGTATTCATAAAAAGTCTCAAATTACATTTATTTTGGTGTTTATAACATCAATTATGTCAATATTTCATTAATAAGATAATTACTGCATCATCATTGTATCATAAATAAATTAAATTATTTAATGTCTAAAAATTATAAGTAAAATACCATTATGTAGGAAATATTTTTATCTTTCTAATTAATATTTATAGTCGAATATATCTTATGTATAACCCCATATTAAAAATGATTTACTTATTAAACTTTGATTTTAACTATTTTAACCCTTCTTTAAATAAATTAATAATAAATGTCCTAATCTAATCCAAGTGGGTCTAAATGATAATATTTTACACTTAAGGTTGTTTTTGGTCGAGATACACTTGTCCAATAGGATTATGACATGTTTTAGGGTAATATTAATATCATTTTTACCCTTAATTACCCAATTTACTTTTAACCGTAGTAAATAAAAGTAAAAAGTTACTATTCACCAAAAATTATTTTCATCTCATTGAACCAAATTTTACTTACTGACATCAACCGTGTCTCTTGGATTTTTGAAATTACATTCACAGAAGCGGTAAAATTAAGATTTATGAAAAAAATTAATTTTTTTAACTACCACTTAGTAGTTTCACTATTCATCAAAAATTGAAGTTTTTCAGAAAAATGCCAAAATTTCACCCTAAGCTATAATTGATATTCCGAATTCAAAAATGATTTCTATTTTACAAAATTCCCAACATATAAGTTGCATTAATTAATTTTATAATTAATTTCCGCTGTCACAACAAATAGCGTGTTTTTAAGAGATAATAACTATCAAAAGATTAACACTTGTTTATGTCTGGTGTAAATGTGAAATTACATCCAATGACCAACATTGTATTGAATTGTAAAAATATATTCTAAATATACTTTAAAACCACTCAAATTAATAATTTATCACTATTAATTATTTCGATTAAAAAAAGTTGTTTTTAATTAAAATTTAGTAATTTTCACTATTCATCAGAAAATAAAAGTTATCCGAAAAGTACCAAAATTTCACCTTAGGCTAAATTCGATACTCTGAATCCAAAAATGAAGTCCATTTTGAAAAATAAGATTTTCAGAATTTCAAAAGGTGGTTATTACTATTCATAACGGCTAGTTTTAATAATATTTTAATAGCATATCGTTGTTTAGTGAAACTCGGTATTGCGTATTACACACGCTATTGAGGAAGGTCGCGATTGCGTGTAATGCAAGGCAAGTCAAGGATGTGTGTTGTGCAAGCTCCTTTTGGTGTAGCGTACAACACAAGACATTTAAAAAAATTAAAAAGAATATTTTTCATAAAATCTCGGGCTGTTACATTCTACCCCCCTTAAAATGAATTTCGCCCTCGAAATTCGTCGGGGTTATAAATGGTTTACTATTCGAAAGTTTATTTAATAGAAACCCACATCGTAAAAAAGAATACCAAAACTTGGCTTTAAAAACTAAAGTATGAAATGTAATGATTACCCAAATAAACTAATCACTGGGTTTCCACATAGGTGAAAATATGGATATGGAAGAGAAATCTAACCATCATGTTCTGATGGAGAGTGGTAGAGAACATGGCTATGGAAAAGCCAGTAATCACAAATCCATAGATTTGTGATGATATAAGGTACCATCTGATTCATCAGGTATAAGATCACTAGGACAACATTTTTGGTTTTCAAGATCATTTCCCTAAAGTTGAAAATTTGAATTAGAATAAATACTTACTTTATTTTGGTACAATCTCACTGTTGTTCATGCCTTGAACAATTCCCACTTCATCTCTTAAATAAATAAAGATGAATTTGTTATTCGTGAAGTGTTAACAGATCATGTGATAGAATGACGGGTCATTCCATCTGTCTCAAACAAAAGGTTAGCAAAAATTATATACATAAGTCGATCTATAGTGAGATTAATCATATATGGTTCCTAAAATGGACTTATACTTTATATATCATACTGCTTAATATAATAAAACTAGTTTCTACTAAACAGGGACTTCCTGTAGGCCAGTGGTAGGCGATAAATTCCAGTCGCACTTCGGTTGTGGGTTCGATTCCCACAGCCTTGTCCGAAGCGATGGGTTGTCGCCCGTCCTGCAGGTTGTCCTTTTTCTAAAACTACATTACTATAGCATCCCATCAATAATATCGAAAAAAATAACTTATATCCTTAAACAATACTAATTTATGTCCAACATAATCCATTCTAGTCTTTAGGCATATCCATAATACTGCAGTCCATTGTCATAATATAGTGAAAACGATTACCAGAGATTTAATACCATCTTTGATCCCCATATATCATAAGATATGTCTTGTTGGTCACATTCCAAACATTCAAAGGCCTTAATCATGTATTCTCTTGAATACCCATTGAACCTTAATGAAAACATGAATGCAGTTAAAAGTTAACACCTTCCACATACCAAAATCCTCAAAATTCTATATACTCAAACCATGATATCACTTAGTCCTTATATAAATCATGAGCTCATGAATACTGTAAAACATTTAATTTTCTCCGTATCCCTTCATTATGCGCATATTATCTACATTCCAAAAATATCTGAATAACCTTTCATGGATACTGGTAACATTAATCATACACTTTTAAAACTCAAGGAAAGACAACAATGTAAAAATCCTTAGATGTCTCTTTATTCCATAGTACCATGAGATTTCTTATACAACATTACACATGATAAATATGTAATCATTTCACTACATTCTTAAACCATTAACTGAGCTTCAACAATTCTTTCATCTCACATATCATTTGTAGTCTCTTCATCATCATCCACATAAATACTACCAATACGACCATACTGATTCTCTTCATGAGTCTTTCCCTTAGGGCATTGGTTTGTATAATGCCCATACATTCCACATTTAAAACACTTAACCATTTTTGATGTCGTAGCAATACCATTATCCTCATCCATGGTGTTAACTGAACCTTTTCCTTTGCACTTACTTGCTTTGTGTCCATCTTTTCCACACCCAAAGCATCTTCCAGTTCCCTTGAAACATTCTCCTTGATGCCTCTTCCCACATTATTTACATAGGGGAAATTGAACTTTCTTTCCTCTATGATCATCATGAAACTCCATCTTTCTCTTATTAGCCGAGTCAGGAAACTTACCAAATTTTACTTTATTTATCATATTATGAGATTGCTGATTCATCATAATAATGATGTTTGGACTTCCAAATCCCATTTCATTTGGTTTCTCATAAAGAATATCATTCCATTGTCCATCATATCCTCCATTATTGTGAATCATCTTGTTTCCAGCCATTTTCTAAAACCCAAAAAGAATAGTGTGAGAGGCAAAATAATGCTAGGGAAAACAACATAGTAAAGGGGGAGTACCCTTAATATCTAACATCTTAGGTTAAATTCTAAGATCGTTATCGTAGTTCTAGGATTATATCCTATACGTATACTTATCCTTAGGGACATCCCTAGACATACCTTAGAAATATTTCTAGGGATCTCACTAACATTTTCACATCCTAGTTTCCAAAGGTTGACTAAACCTTTCCTCTGATACCAACTGTAGAGACCCGAAGCCTGACGTACATTGACATTACATTACTTTTGCGGAATACTTGGTACATAACAAAAACACACACACAAGGATCGTAATAGTTTAGTGTCTTTGGAAACTCGGACCGTAATCTTCTAATCGTGGTGAAAGATCTTCAATATCTCCCATAAAGATCTTCCCTTTTTTTACCTAAAACCTTTCTTTATATCCTGGGGTAAAGAAAACATAAAAGGGTGAGCTCAAATGCTCAGTAAGGGTAAGCAAAAGAAAAATCAATCACATCATATTCATAAGAACATAACTTTTGGAAATCTTAACCTGCAAAAGAGAGCATAATTTCATATCATGGGATAAATCATAGTAGTGAAATGAAATCCCAATAATCATAACTTAAAACATGAAACTTTGTGGCATACACACATAATCATAGAGAATCATTTCTTGTTAGTCAAGACTCATTGCCAAGACTATCTTAGTGGACAAAGTCCCTTTCTGAATCGAGTCACCCTCGTTCCAGTCCTGTTTCACTGAACCGGTATAACCTACCGTTCCAGCAATGTTTATCTCATGAGATATAAAATCTTTACCCAATGCATTGGAGGGAGATATAGGTCCCACCCATCTTATAATTAATCCTTTCTTATGTGTGCCACATAATCATAAATCATACATCATCGCATAACACATGTAACAAAAATGGGATTCTTGAAACATCATGACAGCATAAAACAAATCTTATAAGGCAAATGACTTCATAAAAATAATTCCCTCACAACATAATCACATCAATGTAATAATAGAGATAAAAACAGAACCCTTTATTATCTTAGATGGAAAATAATTTTGATAAAACACTTGAACTCCATTCTTGAGGAAAATATCCTTTCTTCTTCAAAAACACTTTTCTTTTCTTAACATGTCATACAATTATAAACTAAAAGAAGTTGATTAAAAATAAACTTGAAAACTTGTAAAGGAAGATTCTTGGAAATAATGTTTTAAAAATCCATTCATGCCGTATAAGTTAAAAAAAACATTCTTCGTACTTTTGTCGAAAAAGTCAAAAAGTACCTCGTACGAAAAACGACAAAAAAATCCTTTCATATTCTTTACAAAAAACTCACAGAAGGGTAAAATTGGATTTAAACTATTGTAAGTGGATGGAAACAATATTAAATATTGAGGGAACATGGATGTGGATGATAAAATACACCCCAGTAAATACCAAAGTATAAACAATCTCGAATAAAAATGAGATTGTGATATTTCCCTTACCTTAGGTCCGATTTGCTTTATACGTGTCCGAAGCTCCTGTATAATGGTTTAAATAATGTTATTGACTTATTCCAGAATCATACATATTGATATTATATCATATATGGTCATATTCTTAGCTTCTTGTTAGTAATATTTCATTGTTACTTGTTACTCGGGTCCTTATTGCCTTTTGTTCTTATGCGTGTTTTGCCGAATAAATTATTATTCTTCTTTTAAGGTGATAGATACCTTATATCCAGAATGGTATTAGTGTAACATATATCATATTTATTCATTCAATTCATTTATATAATTACTATGTAATGATGATCATGTAGAACGAGTCGCATCACATCGTGGAGACGGTATTCCGTACATACGCACGAGTGATGATATCGTTCCTATGATTGTGGAACTATATTGAAGTATATATATATTATTTCAGTATCAATATTACTTTATAATAATCATAAATAGTTACTCATTACACCATTATACCCATCCTTGTAAGGTAATGGTGGAAAATAGATTACACCACGGCGTGGAGACGGTATTCCGTACGTACGCACGCGCGGTGATTTCATTTTTCCGTAGGATGGATAGAAGGTGAATTAGGGTTGTTTAATATTTATAATAACATATAAGTATGTAATTAATACTTATGTTATTACTTTATCATGAAACAACTAAATAAGAAGAAGTTGAATAAGAAAGAAATCGAAAAGATCGGTAATGGATATTACCTCTTCTTTGGAACGCCTCTTTGAATCCTCCACATAGGGAACTAAGATTGGTCTTTGAAGAAGACCAGGACCTCTAGGATTATTCTAGGGAAGTGAAGAGGAGAAAATGGCAGGGGTTGGCCGAGCTTGAGGGCTCAAATTGGTGTGAGGAGGAGGGGGAGGAGGTGCCCTTTTATAAGGGAGGAGAGGGGCACCTTAGGAATATCTCAAAATATTATTTTATATTAAAGTCAAAATCGGTTTATAATGGTTCCAAAGGGTCTTATTTCGAAGATAAAGTGGGGATGGGTCGAAATCCTATCAACCAATAGGATTTAGACAAGTTTAGGGTATTATTTTAACCTTATAAATTATATTTAACTCTAAGTTAAATAATTTAACTTTTACCGTGTCTTTTTGTTTTCTTTCACTATATGGTTAATACACTTACTATAACATGCCAAACGAACCCAAAATTTTTTATTATTAATATATATATCCTTATCTAAGTCATTTGGCCGAACCTTAGATTTTTACGAATAAAATAACAATTAGTAATATAATATTTGATTTAAAAACTATTTTGTGTCAATTTTGACACTATTTGATATATGATTTTTGTGAAAGTCATAACAGAATTATATGTTCGAAAAAAGTTTATTAAATAAACAATCATATATCATAGTAACCTAGAATATTAGTGGGATTCATAAAAAGTCTCAAATTACATTTATTTTGGTGTTTATAACATCAATTATGTCAATATTTCATTAATAAGATAATTACTGCATCATCATTGTATCATAAATAAATTAAATTATTTAATGTCTAAAAATTATAAGTAAAATACCATTATGTATTAAATCTTTTTATCTTTCTAATGAATATTTATAGTCGAATTTATCTTATGTATAACCCCATATTAAAAATGATTTACTTATTAAAGTTTGATTTTAACTATTTTAACCCTTCTTTAAATAAATTAATAATAAATGTCCTAATCTAATCCAAGTGGGCCTAAATGATAATATTTTACACTTAAGGTTGTTTTTGGTCGAGATACACTTGTCCAATAGGATTATGACATGTTTTAGGGTAATATTAATATCATTTTTACCCTTAATTACCCTATTTACTTTTAACCGTGGTAAATAAAAGTAAAAAGTTACTATTCACCAAAAATTATTTTCATCTCATTGAACCAAATTTTACTTACTGACATCAACCGTGTCTCTCAGATTTTTGAAATTCCATTCACAGAAGCGGTAAAATTAAGATTTATGAAAAAAATTAATTTTTTTAACTACCACTTAGTAGTTTCACTATTCATCAAAAATTGAAGTTTTTCAGAAAAATGCCAAAATTTCACCCTAAGCTATAATTGATATTCCGAATTCAAAAATGATTTCTATTTTACAAAATTCCCAACATATAAGTTGCATTAATTAATTTTATAATTAATTTCCGCTGTCACAACAAATAGCGTGTTTTTAAGAGATAATAACTATCAAAAGATTAACACTTGTTTATGTCTGGTGTAAATGTGAAATTACATCCAATGACCAACATTATATTGAATTGTAAAAATATATTCTAAATATACTTTAAAACCACTCAAATTAATAATTTATCACTATTAATTATTTCGATTAAAAAAAGTTGTTTTTAATTAAAATTTAGTAATTTTCACTATTCATCAGAAAATAAAAGTTATCCGAAAAGTACCAAAATTTCACCTTAGGATAAATTCGATACTCTGAATCCAAAAATGAAGTCCATTTTGAAAAATAAGATTTTCAGAATTTCAAAAACTGGTTATTACTATTCATAACGGCTAGTTTTAATAATATTTTAATAGCATATCGTTGTTTAGTGAAACTCGGTATTGCGTATTACACACGCTATCGAGGAAGGTCGCGATTCCGTGTAATGCAAGGCAAGTCAAGGATGTGTGTTGTGCAAGCTCCTTTTGGTGTAGCGTACAACACAAGACATTTAAAAAAATTAAAAAGAATATTTTTCATAAAATCTCGGGCTGTTACATTGTACCCCCCTTAAAATGAATTTCGCCCTCGAAATTCGTCGGGCTTATAAATGGTTTATTATTCCAAAGTTTCTTTAATAGAAACCCACTTCATAAAAAAGAATACCAAAACTTGGCTTTAAAAACTAAAGTATGAAATGTAATGATTACCCAAATAAACTAATCACTAGGTTTCCACATAGGTGAAAATATGGATATGGAAGAGAAATCTAACCATCATGTTCTGATGGAGAGTGGTAGAGAACATGGCTATGGAAAAGCCAGTAATCACAAATCCATAGATTTGTGATGATATAAGGTACCATCTGATTCATCAGGTATAAGATCACTAGGACAACATTTTTGGTTTTCAAGATCATTTCCCTAAAGTTGAAAATTTGAATTAGAATAAATACTTACTTTATTTTGGTACAATCTCACTGTTGTTCGTGCCTTGAACAATTTCCACTTCATCTCTTAAATAAATGAAGTTGAATTTGTTATTCGTGAAGTGTTAGCAGATCATGTGATAGAATGACGGGTCATTCCATCTGTCTCAAACAAAAGGTTAGCAAAAATTATATACATAAGTCGATCTATAATGAGATTAATCATATATGGTTCCTAAAATCGACTTATACTTCATATATAATACTGATTAATATAATAAAACTAGTTTCTACTAAACAAGGACTTCCTGTAGGCCAGTGGTAGGAGATAAAGGCCAGTCGCACTTCGGTTGTGGGTTCGATTCCCACAGCCTTGTCTGGAGCGATGGGCTGTCGCCCGTCCTGCAGGTTGTCCTTTTTCTAAAACTACATTACTATAACATCCCATCAATAATATCGAAAAAAATAACTTCTATCCTTAAACAATACTAATTTATGTCCAACATAATCCATTCTAGTCTTTAGGCATATCCATAATACTGCAGTCCATTGTCATAATATAGTGAAAACGATTACCGGAGATTTAATACCATCTTTGATCCCCATTTATCATAAGATATGTCTTGTTGGTCACATTCCAAACATTCAAAGGCCTTAATCATGTATTCTCTTGAATACCCATTGAACCTTAATGAAAACATGAATGTAGTTAAAAGTTAACACCTTCCACATACCAAAATCCTCAAAATTCTATATACTCAAACCATGATATCACTTAGTCCTTATATAAATCATGAGCTCATGAATACTGTTAAACATTTAATTTTCTCTTTATCCCTTCATTATGCGCATATTATCTACATTCCAAAAATATCTGAATAACCTTTCATGGATACTGGTAACATTAATCATACACTTTTAAAACTCAAGGAAAGACAACAATGTAAAAATCCTTAGATGTCTCTTTATTCCATAGTACCATGAGATTTCTTATACAACATTACACATGATAAATATGTAATCATTTCACTACATTCTAAAACCATTAATTGAGCTTCAACAATTATTTCATCTCACATATCATTTGTAGTCTCTTCATCATCATCCACATAAATACTACCAATACGACCATACTGATTCTCTTCATGAGTCTTTCCCTTAGGGCATTGGTTTGCATAATGCCCATACATTCCACATTTAAAACACTTAACCATTTTTGATGTCGTAACAATACCATTATCCTCATCCATGGTGTTAACTGAACCTTTTCCTTTGCACTTACTTGCTTTGTGTCCATCTTTTCCACACCCAAAGCATCTTCCAGTTCCCTTGAAACATTCTCCTTGATGCCTCTTCCCACATGATTTACATAGGGGAAATTGAACTTTCTTTCCTCTATGATCATCATGAAACTCCATCTTTCTCTTATTAGCCGAGTCAGGAAACTTACCAAATTTTACTTTATTGATCATATTATGAGATTGCTGATTCAGCATAATAATGATGTTTGGACTTCCAAATCCCATTTCATTTGGTTTCTCATAAAGAATATCATTCCATTGTCCATCATATCCTCCATTATTGTGAATCATCTTGTTTCCAGCCATTTTCTAAAACCCAAAAAGAATAGTGTGAGAGGAAAAATAATGCTAGGGAAAACAACATAGTAAAGGGGGAGTACCCTTAATATCTAACATCTTAGGTTAAATTCTAAGATCGTTATCGTAGTTCTAGGATTATATCCTATACGTATACTTATCCTTAGGGACATCCCTAGAAATACCTTAGAAATATTTCTAGGGATCTCACTAACATTTTCACATCCTAGTTTCCAAAGGTTGACTAAACCTTTCCTCTGATACCAACTGTAGAGACCCGAAGCCTGACGTACATTGACATTACATTACTTTTGCGGAATACTTGGTACATAACAAAAACACACACACAAGGATCGTAATAGTTTAGTGTCTTTGGAAACTCGGAACCTAATCTTCTAATCGTGGTGAAAGATCTTCAATATCTCCCATAAAGATCTTCCCTTTTTTTACCTAAAACCTTTCTTTATATCCTGGGGTAAAGAAAACATAAAAGGGTGATCTCAAATGCTCAGTAAGGGTAAGTAAAAGAAAAATCAATCACATCATATTCATAAGAACATAACTTTTGGAAATCTTAACCTGCAAAAGAGAGAATAATTTCATATCATGGGATAAATCATAGTAGTGAAATGAAATCCCAATAATCATAACTTAAAACATGAAACTTTGTGGCATACACACATAATCATAGAGAATCATTTCTTGTTATTCAAGACTCATTGCCAAGACTATCTTAGTGGACAAAGTCCCTTTCTGAATCGAGTCACCCTCGTTCCAGTCCTGTTTCACTGAACCGGTATAACCTACCGTTCCAGCCATGTTTATCTCATGAGATATAAAATCTTTACCCAATGAATTGGAGGGAGATATAGGTCCCACCCATCTTATAATGAATCCTTTCTTATGTGTGCCACATAATCATAAATCATACATCATCGCATAACACATGTAACAAAAATGGGACTCTTGAAACATCATGACGTCATAAAACAAATCTTATAAGGCAAATGACTTCATAAAAATAATTCCCTCACAACATAATCACATCAATGTAATAATAGGGATAAAAACAGAACCCTTTATTATCTTATATGGAAAATAATTTTGATAAAACACTTGAACTCCATTCTTGAGGAAAATATCCTTTCTTCTTCAAAAACACTTTTCTTTTCTTAACATGTCATACAATTATAAACTAAAAGAATTTGATTAAAAATAAACTTGAAAACTTGTAAAGGAAGATTCTTGGAAATAATGTTTTAAAAATCCATTCATGCCGTATAAGTTAAAAAAAACATTCTTCGTACTTTTGTCGAAAAAGTCAAAAAGTACCTCGTACGAAAAACGACAAAAGAATCCTTTCATATTCTTTACTAAAAACTCACCGAAGGGTAAAATTGGATTTAAACTATTGTAAGTGGATGGAAACAATATTACATATTGAGGGAACATGGATGTGGATGATAAAATACACCCCAGTAAATACCAAAGTATAAACAATCTCAGATAAAAATGAGATTGTGATATTTCCCTTACCTTAGGTCCGATTTTCTTTGTACGTGTCCGAAGCTCCTGTATAATGGTTTAAATAATGTTATTGACTTATTCCAGAATCATAAATATTGATATGATATCATATATGGTCATATTCTTAGCTTCTTGTAAGTAATATTTCATTGTTACTTGTTACTCGGGTCCTTATTGCCTTTTGTTCTTATGCGTGTTTTGCCGAATAAATTCTTATTCTTATTTTAAGGTTATAGATACCTTATATACAGAATGGTATTAGTGTAACATATATCATATTTATTCATTCAATTCATTTATATAATTACTATGTAATGATGATCATGTAGAACGAGTCGCATCACATCGTGGAGACGGTATTCCGTACGTACGCACGAGTGATGATATCGTTCCTATGATTTTGGAACTGTATTGAAGTATATATATATTATTTCAGTATCAATATTACTTTATAATAATCATAAATAGTTACTCATTACACCATTATACCCATCCTTGTAAGGTAATGGTGGAAAATAGATTACACCACGGCGTGGAGACCGTATTCCGTACGTACGCACGCGCGGTGATTTCATTTTTCTGTAGGATGGATAGAAGGTGAATTAGGGTTGTTTCATATTTATAATAACATATCAGTATGTAAGTAATACTTATTTTATTGCTTTATCATGAAACAACTAAAGAAGAAGAAGTTGAATAAGAAAGAAATCGAAAAGATCGGTAATGGATATTACCTCTTCTTTGGAACGCCTCTTTGAATCCTACACATAGGGAACTAAGATTGGTCTTTGAAGAAGACCAGGACCTCTAGGATTATTATAGGGAAGTGAAGAGGAGAAAATGGCAGGGTTTGGCCGAGCTTGAGTGCTCAAATTGGTGTGAGGAGGAGGGGGAGGAGGTGCCCTTTTATAAGGGAGGAGAGGGGCACCTTAGGAATATCTCAAAATATTATTTTATATTAAAGTCAAAATCGGTTTATAATGGTTCCAAAGGGTCTTATTTAGAAGCTAAAGTGGGGATGGGTCTAAATCCTATCAACCAATAGGATTTAGACAAGTTTATGGTATTATTTTAACCTTATCAATTAGATTTAACTCTAAGTTAAATAATTTAAATTTTACCGTGTCTTTTTGTTTTCTTTCACTATATGGTTAATACACTTACTATAACATGCCAAACGAACCCCAAATTGTTTATTATTAATATATATATCCTTATCTAAGTCATTTGGCCGAACCTTAGATTTTTAGGAATAAAATAACAATTAGTAATATAATATTTTATTTAAAAACTATTTTGTGTCAATTTTGACACTATTTGATATATGATTTTTGTGAAAGTCATAACAGAATTATATGTTCGAACCAAGTTGATTAAATCAACATTAATATATCATAGTAACCTATAAAATTAGTGGGATTCATAAAAAGTCTCAAATTACATTTATTTTGGTGTTTATGACATCAATTATGTCAATATTTCATTAATAAGATAATTACTGCATCATCATTGTGTCATAAATAAATTAAATTATTTAATGTCTAAAAATTATAAGTAAAATACCATTATGTAGGAAATATTTTTATCTTTATAATGAATATTTATAGTCGAATGTATCTTATGTATAACCCCATATTAAAAATGATTTACTTATTAAACTTTGATTTTAACTATTTTAACCCTTCTTTAAATAAATTAATAATAAATGTCCTAATCTAATCCAAGTGGGCCTAAATGATAATATTTTACACGAAAGGTTGTTTTTGGTCTAGATACACTTGTCCAATAGGATTATGACATGTGTTAGGGTAATATTAATATCATTTTTACCCTTAATTACCCTATTTACTTTTAATCGTGGTAAATAAAAGTAAAAAGTTACTATTCACCAAAAATTATTTTCATCTCATTGAACCACATTTTACTTACTGACATCAACCGTGTCTCTCGGATTTTTGAAATTCCATTCACAGAAGCGGTAAAATTAATATTTATGAAAAAATTAATTTTTTTAACTACCACTTAGTAGTTTCACTATTCATCAAAAATTGAAGTTTTTCAGAAAAATGCCAAAATTTCACCCTAAGCTATAATTGATATTCCTAATTCAAAAATGATTTCTATTTTAAAAAATTCCCAACATATAAGTTGCATTAATTAATTTTATAATTAATTTCCGCTGTCACAACAAATAGCGTGTTTTTAAAAGATAATAACTATCAAAAGATTAACACTTGTTTATGTCTGGTGTAAATGTGAAATTACATCCAATGAACAACATTGTATTGAATTGTAAAAATATATTCTAAATATACTTTAAAACCACTCAAATTAATAATTTATCACTCTTAATTATTTCGATTAAAAAAAGTTGTTTTTAATTAAAATTTAGTAATTTTCACTATTCATCAGAAAATAAAAGTTATCCGAAAAGTACCAAAATTTCACCTTAGGCTAAATTTGATACTCCTAATCCAAAAATGAAGTCCATTTTGAAAAATAAGATTTTCAGAATTTCAAAAAGTGGTTATTACTATTCATAACGGCTAGTTTTTATAATATTTTAATAGCATATCGTTGTTTAGTGAAACTCAGTATTGCGTATTACACACGCTATCGAGGAAGGTCGTGATTGCGTGTAATGCAAGGCAAGTCAAGGATGTGTGTTGTGCAAGCTCCTTTTGGTGTAGCGTACAACACAAGACATTTAAAAAAATTAAAAAGAATATTTTTCATAAAATCTCGGGCTGTTACAGTGAACATTGTTTTGGTTCTCCATTTTGCAGTAGTTTGGAGGTAGGGTTTCCTTTCCATTTCATACTCGAGGTTTTTTAGGGAATCAGTAAGATCTTGTGTTGGTTTTGTTTTAGGTTGCTTTGAATGCATGAGGAAGAGTGATCTTTCCCCCACCAAGACGTGTTTTTGTGATGAAATTAAAAACATGCAGGTGACTTAGTGCCGACGAAATTGGATAGTGTCAAGGTTTGGTGGAAGATCCTCTCTTAATTCTGTGTTCGGGGCGGGGTTGTGTGTTGGGAATTTTGAATGAAGGGGCCATTAATACCCAGTGTGTGTTGGGATGCTCTGTTTTATTCATTTATACCCTCATGTGTTCAGCATCAGCTTGGTATTTGAGTCTCTAGAGGAGGTCATGGTGTGGTTTGAAATGGATTCAAAATCACAAGAAGGAGGGAAACTTTCCACACAAATACACATACTTGATACATGATGAAAACCCATATGGGTGAGACAGTTTCATCAAAAGAGGATAATATCAAGGTGTGATGGATGAGTCCCTTTGGCTTGTGTGTTCAGAGTAGGTTGGTTAGTCTCTGCATCAGGTTTGTGAGGTGGTGTACTGCTAAACCCTAGGACTGCAGGTGACCAGGCACTTGGTCTTTCCCACCTGTCGCAGCTAAGGAGACATGTTCCCAGTTTCACAATTTTGACCTTGGATGAGATGTACTTGGGTGTGGTAGCCCTTGTGGTTCCCCTGAGAGTGTTCTTGTCAGCATAACGAGAAACCTTGGTGGCCTTTTGGTGGTTATTGGTGAACTTGTTGGAGAGGGATACCCAGTTGAGAGTACAATTTATTCCCCTCATGCCTAGAATTTTTCTTTATAGGGATGAAAAGCTTTAAGGTGGGGAGGGTGTAGCGACTTAGGTTTTTCCTTGTAAGACTTTGGAATATTTTTGCATATATTTTCATATCGTTTCCATTAGATGGCGTGTAATTCCATGTCCCGGTTTTCCCAGGATAATTTTTATAAAATTATTAAGTTTTTTTATACTATTCATGTGGAGTAAATGAGTTATATCATAAATGGTATCTCATACTAGAAAACAAAGGTCATGGTTGAGTCTGGAGTGTGTCATTCACCCTAGGTGGGGTATAACGTTTTTGGACACAGACCTTCTATGGAAAAAGTTATCGTGGATGTAACCATAAATAAAATAATTAAATTATTTTATTTTATTTTTATATAAAATTTAATAACTCCTAAACAGAGTCTCAGAACTAATTTCTGAGACCACAGTTGAGTTCAGAAAGTCGTATTTAACCTATGCACGACATAAACATTGTTGTCACCAGGTATTGGGTCGGAAGCGAGTCAGGCCGGGGTGTCAAGTGGATATTTGTTTTAATAAAAATTAAAACAAATAATCCCCTCCCCCCTTCTCTCCTTGTATCACATGCATGAGGATCCCTCCCCTCTTCCTCTTCGCGGATGAACAACCTAAAGGTCAAATCTATAAAACGAGGTGCCATCAGACTCGGATCTTGACAGTGATCGCTCCCAGATCATGCAGTAGAAGTTTCAGAGGGAAAATCTAACACTGAATCTTTGGAATTTATCCTCAAGGTAGGCATATTTGAGTTTTAATCCCTATCCCCAGGTTTATGATTCATTTTTGTTCGAATCTTTGATGAACCTTCGAGCAGAGCCAGAGTGAGTGTATATCTCATCTCGAGGTTTCCGGATCTGGTCTCAGAATAATTTTATGAGAACTTGGGTGTTCTCGATTGTCCAAAAAAAGATGAATGGTGCACTGAATTCTAGTAGTGGTCTAGTGGTAGTTCAACCGCATTCCATCCATGGAAGGTAGTGGTGGCCACTAGGAGGCGGTGGTGCCGCAGGTGGGGGCGGCGGAGGCTGGTGGGCGGCACGACGGCGTGGAGAGCTAGAGGCCACAGGGGGGAGGTCATAGGCTATAGAGTAGTGGGTTGAGCTGGTCGGGGAATGGGATAGTGAAGCTGGGCTAATCCATGGTGAATGGGCTACGGTGTGGCATGGCTGGGCTGACCAGAGCGAGTCAGACTAGCCAGAATGGGCCGAGACAACTTTAATGCTCATAACTTCTAAATCGAACGTCCAATTTACATGTTGTCTATGGAAACATGACCCTTTATTTGAGGAAGACCTTTTGAGGTCATTTTGATAACTTTATACTTTGGGAACAATTATTGGTGGCATGAAACGTCCAATTATAATAATAATAATAATAATATAATTATTATTATGTAGAGTTTATTGTATCGGACATATCTCCTACATCTGATGTCTGATTGGTTAATTGTTAGTGGTGTTGTGACCTTGAATTTAATACAAAAATGTCAAGACCAATTCAGGGTTCTTAGAACAAAAATCAATGTGTGGCCCCCATGAGGCCTGGTTTGGGCATTTGCGGTGAAATGTGACTCTTTCACTGGTTATCCATTTTAGGAAAATAAATACCATATCCTGCATTTTTTACATATAAAGTGATGGTGGACACATTTTGGGCCTATGAGATGTGGTGTGCATGTGATGTTGTGTGGTTCTATTGGTTCAATGACACCTTTACTAGCAGGGTTGAGTGGGTCCCCCTAGTCCTTGATGGTGATGTTTTGATTAGCTAGGTTGAGTGGGTCCCCCTGGATCTTTAGCTAAGAGGGTTTTTGATATCACATCCCCTTCTCCAGCCTATGACCCCTATTCTGCTACTACGAGGGTTTTTGATATCACGTCCTTTTCACTGGACTATGACCCCACTTCAACTGCTTTTCATTTTTCCAATGTGGGTTTCCCACATTCTAGAGTGAGTTGTCTTAATCCACTTCAACAATAGACTCAGCATATTTGGAGCATGTATCATCCCAAGAGGCCCGGTGCGATCCTCACGTACCTTCATGTTTCCCTAGTAGGGTTTTTGGTGTCGGCATGACCAATATTTACCCAAGAATTGATCCTATACATAGGATGTTCCAATAGGGTATGGATCCCCCAATGAGCCCTGAGAATAGACTCCCTGTATGTGTATTGCGATTCATTACTTATGTGATCTATCGTGACATTTTCATCAATGGAGTACTTGAAATCGGCCTGACCAACACTACACAGGTGTTGATTCTCTACTAAGTGAGTTATTCTAGATTTGGGCTATTTTGCAATACCCCTTTTTGTGTTTTGGTTTTCATGCTATGGTTTAGTGCCCCCTAGTGGACATTGGGTGTGATCCCTTATCTGAGGAGTTGTAGTTGGTTTATTCATTGGGTGACTTCTTTCGTGGCATTGTCTATAGAGTGTGTCGTTATGTACAGACACCATGAGGGTTGGTTGGGTTGTTCCATTAGTTCATTTTACCGATAGAGTGGAATCTCTCAGTCAATTATCATCTAGGATGACTCATCTCTTGTATTGGGATTTCAGTGGTTTGATTTAGACCATAAAATAGGAACCTTTAGTTGTTAATGAGGTCAGAACCTCATGAGGCTTGGTGCTTGAGATGAGTATATTTGGAGGATATTTGGGTTTCCCTTGTGGTTTTGTCACTTCTTCATTTGACACACCCAATGGTATAAGATGAATAGTCATGTTAAGTTGAGGATGGTCTTGAGATGGGGTTTCTCTCTCATTTGGGTTCCCACTAGCTGGGTTGGGAATATGGTTGCCTTTCATTTTATCCTTTTGTTTTGGGGTTTTTGGGGAACTTGCTGAGTATGTTTATACTCACCCCTGCATGGGCTTCGCCCGTACATGTCTCGTGTCTTATGAAGATCGTAGGACTTTTAATGGAGTCCTGGGAGGACCTGGAGTAGGAGGAGGTTAGTGAGCTAGACCGACTGGGGTGTTTACCAGATTCTGGCAGATAATTTTTCCTTCAGGTGCATTTGATAGCAATCTCCTCCATCTAAGCAGGTCGGATGTTTTTATAGTCTTCTTTTGGTGGGCCTTGTTTTCCCTTTTTGTACTTTTGTTGTACTCTAGTTGGGATAGTGGTATGCACACATTTGTTTCGAGTTTTTATATATATCTTCACTATTTATGGAGGTTTATGTGGGTGTGTGCATACATGTACCTTAGTTTAAGGCCTCCCATGTGTGTGATAGCCTACTCAACAGTAGTCTTCATCCCTTTTCCTATTAGAGGTAGGCTTGGGGAGTCACGGCTTGAGCCCCATTGGGTTGGTTCATGACACAAATATCATTCTATACATTATTTTAGGATGTGATGATGAATATTTATTTATATTTGATTAAGAATAATCCAAGGTAAAAGATGGATTTTTTGGAATAATTAAATATGAAAACACTGAATAATTAAGAACGATTGGAATTCAAATGAATTCTAGGAGATAGTGATGCTGCATTGCACAAAGGTTTCAACCTTAGGGGATGGATATAAAAGGATGAGAGAACATTCTAAAAAAATATGATTGCAACATCCCATCATGGATCACTCTATGAATAGTAGTCAGATCGATTCATATGCATGACCTTAGGAATTCCTATTCATAATTCATAGGTTTATGACAAATATCTAGGGTCTATGGTGGTACTGTGAGAAGGTTATACCCCCATATCATTGTGTGAAATAACTATAAAATAACCAAACTTCACAAACATCATATTATGAAGAAAGAATATACAAACATAATATGTTATAAGAAAATATAAAGCATTAAAGGCATAAACATCCATTCCATACATATAACCTCAATTTCCCATATGGATGGTCACATGAATACCAAAATAAAATAAAATTTCTCCCATGTATCTCCAATCCAAACCTCATCTATTCTTCTTATACCATCTGATCTATCCTTCTCAACCATGAAATATCAGGCCATGGCCCAATCTGTGCCTCCAACCAATAGATCATATTCTCAGGTACCCAAGTATGGTGGTGTCCTGAGAAAGGTGTGAGTAAAAAAATCAATTAGTCACTGCCAAAGTGGTGCTATACTAAATATCACACTCCATGCGATATTCATGTGATGTAATTAGATAAAATAAATAAACAAATTCCAATAAATAAATAATTTTTTTTCGATCCTTAGGCCCATAACCCTGATCAACCATACCTACTTTGTCTAGTGTTGGGGTATCTTAGAGCATGTCATGGAGACCATGCCTCCAAAGTAGCAGTGGGTCTATATCTATGGAATCCCAAATTAATCCTCACAAATCCAAGGACCCATCCCATAGTAAACCTATCATGATGCTCTAAATCCATGGACACACCAAATATATCCTCATGACGCTAGGGTCGAGGACCACGTTATCCCTTCAACCAACCTCAAAATCTATGGAATCCCCAATCATATCCTCTTGAATCTAGGGATGAATCCCACAACAACCCTATCACAAGCTTCAAACACATGGTATCTTCTATCATCCAAGATCTAAATCTATGGAATCACCAATATTATACCAAGACCCAAATCTATGATATCTTTAGCACTGAGATCCAACATCATGGAATCTCCAATCACTGAGCTCCATATTTATGAAAGATCTCATCCATACAAATCTCCAAAGCATTGTGACCAAAAAATATCGACTCTAACTTATGGTAGACTAAACATATAGGATCTAACTCATGGCATACCAGACTATTCACATCTACCCTGAGGGAACATCCAATAACTATTTATGAAGAATAACACCGGTCTGACCAAATTCACCTGCCTATCTTCATCATCCATGGCCCCTAGGTCACTAGTTTCATACGAGACCCACAGTGACACCCTCTATGATATTATGTACACCTACTCAAGGTCGGCCATCTAATGGGGAACCGACAAGGTCCCCTTGGTCATAGAACAACATAGGACCCTCTCTTGGGTATTTTATCATAGTTATGGTCCAAGGTTAACACCCAACGCATTAGGGTGATGCATCTCATGGCATCATCAATAGGGTAGAATGGACTCACCAACTACAAAGGGTCTCAGCACATGGGCAAGAGTAAAGAGATAGACCATGGACCATCTCATCCCTCAAGGTCACTCTAGGTTGTTCATCACACCCAACCTAGTCTTAGTCAGCCTATGGTTAGTCCAACTAGGCTAGGTCAGATCAAATGGAAGATGGTCACTCATCTCTTCCTCATCCCGACAAGACCAAAATGATTGAAACACAAAGGAGTTCCTCTAAAGTATACATGTCCTTAGATCACTATCTCAATGTCCCCTCTATATTGGAGGCATCTCATACCCCTACATGGGAAACTGAGTTTGACTTAGTTTGTACTCACATCTCAAGAGGTCTAGAGGCTACTCAATGTCTCAATGTCACAACCTCATCCATCAATAGGTCGAGGCATCAATCCAACACACATGGGTTTTTTGTGACCCTTAGTGCATGATCATTTTAATTATACATTTTAATTTAATTTAATTTAAACATTCTATTTATTAAATTAAGTAAGGGAACAAACCCCAGTGGCATTTCCAAGAATCTATATGCAACGTAACATAATATAAATTTCATAGGAAGAGTATGTGCAACCACCTACCTTTAAGAGGCTTTCTACTTTTATCACCAAGAGATGACATCAACTTCCAAGGCCTATACAAGCACATACAACCTCTCCCTCAATCAACGAGGCATGTATCAACAACCCAATACCTTAACTCCATGAAAAAATTAATAATTAATTTATTATAATAGCTATAATTCATTCATTCATTCATTTACCTTTCATGACAAACCAGGATAACACATTGGGTTGTCGTGTCACACTGAAACTGAAGTCAATGAATGGTGGTAGGTCTGAACAGGACTCACAACACAAAAATTGGATAAATACCTAAACACTATAACCATTTACATAATTAAAAAATAATAATATAAATAAAAACCATGTAAAAATTCAGGGTGTGATGTACCTTTGTCAAAATTATGAGCCACAATGTGAAGATGCCATCTTAGGTCACCCAATTCAAATTTGGAGTGAAAGACCCATAATTATAGGGTGATTCAACCATGTTATGGTGTAATCGGACAAAAAACCATAAAATGAGAAACATGAGATTAGAAAATATAGTGGAGAAAATCCAAGGATCTTACCAAATGCAGAGGCGCACCATAATTTGTTAAAGAATTCCCCCAAAAACAACCCCTAATCAATGGAGTTGATGGGTCCAACTAGGAGGGTGGAGGCTGGTCATGTGGAATAAAATAGGAGGGGAAGGGGTTCCCCCACTCTAAAACCCAATGGGGGATTTGGTACTCTTCCCCTTTTAAAACACCCACAACTAGCTGGTGGATGCAGGCAGTGACTGGTACCACTACCAGACCCCACTGGCTAGCTGGTAGATCTATTGTAACTTTTTTTGAATCACCCACCTTACCTCTCTTGAGGTTACTATGATCCCCCTTTAATGTCCCAAACACCTTCTATAATGTGTCCCATGCCTCAAACTCGATTACAAATCTTGGTTCTCAATTTCAACAAACCACTTGTTAGAAATTTCAAACTTCCTTTGATTTTCAAACGATTGTATAGACATAGGGTTTTATAACCTTCTCACCTTATTACTTATCATCTTTGAGAAGTCTTTGTGGACAAAAAACCAAACCCCTTGGACTATTTCAGTAAATAATTCCCACTCAAAATGTTGTGTTCCACTAGTAATTTCCCAATGTGATTCTAACACACCACTTTGGATATACAAAACTTAAATGGCCAAACCTGATCCAATGCTCTAAACCACCACTACAACATTGGGACAATACTTACCCAAGCCCGTATAACCTAAAAAAATCATTTCACCACCCAAAACATTACACAATCCATTGTGCACCCCACCATAGGAGAAAGCTTTAGTGGACAATTTCAAGACTTGATTCCTCCAACATCAGAATTTTCTACCAATGATCTTGGATTTCCAGTTACACACTTGGCATAATTTCTTACTCACTATGCCAAATCACATACAAGATCACCTCCCCTTGTTCTTGATTATGATCTAAATTTTCGAAACTCCAATTGATCATGCTTAAAACCCAATAATTATAGATTTTTCTTGAAAATCCATAGCCAATCCTCAAAATGAAACTGGCATACCCCATACTACATGTTCAATGTGGTTCAAAGATCACCACATCAAATTATACATAAGAACGATTTTCACACCTCCACTGGTCAAATCTTCATGAGGATGCTTGGCCCAAACTATTGATGTGTCATCAAAACACAATCATGATTCCCTTAATCCCAAGTAATTAAGGATAAGTAAAAGTATACTCACTAAATCCCAAATCCATATCCCAATAAAATTCACCAGCCAAAACAAGCACCGGTCACTACCACCATTGTTCCATGTTATGGGAATCAACACACCCTTAACTTGATTCACACATCTTGAACATCACAATCCATCCCGACCCTGACACACACACACTAAAACCACCTAATTCTTCATCTAAACCTATACTTAGAATTTACCATGGAATCCAAAAGTAATTGAGTCCACTTATCTAGTGTCATCATTATGACAAAAAGACCATCTAATGGTCAGTCCCATAATCTCAAATACCTTCTCATGTGAGGTTTACATGCTTGCAGCCAACGTCCAATTGCCCGCTATATGAGAATTATTATCATCACAATTCCATAACAACTCCCAAGAACCATGACCCATGCTCCATCCATAAAAATACATAACCATAGGTTTGGAAAACTTTACTCACTCTATAGAATCACCTTAATAGGTTCCACAACCAAACATGTGTAGTTCCTCATGAGCCACACTCATCTACTTCCAACCCCTAACACCATGTCTCCCTGAAAATATGTGCCAATGTCTATCCTTAGGTTAACCATTCCATGGAACCAAATAAAAACTCACATACCCTCAATTAGGGAGGTATATATTACATTTATTCTTTAAATCCCAAGCACCCCACCCGCCAGCATCACACTAACCACCACCGACCCTCAACCAACACTCATCCATTCATTGATATATGACATAAATGGTACCATGCACGAACAACATGTACCATTCCAATATTATATAACCCAATCATTTTACACATATTTTTACATTACTTAAAGCATAATTATCCATTAAATACAGATTAGGGATTGAAAATCCTAGTGTATTTGGAAGATTAGGTACATAATTAGAAAATATGGAACTATAATAAAACATATTTTTATTAATATCCATAATGAGATCCCATATTCCGTTTATATCCTACAATTTTATAGGATAACCTAGGGAATACATAGAAAAAACGTAAGATCTAAAAATCTCATTAAGAGAATAAACATGGAAACAAAGCATTACATATGAGTTAGAAGACATAACATGATGACATAAAAGGAATGGATTGTGAATAAACATATGGAGGAATAACATATAGAACGTTGAATCATATGATCATGGAAATATAGGAATGTTTTAGAAACATATATCATGACATAAACATGAGTCAATTATAACTTCCAATATTATATCACATGGATGACAGAGTCTCGTAATAGATTAGGTTTACTCCTTGATCCCATACATAATGTCTCTTGCAACAAAGAATTACCAATGCATCATATATTTATCTAGTTACACTAATTATAACATGTACATTCATATGTTTTCCACATAAATAAGTCAAATATAATGAATAAACATAAAGGTTTCCCATGTAAAGAAATGGGCTTCGTAATCATATAATAAGGAATAACAAAAGGGCATACCATAATGGTATCCCTAAAAGAATGGATTTAAATCATTAATGGATATTCATAGAGGAAATATAAGAAGATACGATGAGAAATTAAGTCTAATGGAATTTTAAACATTAAAAACTTTTGGTTAGGTAACTTTAGAAATGTGTCACTTCAACATAGTTTTAAGGAAAAGAATAAATAGTCTTTAAAGAGGATAAAGGAATACTTATTTTCATAAAACCATAAATGAATTAAAATTGGTTTTTTATGTTAAAAATAGAGATTTTAAAAATATTATTTGATTAAAATATTTTATGGATTATACATGAAAATTTTTAAGAAACAGAGAAGTTCCCCTTAATCAGGTCTGCTTATTGGGAGGAATTGAGAAGGGAACCTTTTAAAACAGGTATTTACCCATTAAAGAAATATGAATTGAGATATATATATATATGTGTGTGTGTGTGTGTGTGTGTTTTTGTGTGTTTGTAACATATATATATAGAATATAGTAGAACTATATAAGAATAATTAAGAGATAAATTGAGTCAAAGGGAGATAAATCATTACCCAAAGGAAATATGAAGGTTTGGAGAAATCCCTTACATTATGTCTGAATGTGTTCTACACTTAAAAATAATGTATTGTATAATAAAATTAGATTAATTAATTAATTAGTAACTTATTACACCAATATTTAATTTATTATAATTTTATTAAATTCATTTATGTTTATTTAGATGATTTATAAAGATCAATTTCTTCATTCTGGGAGCGTTTGTTTCATGGTTTCATGGTTTCACAGTCGGTTCACTTGTGTATAATACTGGATGTTATTTTCAAATGATAATACTTCTATAGAAGTGAAATTAAATGGTTTTTATTCACTTACATAAGTATAAATGGTCCGATATATTTTTTTACATTGGGTGGTTCTTTGAGTAAATTGTTTTTCATTATATGGTTTGTTCATTTAGGCGATTTTACCGACCATTATGAACTAGTTTCATTTTATTTAATATTATGTCTATATATTTGTTAAAAATAAGAAATATGTTATAATATATTGATTAAAATATGATTTAACCATAATAATATTTTTTGATCAGCCTTTAAGGCGGTAATGGAAAACAAAATCTCATTATCCTCAAAGACGGTTAATCACCATAATTTGGACAATGGTTTCTTTTCTTTGAAGAAGTGTCGAGGAGAAAATAGCTCAATAAAAGATATTAAATTATCAATATAAAATTATAGTATATACATGATACAGGATTTATTATTTTTTATGGATGAATGATGTGGGGGGAAGGTAGAAGAATAAATGAAATTAAAATAGGCAGTTTGAGAATGTTACCACTTGAATATCACCACGTTGAAGAACCCCTTAAGAAACTTGGAATTGGTATTTTGGATAGAACATAAGCACTTGAACATGGGGAGAGAGGTGAGGATATGTTTTGGAATATATTTATAAATCTTCAAGGCTTATAATGTGTGAGGATAAGTGGTGGTGATGGGTGGTATTTATATGGGGAGGAGATGCGTGTTTTTTATTATTATATGTATTAGTTTATTATTTTGGATCAATACTATCAATATTATTGACTATTATGACTATATATCGTAAAATATTTATGTGGGTTTTAAATAATTTCTTTTTTCATTATTCACGACTCAAAACTCTTGTTTTTGGTTTATAATGTTAAATACCGTAAATTGTCGTATTTCACAATTCACCAAAAATTCAACTATTTTAGAAACATACCAAAAATTCACCCTAAACATTTTTCAATGGGTAGATTTCAAAAATGGAATCAATTTTACAAAAATAATTTTATACATATGAGAAATTTAATATTTAAATAAAATCCTCATTTATTAGAAATGCCAATTTTAATATTTTAATCGATTGTACGACCCTTCACTAAATTACTTATGGTCTCATAAAATTATCTTATAATTATAAGGAAACATAATATTAATTTCTGAATTCGTTTTATGAAAATAAATATTATTATAAATAATTATATTTATAATATAATTAAAAATAAAACACTTTCATTTTACAAAAATACCAACAATTAATTTATCATTTTTAAAACTTTTATTTACCTGTACCATGATATAAATATATCATATTTTCATTTTATAAGATAGTTAGATATTATTTTACATTTCCATAGGTGATTTTACTATTCTAACAGTTAGATTACTATCCCTAATGGTCAGATTACTATTCAAATGTTTAGGTTACTATTCCAATGATCATATTATTATTCTAATGGTCAAATTTATAATGGTCATATGGGTTCCCTATTTCCTATAAATTCATATTATTCCATTCATTGTTCATTCACTTATATTTTATCTCAATTTTATATATACTTTCATCTACAAAATGAATATTGTATTGTTAACATTATGTTTTGTTTCTATAGCTTTGTTTGTGAGTGCGAACATTCTAGTGGATTGAGTAGTTCTAAATTATCCCATTTTTATTCTCTTATTTTATATTAATTGTCCCATTTTAATATTTGGAATTTTTATTAGTTTAGTTTCTGACTAATATATCATTCTTTTTTATGAGAATAATGTTTTTTTGGTTCCTCTATGTGTTGTATGTTATATATACTATATTATAGAATTATGATAATGGAAATTCCATTGATAAAATTATGGGTCATTACACCCCCCCCTATGAAATTTCACTCTCAATTTTTTTTTATGTACTAATGTGAGAACAAGAGAGGGTACTTCTCCTTTATCACCTCCTCCAGTTCTCATGTCACCTCTTCATACTAATGGTTTTACTATAGAACTTTGACTATGTGAGTTTTCTTATTGTGTAGAAAATTATCTCTATAGTCAAATACCTTTATTGGATTCTCCTCATAAGAGAGATCATTTTCTAGTTTTACCACCTCTAAATTCATTAAATATGATGGATATAGTGTGTACTCTTTTGAGATGGATATGTGGAATACATCATGTACTTGAGACATGGTTGGTGGAAGTGCTAGTCGATATGCCATAGCTCAGATGAAATCAAGAATCTAAAAGGGGATGATGTACCTTAGAAGTAACTTTCCCTTATAACTAAATCTCATAACTCTCTTCTATGGAGATCTACAGATAAATACCTTATATCCAACCTCAAACTCTATGTGTCATCGATGATTGTCTACATAGCTCTTCAATTGACTTTAGGAAGCCTTGATGTGTTGCTGAATGGTCTAAACATTTTCTACCATTTCCTCAACCATTTTAGGTCCCATTATCTTACATTTTTCAACTACATCCCAGCATTCATGCGTTCTATATCTCTCCTATAAGGGGCTTCATATTGATCCATTTGGATACTAGAGTGGAAACTATTGTTGTAAAATAATTCAACTAGAAGAAGATATTTGTGAAATCATCATTTTAATTCCATAGACCTTGATCTCAACATATTTTCCAATGTTTTAATAGTCCACTCAGGTTAGCAATCATTCTGGGGGTGCTAAGTCATACTGAAGTTCAGTTCAGTGTCTTGGAAAATTTGGAGACTTTTCTAGAACATGGAATTGAATCTAGGATCTAAATCATATAAAATTGATAATGGTGATCTATATAGCCTCACTACTACTCTAATGTATATCTGTGCAATTTTATTGGGTGAGAATTCCTATTTAATTACAATGAAGTGAGCAGTCTTTGTAAGACAATCCAAAATAACTTATATAACATTATTTTCTCAGCATATTTTCATAAGTACAGTGACAAAGACCATAGTGATGTTTTACCATTTTCATGTAGGTATGGGTAATGGTTTCATCATCCCATTAGACTTTTTACTTTAAAACTTCACGTGATTACATACTAGGAACTTTGATGTGTATTTAGTGATCTCATTCTTCATATTTTCCCACCAATGGTTATCTTGGATATCTCAATACATGTTTTTTCTCCCTTAGTGGATGGAGAAGGTCAATATATGTGAATAATTCAAAATAACCCTCTTTATATCAATATTTTATGGTAAAAATAGTCATGAACCAAATTTTATGACTCCATACCCATTAATTTTGAACTCTAAGGATATCATATTCTTAATAGCTTTCACCTTCTTATGAATTTCAATATCATCTATTTGAGCATCCTTTAACTTCTCTAAAATGGAGGGTTGATAAATCATTTGATAAAGGAATTATGATGTAATTAACTTAATGATTCCCATGTATATCCTTTGTAAGTATAATAATATTGTATTTTTCACAATTATCATCATTGATAAAGTTGCAGGATCTTTTCTAATTAGAGCAGCTTCACTTTATTTTCTTTACCAGGATAGTAGTAGATTGTGTAGTCATAATCCATTATGAGTTATAACCATCTTCAAAAGTGGATATTAATGTCCTTATATGTGAATATATATTTTTGGATCTTGTGATCACTATATATCTAACACTTCTCCCCATAGATATAATTCTTCTATATTTTCAACATGAAGATTATAGCTGCCAACTCCAAATCATGAATGGGATATTTTTTCTCATGAAATTTCAAATGACTTTATGTGTAGGCTATCACTTTTTCATTATTCATCAGAACACAACATAATCTCACCTTTGATTCATCACTATATATAATGAAGACTCCTCCATTTTTGGGTAGTGTAAGTACAGGTGTACTGATAAGACTCTTTTTCAACTCTTTTAAGCAATGTTCACATTCACTGGCCCAGAAAAACATTACTCTCTTCCAAGTCAACATGGTTAGTGGATTTTATAATCATGATAAGTTCTTAAAACCCCACCGTTAATACCCATATATACTAAGGAAACTATGGATATCCATTACATAAGTTGGCCTGAGCCACTCCTCAATTGCCTTTGTCTTAGAATTGTCAATAGATATCCCTTTTCAAGTGATAACATGCCATAAGGATGATACTTCCTCAAAAAAAACTCACATTTACTATACTTTTGATATATTTTCTCCCTTCACAAAGTCCACAACACACTATTAAAATTATCCCCATTCTAATCCTTTATCTTGGAGTATATCAAAATATCATCAATAAAGACTACCAAAAAAATTTCAAGGTAATATATAAATATTCTATTCATTAAGTCCATAAATATTTCTATAGAATTATTAAGTCTGAAGGTCATCACTACAAACTCATAGTGTCCATACCTCATTAGAAAGGTAGTCTTCAGAATATCTTCCTTTTTCACCTTTAATTGGTGATATCCTGACCAAAGTTCCCCCTTGTAGAAATACTTGGACCCATGTAGTTGATCAAAAAAGTCATCTATCCATGGTAGAGGATTATTTTTCTTTATTTTTATTTTGTTATGCTCTTGATAATCAATGTATAGGTTCATTTATCCATCCTTATTCTTGATGAAGAGGACCATCACACCCCACTGTGAATCACTCAGGAATATGAAACCCTTGTACAAATTATCTTGTACTTTCTTCTTCATTTATTCCAACTCAATGGTGCTCATCCTAAAAGGATTATTTGATATGTGTAGAGATATAGGTATAAGTTCAATTTAGAACTCAATCAATTGGTTAAGAGGAATACCAAGAAATTCTTTAGGGAAAACATCGGTGTAGTCACTTATAATGGGAATGTATTCAAGAATGATACTCTCCCTTGTCTCAATAATTTGAGCTAGATATGCTTCTCATAAGTCAATATTATTCATGCTTGAGTAGAAGATTACAAAGGATATCCATCCTCCTCCTTACATTTTCATAGATTTGTAGGATTCCTTAGGATGTGTAGAGTTATCTACCTCTCCCAATAGTTGATGTTGGATTTATATAAAGATAGTAAATCCATGACCAATATAGCATCAAACTCCACTAAAGGAAGTAAGGTGATATTTTCTAGTAGGTTAAATCCACAAACATTGATCGGGGAGGAGTTATATACTTTGGATACAATAATTTTCCCATTTTCTATTCTCATGGATAAATCAACCTCCATATTATGAGGTGGTGTTTGAATAGTTCTGTTAAACATGAGAGATATGAAAGAATTCATAAAACTAAAATCAAAAATTACATTTTCTATTACTGAATGGATAACTACTATACCTATCACCACAACATTTTTGGGATATGTCTAAGTAGTAGTGATATAACATTCACTTCCTTGCAGCCTTGGAGGGTGTTTTCATCTATTTTCTCTAACAACCCATATCTTAGGGCATTGGATCACAAAATTCTTATGTTCCTTATAGTTGAAACACTATATTGAAAATTTATTGTTGACTTGTACCTTCCTTTCTTCTTCCACATTAGTGGGTTTCTTCATATCCCTTCAATAATGATTATCCAGATTCCCCACTTTTCTATATTTGAAGCATCTCCTAGTTCCCTTTAGACATTTCCAAGGATATTGGTTCCCACACATTTGACATAAGGGATTTTGGGTTCTCATTTCTCCATGGGATTTATCTGTTGATCCTCCCATATTAAAATCCATTTTCCTCTTTTTATCTCTGATCCCACAAGACCACTAATAGTCTCTAATATCCATATCAACCTTAAGGGAACAGAGAAAAATATCCATATAGCTGTTAAAGTCTTGAATCAAAAAGGCCTTTTATAGAATCACCTTTAATATATAGAAGAATTGATCCTCCTTTCCTTAAATTTTCATAACAAATACAAGGGCGTATCATAAAATCCTTGTAACACTTTCCTTGTATTCCCTGATAGACTCGTATTCCTTTTGATTTAGTGTGAGGAACTCCCCATAAATCTTAAGATAGAGATTTTGGGGAATATATTTATTGAAAAATATTTTCTTGAATCCTTCCCATTCCAAGGGATCAATTTTATATTTAGACTTTGTGTTCTTAATTAGTGTCCACCACTAATCAGCTTCCCCATCAAAATAATAGACTACTAGCACATATTTATTTTATTTTGAGCATTAGAGGACAAATAATATCTTATCAATGGATTTAATCCATTGTTCAATGATTAGGGGATAAAAATATCCACTAATGGTAAGAGGCCTTTGTTGCATAAAGTATTCAACTGAAACTTGATATCTCTTAGGAGAATGAGGGTGTTCCACATAACTCAAGTTCTTATTTATAACTTGATTCGGTACTATCATCAAGTTATGAGCACTTATTCCCATCATATTTGGCATCTCATTAGGGAAATCTTCACATTTCCTATCACATTGGTTGTTAGAACAAGTTATCCTTTTTCAAACCATTTACTAAAAAATGGAAAAAAATAAAAGAAATTATAGGTTTGAGTACTTATAAAGTGAATATATAAAATGAGAAATATAAAATTAGAAGGAATTACAAATAAATGAAAAGTATATCTTAACTTATGATTCCCTAAGTTTCAATCTAGGATATCCATAGTGATAGAATTATCCCTAGGGTATTTACTAAAATTTTCTAGTCCAAATACCCAAAAATAACTAGACCATCCTCTGATACCAACGATAGTGACCCAATCCTTTTACAAAAATTATTACATGATTTAAAGAATAATTATCCATTAAATAAAAACTAAGGATAAAAAATCCTAGGGTTTTTAGAAGACTAGGTACATAATTAGAAAATAAGAAACTAGAATAAAACATATTTTTATCAATCTCCATAATGATCTTCTAAATTAATTTGATCTCCTACAACTTCATAAGATAACCTAGGGATAACATAGAAAAAAGTGGTGATATAAAAATCCTAGTATGGGAATAAACATGGAAACAAGGTGCATAATATGAGTTAGAAGACATAACATGGTGACATAAAAGGCACGGATCATTAATAAATATATGGAAGCATAAAAAATAGAACATATAATCATATTATCATGGAAATATAAGAATATGGAATAAATATATAGCATGACATAAACATGAGTCAAGGATAACTGCAAAGATGATATCACATTAAGGACAGAGTCCCATAATGGATTAGCTTTACTCCCTCATCCCATACATAATGTCTCATGTGATAAAATATTACCCAATTCATTGGACCGCTATCTGGGTTCACCTATAATAACATGTACATGCATATGTGTTCCACATAATGAAATCAAACATAAGTAATAAATATAAGGATTTTCCATGGAAAGAAATGGGATTAATAATCAAGACATAAGGTATAACCAACGGGAGTATCATAATTGTATCCAAAAAATAAGGTATTTAAATCATTATTATATATTCATAAAGGAAATATAAGAAGATATCATGAAAAATTAAGTCTAAGTGAAGTGAAAACATTAAAAATAATGGTTAGGTAACTTTTTAAATGTGCCACTTAAGCAAAGTTTTAGGGAAAAGAACGAATAGTTTTTAAAGAGGATGAAGGAATAATTATTTCCCTAAAAATAGAAATGAACTAAAATGGATTTTTCATTATAAAATTATTTATTTTTGAAAAAATTGGTTTCTTAAAAACAATTATGCAGTATACTTGAAAATGGGTAAGAAACAGAGAAGTTCCCTTTAATTAGGCCTGCTAATCGGGAGGAATTGAGAATTGAACCTTTTATAACATGTAGTTCTTCGTAAAATAAAGATTAATTAAGCTATATATATGTGTGTGGAACATATATAAATAATATAGGATAATTATATAAGAATAATGAAGATATTAGTTTAGGAAAATGGAGATAAAGTGTTACATGAAGGAAGTATGAAGGTTTGGAGAGATCCCTTACCTTATGTCCAAATATGTTCTTCACTTGAACTTAATAGCATATATATAAAAAATAGATTCATTAATTACTTAATTAATAACCACTACCAAATAAAATTGATTTATTATAATTTTTTTAAGTTTATTTACTCTTATTTTGATGAGTTATATAGTTAAATTTGATCATTCATAGAGCGTTCTATACATGTTTTCACGGTCGGTTCACCTGTGTATAATTATGGATGTTCTAGAAAATGGTAATAATACTCTAGAAGTGAAATAAATTGATATTTATGAACTTCCAAAATTATAAATTTTCCCATATATTAGTTTTTTTCTTACATGGTGATGGCTATTTGAGTAAAATGTTATCGTTATATGGTTAGTTTATTTAGTCAGTTTTATCGACCATCATGAACTAGTTTCATTTAATTTAATATTATGCCTATATATAAGTTTCAAAACATGTAATAATTTATAATATACTTATTAAAATCTCACTTAACCATAATAATTGTTTTATGACCATCCATTAATGTGGCAATGGAAAATAAAAACCCATTATCCACGAAGATGGTTAACCACCATAATTTGAACAATGGTTTTGTTTATTTGAATAAAAGGAGATGAGAAAATAGATTTTTCATGACCCATCCCCTGGGGCCCATTCTATGACAACCCCAAGCCCGCCTTCCATAGGCCAGGGGCTGGCGACTATCACTGGAAAGGAATATCCCTAAAACCGGGAAGGCATTGCCTTTTTAACCTGTAAACTCACACAATCCAAGCACAAAGCAAGATAAAAGAACAAAGTAAACTATATAGTAAATAGAGTGAGTACAGTAAGTAAAGGGGCCAGAATACAAGCCCAATAGGAAAGTACAAGAAAAACATAAAACAGTTTCTGTGAACACCCTCCAAGGATCCTACCTGAAGAGTAGGTACAGCTCTCGAACTGTCATCTCTACGGTACATCTCGTCTAATGGTCCACCTCTGAGCAGCCTCCAGTCCTGGCACCCTCAGCCTCGATCAATTTTGTCTTTCATCTATAGAAGACACAACAAGTTGCAGGCATAGACCATGCAGGGGTGAGTACACTTTAAAAAAATCTCCGTTTAGTGGCGGTTTTGTAGCGGTGGTTCCAAGAACCACCGATAAACCTTTTTTTAAAAAGGTTTCACGGTGGTTTATAATAAACTGCCACGAAACTTTTTTTTAACAACCCCGACCCTTCCTGCCCACCCCGACCCTCCTCCTTCTCATCTATAGACCATGATTCCTTCCTCCGCAACCCCAGCCCCCCGTGACCCCGGAGACCCCGGCGACCCCGCGACCTCAGCGACCCCGGCCCCCCGCGACCACGATGACCCCGGCGACCCTGCTTCCCCGGTGACCTGTATGAACCATAGGGTTTGATTTCTAATTTTTTTGTTGTTTTGATATTAGTTATTTCTTTATTATTATTTTTTCTTATAATAAATTGTAATGTTTTATTGATTTTATTGTATGCATATGTTTTCGTTTACGATTATTTGTTTTTCTAATTATTGCATGTGATTTTTTATGTGTTTGTTAGTTGTTATTCTTAAGTGATTGTTTTTATATCTGCTTGATTGTTTATGGTTGTTTGATACTATACTCATGGGTTGTGATGGCTCATGGTTACAATACATGCTTATATTATGGGTTATAATGGATTAAGGTATAAAATGTACACATTTTCCTAGGTTGTAATGGCTTTAAGGCTATGTCATGTTTTTGGTTGTGATGGCTCGAGGTTATAACATGTGTCATTGAGGTAATGATGTTGAAATTTAGTGGATGTTGGTATGGTTAACACTGGTTGAGAGTTGGACTTTCTTTTTATGATGATGTGATGATGATGAGATGATTGACATAGGTTGAGAGTTGGGATTACCTATTTTCTATCTAATATGATGATGTGACAGTGATGATTGACACGTGTTAAGAGTTGGGTTTTCTGTTTTGTCAAAAATATTGATGGTTTCATATTATAGAAATTTTTGTGAAGTGGAATAATTATTCGATGATGATGTTATAAATATGGAATCTATACATTATTGTTATAATTACATGGAAATAAAAATCCTCATTTCTTACTTTATTTTGATAATCCATTGGTTTAATATGATAAAACCTTTACAAGTGATATGGTTAAAGATAGAAAATATATAATGTGTCACATTTATGAATAAAATGATGCTTGATGAGGAGATCAAATTAATGGAGTGGAATGAATTTATGAAAATTATTTATGAAAAATATTTTCCTTTAACTCTCTCATATAAAATTGAGAATTATTTCCTTGGCCTGAAGAAAAGGGAATAATAATCCTTCAAGTGTATGAGTAAAACTTCATATGACATTTACCATATTCCTCAGCCATTTTCAATAACCCTAAAAGTTCACATAAAAACCATTATTTTTTTCTGAATATGAAACTATTAAATGATTTTGTGATATGAGAAATTGTTGTCTATAAAGAAATTTTTTGATAAACCCTCAAAGTTGAAATAGAGATCATTGATTCTTGAGGGTTTCATGGTTTAATAGATAATAAGTGAAGTGTGGACTTCAATTCTTGTAGTGAAACACATAAATATCATGGGGTTAAGAATGTTTATCATCCCACTTATCTAAAGTGTATGAATAATCATGCCATAAATTTCCTAAATAAGAAAAGAAAATGGTTCAGGTGTTGGAAATAGGTGAACATAGCTAGAGAATGTCTATGGGAGAAACCCACTATTGTGATGGAATAAAGGAATTATCTAGTCAACCCTAATAATATTTTGAAATGTTTTATATTAAATAAATGGGTTCCCTATTTAAATCAATTCATTGTGTGAAGGGGTATATAATTTTATCAATGAAAACAAAATATATGGTCTATAGGGTAAGGTTGATCTTATGAAAACAAAATTACTGATACAGATCCTAATAATAATATGGTTACATGTATGATAGTTAATTACTCAGGTATAGAGAAAATACTATTTTATTCATGTTTTATACATTCTTTCATATCATGAATGTTTTGTATAACTGTTAAAACACCCCATCAAAACATCTATGTCGAGTTATTATTGATGTGATAAAATTAGTCAATCATTTCATCCCCTTATAATAATTCATTCCCTTAAGAAATATTTTGATTAATATAAAATAAAACCTTGAGATACTCCCTTTTGTGTAATTAAATGAAATTATGTGTATGAATTAATTTTTCTTGTATAAATATATGATATATTTTATAATTAATAAAATTATCCTCAATATCGTAAATCTCTCTCTCATTCTATACAAGTGAATATAGAAAGATGATTATCCTTGGTAATCATTACGTAAAGAATGGATATTTTTTACTTCTAAGTGAGAATATATATATCAAATTATTGAGACTATAGAAAAGATAAACCATGATTAAATTCTAATTGTGAGAGAATACACTAATGTTTTTAGCATTTATTTTCTGGTATTCCGCCTAACTAAGTGGTTGATTTATCAATTAAACTTATACCTAGTGATTTTTGAAATATCCAAGATTCTAGTATTCCTCTCATACGTGTCACCCCCTCTAATAATTTTCTTGTTTTGATGTTATATAATGTTCATTGATCTTTATTGATTAAATATTTCATCATGCATTTCCATGAACACCACCACTTATCATGCCTCAAGACTATCCCTCACGTGGTTCTTTCCACTCCAAATTAACAATGTGTTGAGTTTTGTAAGAATCATAATGTTTTTCCTAAAAATTATTTATAATAGATTTATTCGATATTAGAGTTTTATATAAAGACTCTATAGAGAACTTAGGTTGGGGTTATTCCAAATTAACAATATGCTTTGGTTTTGATGGTAAAGTAGCTACCACGTTGTTAGCACACTGTTTCTCTTTACCAAAGAAACTCCCCCTATCCCAAACACTAGAGGGTCTATATCTAACTCAGGGGCTCATCTTTATTATATTATGTTTCTGTAATGTTACACTATCGTATATATGAATCTCTTTCTCTATTTAGTAGTAACTATGTGTTTTAATTATTTTTATTATTGTGTAGGCACATTATGATAGACATGGATAAAAGCTGGATCACATTACCAAGGAACACACCTCAGTATGTTAAGGGTTTGAAAGAGTTTTTAGATTTTTCAATTTCTAATCGATCTGTTGAAGGGAGAATAAAATGTCCATGTCCTAAATGTAAATTTAGAACATGGTTGAAGAGAGATGAGGTTTATGAACATTTAATACTGAAGCAATTCTCTCGTCAATATTTGTGTTCGATTTGGCATGGAGAATCAAATGTTGTAGAAAGATTGAGCACTGATGTTAATCCATAGAATGAGGTCCCAAGTTCGTCGAAATTGGAAAATGAAATGAAAAACCTCATAAATGATGCATTCGGCACTACAAGACACCACTATTAGCATCAAAACATATCAAAACAACCAGAAGACGGTGCTACAAATTACAATGTGACAAGTGATGTTTTTGAGACTGTAACACAGGCAGATCAAGATTGTAACATATCATTGGATCCTCCTCTTGATTCTGTGGAGCCAAATGTAAGAGAAAACTTCATTAAGGAAAATGTGTTTCATGATTTAGTAGAAGATGGAAATCAAGAGTTGTATAGTGGCTGTTTGAAATATTCAAAGCTTTCATTTCTGCTGAAGTTTTACCATATCAAATGTCTATGTGGAATTACAAATAAGGCAATGTCCATGATATTGGAATTGATTCGTGATGCATTTCCTGAAGCAAAAATCCCAGAATCTTTTTATGATAAGAAAAAAGTTGTTAACAAGATTGGTCTGAATTATACAAAAATACATTTGTGTCCCAATTATTGTATGCTTTATTGGGGAGAGGATTCAAGTAGATAGAATTGCAAGAAATGTTCTTCTTATAAATGGCAGGAAAAGGGTGATGTTGGAAGTCTGAATGAACATAATTTCATGGAGAAGAAGAAAAGGAACACACCTGAAAAGTTTTTGTGATACTTTCCGTTGAAGCCTTGATTGCAATGATTATTCATGTCATCGAAAACCGCTGAATAGATGAAGTGGAATTCTGTAGATAATAACAATGATGGGTTAATGAGACATCCATGAGATTCTCAATCGTGGAAGATATTTGATTCATTACATCTCGATTTCTCAGATGATCCTAGGAATGTTTGATTGGGATTGGATGTCGATGGATTCAACCCATTTGGGACTTTGAGTACCAGTTATAGCATTTGGCTAGTTTTTTTGATCCCTTATAATTTTCCTCCTTGGATGTGAATGAAAAAAACATCTTTTATCCTTTCGATTATTATTCCTAGAAAACAAATGCCTGGAAATGATATTAATGTATACTTTCATCCTTTGATTGATGAATTGTAGGATTTATGGAGAAACGGTGTTGAGACATTTGATGCTTCTTCTAAAACAATGTCCAAAATGCATACTGCTTTAATGTGGACCATTAGTGAATTCCCTGGGCTTGGGAATTTATCTGGTTAGAACCCTGACATGGGTTTGGCTTTTCCCATTTGTAACTTTCATTTTGATCCCAAACGGCTACCTCACAGTAGAAAATGGTTCTTCTTGTGTCATCGAAGATTTCTTGATGCATCTCATAGATTTCGGCTGAAAAGATAAAAATTTAATGGTTCCATTAATCGGAGACCACCTCCAAAGTTGTTAACTGGTTCTGAAATATTGACACAGCTTGAAAATGTTGAAACAGAATTTGGGAAGGTTCATCATTTGAATGAGAGCGGAAAACGGGTCTGAAGTGCATCGTCAAGCGAAACCAGAATGCAACAGTGGAAGAAAAAAAGTATATTCTTCAAACTTCCATATTGGTAATTTAATTTGTTGCGGCATAATCTTGATTTGATGCATATTAAGAAGAATTTCTATGAAAATTTGATATTCACATTGCTTAATGAGCATGGAAAGTCTAAGGATCATCTCAATGCTCACAAAGAATTATAAGCAATGAACATAAAACACGATCTCTGGACAGATGAGAATGAAAAGTATCCTCCGGAAATTTTTTCAATGAAAAATAGGGTTAAAGATACATTCCTTCGAATGTTAAAGAATGTTAATGTATCTGATGGGTATTTAAGTAACATCTCAAGGCTTGTTAACATGAAGAATCATAAGTTACATGGATTGAAAAGTCAAGATTCACATATTTTTTTACATCAGTTTCTGCCATTGGCATTGCTTACATTATTACCTAAAAAAATTAATGTTGTTGTACTCCAGTTTTGAACATTTTTCAGACAACTATGTGAGAAATCTCTACATCCATTTCAGTTTGAAAACCTCCAGGATAGGTTTTTATTGACCCTTTGTGCAATGGAGATGATCTTTCCTCTGTCATTTTTTACTGTAATGATGCATTTAACTGTGCATTTGGTTGAGGAAGTTAAATTAGGAGGCCCCGTTCATTATCGATGGATATATCCAATTGAGAGGTACTTTATTTATATGTTTTACAGTTAAGTAAACAATTTTTGGTACTTAATTAAATTCATAATTATGTTTGTTTTATTTCACAGATATCTGGGGCATTTGAAATCATAAGTGATAAATAAAGCTCAACCAGAAGGCTCTATTGCTGAAGGCTATTTGGCTGAGGAGTGTCTGACCTTTTGTTCTCGATACTTGGATGATATTGAGACAAGATTTAATCAAGTTGTATGTGTTGATGACACATCGACTCAATCTCAAATACATCAGAAATCCAAAATATTTCCTGCTATTGGCCGACCAGTTGGGAGGACCTCAAATGTGACATTGACAGAATTGGAATTATTATAGGCACATAGATATGTGCTGCTGAATTGTGAAATTGCAGATCCATTTATTGAATATTTGAGGATACAAACCAAGAGACAAATGAGAGGCCGAACCCGAAATGAGAAAGATATAACGAAAGTTGTTAATAAAGAGCTTGTAGAATGGTTTTGCACGATGTGTACGTTCATAAATATTGCAATAAATACAAATATTAGTTTGAAACAAACATTTTGAAAATATAATAAATTATATTTCTTTTTTTAGATCATGAATACTAATACTTGAGAAGATGTATCAGAATATTTGAAGTTTCTTGCTAGAGGTCCTCTAAAACAAGTTAGAAATTTCGATGCTTATAATGTGAATGGCTTTAGATTTCGTACAGTCGATCGAGAAGTGGGTTTGAAAACACAGAATAGTGGTATATTTAAATTTGCTGAAGTGGAATACTATGTAAAGCTACGTGATATTATTGAATTAAATTACCACAGACATTTTTCGGTTGTTTTATTCAAATGAAAATGGGTCGATTTTATCAGAGGTGTTAAAAGAGATTTCTTGCAATTTACTTATATGAACTTCTCTCGCTTGATGGATGTTGGTTATTGTGAACTGCATGATCCATATATCTTAGCATCACACGAAAAATGGTATTTTATGTGAATGATGTTTCTAATGAAGGTTGAAGTGTAGTTTCTCATGTAATACAAAGATATTTGTATGATATGGGTGATGAAGTGGAAAATTTGACCTCTAAAACTGATGTTAATTAGCAACAATAATCAGGATTATTTGTCCATCATAATATTGAAAATATTATTCTAGAAAGGATGAATGAAGTGGATGAAGAAATGGAGCAGGAAACCGACATGATTGAAGGGGAAAATGATTGTATGTACAATTATTTATTTATTCATCAACCAGTTGTTTCATTTCTGCAGTCATTCATTTTCATTGGTATATATATTTTATATGTTTGTACTGGGCATCTATTATCATTTTTAATTTTTTTTCTATATAATTTTTTTGAAATATATATTCTGAACTTAATTTTATTTGATTAAATGACAGGAATTCCAAGGAGGAAGCGGTACACTATTTCATCTAGTTCTGCGACAGATGGCGATCCATCTGGCTCCCTCCCCATGACATCTGAGGAATCAGCTGCCGACACCCCTACACCATCTCCCCCTGCACCATATCTCACACCATCTGTGGATGTCCCATTAGAGGGTGATTCATCGACTCCCCCTTCAGGAGCCTCAATAGTGGGGCAGTGATACGCCCCTTCCAGTTCATCCAGGATATACTGGAGTGTCTCTGTCATAGGTACAAATTTTAATTAAATAAATTTATTTCATTTTGTTTATACTAATTGTTTTCTAATTGAATATGAAAAAAATGAAACCGTGTAGAAAAATATAACAATTTTAGATGTTTGGAATATGACTGGTGAGAAGATAGTCATGCCATTTGATTCTTATGGGGTCCCTACAGCTGACATCGCGGGGTTACTTGGCCATATTTTAGGCCAACTGGCAGCGGAGCCTGTTTCCCTTCCCATTTCATATGAATATTGGATACATATGCCTCAAAACTGAAAAAACGAAGTTTATGATTCTAAAATAAAGGTAAATTTATTACATTATGGTTTAATTGAATGTCATGTTACTAATATGTTCAAAATGAATTTCGGTATACAGATGTTCTTCCACTTTACCGTTGTTGATGTGATTGCACAAAAGTGGACGTTGAAAAATATAGGTAAGAAGTGGAAAGATTTCAAATGGAGATTGTGGTGCGATGTCAATGATACTTCGTTGAATGCGCAGCAACTGTAAGAGAAGCTACCCAGTGGAGTACCGAAAGAACAATGGAAAGTGTTTGTTGATAGACATCGTGATCAGAAGTGGATGGTATTGGAATATATATTATTATATTATCCTCATTTTACATTTATACTTTTATATGAAAAGGAAATTACATTCAATACATTAGTATTAAATTGCATTTTATTTATTTCAGGATCTCTCAAGACAGAATGCATCAAACTGGGCTAAGCAAGTCATCTCGCACACTGCGGTCTCAAAAAGTTTTTCTAGAAGCCGAATGAAATTGGTAATATTTTAATTAGTATAAATATTTATAAGACAATATTATCTGTTTAATATATTGAATTGTTGATTTATCATTTCTTAATGTAGTCCCAAAGTTTAGGGCATGAAGCATCCAGAACTGAACTGTGGTTGGATGTTCACAAGAGATTAGATGGAAGCTTTGTTAATGAGCCTGCAAAAGAAGTTGGGGTATGAAGTCAATTTTTTATAATAATAACTTATTATCAGGTTTTACTGTGTTAATATATATTGATATTTGATTTATAGGTAAAAATTAAAGAACTATGGGATGCCAATCCTTCGCAGTCCTACTCAGTCTTCCAGGACGACCCGGTTGCTAAAGTCCTTGGGAAGGAGCATCCTGGGAGAGTGCATGGGATGGGTTTGGGACCCGTACCATTTGATGTTTTTAGCAGGCCACCGGGGATGGCATCTGCATCTACTCCTGACTTTACTCAGCCCATACTCGATGATGCTAAGAAAGATATTGTTTCTTTACGAAACACAGTTCACCAGTAGGGGGATCAGATATCTGCTTTGCTGAAAGAGCTGATTGAAATACGTCAGTAGATGAGCAGATATGCCCCCGGTGGTAGTGCATCAACTGGTGGTATGCAGGTAAATCACAAAAAATCAAATTCATTTAGTTTTCTAACTTTAATTGGTTTTAATTTTTAATATAAATATGCAACCGTATTTAATTTTCAATATAATGTTCTTACAGGTGATAGCAGAAAGTGAAGATGAAGGTGGAGAGGGTGACGATGCATCATCGGACCCTGAGTAGTTATATTGTTGATGTTTTGAACAAATACGGGAACTGTTGGTTTGTATATGTAACATTTGTGGAACATAGTTTCCACCACACATTTTCATGTCCTAAAATTTCCTTGATTTCTCATGTTTCTTTTTATGCATTTTATTGATTTTTTATGTTTCTTTTTTATGTCTTGATTTATCGAGTGTGGTATACATCATTCCATTTAGGCCTTTGTTTGAATTTGTAGTTTCCACCACACATTTTCATGTCCTAATTTTCACCCATACTATCACACGTCAATCACTTCTACATCCTCCCTCAATAGTAGAAGTAATAATGGACTCATTAAACACTAAATACATTGTTATTCAAGAGGGTTACTGGCTCAATGAATGATCTATGCCTCAATGTGTATTGTGTGCATCAACTGAGAGGGTTACTAACTCTATTAATGGAGGACCCATGTCCTATCACTATGATAGGGTTACATAATCCAAAAAATAAATAGAGGACTCATTCCTTGGATCCATTATGCTACCAGGAGGGTTATCAACCCGATGGATGCTCCAATTGTCCACCCACACCTATCATGATCCCTACAAAGCTATAAAGCACCATCTAGTTGTGTGTTATCAATATAAACCACAGATTATGAATGCATGTGTAGCATCATGTTCTATATAGAAAAATTATTAGAATGGACTACTCATATGTCCCAAACTAACACTCTAGTGGGAAGATATATAAATTACTAGAATATATCTAGCACACAAGACCCGATGGATTTTTTTTTGCAAAAACGATACCACCATTAGTTATACATCTATCATATATGATTGATGATAGTTGTACTAAGTTTCCACCCCAAATATGTCATGATAATATATTAGAAACATAATAATAATCAAAGGGTCTCATCCATCCCAACAAGTGATTCACAGGTGTCCTAAGTAATGAAAATTGTGTCATGCCCAATTAAAGATTCTAATGAATCTTGTTAAATATTATGAATCAAGACTAAATATAAATATAAATAAAACCATGGTCAACTGAACACCCATTCGCATCATTATCATCTTAGCTCCATCAAGCATCCACATTGGTTCAGGTTCTATAGTGACACCTGTAACCATCTCTTAAGAAACACATGCACCTGTCAGGGTTGGTCTATCTACTGGGAACCCACATGGGTCCTCTAAGTCTATATGTATGTAGAGGAATCTCTCTTGAGATCCTTGTTCATGGACCACTATCTCAATCTAGTACATTTCATTCTATAAAATCACAATTTCTAGCAGTGTCAATATATAATATAACATCTCGGCCTCAATGCGGAAACCAAATAATGGGTTTTCCAGGAATATGGATCATTGACCATCTTAGTTAGAAGGTTCCACTTAGATGGTCCACTCAGTAAACCCAATCCTATTCCATCCTATGTTCATCCACCTAGAGTAAATCACAACTAATGGAAAAGGGTTTGGTCAATACAAACAATTACTATGATTGCATAACTTGATGGTATACCCAAGACACATTCCAGACTAGATAGGCCATGGTTTCTAAGTCAAAAATTACTTAATTGTTGGATGTGTCTCAGGGGTCTTAGCTATCCCACATTATATGGTCATCTTATTTCAAAAAACACCTCCATAAAAAGGTATACAAGGCTCATCCTCTAGGGAAAAGACATCTCAAAAGCCCCCCCCCCCCAATGAAGGGGTCAGGAAGTCACTTGGGATCTCTAAGTTCAATGCCTAATCCTTTAGAGACCAAGGAATCAGGCCAGTACACAATATACTATTTGTTCCCTAGCACATATTTTAGTTTTCTCATGGTCTTCAATCACCTTAACATTTTAATTTCAATTAACCATTTAATTAAAAACTAATAATTGGGTTTATAGAAGGAGAATGGAATCCAATGGAAATATTACACACCTCAAACCACACAAAATAATAATAAACACAATAGGTCTAGAACATTAGATAGCCTAACTCATTTTGAAGCCCCTTTCTATTGACACACCACTTAACAACTCATAGACAGACCTCACCCCCAAGCCTTCCAAGGACCAATCTTTCACCACCCATTTTCTTAGGTCCTATAACATACAAAGGAATCATACAAAATTTATTATAATATTTTATCATCAGTTATAATTAATTAATCCATTTTAACCAAATATGAATTATATATAATTTCTTACCAAATGATTTTTCGTGGAATGTGATGTTTTGGTGTGTGATTTTCATGTTGTTATTTTTGATATTGATGAAGTGATTGTGGGAATGTGATGTAGGGAAGGAGGATGGCTAGTGATGATGATACATGATGTGAGTTATGCATGGTAGGAGGGCTATAATGTATCTCAGTTGGTTTATATTTCTGGTTTGATTTGTTTTTCAGGGCAGTGGTGCAGCAGAAGCAGATTTTTTTTTCTGGGCAGCTTTTAGCGGCAGTTTTAACCGCCGTGACATAGTCGAATAATTTCTGCCTCATTCTGCGGTAGTTCTCGTGACTTCGGCACCGGTTTTACGGCCGCTGAATTTGAGTTTATTCGCGGCGGTTATAACCGCCGCGAATAAATTGATATCCAGGGATTGTAAAAACCACCGCTAAATTTAGGAAAACCGCCGCTAAATGAGGCAGCTGTGACGCTTTCCTTAAACCTTCACGAAACGGAAAAACCACCGTGAATAGATTGGCGATGCCGTATTAGGTGGCAGTTTCTGTAAACCACCGCCAAACCATGCCGCGATGGTTTAAACTGCCACGAAACGCAAAAAAAAACCGCCTCTAAACGGTGATTTTGTTATAGTGGTATAAAAAAACTCAGTAGGGACCTCAAGACTCCCAAAGGTCTCTCAGAATCCACGTAGGATAAACCAAAAAGCTATACCATAATCACAAAGCATGAATAAAAAATCATTCCTACTTAGGTATATTCCCATACATATACCTAATTTATCAAGTAAACCCATCTCGTTCATGAGGAAACACAAGACCCAACTCTTTAGCTAAAAGCACAATTGTTCCATGAAGGAAATAATACCACGAAGGTAACACCATGAAGGTAAGTACCATAAAGGAACACCACACAGAAAAATACCACAAAGGTATCACCACACAGAAGTGTACCACAAAGGTAAAGACTCAGATCACACCATGTATAACTTAAGTATGAAAGTATAGATGATTAGCTGTATTGCTAGATCATTTAAGTTCGTCGAGAAGCTCTATTGTTGACCAACAGAGGATCGAAGATGACCCACACAAGATTTGAAGATGACCCACACATGATCTGAAGATGACCCAAATAGGAGTTTTAGATGACCCACACAGGATCGGTAGATGCTGACCCACACAAGATCCGAAGATGACCCACACAGGATCTAAAATTCTTTAATTACACCAAGCCATAGGATTCCCGCACTATGCACGCTTGATTTTGAGAGGATCCAATCCTCAAGCCATCAGTCACAAATCAACTACAACTAAGTCCCATGAAGAAGTATCCCAAAGTACCACCACGTCATAAGGGTCTAAATTCAACAGACGACGCGTCAATCAAACGCATGGTCTGTAAGTTATTAACCTTTTTTGTTCCAAGGGCCTAGTTGGATTCGGGTTCGATCCAACCCAGCCGTACTCCAACTTTATCCAAAACATAGGTGTAGTATATCAAAAGAATCATCTCGATCCAAGGATTCTGTCTCCGCAGATAGTTCATCAAATGGACACCTGATTCTCAAGATAGGTCCAAAAAGGAATATCTGGGTCCATATGGGCCCGGGTCCGGTACCACTCAGTCAGACCGACCAGGACCGACCCGGCCTAGGCCAACCAGACCTGGTTCAGGTTGAACCAAACAGGTCTGGGTCCAGCCCGGATGGGCTTGACCGTAGCGGGCCCGGCCAGTTGGACCGCGGTCTGGCCCGGAGCAGCCCACTCTGCTGGGTGTGGTCCGTCATGGTGGGGGCCGCCCTAGCCGCCACCTGGGGGAGGCCCACCCCCTCCCACCGGGATTTCTGAATGGTCTAGTTGGACTGTTTGGCTTTGGGAAACCTGGCGGTGCCATGTGGTGCCGCCTGCTGGCATGTGGGACCCACCGGAGCAAGTCTTGGTCGGCATGACGCGGCCGGCCGAAATTCCGGTCGGCTCCCCTACCAGCAGCGCAACGGTGCCACTGCTCCTCTCGTGGTCGTTCGGGTGTCGGCCGCCCTCGTGCGCCGCCACGGCTCGACAGCCACGACCTCCTCCTCTACCGGCGATGCGGACGCGTGCCACCCTACTTCTACATGGTCGGCCGGTGTGTCGGCCGCCACCCTCTTACGCCGTAGACAATGGGACACAACCTCCTTCAGTGGCGTGGTTACACTGTCACCATCACGGGACGTCGCCTTTTCATCTTTCACAACGTGATCGGGTTCTTCTCAACACGATGATCTTCCCATGAAGAAAACATTGATCTAAAAGCTAGCAGAGGGATCGGGCCATGTTCATTTGTCATGCGCCCTCCGCGTTAGTTTGATAACATCTGGCTCAAGAAGATTGAATCAATGTAAAAATTAACGAAGAACAATCAAGGGAAAACCCTGCCAAGTTTCTTCGTTGGAGGTGGTGTGAGGAATAAGATGATGTGTCGGTGTTTCTCGAATGTTGGTTCCTCATTCCTCTCTTGGAGGGTGTTCTTCCTTTAAGAGTTCTCCAGCAAAAGTCTTCTCCACCAAGAGAGTTTTCCAACCCTAGAGGGAGAAGAAAGGTGGGGAGACAACATAATTAAGTTTAAGTTAATTAATTGATCAGTCAACGTTGGCTCATTAATTTGTGGGGGGGGGGGGTCCAAGAGTTACATCACTTTAAAATAGGGGTTCATGGTAGGGTGGTCCCCACCACAAAGATTCAAAAAGTGGTGGAGAGGTTTTGAATAAAAATAAAACAATTTTTTTATTTTATTCCTCAGCAAAACCTGAAAATTCAACTTCCACCATTGACCAAATGCGGTTGAAGTGAAGGTCTCCTTAAGTGAATATCGGCGCTGCGAGTTCAACAGTGTCCTTGGAATTCAATTCCGAGCACCAGTTCAAAAGTTACAAATTCCCACTCGCATGTTAACTGAAGGTACCTTAAAGAATGTTCAAAAATCCATTCCAGGCACTCCGGGCCTCAGAATCACGTGCCATCAATTTTTACAGAATTGTAATATTTATATATAATTAAAAAAAATTACATGGAAAATTCCAGGTCTTTACATTCTCACCACCTTAGGGATTTGCATCCCCAAAATCCACAACAAAAACTAAGAAAAAAAGTGGGGGTACTGAGCAAGAATCTGAGCCTCCCCCTCCCATGTTCTCTCCTGGAGGTTCCCGTGCTGCCAATGTACGTGCACCAGAGGTATCGATCTCCCACGAAGGATTATCTCATGTTGATCCTCTATCTCTATTGGATCCTCTAAAGACGCCACCCCATCATTGATGTCTAGATCTCCCCTTTCAATGATGTGTGAAGGATCATTCACATACTTCCTCAGCTGGGATATGTGGAAAATGTCATGAAACCGGTGCAACTGAGGGGGAAGGTCTAGGTGGTATACCACCTCTCCAACTCTATTGAGGACATGAAAGGGTCCTATGAACCTCGAAGATAACTTTTTGCCCCAGTCAAATCTCTGTAAACCTCATCAAGGTGAGACCTATAGAAAGACATGGTCACCATCCTCAAACTCCAGGGGTCTCCATATCCTGTCAACATAAGACTTATGCCTGCTCTGTGTAGTCTTCATCCGCTCCGGAATGATTTGTTCCTTCTCTGTGGTAGACCATACTATCTCTAGTACCATGAGTATTGACTCCCCTAGGTCATTCCAACAAAGTGGTGATATGCAAAGTTGACCATACAATGCCTCAAATGGTGCCATGTTGATGGTGTAGTGACAGTTGCTGTTGTACATGAACTCCGCCAAGGGAAATTTATCCTCCCAACTGTATCCGAAATCAAGGATGCAAGAATGAAACATTTCCTCGAGGGTTTGAATGGTTCGCTCTGTCTGACCATCCGTCTGAGGATGAAAGGAGGTTCTCAATCGAAGCTGAGTCCTAAATTCCTTTTGTAACCCCTTCCATAGCCAGGAAGTAAAATGTGCATCATGATCAGAGACAATCATCAAGGGAACTCCTTGAATCCATACAATCACTTGTACATAGAGGTGTCTGAAGCTCTCTACTGATCCCTACTCTCTGATAGGTAGGAAGTGGGACAACTTGGTGAGTCGGTCAACGATCACTCAGATGGAATCATGTCCCTTGGACATGCATGGAAGTCCAGTCACAAAGTCCATGGAAATTACATCCCACTTCTACTCTGGAACCTCTAGTAGATAAACTAAGCCTGCTGGAACCTGATGCTCTACCTTCACTTGCTGACAAGTGAGGCACCGTGAGACAAACTTTGTCACTACTTTCTTCATTCCCAACCACCAGTGCTGACGTCAGAGGTCCTGGTACATCTTCACCACTCCAGGATGTACCGCTAGAGGGGAAGTATGGAACTCCCTCAACAATTCCTCCCATAACACCACCATTACCATAGTACATCCTCTAAAGAGGAATACGTGCTCACCACCTTCAGAAAATCCATCAGGTGTCTGTCCTATGAATATATGAGTGCGTCAAGCCACATAGTCAGTGTCTCCAAGCTGCACCTCCCTGACTCGCTGAAGGAGTGGGGGAGTGACTTTCAGAGACTGAAGATAATCTACTCTATCTCGATCCACGTAGTATATATGAAAAATGGCTAGCTGCTCCATCGCCTCACTCGGCAACTGTATGCCAGATCTCCTACTGAGTGCATCTGCTACTACTTTCCCCTTCCCAGGAGTACAGACTATCTCAAAGTCATAGTCCTAGAGGTATTCAAGTCGACGTTGTTGTCTCAGGTTCAGGTCCTTCTAAGAGAAGATATACATGAGACTCTTATGATCAAATTATACTATAAAACATTTTCCCATTAAGTAATGTCGCCACATCTTCAAGGCGAAGACCACTACTGCTAAATCTAGGTCATGGGTAGCGTAGTTCTGCTCATATTGTCTCAGTTGTCGAGAACCATAAGTGATCACTGCTCGCTCTTTCATCAGGACACATCCAAAACCGGTCCCTGATATGTTGCAGTAGACTACGTACCCAATGCCCTCCTCGGGTAGCCTCAAGATGGGGGCACTCATCAGTATCTACCTCAGCTCTTGGAAACTCCACTGGCACCTCTCTGACCACACGAAGGGTTGACCCTTCTTCTTCAATGCTGATAAGGTTGCCACAACTCTAGAAAATTTAGGCAAAAACCTCCGGTAGTAACCCACCAAACTTAGAAAACTCTGCACCTCCGTCACAGTCCTGAGTGGCTCCCAAGCAAGCACAACTTCAATATTCTCTAGATCCACCACAACTCCAGCCTCTGAGATGACGTGTCCCATGAAGTGGACCTCTCGGATCCAGAACTGGAACTTCGAGAGCTTACTATAAAGATGGATCTCTCGGAGTGTGTCCAGAACTATCTGTAGATGATAGGAATGCTCCTCCTCTTTAGCTGAGTATACCAGGATGTCGTTAATGAAGACTACCACAAAGTGATCGAGGTATGACTAGAAGATCCTATTCATGAGTCCCATGAACACTGCTAGGGAATTGGTCATGCCTAATGGCATAAACCAGAACTCATAGTTTCCATACTGACATCTGAAGGTTGTATTATGCACATCCTCATCTCGTACCCTGAGCTGGTGATATCCTGATCAGAGGTATATTTTCAAAAACCACCGTGCCCCCTTTAGCTGATCAAAAAGATCATAAATCCTCGGTAGTGGGTAGTTGTTCTTCACGATGACTTGGTTCAGGCGCCGATAGTCCACACAGAGTCTCAAACTCCCATCCACCTTCTTAGTGAACAAAATCGGGGATGCCCTAGTAGAAACATTGGGCCTAATAATCCCCTTCCTCTGCAAGTCCTCCAGCTGTACTCATAACTCTTGAAGCTCTGCGGGAGCCATCTGATATGCTGGTGTAGATATCGGTGTCATCCCGAGGTACAAGTTGATAAAAAATTCCACCTCTCTGTGAGGAGGTAGACCCAAAAATCATTAGGGAAAACATCAGTGTACTGGTCCACCACTATAGGATAGCTCAGACTCTGAACATCAACTACTCTGAGGGTAATGCTAGCCAACTAAAGAGTGATCGGTTTCACCCTCCTCCGGGTAAGTCCATCATGTGCTGTAAAGGTTCCCTTCTGGCCAATGAAGGAAAACCTGGTCCCATCCTCATTGACACACCACACTTTAATCCTAATATAGTCGATCTGAGCATGGACTTTATATAACCAATCCATACCCAAGATGATGTTGTAAGGCCTCAACACTACTACTAGAAGATCTTAGCCGAAGCACTTGCCTCCTAGTGTGAGATCACTCTGCCGAAACCAGTGTGTAATCAAATGAATCTTCTCCCGTAGGAGTCTCTATCCATAAGGATCAAGCTAAAGGCTCCACCAGAATCTCCAATCTATGAACAAGGGTCGTGGAAATAAAAGAGTGATTGACACCTGTGTCTATATGTACTAAAACTATGGTGGAGTAGACATAGATCGTACCTCAAATCATCTCCATAGCACTGTGGTCATAGGCCTCAGCTGCCTAGAGTTGAGATCATCCATGTACACCTGCTCCCTGTGGTCTGGGTGGACCACTTATAGGTGGCGACTGTAGAACCTCGAATCATCACCCACTACCTGATACACGACCATCTCCTCTTCCATGTCCGCCTACTGCCTACGGACCTCCTTGATCGAATATTAGCCTCTTCCCAAGCGGTCCTTCGACTGTCTTTTGGTCATCTGTACAGTGGGTCAGGCAGTCACAAGCCATGTGACCCTACCCGCCGCACGAGAAACACTGCCTGCTCCTCGCCTGTCCTGCTTTGTCTCAAGATCCCCGCACAACTGACCATATATCCTACAGTCGTCCACCTGTAGATCTGGTACTCTTACACCTATTTTTCATATGTCTACTTCCAACTATATATGACTCTGCTATGTGACGTCTTGTGGTGGGTCTCACTGCTGGTGACTACTCAGCAAGGAAGCTCTCCACTAAGATTGCTCGCTCTAACACCCCCACCTGCCTCAGGATGCTGAGAGAAATCATCGAAGCTCTAATCTCTCATATAAGCCCCTACTCGAAGGTATGGACCCTAAAAAAATTGTCTCACACCATGTCAGTAGAGTAGCGTGAGAGGTCGGTGAACATCACTGAATACTGAGCCACGGTCATGCTGCCCTGCTGTAAGTGGAGAAGCTCTTGTATGCGCACTGCACGTAAAGTCGCTGGGATGAAATCTACCCTGAATAGGCTCTCAAAGTACACCGAGAGGAGAGTCACCTCATCATGAACCTAGAAAATAAAACTCCACCATCTTCCCACTGCTTCCTGAAGAAGACTGGCTGCAAGGATGACTATAATATCACCTGGTGTCCCTAACAGTTGTAAAACACTAAATATGACCTCCAGCTAGTCCTCAGCTGTTTGTGGATCCGTCTCGCCCCAGAACCTCGATGGGCTCTGGTGATGGAACTCATGAAAAACACTCAATCAGCATGCACCCTCTACTATTGGGGCTAGTGGTATCAGCTACCCGGCGGGTAGTGGTGCTACTGGTACACCACCCGATGGTACAACTACCGAAAGGGAGCCCTTCACTGAAGCCTCATCACTCGGTGGGCTGTCATTGCATACTCTACTTGGAACCCTGGCTGGCTGGCTACGTGGAGGCATCCTGAAAAGAAACAGGTGCATCATGGTAAAAAATTTATACCTGGTGAGCTGACTCAAGAGATCACAAAGAAAATATTTAAAAAACACACACACAATCTGTGTTTTTGTAGACTGAGTCAGAAATCATAAGTCAGGGTCCTGGTGTATGGATACATCAGTCACCACACCAACACTGGATTTCCCAAAATTAAAACTATACTCATTACACTTAACACTATTTTAAAGTCAAAATATCATAATCTAAGTTCTTTGGTAGAACCGACTGCTCTGATACCAATTTTTCACAACCCGTCCCCTAGGGCCGGTGCATTGACTACCCCAAGCCCACCTTCCATAGGCCAGGGGTTGGGAACTAGCATCATAAAAGAATATCCCTATAACCAGGAAGGAATTCCCTATTTAACCTGAAAACTCACACAATCCAAGCACATAGAAATATACTAGAAAAAAGTAAACTATATAGTAAATAGAATGAGTGCAGTAAGTAAAGGGGCCAGAATACAATCCCAACTGGAAAGTAGAAGAAAAAATGAAAACAGTTCCTGTGAACACCCACCAAGGATCCTACCTGAAGGGTAGGTAAAACTCTTGAACTATCATCTCTATGATAAATCTCATCTAATGGTCCACCTCCAAGCAGCCTCCAGTCTAGGCACCCTCATCCTCGATCAATGTGGTTTGTCATTTGCATAAGACACAGCAAGGTGTGGGTGTAGCCCGTGCAGGGGTGAGTATAAAAATACTCATTAGGGACTCCGAGACCCTCGAAGGTCTCTCAGAATCCACGAAGGATAAACCACAAAGTAATACCATAATCACAAAGCATGAATCAACAATCATCCCTACTTAGGTATATGCCCATAAATATACCTAAGTTATCAAGTAAACACATCTCATTCATGAGGAAACACAAGACCCAACTTTTTAGCCAAAATCACAAGTGTTCCATGAAGGAAATAATACCACGAAGGTAATGCTATGAAGGTAAGTACCATAAAGGTAACACCACAAAAAAATAATAACAAAAAGGTATCACCACACAGAAGTGTACCACAAAGGTAAAGACTCATCTCACACCAGTTATATCTTAAGTACGGAAGTATAGATGATTAGATATATTGCTAGATCATCTTACTTCATCGAGAAGCTCTGATGTTGACCCACACAGGATCGAAGATGACCCACACAGGATCTGATGATGACCCACATAGGATCTGAAGATGACCCAAACAGGATCAGTAGATGACCCACATAGGATATGAAGATTCTTCAAGTACAGCCGGCCACATGGTTCCCGCACTAAGCACGCTTGATTCCAAGAAGATCCACTCCTCAATCCATCGGTCGCACTTCAAATTACATTAAGTCCCATGAATAATTATCCCAAACAACCACCACATAATAAGGGTCCCAACGCAATAGACAGCGTGTCAATCGGACGCCCGGTCTGTAAGTTATTAGCCTTTTTGTTCTGAGGCCTTGGTTGGATTCAGGTTCGATCTAACCCGGAATTACTCCAAATTTATAAAAAAATCAAGTAGAGTATATCAAAAGGACTGCATAGATTCAAGGATTCCATCTCCATAGATGGTTTGTCAAATGGATGCCTGGTTCTCAGGATATGGAAAAAAAGGTATATTTGGGTCCAGATTGGCTCGGGTGCGGTCTGACCCAGCCTGGGCCGACATGACCCAGTTCGGGTTGACCCTACCCGATTCGGGTCTGGCCCAGATGGGCTGGACTGTAGCGGGCCCCACCCGCTTGGTTGGGTGCGGTCCACCATGGCGGGGCCCGCCCTAGCCGCCACCAGGGGGAGGCACCCCCTGGGATTTCTGAACGTTCTAGTTGGACGGTTCATCTTTGACCAACCCAGTGGCGCCACGTGGTGCCGCCTGCTAGCATATGGGACCCGTCAGAGCGGGTCTTGCTGGGTTTGATGCGCCCGACCGGAATTTCGGCCATCTCCCCTTACAGTGGCGTGACGGTGCCGCTGATCCTCCCATATCCAGTTAGGTGTCGGCCGCCCTGGTGTGCCGTCGCGGCTCGATAGTTGTGGCCTCCTCCTCTACCGACGGCGTGGACATGCACCGCCCTGCTTCCATGTGGCCAGCCGGTGTGTCAGCCACCACCCTCCTCAGCCTTGGCCGATGGGTCACAGCCTCCTTCGGCAATGCAGTTGCACCACCGCTTCCATCGTGGCCAGCCGCCACTTATACCCTACCAGCGTCGGTCTCCTGCGGACTTCTATGGGTCACTGGGTGAGCTCTGGTGGCCCTTTCTTCAAACCGAAGGAGTTGTTGTGTGTCCCGGGATGTCGCATTTGCATCTATCCTGACGTGGTCAGGTTCTGATCAACCCGACGATCTGCCCATGAAGAACACAACGATCCACAAGGTAGCAGAGGGATCGGGCCATGTTTGTTTGGCCCGCACCCTCCACATTAGTTCAATAACATGTGTCTTAAGAATATTGAATCAACGTAAAAATTAATGAAGAACAATCAAGAGAAAACCCTACCTAGTTTGTTCATTGGAGGTGGTGTGATGAAGAAGATGATGCGTCGGTGCTTCTCGAACATTGGTTCCCCGTTCCTTGCTCGGAGGATGTCCTTCATTAGAGGATGTTCTTCCCTCAATAGTTCTTTAGAAAAAGCCTTCTCCACCAAGAGAGTTTTCCAACCCCAAAGGGAGAAGAATAGTGGGGATCCAATATAATTATGTTTAAGTTAATTAATTGATCAATTAATGTTGGATCATTAATTGGGGGGGTTCCAAGAGTTACATTACATTAAAATAGGGGTTCAAGGTTGAGTGGTCCCCACCACCAATATTCAAAAAGTGGTGGAGAGGTTTTGAATAAAAATAAAACAATTGTTTTATTTTATTCCTCCACAAAACCCAAAAAATCAACTTCCACCATCGACCTAATGCATTTGAAGTGAAGGTCTCCTTAAGCGAATATTAGCGTTGCGAGTTCAACGGTGTCCTCTAATTTCAATTCTGAGCACCGATTCAAAAGTTACAAATTCCCACTTGAATGTTTACTGAACCTACCTTAAATAATGTTCGAAAATTAATTTCGGGCACTCCGGGCCTCAGAATCATGTGTCTTCAATTATCACAGACTCGTAATATTTCCATATAATAAAAAATTACATTGAAATTTCCAGGTCTTTAAAAGATAGATATAAGATTTATTCCCCTAAATGAATCATTTAATTCACATAGTCATTGATCTGATTAAAATTTTATAGTCCCAAACTACACTTACTACTAGGGCATAGTAAAGCGGTGGTGTGTGGTCAAACCCATAGGGATCACTGGAAATAAAGCAACCATTCGAACAAAACATTTCGAAAGGATTACTCTTTTTCACTCTTTGATATTGGTTTTTTCTAAAAATAAGTATTTTGGATTTAATTTAGACAACTAAGAATGGTTCGGGGTCAATTTCATGGCTCTGGGTAAAATATAATCTTAAATCTAGCTTGGAAGGGTCCTATACCTTAGGCTGAAAATCAATTCAAGGATCAACAATTAGTTTTTGTCAAACCAATTGGATATATATATATATATGATATAAATATACCTTGTTACAAGTATACCTAAAAACCAAGATTCATTACTCTTAGATTCTATGCATAAATCATCACTGATAAATGGTCATTCCCTACTCAACTCCAACTAGGTTAGGTTCGTTCAATTGCACCTCCCATGGTCAAGTATGTGCAAGAGAATGTGATGAAAACTTATTTTTAACCTAATTACAAGACATATGGTTAAAAAGGTTAAATTAATTGATTCCTTAGGCTCAAAATCATGCCAACTATTGATCCCTAACCCTATGCAGATTAGTTGGACATGACGATAATGATCAAAACCAAATAAATATAAAAAATGCTTAGAATAATCATGAAATGTTTGGTATATAATTAATAAACAATTTAGAATAAGAAATAATCAATATAAATAATTAAAAAACAATTTAAAAAAAATGAAACACTTAATCAAAATGAAGAAACAATAAATGAGTGACAAGTGTTGATGAAGAAAGTTGAATAGTATTGATAGCGATTGTCGAAATGAAAGAGAAACCATAATGGATGAAGAATGGTAAAAAACTCAAAATTATTTTAAAAAATGACTAAAGGAATAAATTAAAACTGATTTTGAATGAGAAAAAAATGAAAAAGGTGAAATAAAAATGAGGGAAAATGCATGTTTCGAACTCTACTATTACAATGCGGTGCTTAAAAAAATATAAATAGATTAAAAGATACAAGATTTCCAAATAATTCACATCATATATTTTCTTTAAGTGGATTTGTCTCGAGATATTCACATCATGTAAGTAGGATTCACATCATATAATTTATATCCATAATATCCTTTGGAAAATGGGTCTGTATCTTTAACTAGGTGAGCTCTCAAACATTTAACATTGTGTAAACTCTACAGATTTTGTATGTGAATCAATTTTAGTGGGATTCTGATTTTGAAATTCCCATGACATGTAATATATGTACATGTCATATACTATTTTCATTTCATTTAAATTATTCCCAAGTTGGTATGTGGCTATGCAGGTATATTTTGAATGATGAATACCTGTCGTTTATATTATACATGATGTCTAAAGCCTATTTTTAACACTTTTCAAACTTTCTTCCTTTGAGTCCAAAGTTCTTAATTCCTATGAAGAAAACAAAACCCAATACATTATAGAATAAAACATGAATAAACCTTATAAAAATGTATCCAATATGTAAATATAAATTCATCTTACCAAATTCCCCCACACTTGAACAATTTCTTGTCCACGAGAAAAAAACATCTCAACAATGATTCTAAAAGAAACAATTTTTAAAATAGGTAACAAGAACTAAAAATATGAAAATAAAACTAGATGTAAGTAGAAAAATTCATTCCTCTAAAATCAGTCATGTAGAAAAAATTAGTCATGCCTCATAATTCAGTTCATTATTCATATTATTTCTTCATTTAATTACAATTTCATAACTATTCCATAATTGTTATACCCATTTTTCAATTTACCTAAAAATAAATTTTCTCTCATCACTCAAGGTAAAGTGTAACTGTAGTTACTAACACCCTAAATACATGTTCTAAAACATAGGCTTGCATTGGTTCTATCATCTCCAATTCGAAAAAGCAAATACATAATAAATCATGAGGGCTTCAACAAAAGGGTTCAAATGTCTATGAGGATGAGGAAGGTGTGTAGAAAGTAAAAAAGAAAACTCCAAAGGAGAGTAAGATCTAAATTATAATGGATTAAAATCTTGAATATTTCAATTAAGTATCTCATTTTAAACAAAATGTTTCTATGATCCAACAGTTCAAAGTGGGTCCCTAGGTATATCATGTAAGTATCAAGAATGTACACCTATTCCTTTTCTTATAATTATTTTATTTTTTAAAAATCATGGCTAGGATAGGTCTCACATATGTCTCCTTACCACATACAATCCATCATAGGTTGCATCAGTTTGGTAATGGTTATTTTGGACCTTCTTAATACACAACCCAATATAATTTTCTTTTTCTTTCTATATTTCCTTTTTTTCAAAGGAACGGGGTACAAGAATAATATTCAAAAATAAATCATGGACCACATCATATTATTTGGGTGAAAGTTCCACCATACATCTCTTCAATTCTAACATACCATGTCCATCAGTAGGGAAAATTACCCTAAACTTGTTTAATGGATAATCAGGAATCGTGACAATAGTAGGGTAGGAAGGCATAATAGTCTTGAAATGGATCCATCCTAACAAGGTTATTTATGGATACTATGAGCTAAATAAAGAAATACATACAGATGGGTCTTTGGAAAAAGTGTATCATAAAGATTTCCTCAATCATTTTAAATATTTTTTTATTCAATAATATCTTCAATAAAATCTCATTTCAAGTTTTGATAGGTTTATATGTCTCAAGTATCGCTCAAGAAATATGCTCAGCAAAGAATATGAAAATGAAAGTCTATATTCTTATTAGGAATGTGAATATACAAAAATAATTGGCAATCATTCAGGGTATAATATCTAGTAATGATTCAATGAAAATAAATTACAAGAATCTAGAATTTGAATTAAATTAATCAACTCAAAAAACATGCTAAAAATTCTAAACATTAATAAAAATGGGTTTCAAAATTTTCTATCCTAACTTTCTCTTTTATTTAAATGTTTGTAATGATATTTCAAGTATAAATCATTCTTTCAAAGAAAAATGTCTCCTAGATAAGTGAAAATGGGAAATAATCCAAGTGTATCAAGGGTAATGATAAAGAAAGACTCCCCACACTTGAAATGAGATAGTTTCCATGTTTTTCTAGAAGTATTAGTGGGAGATATAGAAATTAATTCATAGAAAAAAATGAAATAGAAATTTGAAATTAAAATTATGAATTCAAGAGATCCACAAAGTGAATATTATTCCATGGTGAAAATGTTTATAGGGTGATTTGAAATTGGGTTACCTTCATAAATTTGTAGAATAAAAATACCTACACTAGATAAAATGTTAGTCCACAGGTGTTAAGAATTTTAAAAGTAGAAAAATTTCTAGGTGAATACAGTTAAAAAAAGGAGAAATAAAATCAAAATAATGTTGTAATGGAGTATAGTAGTGTTTGGAATGACCTATGAATAAAAATTATGGTAAAAGGAAAGGCAACAATCATAAACACACAACTGATATTAAAGAGGAAAAAAATATGGTTTGACTCCCATAAAGTGCTAAAAAATTCAACATCCAGAAGTATTGACAAAATAATTAGTTAGGGTTTTCTATCGGCTTAAAGTTTCGCTTCCACCTACAGAAACTAGTGGAAGTATCATCAAGCTCATGGGGATTCTTGGAGGGATTAACCACCTTAGGATAATATCAAGAATGAATCTAGTGTGGTAATAATAATATCTTTTCTCATAATGGAGGGGTACCATGCTGACCTTGAATGTCCATTGGGATCCCCTCAAGCTGGGGCTCAATGTCAGCTAGATACAAAGGCATATGATATAGAAGAAGAGATGGTGGTGGCATAGGCACATTAATAACCATAGAGGAGGCAGAAGATCTAGACATAGCTAAAGTAATGAAGTAGTGAAATTAAAATAATCCAAAAATTAGTGAAGCTATAAAATGTATCTCATCAATATATATAATCAATTTTACAATAGGGAAATAGAATACAAGTAGTACAAAAAAATAAAACCCAAAAAAAGTACAAAATGGTAGGGGGTCAAACATAACTAAACTGTAAAATCAATTTTTATAATGTCCACATTAGAGGTCCCCTCTTAAACAGTCAGTTCTTATAGCTATCCCTACCTATCAATTTCATATATGGTTTAAGGGGATGGAGGATCGACCATCGAGGTGGGTGCCATGGTGCTTAAGGCTAGCTCGGTCAAGGATGTAGGTGGCGAGGTATCAATATGTATTGAGGCCATGTTTCTAGTAGCTAGATCTATACAGGGAACCTCGGATGGAGATATAATGGTGAGGGCCTTTCCCTATCTAGAATACTTTAATAGGTACTCTTTTTGGGCTTCAGATTTGGTAAGCTCGGGAGGTTGGTAGTTTTGGGTGGGATGTGGGGTGTATATGGATGAAGAAGTGGGGTCCACAGGTGGGTGCGAGTATCAATATGACATGGGGTAGGTGGAGGAGGAGGGGTGGTGAAATGAGATGGGTAAATGTATGGAACCCATAGACATCGATAGATATGTTGTTGGTTCTCCAGGATGTCCTAGAGAAATGGAAAGATGTCTATGGGAATGGGTGAATAGGGTGAATATGTAGAAAGGGAGGGGTGTCATGTGGGATGGTAGTGGTAATGGGGGTATAGGTTGCGGTGTAATTTATGGTATTGGTGGTAGTGATGGAATAAGGGACATGGGAAAGGGAGACAGGGTCAGCCTCATGCTCAGATGGTGCCTCTTCACCATCCTCAATATAAGTTTGTGCCCATTGGTATATATTCCCACACTTCTTTATCAGCCCCATATTATGGAGCAGAGGTAGTTTGATACTCTCCACCAGTATGAGTGAAGTGATAAGATGAGTGGTATTGAAGGCAATAATATTTCTGGACAGATGGGTAGTGAAAGATCATCCAATAAATGTTCCTCGAGTCCTCTTCTCCGGGGTTCAATAGAACTTGTTGAACTATCTGGCCATGTTAATGGTTGGGTAATCCATGTATGAGGAAAGAATTAAGACCTTGATATAGCTTACACTCCCATGAGCATCACAATGAGCTTGCTAGGCATGCTAAAGGGCCTAGTGAAGGATCTGAAGAGCAGCATTGCAAAGTTGGGTTCTCTTTATAGTGTGGGGATCATAAAGGTTATGTTGTTCTCTAGCCACCCTTTCCCAAATTCATGCAGCATCAGCCTTGCAAGGATCAAGTTTTAGTGTTGTGAAGATGGGGGAGGTAAAAAATATAAAGGATTAGATGAAGATGCTGATAGAAAAATCACCATGGGAATGGACAACGCAAAGGTGGTTAAGAAATCAAGGAAGAGATCCTTGAATGTATCCTCGCATACCCGAGTGGTAGGAAAGAGGATAATTTGTCCAATGAGGTCAAATACCTCTTGATGGATCTAGATCCACTAGATCACAATGAGGTCTAGGGTCTTGATAGTTTACCTTTGCTTCTCCAGGAGATGGACCAACAAGATCTGGTGCTCTGATGAAGAGAAGTGGTGGAAAGGGTGGAGGTATGGGAAAGAAGCACCCTATGATCCCCTTGATGTTGAATGTGAATCATCAAAGGTGGAAGAATAGGCAGAAGAAGGAGTAGGGGAAGGCAGAGAGTGAAAATATAGGGGAGGAATAGGTAATAGAGGATAGTGATAATGGAGGGAGGAAATGAGGTGTGTGGATGGAGGGGTCACATGCCCGGTGGAGGAGGATGAGGGAGAGCTGTGAACCTATTTTTAATGAAATTTTAATTCTGGAACGATAGTTACACATCATGTATTAGAAAAATGATGTGTAAAGGTCAGTTTTCTATTTTTTATTTTTTCCTAACCTTTAATAATTACACATCATCTAAAGGTTACATGGTGTTTATTTGACATTTTGTACCCCTTTTTTGAGACAGGTCCTCTTAACAAGACTCTAGTAGATCTAAACTTTCTAAAGACTAAACTAACATATTCTAACATATTGCTCCTACCCTAGGTTTACTCCCAGTCAATGCTTTAATTTTTATCTAGATCTAGACATGTTTTGATGAAACTGACTTCAATGATAATGGAACACTTCTCATGTAATGATTCACAAAAATAGAGGGTACAAATGGTGGTATGACATTCCTTATAATATGTGTAGTGTAATTTTGGTTCTTGGGAGCAATGTATCCCTTGTTAATATGAGGTAGTCTCTTATTTCCATCCTTATTAGTCACATGATCATCTTTTTTATTAGTAAGAGATATGGATTCAAAATTCAATGACTCGTCACTTTTATTAGAAGAATTAGCTAAATTAAACACAACATGTTCTTCACCAACTATAAATATAAATATCCATTGATTTAAATCAATATAATCCATCCTAGTGGTGAGAAATGGTCTTCCTAAAATAAGGGGAATATCTACTTCTTCTTCCAGGTCCAAAATGATTGAATCAGGGGAGAAAATAAATTTTCCAACCTCTACTAAGACATCGTTGATTTATCCCTAAGGGTGCTTTAATGAGTAGTCAATAAGTTAGAGTTCCACTCTTGTTGGTTTTATTTTCCAACACCCAACTTCTTGAATATTCTCATAGGCATGAGATTAATACTTGTTCCTAGAATGTAAAATTCTCATCCAAAATTGTATGTCCCTATAGTGAAAGGAATTGAGAATATTTTGGGATCTCATATTTTGTTAGGTATATATTTCAAAAAAACTATGGTGAACACTTAATTTATAGATAAAACTACCAAGTCTTACATTTTCCTTTTTCTATATAGAAAGTATTTAAAGAATATTTCATAGGTGGGAACTCATGCGATTGCATCTGAAAATAGAATATTGATGTGAAATTGTTTAAAAATTTAAAGGATTTTTTTACATTGTCCCTATTTAATAGAATGTTTCATTATTTTTGTAAAGGGAAGATTTTTTTGTATGGTGGAGGTGCCATATACACATTATCTTTTTCAGGATACCCCTTAACTGGACCTTTCTTAGTTGGTTAAACTTCTAAAGTTTTTCCTTTACATGCTTTATCATATTATTCTAATTTATTTTTCTCATATCTGTATGGATATTGAAATTATAGAATATTTACACTTATAAAAAATATATATTTATCCTCCTCTCTCATATTATCTTCAGTATTATTGGGAAAATTACCTTGTAGTTGATTATATGAAGTCTTAGAGATATTTCCCAATTGATTCTCCATGTTTCATAGTGTGGCCTTGTAGTTTTTCATTTCAGTTTCTTGTGTTTCCATCCTCTAGTATACTTTTTGCACAAAGGAAATGAGTAGGTTTTCAAGATTGAATTAGAGAGGTTTTCCTTGTTGCAGTAGTCTTAGTGGATCTTGTTGATATTTCTACTACTAGGTTGGTGGAAACTACTAATTTATTGGAAATGTTTATGGAAAAAAAATTGTGATCGATGATATGGAACTTGTGGGCGGTAACCAGGTGGTCCTTGATTCCTTGGTGATACATATCCACTCCTATATTGAAAATAACCTTGGTTTTGTTTCTATGGTTGTTGATCAAGTCTCTATTGATAGTTTTTCTATCGATATTTTGGGTCTGGTGGTAATGTAAATTTTGTTGACTATTATTGATGTAATTACAATCTTGGAATTGGGATTCCTCTATACCTTCTCTATAGTCATGGTGTAGGGGTGGTCCTCCACATATCTCAAAATATTTTATCTCCATCACAGGATCAAGAGGGGTGGTGGTGCAATTGGAAATTGGAAAGACTCATGCTTCTTTTTCAGGGCTTCTACTTGTACTGTGAGGCGGTTACTCTCCTCCACTTGGTGGATTTTGTGTTGAGGTGGTACTCTATAACTTTTCTATGGGATGAAATTATTGTAAAATTCATCTATAATGGAACGTCCAACTTTGGGCATCTTAAGAATGATTCCTCCATCAACAACCATGTCTACCACATTTCCTGTAACAAGTTGGATCCCTTAGAAGAATATTTGCAATTAAATCCACACATCTAGTCTATGATGTGAGAACTTATAGGCTATCTCCTTGAATCTATCATATGACTCACATTATCATTTTTTGTCCACTTGGGAAAAGTTATAGATATTTTTTCAGAGATTCCAAGTTTGTATGAGAGGGAATTACATGTCCAGGAACTTTTTGGATATATCTTCCCAAGTCGTGATCAACTCAGGAGCTTGACTTTTTTTCGAATCCTGGTCTCAGTCATGCAAGGAGAACGAGAATGAATTGAGTTGAATTTCATATAACAACATTCCTTGGTTTTTAAAGGTATAGAAACCCTCAAAAAAGTTGCAAATCTATACATGGGGGTATTCACTTTAAATCCCATTGAAATGACCAATGTTCTAGATCATATGGATTAGTCTAGGTTTTATTTCCAAGGTATAAACCTTGAAATGAGGGAGAAAAATGTTGGGCACAACACCACTTATGGATGTAAATCTATAATCTATAATTGTAAACTTTTGTAGCACTGGATTATCGCCTTGATTTTCAGGTGGTGCATATTGGTTGTTGTGCGGGGGAGGCAGTGCAAGATCATTTCACACAGCCATTGCGGAATTTCAATGTGCAATAATTTTACTGTCAATCTCAGGATTGAAAAGAAGTAGTTCTTGTGCTTCTAGGATCCTTGAAAAAATCATGGGTACATGACACATGAATTAACCAAAATAAGGGGGATACAAATTCTAGTCCATGAGAGTAAAATTATAAATGGAAAAAGAGAAGGAAAAAAAGAAAAATGGGGGAGGGGTGAGGTAATCCAAGGTTCTATCTGAAGGCTATTACACCTAGTAAATAGTAATCCCCAATAATGGAACCTAAATTTTATATTCCTATACACATCATTTATTTCACATGATAATTGATCATAGTAGAAATTTATAGTCATATACTACACTTACTACTGGGATTTAGTTTAGCAGTAATGTGGGGTCAAACCCATAGGGATCACTCAAAATCAAGAAACCATTAAAACGAAACCCTTTGAAAGGATTCCTCACATTCACTCTTCAAGATTGGTTTTTTCTAAAACTAGGAATTTGGGATTTAATTTGGATAACTAAGAGGGGGTCAGGATCAATTTTTGGGCTCTTGGAATAATATAATCCTAAATCTAGCTTTTGATAGTCCTATGGATTAAGCTTAAAAGCGGTGAAAGGATCTCCAATTGGTTTTGGTCAAACGAATTGGATCTATCTATGCTAAAACTATCCCTAAGTATGGGTATAGCTAACAACTTAGATCCATTATTATTAGCTTCAATGTAAAAAGCTTCATATGATAATGTTCATATTTTTCCCAACTACAACTAGGTTAGGTTCGTTCAAGTGCACATCTCATGGTCAATGATTTGTAATATAATATGATGAACAATTATTTTTAACCAAACTAATACATATAGGTTTAAAAATGCTAAATTTATGGATTTATTAGGCTTAGAAACACCCCTAATCATTACCCCTAACCCTAATAATATTAGTTGTACATGATAGTAATAATAAAAAGTAATGAAATATAAATCATGATTAGCATAATCATGAAACGGTTGGGAAAAAAGAAATCCAAAAATTATAACAAGAAAGAATCAAGATAAAAAATTAAAAAATAATGAAAATCCAATCAAAAAATTACTCAGAATGAAGAAATAATGAAGAAGCAGACAGTTTTGATGAAGAACGGATTACGATATCAAAAATGAGCATTGAAACAAAAGTTGAAACACAATGAATGAAGAAAGAATGAATAATGATAAAAAACTCAAAATTATTTGATAAAAAATTAGTGGAATTAATAAAAACTATGCTGGAAAGAGAAAAAAATGAAAACGATGGAAGAAAAATGAGGTAAAATGTTGGTTTTCAACTCTACTTTTATGTTTTGGCACTGTAAAACTATAAATAGGATGAAAGATACATGATGTGTAAATAATTCACATTGTGTATTTTCTTTAAGAGGATTTTTTCCAACATCTACATATCATGTAATTAGGTAACACTTTGTGTTTTTGAGATCCAAAATCCCCTCAAGAAAATTGGCTCATATATTTGACTAGTTTGTCTCTTGAACTTTTCACATCATGTAAAATCTGCATTCTATTTATGTTATTCACTTTCAGCGTGATTATGATTTTGAACTTTTCATGACATGAAATGTATATGTACACATCATGTAATATGTTGGCGTCATGCAAATTATTCACGAGTTTGTATGTGGATCTAAAAGCATGATATGAATGAGGAAAGCATGTTTTTTATATTTTACATGATGTGTAAAGCCTATTTTTTAACTTTTCATCATTTCTTCCTTTCAGTACAAAGTTCCTAATTCCTATAAAAACAAACCAAAACCCTGTGAATTATCAAATAAAACATGAATAATCCTTAGAAAAATGAATCCAATATGTAAATATAAGTTAATATTGTTGCATATATTCCCCCCAGAAATATAAAATTGCAGTATATACATAATAATAGAGTTGTTATGCGTTGATGGAAGAATGAGGTGAGGAGAAGGTAAAAGGATAAAAGAAATTTAAAGAGGTAGTTTGAGAATGTTACCTCTTGAATATCACATCCTTCAAGAATAACTTAAGGAAATTAGAATTGGTATTTTCAAGATACCAAAATAACTTGGATGTGGGGAGAGGGACAGGAGAGGGTTTGGTAGATATTTTTAAATCTTCAAGGCATAGAAGGTGTGAGGGGTAGGGGTGGTGAGTGGTGGTATTTATAAGGGAAGGAGATGGGTGTTTTTTATTATTATAATCATTAGTTAATTATTTTTGGCTTAAAACTATCAATATAATTTATTATTATGACTATTTATTGTAAATGATGCTTGTGAGTTTGAACTAATGGGTTCTTACATCATCCATAACTCAAAAATCCATGTATTTGGCTTATAATGTTAAATACTGTAAGTTACCATATTTCACTATTCACCAAAAAAATCAACTATTTTACAAAAATAACAAAAAATAGCCCAAACCATATTTTAATTTATATATTTAAAAAAATCCATTTTATGAAGATAATTTTATAAATATGAGAAATTTATTTTTTAAATAGAATCATCAATTATTCAAAAAATACCGATTTTAATATTATAATTGATTTTATAACCCTTTGAAAAAATACTTATGGTATCATAAAATTATCTTATAATTATAATAAAACATAATATTAATTTATGAATCCATTTTATTAAAATAAATTTCATTTTAAATCATTATATTCATTATAAATTTGAAAATAAAACACTTGCGTCTTACAAAAATACCAACAATTAATTTATCATTTTTTTTAAAAAATATATTTACTTATACCATGATATATATGTATATAATATTTTATTTTATAAGATACCTAAATAATATTATACATTTCTATATGTGAGTTTACTATTCTAATGGCCAGATTACTATTCCTAACATTTTGATTACTATTCTAATGGTCAGGTTACTATTCCAATGGTCATATTACTACTCCAATGGTCAAATTTACAATGGTCATACGGGTTCCCTATTTCCTATAAATACATATTAGTCCATTAACTATTATTTCATTTCTATTTTATCTAAAGTTTATATATGATTTCATCTTTAAAATGAATATTTTTTATTATAATTATGTTTTGTTTCTATAGCTATGTTCGTGAATGCGGTCATTCTGGTGGATCACGCAGATACAAAGTATCCTATTCTTATTCACTTATTTTATATTTATTATCCCATTGTAATATTTTTTATACTTATTGGACTAGTTACTGGATAATATATCATTCTTCAGTTATGAGTATAATGTTTTTTTTGGTTTCTCTATGCGATGTATGTGCTTTATACTACATGACATAATTATGAGAAGGGGAATTCTATTGATTAAATTTTGGGTCCTTATATATCTATCCAAATAAAAAAGGGTGTATAAACCCATACTACATAGTACATCACTTAAATAACACTCTCATGAGTTGTACTCCATTAAGACCAAGTTGATTTTTCCCCATGGAATGCCAACCTTATGACACTAAGAGATCCCTTGGAACTCTTCTTTAAAATCGAGCCCCCACTTGTGCCATGTTCTATTAAAGACTGTCCACCTCACAATTGTGTTTAGGAACCATAAATGATCATCCTTAGTCTGAAGTGTGTCCACCACATCCACATTCTTAGCTGTCATCTAGTTTTATTCCAATCCTGAGCGCCCACCCCCACCCTGGCCATTCTTCTAAAATTCATTCAAAACACAAAGGTATAGACATCACCCAAGTCCTACCCTCAAAAAAAATTGATACCTAAAGAATAAACACCTATGGTAATTTTCTATAAAACCCTGTAAACCACTTATGAACCAGTCTTATACCCTAAATAAAATACATATTCTTCCACCTCAAAGAAAACACCAACCCATTCTAACCCCTTTGAAGGGATACCCTTGATCATACTGGACACAAGATCTCTTGGGTTTGATTCATAGCTAAGAGTCTCTAGGTATTCCACCTATCCCTACCAATCAGGTCTCATAAGTAGTCACTGTACCCAACTACCTCACCCCTAATCCAAAATCACAAAAGGTTACAACTCATGGGGTTTCATACACACTCCTATCTCAAAACATATAGCATCGACCTTCCAAACACCTACTCACAAGGTCGCACATATGTTGGCACCACATGCTAGCCACAACCCCTAACTAGGGAACTCATACTCTCTGAGCATATGTACATAAAACTACTTCTTGGAGGATTACTTCTTATTGGTCCACTCTGTCACCACTAACGTCATCATCCTAGACATCCCATACTAATGGAAACACCATAGAAGGTTTGGTTAAGTATAATTAAAATCCAAGATATATGGGAAAACACAAAATAAGTTGTTAATAAAACATTAAATAAATGAAATTGGATGATAACAATCCACAAGGGGTTATCCATTAGGAATTCAATGCCATAATAACCCACCTGGGTCATTGTACCTCTTGTGTATGAGGACCGAGTCATTATACTCACCTTCGAACCTCACATAGTAATTCCATATGATCGACCATAAAAAAAAGAATAAATATATAAGTCATCCAAGTTGAGTATAATTCCACTAATTAATTATACATAAAAATTCCTTATATCCATTGTTGACACTTTAACAAACTGAGCCTCAGTTGTCAGTATTGAAAATCACACTAGCATAACCCAACTTATCATTTAAATCCTATGTTCCTAATCATTATTCATGAGACACCTCTTACCACTATAGGCCAATAAGCAAATCCAATCACTAGCTTCTAGCTAACAATCCAAGATGCAGAAGTCCATAATGAATCAAGAAGCTAAAACATCCATGTGTGTCTCTCAAGGAAACAAATAATATATAAATGTAACACTAAAAAGCAAGAACATCAATCCCATAACCCTGCTAACCTAGAATTATAACAAGAACATGTGTTTTCGATGCACTATCCTGGTATCAATCACAAGTTCTGACACATTCCTAAATATTCACTCTACCAAATCCCAATAATACAAGACAAAAATAAAAAAAATCTTTGATTACACTTTGTAATATCATTCTCCAGCTCACTCTATGAATATTTGCTTGAACATTTCTCCACATGACATCAGGCATGCCTCTTCATATGCCAGAGGTTTCCAGCTAGCAATAGGGATCTAAGGAGGTACTATGAGGAGACTATACCCCCATATAAAAGTGTGAAATAATAGTAAAATAACCAATAATCACACATATCATAGTACAAAGAAATAATAAATAAATATAACATGCTTTAATAAAATGGAAAGATATAAAATTCAAAATGGTAATGCTATACATACATCCCTAATCATCCACTAAGTCGATCACATGCATACCAAAATAAAATAAATGAAACAAAAGGGATCGCCTAAATCTCTAAGTTGAACTAAATCTAGCATCATGATATCATCTGAGTTATCTCACCTGACTATACTATCCCAGGCCTCATCCCAACCTATGCGTGCAACCAAGTGAATGTATTCTTGGGTACCCAAGTGCAGTGGAATCCCGAGCAGGGTGTGAGTAAAAACTCATTAGGGAACTACCAATGTTGTCTCGTACTAACTAGAATATGTCTTGATATTTGAATGTTATGTAATTATAATAAATAAATAAATAAATTCCAAAAAAAATAAATTACTATTGATCCTTGAATCCATGACCCTAATCGACCATACATGCATTGGCCAGTGTTAGGGTTTCACTGAGTACATCTCAATTACCATTCCTCCTAAGTATCATGTGGGAAATATATCCATGGAATCCCCCAAATGATCCTTATGACTTAGGGGACCCATTTCATGGTAGTCCTACCCCCGATATCTAAATCTATAACATCCTGAAACATATCCTCATGACTTTAGGGATGAGGCCCATGAAAACCCTATCACCAAGCACCAAATATGTAGTGTTCCAAATCATATCCTCTTGACTATGGGGATAAGTCCATGGTATCCCAATCAAGAGCACCAAATCTATGGAATCTCCTATCATCCTAGCTCCGAATCAATGTCATCCCCTATCATATATTGAACCCCAAATCCATAGCGGTTTTAGAACTAAGATCCCACATTATGGTGGATCTAATCACCAAGCTCTATATCGATGGAAGCTCCCATCCATACCCATATCCAAATCATAGAATCCCAAAAATATTGTCTCTAACTCATGGTAGCTTAAATGTATAGGCTCCAAATCATTGTAGCCTAACCTTTTCATATCCACCATAAGGGTTCATACCATAACTCATCATGAATAACAACACATGTTTGGAAAAATTCCCATGACTCTTATCATCTTCTAAGACACTCAACTCACCAATCTGGTATGGGTACCACATTGACACCTACTACCATCCCATATAAACCTACTCAGGGTTAGTCATCCAATGGGGAGCCCACTAGGTCCCCTCACTCTCATCGCAGAAAAGGACCCTCACTTGGGTCCTCGAACTCAATCACAATCCCGGTTCAACACCTAATGTAGTAAGATGTCACATTCCAGGACATTGTCAATATAGTAGCATGGCCTTTCCATATACACAAGGTATCACCACACTATAAATATTCAATAGATGTATCATAGCCCATCTCGGTCCTTATGGTCTCTCTAGGTTTTTCCACTCACCCAAACTAGTCCCAATCAGCCTGAGGTCAGTCCACCTAGGCATGGTCACATCAAATGAAAGAGGGTTACTCATCCTATCCTTATCCTAATAAGCTCAGATGAATAGAAAAATAAAGGAGTTACTCTAAGTCTTATATGACCTAGGATCACTAGTCCACCATTGCCTCCATCTTGGATGTATCTCAAGATCCTACATGGTCCACTAGGTCTCACTCAGTCTGGCCCTACCTCTATACAGTTCTAGAGGCCATATAATGTCTCAAGGTCTTGTCCTTGGCCATCAGCAGTTGTGTCATCAAGATAACACACATGGATTGATTGTAACCCCAAGAACTTGATAATTTTAATTGGATATTTTAATTAAATTTAATTGAAACATTATATTTAATTAATTTAAATAGTGGAACCACCCTTAGTGGCATGCTTGAGTGACCACATGAAATATAAGAAAACATAAATTTCCTAGGGAAAGTATATGATACCACCAACCTTTAAGGATATTTATACATTTATCATCAATGGTCGGAATCAGCTTCCAAGTATCATCCAAGATCATCAAACCACTCCCTTGATCAACCAATCCCGTCTTTACAACCCAAGCCCCTAAATCCATGCAAAAAATAACAATTAATTAATTATAAAAATTATAATTAATTAATCAGTTTTTTCTCATTTGGATTTTAGTTGAATAACTCACCCGGTTGTCGTGATTCGCTAGAACTGAAGCCAATTACCCTTGGGAGTTCTGTAGAGTGATCTTGATACCTAACTAGGGAAAGTGCCTTTATCATGTAACAATTTCCATAATTAAACCAAATAAATTTAAATAAAACCCAAGTGAAAATTCATAGTGGGATGTAACTTGGTCGAAATGATGAGCCACCACATGTAGATGACATCTCAAGTCATCCACTTCCCCAGAAGATCAAAAGACCCATCATCTGTAGTCGATTACACCATGATCTTATAGAATTAGGCTGATAAACCTAAATCTGAAAACTAAAAATTAAATAATTAGAAGGATATCCAAGGATTTTACCAGAGTTGAGGTAATACCTCAAATCACCAAATAAAATCTCCAAAAACAACCTCTAATAAAGGGTGGAGAGGGTTCTAAAGGAAAGGTGAGGATACTGGCTACATAGGAGAAAACATGAGGGGATGTAGCTCCCCCCTTATAAATACCTAAGTTGGAAATTTGGTAATTTCCCTTATTTAAAACCCCCACCAGCTAGCTGGTGGAACTGCAACATCTTTTGCTGCAGCAGCCACCCAGCCTCTCCCAAGGCTCCTCTAATCCCCTAGGAAGACTCTTGATCCCCACTTCATGTCCAAAACACTTCCTAATATGTTTACCAAAATTCAAAACTCAATTCAGAAAACTAGTTCTCAATTTTATCTGGCCACTTGTTTGAAAATTCAAAATTCTTGTGAGTTTTGAAAATTCATACGGACGTAGAGTATTAAACTAATGATGGGTAGAGGCTGAGAAAATAGAGAGAATATTTCTTATTTATTCTAGAATATTATTGAGTCAAATAATTTATTGTGACTTTAATGTTATGTATTATCCATTGAGTCAAAGAATAAGAGTAAGAAGTTCCAAAAGTTCACTGATCTAAGTAAAAATTATTTATAGATCCAAAATTTTAGTGAGGTAGATTAACATCCTTTCAGAACTATTCTATCATACAAACATTAAATTAATTTAATATAATCATAAGTTTAGTGATTTCAAAGAATATTTTATTCTTAAAATTTATAATTGAGGAATAGGAAAATCTATTTCTATATGTTCCCATGCATACATTGATCATTTTAAAAGATTGATAGAATATGACGGATGTGAATACAGTTGAAGTTATACTTTCATTGGTTGTCGAAGAACTACTATTGAGGAATAAGTTATTTTATTGTGATAAAAATAAATCCTAGAGTATACTAAAAATATTTTTCAAAATATTTGAAGGATTAGAATTGGAAACTAGTGGGAGCTGGTATGAAGAACCTATCAGGAGTTAGCTACTATTAGTAGGTAGTGATTTTCCCCTCAGGAGTGGATGTTGACCCTTCTGTATATTTTCCTATAGATTAAAAAACATTATGTGTATGTGTTGGGTTAAGGATGATACATTCCCACCTATTGTAATAAGTTTTGTATACTAGTGATAAAATATATGTCTCTAACTAGACCTGAACACAACAAGGAGTAGATTCTCACATTGAGATTGAATCTTGTAAAATCACCATGTTTTGTGCTCTATTTATTTTTTTCATGCATGTAGTGTCAATGTTTTAGAGAAAATACAAGATCAATTTGTCATAATAAGTGAATAGGTTCAAATACAAAAAGGGGGTAAAATTTGAGTGAAACTAATTTGGTAAAGCTTGTTTACATGGATTCAAACCCCTCAGTGTGACTGTGTGATCTAACGGGTAGTTCAATTTGTGTCAAAGCACAGGGTTACACCTATGATTTGATATATTGTTTTCTCCTAATTTTTTTAACTGTTACACATGAAATTAATATTTAAGTAAATTAGTGAGATTCATATGTCAAAGAATTATGAAGTTTTCCCAATTAATAAGGAGGTTTCTTCTAGAACATTGAGAAATAGAATAAAGAAGGAGGCCAATAAGTCAACAAAGATCTATCCGGAAATGGGAGATAAATCGAATTAATCATTGGTTGAAGGTAATCAAACTATAAATTCTTCAATCATATCTATTTATAGTCATCCACTTTATGATTCTAATAAAATCTATTAATAGAATTTCTACATTGAATCACTTTGTGATCATTATTCTTTTATAAAATCAACTTTCTTTATTTTCTAGATAAAAAATATTAATTGGATGAGGTTTAACTAACATGAGCCTCCATATTATAATTGGTTACAGAGGGAACCTACATGAAAATCCTATTTTGATGGGATATGGGATACCCCAAAATTGAATAGGAGGATGATCCAAGATAGAAAGTGGTACATGACATGAACTCATCCCCAAAACCAAACCTTCCCACAACCTTGATCCTTTCCCCATACCATTGAAGTAATTCCATAGTCCCTATTCCTAAAACCTACTCGAGTCACCATCCCATCACCACACCTCAGGAATTACAACTGTACTGATGAATCTGTTTTCTCTATACTGGGAGATGTCGATGAACACTCAGTGATGTTGATGATAAAAGATGGAGTTGGGAAACTAAAACCAACATCATGGGGATAGGTTCCATGGTATACTTTGATGAACTGAATAACTGAGGACCTATAAATTGGGAAGGTAAGAATCCAAGGAAAGGAGACTGTGCAGACCAAATTCTTAAGAATACACCAGGAACAAACCAGTAATAACCACTCTAAATGAAAGATTCACTAGAGCTCATTCACACAAAAATAATCCCAAGTCACAATGGAATTTGATTCAACCAGACAATATGAGGTATTGTACGACGGTATAGGTATAAAGGGAATATGAGGACTATATTCAAAAATAAATAATCCAGGGAGTCCCAAAACTCCAAAAACCACAGGGGGGGAGGCGTAGTTCAAACATGTTCAAATGCGAGGGTAGCTATAGAAGAGTTTGTAACCAAAACATGATAATCCAAAATCCATCTAAGTAGGTTCGATGAATGTGGGGTATTCATTTATATATCTTTAAAGACATGAAATTGAGGCCACTATTCCATAAGATCAATGAGGGTCACAAGATACATTCCATCAAAGGAGGATAATTGGAAGTGAATGTTTGACCAACAAAGCTCCTAATAAATGATGCTAAAGCAATTAGTGGGACTGCACGATCCACTAGAAACTTCTATTACATATAGTCTAAGCCATATTCTGATTCTCCATTTGAAATATATCTTCTCCTCATTCCTTTTATTTTATAGATACTATTATACAATGATATTTGAGGAGGATTCTAACTAATTATTAGGTGATTCAAGATAGCCCATGGATGAATTATAGAGGATGGATTTATTTGGTTTATTCTCAGTGATGTACATCAAATAATGTGATTTAACGTTGGAGATTTGGATAATAATAGTGTAAGGAGAACATGTTCTTCATTTTATATTATACATGGTTTTAGTTTAATAGCATAGTGATATTTTGTTGTGGTATCTTGATGACTTTCATTAATTGAATAAGTATTATTTGATCCTTAGAAACCCGTAAGTGATCACGTTTAATACCATGAAATATCCTATAAATAAAGTTGAAAAGGAAGTTTTGAAGAGCATCGACATGAAATTGTATAGAATATTTAATGCTACAATTTTTTTAAAAAATAAATATTGATCTAAATAGTTCAAATTATTTTTCCACAAAGATTCAAGAACTATTTTTTCATATAATATTATTTATGTGTTCTAGGATTCTATGGATTTCAAATAGAAAATTTCTCTTTGTATAATGAATGAAGTTTTACTAGAATGTGGTGATGGTATTTTTTTGGATGAATTCATATCATATATCTTTTGACTAAGTGATTAAACTAAATTAACCAAGTTTATATATAAACTTTTATTTATTTGTCTTTAAAAATATACTAAAACGTTTATTGGTATACAGTTTTCATAAGCACATTACACTTCTACATTATCAACTTTTTTAATATATAAGAAATTTTAAATGTTATTTGAATAATAAATTTGGGATATATTTTTAATTAAAAGTAAATTATTATTCTTAGACAATGAGTCCAGCTATTTTTTAATATTTAATTGTTTCATCAAAATATAATAATGTTTTTCTACTTAATATAAAAAATAATATTTTTTATTAAAAAATATTTATTCATTTTAAACTATAAACATAGAATAAACCATTATATGTTCGAGCCTACAAGTTATGGAGAATTGAGTATTTATTGGAGACGAGGAAAGGTATATTTTTATCCTATTTTTTAGATAATAGTTAATAATTTAATTTTCACAGTGACTTATTTGGTGTTTTCTTTAGGGTAAATTTGAAAAAATAAACATGGAGTGGGTTATTATTTTATAAAATGATGTAAGTATTTATTAGAAAATAAAAATATATGCTCACATATAAACTCAAAGTGAAGTTTTTTATAATTAAATATATTTTAAAAGTTAGCAATGTGTTCCACATGATAGAATTTATAAAACAGTCTCGATCTGGCATGACACTATAAGATAATGAATGTTGATTAATATGTAACATGTAAGAATTAACCCTACAACAATACCACATGTTGTTTTTTAAGAATGAATCAAAGTATAATTTTTTTATTTTTAAAGTGTTTTTAAAGTTAAAATTTTGCATAAAACATTCAAAAACATTATTGAACTAACATGACTATATTAAAAAACAAAAATTTAGTAATATGTGATTTATAGGAATGAAATTATTATCAATTCCATATGTGGTTTGGTTGGAATGACTAAAAGTGTAGTTTTTTACATTTAAAAGTTTTTTTTAATTTAAAAACTCATGTCACGTGCTCAAATAAAGACAAAAAACTTGGCCTGATGTGAAGTTACTGGGGGAAATATTTTATTAATATGTGATGCATAGGAATGAATCACACATCAATTCTATATGTGATTTGGCCCTAATGAATAAAAATAATATTTATTCATTTAAAACTATTTTTAAAATTATAATTGTGTGTCAAACACACAAATCAGAAAAATTATATTAGATTTACATGAAACTAAAGAGAAATAATTTTTTATTAATATGTGACATGTGGGAATAAACTGTGTTTCAATAAAATATATTTTAATAGGAATTATTCAAAGTGAGGTTTTTTCTTTTAAAAGTGTTTTTAATTTTAAAAGCATGTATCACATGATAAAAACCAAGAAAGTTAACTATTATTGACATAAAAATGTGTAAAATTATATATTATTAATATGTTGTATTTAGAATTAAACTATGCATTAATCACACATGTGTTTTGGTAATAATAACACAAAGTGAGGTTTTTTAAATTTAAGAAGTGTTTTAAAATTAGAAACATGAATCACACATGAAAACCAATAAATATAACTCATATTGGTGCGAGACTATAAAACAATTAATGTTTAATAATACGTGACATGTAGGAATAAACCTCACATTAGTGCCATATGTGGTTTGGTACGAATAACTCAATGTTAAATTTTTATATTTAAATTTTTTTAAGTTAAAATGGGAATTATCCACTCAAACTAGTCAAATGATATTGAACTAGCATGAAAATATTGGAAAAAACATTGACTAATATGTGATGTATAAGTAAAAACTGTATATCAATCCCATATGTAGTTTGGTAAGAGTGACTCAAAGTAAGGTTTTTATATTTACAAATGTTTTTAAATTTAAAAACTTGTTTCACATGATCAAACCATGTAAAAAAATAAGGAAAATGTAAAAATATTTTAAAATGATTATTTATTAATATGTGATGTTTAATAAATAATTGTACGTAAATTATACATATGGTTTGATTTGGATGACTTAAAGTGTGGTTTAATCATTTAATAATGTTTTTGAAGTTAAAAATGTGTGTTAAGCTCTCAAACCAAGAAAATGAGCTTTGACAGACATGAAATAATAGAACAACAACCATTGATTAATATTTCATATATAGTAATGAACTTTGTATCAACATATATGCATTTTTGTAGGAATGATTAAAAGTTTAATTTTATATTTAATAGTGTTTTTAAAGTTAAAAACACGTGTCACACACTAAAACTGAGAGAACAAGATCAAACTAACATAAAACTATAGAAAAATTATTTTTTATTAATATTTTATTTTTAGGATTTAACAACACATAAATCACACATGTAGTTTAGTAGAAATGACTCAAATTGTTATTTTTACATTTAAAAGTGTTTTTAAGTTTAAAAACAAGAATTACATACACAAGTTGAGAAAACAAGGTTGAACTGATGTGAAACTATTGTTAAATGATTTTTTATCAATATGTGACATGTAAGAATAAACCATATAGAAACTTAATACTCATACCCATATCGTTATAGGATTTTTAAAATAAAGATCCACAAAACACTACCTAAAAATCTAGAGGCCTAGGGTATTTGGAAAATTAGGTATATAAAACATCATCATAAAAATAACATAAAACATTTTTATTTCAATCTCTATAAACTGATCCTAAATCCCTTTGAAATTATATTACTTCAGAGGATACCATAGGAATATACAAAAAGAAAGGGTTGAATTATAAAGTTGGGTAAAGGAATAAACATGGTCATGAAGTATAACATATAAGTCAAGAGTCATAACATGATATCATAAAAGAGGAGTATCATATATATAATCACATAGACTCGTGTCATAAAGAAGAAGATATCATAAGATCATTCCGTCTTAAAAATGTTTCAACAACATAAAGAAAAACATTATAAGCCTAAGCCAAGGCTCCCTACTAAGAAAATATAACATAATTTGTTGGGCTTATTTCTTATAAACTATACATGGTATCTCATGAGATGAAAACATAACCTGATACATTAAGGATCTATATAATTTTGGGCACACCCATCACATCATAATAAGTACGTGCATCTTTTTTCCATATAAATAAATAATTCAAAATTCTTAAGCATAACAAAAACCCCCCAAAAGTAAATGGTTTGCATAATCATGTATTAAAACAAAACAAAATGATATATCATAATGATTCCAAATAAAATAATGGATTAAAGATTTATGGACATTAATAATCAAATAAATAATCATAGTTCGTGTGTATGGAATTCAAGTGAATAAAAGTCATTAGAAAAAAGTGGAGAAGTGGGTATAGAAATTAACCTCTCAAATTATGTTTTAAAAAATGAGTAAAAATATTTTTAAAAAGGTAAAAGGATAGTTTTTCTCATAAAACAAAAAATGTACTAGAATAGTTTTTCCAACAAATATATATTAATTTTGGAATCCATGAAGGATAATAAACTTTAAAAGAGTGATATATTACATGGAATAATGAATAGAAAAGTTTAATTTAATTGGGTTTTCTTAAAAATATTGAGGGAGGGACTTGAAAAACTTATATATCACATAAAATAAAGGGGAGATATATTAGGTATATATTCCAGGAAAATATATAAAGAATATAAAATAATTATCTATGATGAATATTGAGATAAATAGAGATAAAACATAACTCAAAATAAAATAGGATGGTTTTGAAGTTCTCTTGCCGCAGGTCCTAACTCATATGGTGTGTTTGTTTAACATCATGAATAACCAAATTAAGTTTATGAAATACTTGATTCAAAACATTTTTCATAAATATTGTATTTATAATTATTCATTTATGTTCATTTATAATCATTTTATTAATATATTATGATCATTTTCATTGTCCTGAGGATATTTATTTCATTATTCAATGGTCACGTCGATTTATAGGTAATTATGGACGTTCTTTTCAAATGAGTCCATAACTCTAGAAGTGTAATGTTATCATTTGATGGTTAATTAATTTGGGTTATTTTTTTCAACCATGATGAACTTAATTGATTTTATTTAATCTTTATGATTATTTACCCATTCAAAAATATTTAAAAAATATAATATACTTATTAAGATAATATTAACTATAAAATAACTATTTCAAACATCCATGAAAGTGATATTTATAAGGGGGAGAGGTGTGTTTTTGAATAAAATATTCATTAGTTTATTATTTTTTCTCAATACTACCAATTATTCTAAGGGGGGTGATATATAATAGACAATGTTATTAGGTTTTTTTAATCCATTTCTAGGTTGTTAAAGGTATTTTATGACCAAAGGATATGGTTTATAGTGGTGAAGTTTTCCAGTGTTTGTCAAATTTTTGGGTGCCAAATTTCAGAAAAAAAGATTAAAGGTTTTTTGGATCCAAGGCATGGGAGATGCACGCAAGTCTTGCGCACTAGTTGATATGGGAACTATGCATAAGTTACTACAAGATAGTGAGGTTGTGTGTGTGTCTAGTAATGTTGGTCATTGTGTTCTGGTATGGGTATTGTGTGATGTAAGGGGGCATTGTGCAAGTGGAGTTGGGTGAATGTCATGCCACACTTTTTTAGAGTTGAGGGGTGTGTACAAGTCATGGTTGTTTCCTATAAATACCTAGATAATCCCCTCATTGGGGATTAATGAAAATTCTGAGAAATATTAAGAGGATTTACCATCATCCAAGTCTCACTTGAGTGAACTAGACCTGAGGGAAGCATCGGGAAAAAATATTATTACAAATATATAAGCATGAATAGAAATGAATGAAGGAGTGGAGAGAACTGAGATTCATAAACAGGGTCTAATGAAGATAGTAAGGAAAGCCTACTTGCGAACTCACCAAATCAAAGGGAGTTTCATGAATGAAATAGAGAAAAATCACCTAAGTGAACTAAAGTGATATGAAAATACCTGAGAGAACTACTTAGGTGAAGTAGTGGACTTGGTTGAAGCAAACCTAGGTGAACTCAAGGACTTACACTATAAAAAAACATGAATTTAGCAAAGTTTTGTTAGCCTTATTTTTTAAAAAAAACATGTTTAATTTAGCAATGTTTATTTATCCACGTTTAAAAAAGTTCCTAATTTTAAATTTAGAAATTTTTTTCCCAAAATGTGGCTAATTTAGGGATGTTTTGTTATCCATATTTAATAACATGCTTAATTTTAAATTTAGAAACATTTTTAAAACAATATTGCTAATTTAGTTATGTTTTTAAATGGGGCTAATTTAGTGACATTTTTTCACAAAATGTAGCTAATTTAGCAATGTTTTGTTATTGACATTTAAAAATGTGGATAATTTTAAATTCAGACACATTTTCTAAATAAAATTTTTATTTTAACAATGTTTTTTAGCAACATTTTTAAACATGACTAATTTTAAAATTCACTTGGTTTTTAAGAAAACATTTCCAATTTAGCAACGTTTTTAAATAACACAACTATTTTAGTGATGTTTTTTATTTGTGTTTTAAAACATGACTAATTATATTTTTTTATTTTTTTATATATAATTATAATTCTATTAATTTACATATATATAAAAATAAAAATTTATAAATATAATTATATATATGTATATATCTAAATTTAAATTTATATACAAGTACATTAACATATATTTAAATATCATAATATTTTTATATTAATTTATATATGTATATATATAAAGACAAACATAAATATATATATAAACAAATATATATTAATATAAATATGTATATGTATATAAATATACTTATTTATATATGTATATTTATTAACATAGCTTGTAGCCGTCCAACATTGGAAAACCAATGGGGACCAATGCCTCTTTTTAAAATATATATATATATAAATATATATATAAATAAATATTTTAATATATAAATAAATATATAAACTTAAAAATAAATAAATAATAACTATATAAATGATTTTTATTATAACACACACACATATACATACATTCATACTATAACACTCCAAAACTTATTTCTCATGTAATACTAATATTGTGGTTTTATTTTTTTTAATTTACATTTTACCCAAACAAAACTTTCAAACCAAATACCGGGATTTTTATTTAAATAAAACACCGAAGTGTTTACAACACACCAAGACCAAAGGAAAACCATACTAACCAAAAATACCTATTAAAAGACTTATTAGAATTACAGGGAGACCACCCAAAACAAAAAAAACCCAAGAAGATAATATGGGTCTTTCGGATCTGTCACAATGAACATTTGAATGGAAAAAGCCACTACAACAACACTAAGCATCAGTGGAATGATGTGCACCATCATCTTCAATTGTATTGAATTTGGGACACCCTAATGTATGGTTTTATAAGGCATCAACTCGACTGTTTCCTTGGGTGAACGTTGAATTCTAACGGCTATAATTATAGTCGTTGGCATTTTTTGTGGTTTAATAAAAAATATCTAATTTAGTTATTCAAAACATTTGAGTTATGAAATTATAATATAACCTCTTATTATAAACTTTAAAAGGACAATTATTTAATATTTTGAGCTACACTTAGTGTGATTTTAAAATGAGATGATGATTTCAAACACCTTTCAAATATCTCAAATATCTTGTAAATATTTTCATTATTAATGCTTAAACAAGGTTTTAACTAAATTATGCTTTTGATTTCTATAATACTGGTATAAAGTTTTCATATGGATGTATAAAATTTCAAATCATAACTTTGTGTTTTAAAACTTTAATTCTTATAAAACTAAGGGATTTTTTGTTTTGAAAAGAACCTATTTATATGTAAGGAAACTTATTACTAAAGTTTAACAAAAAAATAAACCCCACTAGGGCTATCCCTCTTGTTGGGACGACGGAGGCAGCACGTGCTAGGTGACCAAGCCTAGCCCTCAGCCTTAGCACAGGCCGGCTTGTGGGCTAGTGTGCAAGCGGGGTGTGCTAGGTCTAGTGAGTGAGGGGAAATAGCTACCTCGAAGGGAACACAGAAGCGCACGAAGGAACCAGAGGCGCAACCGTGCGAGGCAGCACGACAGAATGGGTGGGTACAGGAGCGCGCTCGCAGAACCCGGAATGGGGAGGTACCGAGAGGTGGGGAATGAGTAATCTAGCATAAGGTTGAGAGCTCCTGGCATATAAAGAATCCATAGGAGTCCCTCTAATTTTTTGTGGGCAATTAAATTTGTCCAAGATCGAATCCAGGCCGTTGGATCAAGCTGTGTGTTATCTGGGCCGTCTATTTTGATCTGGTGCTCAATCCTCAGCAGTTTTAGAATCCCCCATGTTTTTTTGTGTTGTCTGATCCGACATGGATCTAATCTCAGTTGTCCGAGATTTTTAAAACATCGCACCAAATCTGATCCATCTGATCCCGATGGATCTAATTGCGACCGTCCAACTCTTTTAAATACTCTGCATTGCACTAAAGTCGTCATATCAAGTTACGATTTGATCTGGACCATCTGTTCCTTTTTAAAATCACCACATCACCATGGTTGTCTGATATACTCCCCTTTTAATCTCCTCCATCCATTTTTTTGGGTTTCCTCCTACGTTGACTTCTTCTTCTCCACTTGCGCCAGACCAGTATCCCCTACTTCTCCTTTATCTTGTTTTTCCACACCCTTGATTCCTCCCATAACCATCTGAGGCCCCTTTATTCATGCGTTTTCCACAAGACATACACCCCATTATTATTTTAAACTGATTGGGTCTTGGATTCCTTGCAAGTGACTTTAAAATATTCTGTATATTTTATGTATAATATAGTTTGTAAACAAATGGTTTCACCCCCAGAATCCCTCAGCTATTCTCCTTCCTCCAGCACCTCCTTCAAGATCCTCTGAGCTTTTCCCAGGCCCCTCCTCCTCCTCAAACCAAGGTAAGGGAGTTTATGTTGCCTTTTCTTTATTGTTTGAGAGTATATACATATATATGTATACTGATGTGAGCGTTTTTTTCGTAAAACCCTCAATCAATATTTTCCCTTTTAATGTAGCACAGTGGTGACCACAGGGTTGTCTCTCGAGGAGGTTGCAGTTCGAGTTGTAAAACTGTCACTTTTGTTATTTTGTTTGTTTTTCAAGAAATGAAAATGGGGGTTTGATTAACAATTTGAAAATAAAATTTTAAATAAATAAAAAACTAAAATAATTTTAAAGGAAAGATAAAGTGGGTTTGAAATCGAGAATAAAAATAGCAGTCTCACACAAGCTTCACCCTCTCGGACACTCCCCACTTCCTTGTATATAAAAAAATATCTCTTAATTTAAATTCCTAAATGTACCCCCAAGGACCCCTAGGTTTACACTAAAATTTGAAAAAAATCATATTTAAGACTTAAATATGATTGTTTTCCCACCTATAGAAGTTATTAAATTACTTAAATACCTCCAAGTAATTGAACCTAATTGAATTCGCTATGCTAAATGGAAAAACCTCACCAAAGAATTTTAAATAGTGAAGTCAATTGTTCTACTTTATAGATGGAACAACCATCAAAACAAATGTGTTGAAAATATATTTAAGAAAGAAAACAACCATATTCATTAAAAAATATAGGTTCAAGATAAATTCAAAAAAGTTATTACACATTAAAATCCAAACTCGAAAGAGAGTGTCCATCGGGTGTCGTTGTCCGCAACCACTTGCCGCTTAGCCTTCCATCACTTGAGAAGCCTTCATATTATCTATTGAATCTTCAAAGAATGTCATCTTCTTAAGGATCAAATTCTCCACCTTCCCCTTCGCTCTCTCAAGCCAACTCCCTTTTGTGACGAATGGTATGGTGAAAAATAGAATATGATTTAGAGGTTGGAGCTCCTCTCCTTTTATAGGAAGATTTCCTAATCAAAACTTTGTCACGTTTTCGACCCAATAATTGGCCGATTCACGCGTGTACCTATTCATAAATATTTTTCATAAATGTCTTTTCCATCCACCCTAAAAATTTCAGATTAATTGGACGCGTATTGAAGGAGTTATGGTTTTTCAATTGAAAATTGATTTCTCTGGATGAAGCTTCCTGGAAGCTTCCTTCAAAACTCTATCACTAAACGGCCAACATAAAGGATTAAAAACGGCATGAAATTTATTTTGGAGACGCTTCTGGGAGTCCTCTATCATATCCAGGTAGAATCGCATCATTTGGAGTAGTGTAGGCCGAAATTTGTTTTCATTACCAATGTAGGGTCAACACAGTCCGCCCGGAAAAATTGTCAAATTCATTGATTTTTTTGGGCATTTAGAATATCGATTCATCCCCTGGTCCTGAAGACAAAGTTGAATGAAATAAAATAAGTATTCCAACAAAATTATAATTACAAAATTTGGAAATATATGTTATGATAAATGACCAAAATACCCCTGTGATAAAAATCTGTTAAAAATCCAGAATTATGCAATTTAAACTTTTTATCCCAAAACACACTCTAAATCCAAAATTGTTACAAATAAGATCAAATTGTTAAATTTGTGAGGTTTAAATCATTTAAATATACATTAAAAATATTGGAAATATTAGCTCTATCAATTCCCCCACACTTGGCTCTTGGACTCCTGGACAAGTGAGCACGGTATCAAAAAAAATAAAACACATACCAATGGAGTTTACCAATTTACCACAATGAATTAAAAAGATATCATGCCTCATTAAAGACAAATATTTAAAATTCTAAATTCAAATAATTCAATCCATTTCCACTTGTTTTGTTTTCTCATGGACACAACACACTTACCTCACATTCATTTTCTCTCAGCACACAATATATATTTGCAATAAGTATTTTCTCATCCAACTCATGCAAGAATTACCATAGGCTTCATAAATTTCTACATCTCCACCCGATGTGAACCAAGAACATGTGATTATCATGAGTACTTTACAGGGTTTTTTTGTGGATTGGGGTTGGTAGGTTTCAAATGTGAAAAATTTTGTGGCTGAATAAAGAGGGTTTGGCTCTTTTTGAAGCAGAAATGCATGATTCTAATTTTTACTCAAGTATGGTCTCCTCCATATTCTCCTAAAATAATCAGATCTGATCTTCTATTTTCCATCCCATTCCATCAATATTTCAGTAGAAAATATGACTTTTTTTTGAAATCTCCAGATTGGGCACAAATTATTTCCATTGCGAGCTCCAGATAGGCACAACTCCATTTCATTTGAGAGCTCCAGATAGACACATGCTCCATTTCATTTGAGAGCTCCAGATAGGCACAACTCCATTTCATTTGAGAGCTCCAGATAGGCACAGCTCCCTGGAAAATATATTCTAGCATCACAAATATGTCTTCAATTTTTGAATGTCCTCCCAAAGAAACACCAAATGAGGTTGCACATCATGATTCATCTTCCCCCCCACACTTAAGTTCAACTAGATCATGCATTTATAATTCCAGAGCAGGTTGGAAAGGGAAATTTGGCTTGTAATGTGGCTAACCTAACAGGCTATACATGGATACTAAGGGCTCAAGAAGGATAAAATGTTCAAGTAAGGTCGAAATAAAAAGGATAATCATGAAAAGGAGGATCTAATATTCAAACAAATTCCTCAATCATTTTAATCACAAGTATCTCAGCCCTCAAGTTTTGATAGAAATAAATCAAGTTCTGGTTTAAACAAACATTAATTGGTTCTCTCAAGAAAGAGGTAAATGTAAAGAAGATGTAAAAATGGGTCCAGAGGCCTCACAGGAATGAGAATTTCAATCATAATGTTAGTGATATGTGCCATGAGATTTAAAAATCAGTGGTTATTTCAAGAATTTTCCAAATTTTTGAACTTGAAAAAATGTCATTTTCAGCATTCATTTATGTTCAATTTCAAAGGATCAGTTGGTTCACTCCTTGGCATGAGTTTCAAATGAAATTCAAGAAATTCCAAAACCTTTTTTTTTTTGAAAAATAAACATGAAGAAAGAAAAAAATGGAAATAAATTTTGACAACAAAAATTTTCAAAAAAAAAAGTTCGTAAAAATATACTCTACCCAGCATTGTGTCCCCCCACACTTATTCTATGCAATTTCCTCATTGTGTAGTTTTTTTAGCATGAAATTCAGGAAATTAAAGACAAATCAAAAATAAATGATAATGAAAGACACAACCTGGCATCAATTATATTCTACATCATGAAGTTGAATTTCTTCCCCTGGAGGATCTTGAAAATTTTCTCGAAATGCTTCAGCCTATGCCCATTGACAGTGAATGATGTACCCTTTTCTGGATCTTTAATCTGTATTGCACCAAAAGGAAAAACATGAGTAACAATGAATGGACCAGAACATTTGGAACGAAATTTACCTGGGAAGAGTTTCAATCTGGCATCAAACAGCAGAACTTTGTCTCCCTCCTTGAAGTTTTTGTTGAGAATCCTCCCATCATGAGAGGCTTTGCTTCTCTCTTTGTATAACCTGGATCTTTCTTATGCATTATTTCTGATCTCCTCCAACTCCTGCAAACAATATTTTCTTTCTTTCCCAACTGAATATAGGTTCATGTTACATGTTTTTACAGCCCAAAAGGATTTGTTTTCTAACTCAACTGGTATATGAAAAGCCTTTCCATAGACCAATCTAAATGGTGACATTAGAATGGGGGTTTTGAAAGCAGTTCTATGGGCCTAAAGAGTATCTTCAAGTCTCAAACTCCAATCCTCTCTATTTGGGTTCACTGTTTTTTCTAGGATTTTTTTGATCTCCCTATTAGACAACTCATCCATTCCATTTGTTTGAGTATGATAGGGCATAGAGACCCTATGATTAACACCGTATTTCTTAAAAATAGATTCCAAAGTCCTATTAGAAAAATGGGTACCTTGATCTGTAATTAGAAACTTTGGAAATCCAAACCTTCAAAACAAATTTCCTTTCAAGAATTTGGACACAATTTTAGCATCATCAGTTCGGGTGGGGATAGCCTCTACCCACTTGGACACATAATCAATAGCCAACAAGATGTAGAGATATCCAAATGAATTAAAAAAAGGCCCCATGAAATCCATTCCCCATACATCAAAAACATCACAAAACAAAAGTGGGTTTTGTGGCATCTCATTCTGCTTGGAAATGTTTCCTTGGAATTGACAATTTTTACAGGTTTTGCAGAATTCGAAAGCATCTCTAAAAATGGTGGGCCAATACAATCCAGAATCAAGAACTTTTATTGCTGTTCTCTGTGGTCCAAAGTGTCCTCCACAGTTTAATGTTTGGTAGAAATGTAGGAAGGATTGAAATTTAGAGTTCAGAATGCATCTTCGTATCATTTGATCACTACTAATGTTCCATAAATAAGGATCATCCCAACTGTATTTCTTTGAATCGCTCTAAAGTTTATCAATTTGACTTTTGGAAAACCAATGGGGGTGTTCATCAGAAGCCAAATAGTTTACAAGATTAGAAAACCATGGTATTTCACTTTGAGCAGCAAATAAATCCTCATCTAGAAAGGTTTCCTTAATTGGGGAACACAACTGAAATTTTTTATTCCCAATAGATGGTATCCTGCTCAAATGATCAGCAACAAGGTTCTCACATCCTTTCTTATCTTTTATTTCAACATCAAACTCCTGTAAAAGTAGAATCCATCTCAGAAGTCTTGGTTTTTCATCATGTTTCTTCATCAAGAATCTGATTGCAGAATGATCAGTAAAAGCAATCACCTTGGAGCCCAGTAGATAACTTCTAAATTTTTCTAGAGCAAAGACAACAGCCATCAGTTCTTTCTTAGTTGTTGTGTAGTTTTATTGGGCTTTCTCAAGATTTCGGGAGGCATAGGCAATCACATGAGATTTCTTTTTTGTCCTTTGACTCAATACTACCCCAAGAGAAAAATCAGATGCATCTGTCATTATTTCAAAGGGAATGTCCCATTTAGGGGGTTGAACAATGGGAGGGGTTATCAATCTTTGTTTCAGATCATGAAACGAATTTATACAATTCTCATCAAGGACAAATGGGACATCTTTTTTGAGTAATCTGGACAATGGAAGTGCAATCGTACTGAAATCTTTAATGAACCTCCTATAAAATCCAGCATGCCCAAGGAAGGATCTCACATCTCTCACAGTTTTTGGGTATGTTAATGAAGAAATGACCTCAACTTTGGATTTATCAACTTTAATTCCATCACAGGACACAACATGTCCAAGAAAGATCCCTTTAGCAACCATAAAATGACATTTTTCATAATTTAGAACAACGTTCTTTTCAATGCATGTTTTCAGGACACGTTCCAAGCTTTTTAAACATCTTTCAAAAGATGATCCATACACAGTGAAGTCATCCATAAAAACTTCCATGCAAGTTTCCAAAAATTCAGAGAAGATACTTATCATACACCTTTGAAAAGTTCCTGGGGCATTACATAAACTGAAGGGCATCCTTCTGTATGCAAAAGTTCCAAATGGGCATGTGAATGTGGTTTTCTTTTGATCCTAAGGTAAAATGTGAATCTGAAAAATATCCAGAGAATCCATCCAGAAAATAGTAGTGGGTTTTTCCAGCTAGTCCTTCAAGGACTTGATCAAGGAATGGTAACGGGAATTGGTCTTTCCTTGTAACCAAATTGAGATTCCTGTAATCAATGTACATTCTCCATTTATTTGGAAGCCTTATGGGGACAAGATCACCAAATTCATTCCTTTAGATTATAAATCCACTTTTTTTAGGAACAACATGGACTGGACTTACCCATTGACTATCAGATATGGGAAAAATAATTCCAGTAGCCAACAAGGTGGTGACTTCTTTATTCACAACCTCCAAAAGTGTTGGTTTCAGTCTTCTTTGAAATTGTATTACCGGTCTAGCGTTCTCCTCCAGTAAAATTTTGTGCATGCAAACCGAGGGGCTGATTCCTATTAGATTAGAGAGATTCCATCCTATAGATTTCTTGTGGGACTTGACAACTTACAACAATTGGTTTTCCTAGACTTCTGACAAATATTTTGGGATTATTACAGGGAATTGTTCATTATGACCTAAGAAGGCATACTTGAGGTTACCCAGAAGGGGTTTTAATTCTACCATAGGTGGGTTGGTTTCATTGATAACTGCGAACTCTTCAGAAGTTAGGTTGTTTAGTGAAGCTCCATGTTCATCATGGTGATCTCTTTTTATGATCTCAAGACTTGTTTCATGTGAAAAATTGGAAACCTCTCCTGGAATACCACTAACATATTCAGTGGTTTCTAGAAATTCATCTTCATCATTGCTCAGATATCCAGTCTCAACATCCCAAGACTCTTCACATTCTCCAATTTCATCCTCATTTTGATCTGATTCAGCATCATACAAATTTCCATATTTTTCCGCATCAGTTGGTATTTCATCGCAGAAAAAATCAGGTAACATGCCAGATGAAAACCAATCAATCATGTTTACATGGGGAGTTGAATGATCCTCAACTGGGTGTTTCGTTGAATGAAAAATGTTGAAATGAACAACATCTCCTCCAAATTCTAGTGAAAGTGTTCCCTTGTGAACATTGATTATTTCTTTTTCCATTTTTAGAAATTGCCTCCCTAGGATTAGGGGAGCATGTGTGCTAAACTGGTCATCTTCCATATCCAAAACATAGAAGTCAACAGGAAAAATCATGTCTCTCACTTGAACGAGAACATCCTCTATAACTCCAGTAGGTTTGGTGGTACTTCGGTTTGTGAGTTGAATGATAATTCCAGAGGGTTTTAAGTCTCCAACCTGAAGAGATGAGTAGACAGAATGTGGCATGACATTGATGGAGGCCCCTAGATCAAGCATCAGATCTTTGAATTCACATTTCCCAATGGTACAGGGAATGGTAAATGTCCCAGGGTCTTTACACTTGACAAGAAGTGCATGTTGAATCATCGATGAAACATTCCTTCCTAAGTTCACTTTTTCACCTCCTTTGAACTTTCTCTTGTTGGTACACATGTCTTTTAGAAACTTAGCATACCTTGGAATTTGTTTCACAACATCGAGCAATGGAATATTGACTTGGACTTTCTTGAATGTTTTCAAAACCTCCTTATCCAATTCTTTTTCAGCACTTGACTTTGGTGGTGGTTCACACCTTGGATAAGACAGCGGAGGTTTGAATGTTTCTGGGGTATTCTGAGTATGTTTTGGAGGAACATAAGGACCATACATCCTCTTTCAATCATTATTTTTTCTTTCAAACAAGATTTCCTCTCTTGACTTTGAGTTTCTATCAACTACAGATTTTTCATCATCAAGGGTAGGATTTTCATCAACAGTAACAGCAGCAGGCTTAATTTTCTCAATCTGAGGGTTGTTCAATTTTGTTCCACTCCTAAGTTCAATTGTACTCACATTTTCCTTCCCATTATTCCTCAGATTTACTTGGGTCTGTGAGGGTAAACCACCACTCATTTGATTTGTTATGCAATTAATACCAGAGGAAAGCTGACCCATTTGAGTCATCAAGGTATTCATTTTGTTATCTTGTTGTTTTGTGTATTCTTTTAGTTCCCTCATTTCCTCTTGTTGTTTCCTCATTGCTTCTTCAAGGTTCCTATCAGAGTTTTGAGTGGGAGGGGTAGGGTGAAAATTGCTTCCAGAATGAGCGTTGGCTTGCTCATTGAAATAACTTGGTTGAGAATTACTTGATTGTCCTTGGAAGAATTCTCTCAGTTGTTCAGGTTGACGAAATCTTTCATTTGAGTTGTTGTTCCATCCTTGATAGAAATTTTGGTTGTTTTGAAATGTTCCTTGCTGGTTTGGTTGAAATGGTCTTCCAGGAAAAACTGCATTGCATTTCTCAGGAGGCTCTTGCATTTGCGGGTATTGGTCACTAAAATGTTCATTCTAAGAACAAATCCCACAATGGACGTGTAGTTGGAAAGCCGCTTCAGGTTTGGGTTGGGTTGGTGGGGTGTTAGACAACATTATTGACCTTACCATGGTGGTAAGATCAGATAGTTGACTTGCAATTGTGTTGTTTTCGGGACTAGTAGTAGGGAATTCTTGTGCAGCTTTTACAAGAAGAAGGCCTCTGGTTCCAAATTGTTGGTCATTATAGGCCATGTTTGCAATTAAAATCCTAGCAGCAGCTGGTGTCTTATCAACTAAAGCTCCTCCTGCAGCAGCATCGATCATACTTCTATCATTGAGACACAATCCTTCATAAAAGTATTGAATGAGAAGCTGGTCACTAATTTGATGATGGGGGCAGCTAAAACAAAGACGTCTGAACCTTTCCCAGTATTCTTGAAGTGTTTCTCCTTGTGTCTGTATAATTCCACAAATCTTCTTTCGAATGGAGGCAGTTCTAGATGCAGGTAAAAGATTTTCAAGGAAAATCTTTTTTAATTCATTCCAACTTCTAATCAAGGTTGAGTGAGAATAGAAAAACCATTCTTTAGCAACTCCATCTAGAGAAAAAGGAAATGACCTCAACTTCATTTGATCTGCATAGACTCCATGAGGTTTCATGTTGACACACAAGTAGATGAATTCTTGAAGGTGTTTGTGTGGGTCCCCACTAGGCAACCCATTGAATTTGGGAATCTGGTGGATGAAACTGGACGTGATTTCAAATCTAGTAGGGGCATCAGGGTACTCGACAGGATTCTCGTGATTTTCGTCATAGGACGAAGCCAGTTCTTTCAAAGTTCTATTTTCAGACATTTGGATTTCAGTTTCAACTAAGTCCCTCCTAGGTGTATTGGTGGAAGATTCACAACTTGAAACTTGTGAATTATTACCTCTAACCCTAGTGTGAAAAGTTCTATCAATTTCTGAATCTAAAGGTCACAAGTTTGGTTCAGAATTTCGGGTCATGCAAGAAAAAAAACTAAAATAAAATCAACTCTAGCAACCTCCCCAGCAACGATGCCAGTTGATGTGATCATTTTTGTCGTAAAACCCTCAATCAATATTTTCCCTTTTAATGTAGCACAGTGGTGACCACAGGGTTGTCTCTCGAGGAGGTTGCAGTTCGAGTTGTAAAACTGTCACTTTTGTTATTTTATTTGTTTTTAAAGAAATGAAAATGGGGGTTTGATTAACAATTTGAAAATAAAATTTTAAATAAATACAAAACTAAAATAATTTTAAAAGAAAGATAAAGAAGGTTTGAAATCAAGAATAAAAATAGCAGTCGCAGACAAGCTTCACCCTCTCGGACACTCCCCTCTTCCTTGTATATAAAAAAATATCTCTTAATTTAAATTCCTAAATGTACCCCCAAGGACCCCCAGGTTTACACTCAAATTTGAAAATACATCATATTTAAGACTTAAATATTATTGTTTTCCAGCCTATATAAGTGATTCAATTACTTAAATACTTCCAAGTAATTGAACCTAATTGAATTCTCTATGCTCAATGGAAAAATCTCACCAAAGAATTTTAAATAGCCAAGTCAACTGTTCAAATTTATAGATGGAAAAAACATCAAAAAAATGTGTTGAAAATATATTTATGAAATAAAACAACCAGATTAATTCAAAAATATAGGTTCAAGAGAAATTCAAAAAAGGTATTACACATTAAAATCCAAACTCGGAAGAGAGTGTCTGTTGGGTCTCGTCGTCCGCAACCACTTTCCGCTTAGCCTTCCATCACTTGAGAACCCTTAATCTTCTCTATTGAATCTTCAAAGGATGTTATCTTATTAAGGATCAAAATCTCCACCTTCCCCTTCTCTCTCTCAAGCCAACTCCCTTTTGTGACGGATGGTGTGGTGAAAAATAGAATATGATTTAGAGGTAGGAGCTCCTCTCCTTTTATAGGCAGATTTCATCATCAAAGAGTTGTCGCATTTTCGACCCATTACATTTCCAATTCACGCATTTACCTCTTCCTCAATATTGTTCATAAATTTCTTTTCCGTCCACCCTCAAAATTTCATATTAATTGGACGCATATTGAAGGAGTTATGGTTTTTCTATTGAAAATAGATTTCTTTGGATGAAGCTTCCTGGAAGCTTCCTTCAAAACTCTATCACTAAAACGCCATCATAAAGGATTCCAAATGACTTGAAATTTATTTTGGAGACGCTTATGGGAGTCCTCTGTCATATACAGGTGGAATCGCATCATTTGGATTAGTGTAGGCCTAAAGTTGTTTCTATTACCAATGTAGGGTCAACGCAGTCCGACCCGAAAAATTGTCAAATTCATTGATTTTTGGGGCATCTAGAATGTCGATTCATCCCATGGTCCTGAAGACAAAGTTGAAGGAAATAAAATAAGGATTCTAAAAAAAATTCTAATCACAAAATTTGGAAATATATTTTATGATAAACGACCAAAATACCCCTGTGATAAAAATCTGTTAAAAATCCAGAATTATGCAATTTAAACTTTTTATCCCAAAACACACTCTAAATCCAAAATTGTTACAAATAAGATAAAATTGTTAAATTTGTGAGGTTTAAATCATTTAAATAGACATCAAAAATATTGGAAATATTATCTCTATCATATACTCATAGAAATATATATATATAACCCTATGGTTCAGTTAAAATATTCTCTTATAACAGTCCAAAGTCTTCTAGAATTTGAGTTCAATAAATATTATGAACATAAGGGTTTATATTATACATTAAAAACATATTTATGTATTTTATATATATGAAATTATTTGTATATTCAGTTTATAAATATATAAATATATACATATATGATCATACGGTTTTGGGTAAACCTCTTTTATACCTGATTTTAAGACTTTTAAACATTAAGTTTCAAGTTAAGTAGGGTTTTAAAACTTAAGGAATTATGTGTTGTACAATACTTTTATATATATATATATATATACACAGTTACATATAATTATATAATTTGTAATTCTCACCTTCTGGACCGGATTTAAGCCTTTTAACATTGAACTCCAATGGTTAGTTTATGTTTTTGATAAACTTGTAAGTGTCAATTAATTTTGGTGTAAGACCAATATGTATACCTGGTTATGAATATAAGTTTTATATGTTCACATAAACATATATGTAAGTCATTTTATAAACAAATCTTCTAAAATGTATATAATGTTTTTTAGGGACTCCGTACAATTAATGTGACTAATATATTAAAGTCATATGGGTGTCAATGGTTTTTTGGTTTAAACCCTTTAATACATAATGTATATTTAGATATGTGAATATATGAATATGAAAATAAACTATGATTCCAAATTTTACATAGAATTTTTCAAGGATTACTAAGAAATAATAAAACATGTTTTTTCAAAATATGTTTAGTTTTTGTTTAAAACACTAATATTTATATACACCCTATTGTATGAACAATTTACACAACACAAAAACCTAATTGTAGATATTTCAAATATTATACCTATGATGTGTTTAGTAATTGTGGATAGTTCATGAGTATAATATTTGGGTATTTGAAAATTTTATATTCATATGTATGAATTACTTACTTTTATATTAAATGGTGTTATTTTTGGTTGAATCTCATATATTACATTTTTTAGCATTATGTATACCATTGTGATGTGTTATACCAAAGCATATCAGTAATAAATGTATGATCATCTATCAGTTTAATACCCCACCTAAAATATTTTCATTATGTTTTAATTGATTATGCACCCAAGTGATATTCTAATATGTATTGATTAATAAAGTCTTAGAATTTTAGGGTTATCATTTTATGTAATGAAAAATTTATTTCATTTAGTGCATTAGTTGTCATCACATATGCCAAAATCTACTTATCATACTCACCATTCAATGACATATCCATGCAGTTGATAGTTCTGTAATTAATACTTAAAAAGCCTAATTCAATATATATATATAAATGATAATGAATGTAATTAAAACTCTTATGACCTTTTATGGAATTATAAATTAAATTATTCAAAATGGTATGAGACACCTTGAATAATATGAAATGTGAAATTAAATATTCAAAGTGGTATGGGACAATTTCAATATACAAACTTATTTGGCATATTAGGAATGTAACAAACTCGGTATTACGGGTTGGGGACCAGTTAATGAAAGCCTTTCGGTGCGTCGATAGTTCTCATGAGACAATCAGGTCATGGCATGAGGCCATTAACATTTAAGGTCTTGACACGAGGTCTTGACAGGGTCTGATATTATATGTTCCCTCATTATGTTTATGATAATTAATTAACCAGGTGGATATTTGACTAGTAGAATAAACATGGTTAAGAGACAGTACTTATGAGTATCAAAAAAAGTGAATGATTATGGCATGGCGTTTATTTGGCACTCAATTATTTTATTAACCAGTGTATATTTCACAGTAGTAGTGTATGAAATTTAAGTTATTACCTTTATGTGAAGCTCTGATTATGTATTACTCTTAGTCATTAAACTTGTACTTGAATATTCATAAGTCATACTTATTTATAATGTCTTTTACTTGTTACTCTGAATGAGCATGATGATAATTGAACCATGATCCATTGTAATTCTGTTAGTATGATTTTAATTGAGCACTTTTATTTCTTAGAAAATTGTTATGATATGTTACATGTGTTATAGCATTTCTTAAAAAAATATTTTATTGAAATTTTTAAAAGAATGTTTTTAAATATTATATTAGTATATTATGTTATTTTAAAACCCCTTATTGGGCATTCGTATGCTCACCCTATATTTTTTAAATAATTTTTTTTTTCAGGTATCAGTTTTAACAGAAGAAGCATGTCAGAAGTAGTTGGTTTCCCAGAACCTGAACCAAATCAATCCTCTGTAGGGGACACGATGTGTAAAAATATCAGTGCATGTTTTGTTAAAAATTACAAATCATGTTTCAAGGCACCGACTCTAGGTATTCTAGGGTCGGGCTGTCACACATACATATATATATATATATATTAATTTATATATGAATAAATAAATTTTTAAGTATATTTATATTAATATATATATACATATTAATAATATTAAACATATAATTATATTATATAGTAATAAAAATAAATTTTATTCATATAAAATTGATATACGCATGCATACATACATATATACATACATATAAATATACAAACACGAAAGTTAAAACATATTTATAATAAATTAATTATAATTGAATAAATGATTATTCCTAAAGTTATATATTTTTGTTAATTTATATATTAATATATGTGTGTGTGATAAGAAATATATTAATGTATATGGTAATATATAACATAAATATTAATATATAATAACACAAGATAACATATATATATATATATATATATATGTAAGATGGATTCTCTATTATATGGAGAGATTCTCTCTCTATCGCTCTATGGTGATCGTTTTGACGATTACATAAAATTGATTATATGTGATGATGATCAATCCCAGCCTAATGTTGTTGAGACGTCATCGTCTTGTGATTCAGGGGTGAAGACCTTGGGATAGAACAAGCGGCACATTCGACATTTTTTCCGGAAAGAGCAGTGGGATAACTGTGAATCAGTGATGACATTACATGTGGGCGGCAAGGCATCATCTTGATGAGATCGATAGTTTTGTTGCAAGGAAACATGCATTGTATGGTGATGTGGGACCCCAGTGGAGAAGATTGCAGAGGCCATACCACAGGGATCGGATGTTGTGTGATCCTGGAGGTTGGCGGTGACACCAGGCGCAAGGGGCATAGGCCGGAGACTACAGATGGTCAACCTAGTCAAGGCTGATGGCATCTTCGGGAGAGATGCTCGAGACGAGGGTTCCGGACAGTGACGGGACCTCAGGATGCGGGGAGCCAGCGACGAACTCATGGTGATAACTTCAGGATGGGGGTTTACAGGCTAGCGGAGAGCAGGTAATGACCTTAGGTTGTGTGATGGGGGATGACCTCGGGATTCGAATGGGTGAAGACTTGGATGGGGCGCTATATGCAGACTGGCCGATGGCTGGAGCAAGGATGGATCATCGGCTGCATTTGAGGTGTCTTTGATGTGTATTTAGGTCCTTGGGCCTCTACGCTGAATGTATTTGGGGCATTACTTGGGTGTGAATGGTATTTTTTAGGTTGTTTCTCGTTGTCGGTGTGGGGTGATGTGGGTTTTCAGGCCTATCTAATCAGTGGGTACATAAGCCATGTTTTGTGGATCATCAGGTCAATATTTTTTTGTGGTGTTTTTTCCATTTTTCTGGTCTCATGGTTCATTGTGCACCGCAGGCTTGATGGTTTATGTTTGCATTTTATTTTTATTAATAAATTTTAGACCCGAGTTTGCTTGGTACCTAAACCTTTCTAGTATATATATATATATAACACATAACAACATATATATTAGTTTATACTAACATATATAAATAATAACATATAATACCATATATTTTAATTTATATACAAATATATTATCATATATATGTAACATATAATAATATATATGAAACATATAATAACATATATGTTAATATAATAACAAATATAAAAATTTAAATATTAATATATAACATATATGTTAATTAATTTATAAATATAATATATATATATATATATATAATTACAATTAAACTAATATATATATAAATATATGTACTTTAATATAGAAAATTATATATTAAAAAATATTTATATTGAAATATATTAAGATGTATATAAATATATTATAATTACTCTACACATTTTCAGTAGATGATCTTCCTAGGTTGTGTAAAGACCCGCAAATTTCAAGGAATTTTTTTTTCTTAATTTTCTTTGGAATTTTACAAGAGCGCAGCTTCAGACGGCACCTGATTCCGAGGCCCGGTGTGCCCGGAATCAATTTCCGAAGTTTGGCTCGGGTACGTTCAGTGAACGGACGAGCGGGTTTTTCTATCTTTTGAACCGGTGCCCGGAATCGAATTCTGAGGGCACCGATGAAATCGCAGCGCCGGTATTTGCTTAGAAACGCCTCTTCCGGAGTTGCGTTTGCTCAACCGTGGTTTTAAAAATTTTGGGCTTTAAGTCGGAAATAAAATAAAGGTTGTGCGACAACTTTATTTTATTTCACTTAAGCCGCTTGGAAGCCACTTGAACTGAGTTAAAGCGGATAGGGTGCTATCCGGAAATACTCTACCCCTTGGTAGGATATTTGTGAGGTGGGGCCCGCACGAGCCCCGCCGTTTCTTTCGCTAAGTAACGCACCCGCGAAAACCCGTCAAGTAACTGAAAAGTCAACCGACGCGTTTTCCTTAATTCTTAACAGACCATTTAATTGGGCGGTTTATTTCGTGAATTAAATGGGCTGTTTCATTCGTTGAATTAATTCAACGAATTTAATGGGTCGTTACTTACGCGTTTGCGTTCGTTGGCAAATTAATAAAATAGACAAACTTGTCTATTTTGGAGGATTGCTATCGTTGTGCGAATTCTCTGAGCCTCCACCCTCCTCGCGAAGAACGCGAAGAACGCGAAGAACGCCGGCGACCGGAATTCGACGAGCTCTACCCGCGACGTTCTTCGGCGACGCCTCTTCTTCCGCGGCCGATCCTCGTTCGGCAACTAAGGTGAGAAACGGATCGTTTAATTCTCCCTTTTAATTTCAATGACAACAGATTTAATTAATTAAATCCGTTTGTTCAAGATCCGGAGATCGTCGGCACGACGTTTTTCCCGCGGTGCGATGAACGTTTCTTCCGCGACGACGCGACGATCCCCTCCTTCCGCGACGAGCGATTCCGCGACGACCTCACGTCCGACGGCGACATCGAGGTAGGGATTTTTTTTTTCTTGGTGATTCGTTCCCGTGATCTAATTCTTTTTAATTAAAGAACCAAACTTGAACAATTTTATTTTTGGATAAAATTGTGGCTGCCTTAATCCCTCCCGATGATTTTATGACTAACGCGGAGGGTGCGGGTCTAACGAACAAGACCCGGCAACCCTCCTCCGATCTTTTTGTTGTGCGGATTTGGCGGACGACGACGAACCGTGCGGCAGGGGCGATCCGTTGATCCCGCAGTAAAGATCGGCCCCCGGGAGGAGCTATGGCGCAGACGGGAGGCAAAACGGGCCACCGGAGCAACTCCGGCGGCCCGCGGAAGGCGGCGGCGGCGGCCGGTTCCGCGGCCGCGCGGAACCGGGGAGGGACGCGGCGGCCCGGCCGCGTCCGCGTGACAGGCGCCCCCCCCCCCCCCCGCGGGGCCGCGTTTTCCACCGAGCCGCGGGGGCGGCGCCCCGCGGCAGCCCTCTTCGGCCGCTCGGCCGAAGCCGAGCCGGCCGGTCCGGTCGGCCGAGCCGCGCCCAGGCCGGACCGGACCCGGCCTAGCCGGGTCGGGCCGGGTCGGGTCGACCCGGTTCGGCCGACCCAGGGGTGGTTCGGGCAGGGTCGCCCCGGGCCCAGAACCCCCGTTTTCGGGCCCTCTTCGGTCTTTTGCCCATATCTTGGGCCTGAGACCTCCGATTGACGAACCGTCAGCGGCTACGCGATCCTTGGATCGAGACGGTCTTTTAGGTATATTACACTCAAGGTTTTGGAAGACTTTGGGTTCGGCCGGGTTGGTTCGTACGCGAAACCAATCGGGCCCTCAGAGCGGAAACGCTCATAACTCGAGCTGCGGACGTCCGATCGACGTACCGTCAGCTGTGGAGATTTCCTCTAAGTGAGACGGAACTTTTGGCATACTCCGCCCGAGGATCGGACACAGGCGGAGTACGGTCGGGTTGGTTTTGCCCTAAAAACCAACCGGGCCCCTGGGACGAAAATGCCAATAACTCTCAGACCGGGCGTCCGATTGACGCGCCGTCTATTGCGTTGAGATCCTGTTGTCGATACGGAACTTTTGGATACATCAACTTCGGACTACGTGTCAGTTGATGTATCAGCCTCTCGGCTCGTGGAGCGGACCCTCCTAAACGAGCTCGCTGTGTGCGGGAACCCTAGCGCTGACTGTGACTTCGACGACAGAGCAGAGATCCTCCGTGGACTGCGACGACGACAGAGCAGAGATCCTTCGTGGACTGCGGCGACGACTGTGCAGAGATCCTCAGTGGACTGCGTCGACTACTGCACTCAGCAATCCTACGTGAATCAGTGCTACAGGTCCTGTGTGGGCCCGATCCTGTGTGGGTCATCACCTTACGGTTCTGTGTGAGCCTTGACTACAGGTCATGTGTGGGCCCGATCCTGTGTGGGTCATCTCTTACGGTTCTGTGTGAGTCATTGCTACAGGTCCTGTGTGGGCCCGATCCTGTGTGGGTCATTGCCGAGGTTAGTACCTATCGATCCTTCGTGGGTCCGACGACTAAGATGGTTCGGTGATCATCTTGTCGTCATCTGAAAAAGTATACCTGGTTGAGCAGAATCTTATGTTACTCTCCTTTGTGGATTGTGTTGAACCATCCTATGTGGATTTACTATTTACTCTCCCTGGTGGTTTTGAGTCTTGCTTTCCTGTGTGGATCGAGTTGACCTTGAGCTCGAGAGCAGAGCTAGAAATGGGGACTTAGGTATATGTATGGGCATATACCTAAGTCGAGTCAGTTGTTTCTCCGTGGTTGCCCCTTTCTTTTGTGCTATATCCTTTGTGGATTTCGGGAGACCTCCGGGGGTCTCGGGGTCCTTACTGAGTAGTTTATACTCACCCCTGCACGGGCTTTGCCCGCACCTTGTTATGTTGGATGCAGACGACGGACAGCGCTGATCTCGGTTGGGGCGTGGAGCAGGACGGTACCTGGAGGCGGTCCACTGGGCGGGACGTGCTCAGAGCGGACGTGGGACCCGAGGAGCCTGGAGGCTATCTGTACCCACCCTTCAGGTGGGATTGCCAGTGGACGACACGAGGCCGCCATCTTTTCTTCAGTTGCTGTTCTTTACCTTTTCAGTTGTACTTTCAGTTGGGCTTGTATTCCGGCCCCCTTTACTTTTCTGCACTTGGTAGTTACTTTCCGCTTGCTGACTCTGTGGTGGTTGTTACTTATAAAGGCAATGCCTTCCCTGTTTACCGGGATTTTACGCCTTGGTGCTAGTCGCCAGCCCCTGGCCTATGGAAGGCGGGCTTGGGGTAGTCACGGCACGGGCCCCGAGGTCGGGTCGTGACAAATTGGTATCAGAGGTGGTCGGTTCTACCGCAGACTCTGATCGTCTTTTCTTTCTATATGAAGCAATAGTGTTTAGTGTATTGAGTGTGGTTATCAGTTCAGGGAGCCCAGTGTTGGTGCGGCGGCCGACGTATCCGTACACCAGGACCCTGACTCCTGATTTCCGACTTAATGCATGAAAACATTGATTGCGTGTGTGTTCCAAGTTTTCTTTGTGATTACTTGTGTCAGCTCACCGGGTATACTGATCTGCTTCATGAAAATCTCAAGTTTTCCTTGTGATTACTTGTGCCAGCTCACCAGGTATACTGTTCTGACTGTGGTGCTCTTGTTCTCCTTTTCAGGATGGCCCCGCGACGACAGCCAGCTAGGGTTCCGAGTGTAGGGCGCGACGGCAGCCCACCGAGCGACGAGGCCTCGGTGCAGGGCCCTTTGCCAGCAGTGGCACCGGCGGTAGCTTTACCCGCCGAGCCACCGATGCTACCAGTACCAGACGCTGACGATGCACGTCGCCTCAGGGCACTGCATGAGTTTCAGAGCCAGCGACCGCCCAGGTTTCGCGGTGAGGCGGACCCCCAGGCTGCCGAGGACTGGCTAGAGGCGGTGGTACGGATCTTTAGGCTAGTGAGGACACCAGCGGATCTCATGGTGATTCTCGCGGCGAGCCTCCTGCAGGCGGCGACAGGACGATGGTGGAGCTTGATGCTCCAGTTTCACGATGAGGCATCCTTGCTCTGGACGGACTTCGAGAGCCTCTTCCGCTCTGAGTTCATCCCGGCCACCCTCCGAGCGGTGCACATCCAGGAGCTTCTCCAGCTGCGCCAGGGCAGCATGACGGTCGCTCAGTACGCGACGAGGTTCACTGACCTATCTCGCTACTCGACCGACATGGTACGGGACCCCTTCTTCCGGGCCCGGACCTTCGAGCAGGGCTTGCGGCAGGAGATTCGGGCGTCGCTGATCTCCCTCAGCATTCCGACCCAGGTGGGAGTGCTGGAGCGAGCCCTCCTGATCGAGAGCTTCCTGGCAGAGCCTTCTTCAGCGGCGAGACCTAGCGCAGGGCGGCAGGTAGCTGAGTCTTCGGCAGCAGGTAGCCGACGGATGACTCTCGGGTCCAGGCAGACCAGACCCCCACGCAGACGGCCTCAGGACACCGGCTCAGCAGTGCGGGGCACACAGCGGAGTGCCAGCCTTCCGAGAGGCAGGCAGTGCTACTCCTGCGGCGGGCAGGGTCACATGGCTCGTGACTGCCCGACTCGCCGACCAGAGGAGCAGCAGACGGTGGAGGGGCCACCCTGGCAGAGGCAGAGGGTCGACCGTGGCGGTCCGCAGGGAGGAGGCGGACGAGGCAGAGGAGCTGGCCGAGCAGCGGGTGGTGGGCGACGCTTCCAGGCTCTACCCCCACCACCGCCAGGAGGGCCACCTCGACCACAGGGAGCTGGCGGGCAGGGACAGGCCCAGCTCCAGGAAGTGGAGGCCTACGACCCCGACATGCCAGAGATGATTCGAGGTACGATCTGTGTCTATTCCACCCTTGCTGCAGTACTTATAGACACAGGAGCGAGTCACTCTTTCATAGCCTCTGCCCTTGTTCGGAGCTCGGAGATTCCGACTGAGCCGTTGGCTCGATCCTTACGGCTAGAGATTCCTACGGGAGCAGACTCGACGATTACGCACTGGTGCCGGAAGTGTGAGCTTACTCTAGGAGGCGAGAGCTTCGGCTGGGATCTCCTTGTAGCGGCGTCGAGGCCTTACGACGTCATCTTGGGCATGGATTGGCTATCCACGGTTCATGCCCAGATCGACTGTTTTAGGCGCAAGGTGCGATGTGTTCGCACCGACGGGAGCAGGTTTACCTTCACCGGCGAGAAGGGAACCTTTGCAGCACAGGATGGACTTCCGCGGAGGAGAGTGCAGCCCATCTCTCATCAGTTGGCTAGCCTCATCCTAGGAGCAGTGGACGTGCGGAGTCCAGTTTTTCCTGCAGTGGTGGACCAGTACGTGGCCTTCTTTCCCGACGACGTTCCAGGGCTACCTCCTCGTAGAGAGGTAGACTTTTACATCGACTTGTACCCCGGGATAGCCCCGATATCTACTCCAGCATATCGGATGGCCCCCGCCGAGCTTCGAGAGCTGCGGGTACAGTTGGAGGACTTGCAGAGCAAGGGGTTTATCCGACCCAGTGTTTCACCCTGGGCTTCCCCGATTTTGTTCGCCAAGAAGGCGGACGGGAGCTTGCGACTGTGTGTCGACTATCGTCGCCTGAACCAGGTGACAGTAAGGAACAAGTATCCGCTGCCACGGATTGATGACCTCTTCGATCAGCTCAAGGGAGCGCGGTGGTTCTCGAAGATAGACCTCCGGTCAGGCTATCATCAGCTCAGAGTTCGAGACGAGGACGTGCAGAAGACGACCTTCAGGTGTCGGTATGGCCATTATGAGTTCTTGGTTATGCCGTTAGGCGTAACCAATGCTCCAGCAGTGTTCATGAGCCTCATGAACAGGATCTTCCAGCCATACCTCGACCGATTTGTCATGGTCTTCATTGACGACATTTTGGTATACTCGACGACTGAGGAGGAGCATGCCTACCACCTGCGAGTTGTGCTAGACACACTCCGAGAGCACCAACTTTTTGGAAAGCTCTCAAAATGCCAGTTCTGGTTACGTGAGGTCCATTTCTTGGGGCACGTCATCTCTGAGGCGGGAGTTGCAGTGGATCCCGTGAAGATCGAGGCAGTGCTAGCTTGGGAGCCACCCAGGAGCGTGACGGAGGTGCGGAGCTTCTTGGGCCTAGCCGGATACTATCGGAGATTTGTGCCAGACTTCTCCAGAGTTGCGGCACCACTCTCAGCCTTGACAAAGAAGGGGAAACCCTTTGTGTGGTCAGACATATGTCAGCAGAGCTTCCAGGAGCTGAGACAGAGATTGACCAGCGCACCTATCTTGAGGTTTCCTGAGGAGGGAGTTGGATACGTAGTTTACTGCGATGCATCAGGGACTGGACTCGGGTGCGTCCTGATGCAGGAGCGGGCCGTGATCGCCTATGGATCACGTCAGTTGAGGCCGCATGAGCAGAACTACGCCACTCATGACCTGGAGTTAGCAGCAGTGGTCTTCGCTCTGAAGACTTGGCGGCACTATCTGATGGGCGAGCGCTTCACAGTCTTTTCTGACCACCAGAGTCTCAGGTATATCTTCTCTCAGAAGGACCTGAACCTGAGACAGCGGAGATGGCTTGAGTTCCTCCAGGACTATGACTTTGAGATAGTCTATACTCCTGGGAAGGGGAACGTGGTAGCCGATGCCCTCAGCAGGAGGACGGGCATTCAGCTACTTGAGGAGGCGACGGAGCAGCTAGCCTCCTTACAGATATCCTTCGTGGATAGAGACGGAGTAGCCTCTCTTCAGTCTCTCACAGTCTCTCCTCCACTTCTACAGCGGGTCAGAGAGGCTCAGCGTGGGGACGCTGACTGTGAGACCCGGCGTGCACTGATATCCTCAGGTCAGGCGCCTGATGGTTTCTCCCTTGGAGCAGAGAACGACATCCTTTTCAGAGGACGTACCTTCGTACCAGTCGCTTTACGAGAGGAGGTGCTGAGAGAGTTTCACACTTCTCCCTTGGCGGTACATCCCGGAGCGGTGAAGATGTACCAGGATCTCAGTCGACAGCACTGGTGGCCGGGCATGAAGAAAGCTGTGGCAGAGTTCGTTTCACGATGCCTCACCTGCCAGTAGGTGAAGGCAGAGCATCAGGTACCAGCAGGCTTGGTACAGCCCTTGGAGGTCCCGGAGTGGAAGTGGGACGAGATATCTATGGACTTCGTGACTGGACTACCACGCACTTCCAGAGGTCACGACTCCATTTGGGTGATTGTCGACCGACTCACCAAGTCGGCACACTTCTTACCCATCAGAGAGCAGGGCTCAGTGGAGAGCTTGGGACGTCTTTACGTCCAGGAGATCGTACGGATTCACGGTGTGCCATCGTCTATCGTCTCCGATCGAGATGCTCGTTTCACTTCCCGGCTTTGGAAGGGGTTGTAGGAGGCGTTCGGGACGCGGCTCCATCTGAGCACAGCCTTCCACCCTCAGACGGATGGTCAGACGGAGAGGACCATACAGACACTCGAGGACATGCTCTGTGCATGTGTTCTCGACTTTGGTCGCAGCTGGGAGAACCACCTACCCTTGGTGGAGTTCGCGTACAACAACAGCTACCACTCCACCATCGGGATGGCACCATACGAGGCGTTGTACAGCAGACCCTGCAGATCACCGTTGTGCTGGACAGACCCTGGGGAGTCAGCACTCGTGGGACCAGAGATGGTCCGAGCCACGACAGAGAAGGTCCAGATCATCCAGGAGAGGATGAGGACAGCTCAGAGCCGGCAGAAGTCATATGCTGACAGGAGGCGGAGGCCACTAGAGTTCGAGGATAGCGACCACGTCTTTTTGCGTGTCTCACCTCGACGTGGTTTACGGAGATTTGGCCGAGGCGGCAAGTTGTCTCCACGCTTCATCGGGCCTTTCCAGGTCCTCAGCAGGATAGGAGAGGTGGCTTATCGCCTGGCTCTACCACCTCAGTTGCACCGGGTGCACGACGTCTTCCACGTGTCTCAGCTGAGGAGATACGTGCACGACCCGACGCACATCATCGACTTGGGGGAGCTGGATGTGGACGATGGGGTGACTTTTGCGGAGGTCCCAGTGGAGATCGAGGATCGACAGGAGTGGGTCCTACGTGGGCGGTCGATTCCTCTTGTGCGCGTCAAATGGCTGCACGGGAACCTCCAGGAGAGCACTTGGGAGCGGGAGGCTCAGATGCGTGCTCAGTACCCCCATTTGTTCCCCTAGTTTTTGATGTATCTTTACGGGGACGTAAAGCCCTGAGGTGGGAGTAATGTAAAGACCCGAAAATTTCAAGGAATTTTTTTTTCTTAATTTTCTTTGGAATTTTACAAGAGCGCAGCTTCAGACGGCACCTGATTCCGAGGCCCGGTGTGCCCGGAATCAATTTCCGAAGTTTGGCTCGGGTACGTTCAGTGAACGGACGAGCGGGTTTTTCTATCTTTTGAACCGGTGCCCGGAATCGAATTCTGAGGGCACCGATGAAATCGCACCGCCGGTATTTGCTTAGAGACGCCTCTTCCGGAGTTGCGTTTGCTCAACCGTGGTTTTAAAAATTTTGGGCTTTAAGTCGGAAATAAAATAAAGGTTGTGCGACAACTTTATTTTATTTCACTTAAGCCGCTTGGAAGCCACTTGAACTGAGTTAAAGCGGATATGGTGCTATCCGGAAATACCCTACCCCTTGGTAGGATATTTGTGAGGTGGGGCCCGCACGAGCCCCGCCGTTTCTTTCGCTAAGTAACGCACCCGCGAAAACCCGTCAAGTAACTGAAAAGTCAACCGACGCGTTTTCCTTAATTCTTAACAGACCATTTAATTGGGCGGTTTATTTCGTGAATTAAATGGGCTGTTTCATTCGTTGAATTAATTCAACGAATTTAATGGGTCGTTACTTACGCGTTTGCGTTCGTTGGCAAATTAATAAAATAGACAAACTTGTCTATTTTGGAGGATTGCTATCGTTGTGCGAATTCTCTGAGCCTCCACCCTCCTCGCGAAGAACGCGAAGAACGCCGGCGACCGGAATTCGACGAGCTCTACCCGCGACGTTCTTCGGCGACGCCTCTTCTTCCGCGGCCGATCCTCGTTCGACAACTAAGGTGAGAAACGGATCGTTTAATTCTCCCTTTTAATTTCAATGACAACGGATTTAATTAATTAAATCCGTTTGTTCAAGATCCGGAGATCGTCGGCGCGACGTTTTTCCCGCAGTGCGACGAACGTCTCTTCCGTGACGACGCGACGATCCCCTCCTTCCGCGACGAGCGATTCCGCGACGACCTCACGTCCGACGGCGACATCGAGGTAGGGATTTTTTTTTTCTTGGTGATTCGTTCCCGTGATCTAATTATTTTTAATTAAAGAACCAAACTTGAACAATTTTATTTTTGGATAAAATTGTGGCTGCCTTAATCCCTCCCGATGATTTTATGACTAACGCGGAGGGTGCGGGTCTAACGAACAAGACCCGGCAACCCTCCTCCGATCTTTTTGTTGTGCGGATTTGGCGGACGACGACGAACCGTGCGGCAGGGGCGATCCGTTGATCCCGCAGTGAAGATCGGCCCTCGGGAGGAGCTATGGCGCAGACGGGAGGCAAAACGGGCCACCGGAGCAACTCCGGCGGCCCGCGGAAGGCGGCGGCGGCGCCCGGCGCGCCGCCGTGGAGGAATCCGCGGCGACGGCGGCCGGTTCCGCGGCCGCGCGGAACCGGGGAGGGACGCGGCGGCCCGGCCGCGTCCGCGTGACAGGCCCCCCCCCCCCCCCCCGCGGGGCCGCGTTTTCCACCGAGCCGCGGGGGCGGCGCCCCGCGGCAGCCCTCTTCGGCCGCTCGGCCGAAGCCGAGCCGGCCGGTCCGGTCGGCCGGGCCGCGCCCAGGCCGGACCGGACCCGGCCGAGCCGGGTCGGGTCGACCCGGTTCGGGTCGACCCGATTCGGCCGACCAAGGGGTGGTTCGGGCAGGGTCGCCCCGGGCCCAGAACCCCCGTTTTCGGGCCCTCTTCGGTCTTTTGCCCATATCTTGGGCCTGAGACCTCCGATTGACGAACCGTCAGCGGCTACGCGATCCTTAGATCGAGAAGGTCTTTTCGATATATTACACTCAAGGTTTAGGAAGACTTTGGGTTCGGCCGGGTTGGTTCGTACGCGAAACCAACCGGGCCCTCGGAGCGGAAACGCTCATAACTCGAGCTGCGGACGTCCGATCGACGTACCGTCAGCTGTGGAGGTTTCCTCTAAGTGAGACGGAACTTTTGGCATACTCCGCCCGAGGATCGGACACAGGCGGAGTACGGTCGGGTTGGTTTTGCCCTAAAAACCAACCGGGCCCCTGGGACGAAAATGCCAATAACTCTCAGACCGGGCGTCCGATTGACGCGCCGTCTGTTGCGTTGAGATCCTGTTGTCGATACGGAACTTTTGGATACATCAACTTCGGACTACGTGTTAGTTGATGTATCAGCCTCTCGGCTCGTGGAGCGGACCCTCCTAAACGAGCTCGCTATGTGCGGGAACCCTAGCGCTGGCTGTGACTTCGACGACAAAGCAGAGATCCTCCGTGGGCTGCGACGACGACAGAGCAGAGATCCTTCGTGGACTGCGGCGACGACTGTGCAGAGATACTCAGTGGACTGCGTCGACTACTGCACTCAACAATCCTACGTGGATCAGTGCTACAGGTCCTGTGTGGGCCCGATCCTGTGTGGGTCATCACCTTACGGTTCTGTGTGAGCCTTGACTACAGGTCCTGTGTGGGCCCGATCCTGTGTGGGTCATCTCTTACGGTTCTGTGTGAGCCATTGCTACAGGTCCTGTGTGGGCCCGATCCTGTGTGGGTCATTGCCGAGGTTAGTACCTATCGATCCTTCGTGGGTCCGACGACTAAGATGGTTCGGTGATCATCTTGTCGTCATCTGAAAAAGTATACCTGGTTGAGCTGAATCTTATGTTACTCTCCTTTGTGGATTGTGTTGAACCATCCTATGTGGATTTACTATTTACTCTCCCTGGTGGTTTTGAGTCTTGCTTTCCTGTGTGGATCGAGTTGACCTTGAGCTCGAGAGCAGAGCTAGAAATGGGGACTTAGGTATATGTATGGGCATATACCTAAGTCGAGTCAGTTGTTTCTTCGTGGTTGCCCCTTTCTTTTGTGCTATATCCTTTGTGGATTTCGGGAGACCTCCGGGGGTCTTGGGGTCCTTACTGAGTAGTTTATACTCACCCCTGCACGGGCTTTGCCCGTACCTTGTTGTGTTGGATGCAGACGACAGACAGCGCTGATCTCGGTTGGGGCGTGGAGCAGGACGGTACCTGGAGGCGGTCCACTGGGCGGGACGTGCTCGGAGCGGACGTGGGACCCGAGGAGCCTGGAGGCTATCTGTACCCACCCTTCAGGTGGGATTGCCAGTGGACGACACGAGGCCGCCATATTTTCTTCAGTTGCTGTTCTTTACCTTTTCAGTTGTACTTTCAGTTGGGCTTGTATTCCGGCCCCCTTTACTTTTCTGCACTTGGTAGTTACTTTCCGCTTGCTGACTCTGTGGTGGTTGTTACTTATAAAGGCAATGCCTTCCCTGTTTACCGGGATTTTACGCCTTGGTGCTAGTCGCCAGCCCCTGGCCTATGGAAGGCGGGCTTGGGGTAGTCACGGCACGGGCCCCGAGGTCGGGTCGTGACAGGTTGGTTGGTCTGCTCAATGGGGGTTGGGTGCATGTTACATGTTCGATTCCAGCAAGACGCTTGAGTTTCTTTCCATTCGGGTGAGAGGCCTACATCAGAGGGGTGAGGGTAGACTGTTCAATCATGGGACAACATGTCCTGGCATGGGTGGGAAACCTAAGGGGGAGGGGGTGTCTTCTTGATTTTGGGTGAGGCATGGGTGGGTGACATAAGTGAGGGGGCATCAATTTTAGATAAATAAAAAACAAAAAAATTATATAAAAATTTTAAAAACTAATAATAATGAAAATTATCCATGTTTATATAAAATATCGCTAATTACTAACTCATTTACCTATACTTAAAAAAAATTGGTAAGTGATGTGTGTCTAAAATATAAACTTTTTTAAACATTCCTATTTTATGATGTTTAAAAATGTGGCCAATTGCCAATGTTTAAAAACATCGTTAATTGATCACATTTTAAAACATTTTTGATTAGAGAAATCATGTTTACCGACATTTTTTATAAGCATCAGTAATGACATTAGAGATGTTTAAAAATATCACTAACACAAAAATAAAACATCACTAAATTTCAAATTTCTTGTAATGTTGGGTGAAAAACTTGAGAAAAAATTAAGGTATTATTTGGAGAATAAAAATTTAACCGTAATTATGAAATTCTCAATCAAAATTTATCTAGTATTGAAGGAGATATTCAAGACACTAAACTGATGAAGACTTCATCTGGAGTAGTAGGCAATGTGGAGTTGATGGAATTAATCCAAGGGAGGTAGTACATTGATCCCTAAATTAATTTGTAAAGGCAGTTCACCTAGAAAAGAGTTACCATGATAGAAAATTATTATTTAACAACATTAGTAAAGCACATGGGTTCTAGTATTAATAAAAACTCATTGATGTATGCTCCTAGTATTATCCCTTAGTCGTAAAACAAGTAAAATTGTTGACTTCGAATTTAATTTTTGGCATTTTTTATTGAGGGGGATGTGTAAATGACTTCAATAATTTTAATGAGTTCCTACCAACATGGGAAAAATATCATAAGAATCAAAAAGAAAATTTGACACCTTAATTCATCCCTAGCCTCTTAGGGTGTATCAGGTTACGACATGTGGTATTTGTGTAGTGGTTACAAGAATTAGATATATCATTTGACACTCGGTATAGAAAACATGGTTAATGCTAAAGGGGTTCCTTTGTTTTGTGGAAGTATCTATCAAATTTGGAAGAAATGGATGAGATCACATATTCGATCACTTGGGATAGAAGTTCTATCTTACACTATTCATAGGATTCACGTCAGTAATGTGATAAGACAACCTATGATCAAAGCAGATAGGAAAATCTTTTTATGGGGATTCCAAATCACAAAATGCTCTAATTAGAGATCTATCATATCAAATCTATGTGAAAATTATGGGCTACACGATTTATAAGTCCATGTGGGAAAGATTTACAATATATATCAATGTGATATTATAGTTAAGAAGGCTAATCTACAACTCTTGTATAATAGATTTTTTTATTTTAAAATGTTTCTAGATGAAAATTCTAATAGTTTCTTCAACTAAATCACTAAAGTTGTGGGAGATAATTGAGGATTAGGTGAAGAAATTGATGATATTGATATTGAAAATAATATATTCTAGTGTCTTCCACCTATTTATAACACAAAGGCATCAAATCTTGATGAAATGGATCTTTTTAATTTTTCCCTTGATGATCTTATAAGCAGCTTAGTTCCCTATAAAATCAAGGTTAATCCAATAGTAATTTTAATCCATTTAAATAAGGATAATTATTTTAAATATATTGAGAAACTTGAAATCTTTAATGGTGGTGATGCAGGATAGTATGTGGATGATGAATTTCTCGCTCTAATATCTAGAAAATTCAAGAGGGGAAAGGATGGGTTCAAAGGGAAGTTGTCTTTAGCTTTTTTTGGTGTGGTAAAGCTTGGAATATTACAACAAGGTGCCCAAAAGTATATTATGATAATGAAAGTGAAGTATAAGTTATAAAGAATCCATGAAGAAGATTCCCATATAGTAGAGACTATAAAACTGGGAGTTCATCTGGGAATAAAATCAGAGGAAGAGATATGTGAGAAAAGAAGAAAATGATAATGAATACAGTCTAGAGGAAGTTGAAATAGGATTCAAATATGATATATAAGACTCTTTAATAGATACTACTGAGAAGGGAGAACTTGAACTGGAAAATTTAAATTAAACTAAAGTCCTAGTTGATCTCAAGGTGGAACTTGAGGGAGATCTTAAGGAGCTCAATCTACATAGGAAGAAAAATTAAAACATAAATGGAATGCTAAAATAATCCTCCAAATATGTGGAATGACACAAAGAAAATATTGAAAAGCTATAAGAAGAGTTACAAAATTAGTTTTCCAATCATATGAATTCAGAAGAAGCTATGAAATTTAAAATAAATATTGAATAGAATAAAATGGTCATCATTTATATTAATTATATCTTATAGTATAGAGATAAGAAGTTTGAGTCCCTTACCTAATAAATAAACTAAAATTAGAAGGTCAATCAAGTGATTCATAGAATAAGATACCCTTTAGAAGGTTCACCGATTGAAAATTGATGTAAAGTTTCAAGAGGGGATTTGAAGGTTTCAATAAAATTCTGAATGAATATAGACCCAAATTTTTTTATAAATTTGAAATCATTTATGATGTCAAGACACCAAAAGCATCAATAGTAACAGATCAAAACAAAGAAAAGTATAATTACATTTATTCTTGTGTCAAAATTAAAACATCTATTATGCTAACAAAGGTAGCACCTATAAAAGAAAATAATATGGTTTGAAATAATTACCAATCCTCGAGGGTCAACCAATAACAATTGTGATGTTTTAAAAATTCTTGGAACAAGTGGAGGAATGAAGGTGAGAAGATTTCCCCTCTTATGAAATGTTAGTTTTGTGTGTTTCATTGGAACAACAAATCATATTGTGAAGAGGTGAGAATTTATATGAAAAGGGATATTCTGGAAGTGAGCAAAGAATAATGAGTCCATATCCTTAATCAAATAGAAGAAATACTTTTTATGATTATTTATTTCATTATTATAACTTTGGGAATAAAGTCATAGATTATAGGAAACCAAGAAGTGGTGCCTACACCCAAAGTAGTTAGAGGAAATTAAATGTGAAGAAACCTGATAAGGTTGTATTAAAAAATTGATTCTTCCCATTAGAATAAGATAATGAATTTCACTATTATTCTTTTGTTTAATAGAAATAGGGAAGATAATATTTTACCTAAACTCAACTAGGAACCTCACAAAAAGAGAATAATAAGAGAGAGAAGGTAAATCTAGTTAAAATTGTTCTCAAAGATACAAATAACAACAACACCCGGATTTTGGATAGTGAGTGCTCTTCCCATATAACTGGGAATATGAATATTATGAAAAATATGAATGGAAGAGTTTATAGAACCATGAATTTTAGAAAAAATGGTTCCTTGAAGATCAAAGATAGTGGTAATACTTGGTTGAATAGAGATGAATCGAGTAAGATAGTGGTTCTCTATATGGACGATTAGAAACACAACCTTCTAATCGTGATTCAACTCTCTGACTCAAAACTTAAGGTGAGATTTAATTAGAAGAGGTTTGTAATAAAAGGAAATGTTGAGAATTTATTAATGAAAGGATAAATGGTGGATGGGAATCTATATCTGGTGGATATCAAAGAAAATAATTGTGTATTAACTATTGAGGAGGAGAATGTCTTGTAGAATAAAATACATGACCACATTCACCAACAGAGTATGGGGAACTTATCCAAACTAAAAATAAATTATTAATATTCCTAATCTAGAGTGAGATCATGAAAATACATGTGATGCATTCATGTGAGGATAGATAGTTTGAAATATATTCCAGTAGAAGAAGAAAAGGGAATCTAAAATTGTCAACTTGGTTTATATTGATCCATATGGCCTAATGAATATATCAAACACCTATGGTGAATAGTATGTCATTATTTTTATTGATTATTTTAGTAGAGTGAATTTCATTATATTCATGTAGAGTATTAGGGAAGTGATAGACTGCATGATTAAGTATAAGAGAAGACTGGAAAATGATACGAGACACAAAATCAAGATCTTATGTTATAAAAATGGAATAGAATACACATCCATTGAATTTGAAAGACAACTTTAGAAGCATAGTATTAAGAATGAGGTATACTCTGTAAGAAATCCATAATATAATGGAGTTATAGAAAGAATAAACTATTAATTGAATAATATGGCTAAAAGAATGCTCATTTAAAGTGGGTATTTCACCATTACTGGAATGAAGCGGTTCAATTTGTATTGTACACTAAAAACTAGATAGTACTGAGTCCTGGGGAAGAAATAACACCTTATGAAATTTCTAACTGAAGGAAGTCCTCACTAAAACACTTTAAAATTTTTGAAATAAATTGTTACATTTGAAACAAATGAAATCAATGGAAGTATGGTGATACTGTATGTGAAGGATTATTTTTAGGATACTCAACAAATAATAAGACCTATAAATTCTTTAAAAAGGGTGGATAAAATATTCTAAAGTAATGAAATCCAATTCATTGAATAAAATTATGTAAAGTGTTTGTTATAGTGGAACACTCAAGAGGGGGGTAAATTTTGTTTCTAATAAAAAATTTCTATTAAAAAAAGTAAAAACTTCAATCCCCTAATTTTATAAAAACACCCATCTGAATAAAATAGTATAGTTATATAATTTGATATTTCATATATATTCACAATAGTTTGAATAGAACTCAGTTAGAAACATGTTTGAAAGCACTTTATAAATTTTAAAACTAATTTACAAGTATCATAAACAGTATATAACACACTTGTTAAATCCAACTATCAAAGTAGAGTTTTTTATAGTTTTAAAAAACATAAACCATTTAAATTTATAATAATGAAAAAAAATCTATAAGTTACATAGATGAAATAAACAACGCATTTATTCTCAAGTCGATACTTAATCCCTTCCACTTGGTAATCACCTACATCCGATTAGTTTATTATATAGAAAACTGATCAAAAACTTGGATCATATTTTACAAAAAATTATACTAATACAATCCAAGATAAAATATTCTTCCATAATTTTACAAGGGAGGAAACATAAACAGGTCACACATGACCTCTTATACAGTTATACATGGGAGTATAAATGAAAAAATTTGGAAGAGAGTGTTAATTACTATCTATTTTAGTACAAAAGAATGTGTATATAAATAAATAGGGTAAACAAAAAATCTCATAAAAAATACTAAAACAAAATAGAAATAAATGAGATATGTGAAAATTTAGTTCTAATCAATCTGATCAACTTCAGTTTTTCAAATGTCTTTGAAAGTTTCCATATGAATATTTAAACTATATTTCATAGAAATATAGGAAAACAGAGTGTTTTGGTAGTCTGTAAAAATCTCCACTCTCAGTCAGTCTGTTAATTAGTGTTCACCCACACACATGTGTATCAATGATTATATTAATACTAGCATATGTGAGTTTTTTTAACTATTCCCATACAAATTATCCTAGTGCTTAAGGGAGCTCATTTGAATTTATAGTTCTCTATGTGTAATATTCCATTGTAGGAAAATGAAAATAAAAGAATTTGAATCATCAAACTAAGAGATGGATTTGGAAAGGTATGAATTTTTATTTAATACATCTATGGATTTTTTTAAGAATAATCACTCTTAAATCCATGTGTTGTTTAATTTCTTTGAATGCTTAAACTAGCCATTGGAGAATTATTTTTTAAATTAATTATGGATAGATATGGAACTAGATATGGTAGTGCATCCTCTTGGAGGAAGATCTTCTTGACAGTAGATACTCTTGGTGATAGATCCTCTCAGTGGTAGGTCCTTTTGGCAGTATTAGTAGCACATTGTAGTTGTAAAAGTATCATTTGATGGTAGATTTACTTAGAAATATATATGTACATGGGTATATTGTTTTGAATAATGGTAGATATTTTGAACTGGTTTAGATCTTTTGAACTAATGGTAGATCCCCTTGATTGTAGACCCACTGGAAGAATCACTATTCATACTAATAGTAGATACTGGTGGTAGATGCATGACCTGAATGTAGATACATTTTAACTAAGGGTGGATGGTTGTAGTGTATCAACACTTATCTATTTTTATGATTTTTACTAGAAAACATTTAACTATCATAAAACATGAAACTTATTATAAACAAAAAAAATATGATTTGAGATCATTAAAATAAGGAGTTTATTCAACTAATCCAACAATCTCACCCTTCTTAATGATCACAAATTATGGAATTCATAATCATACAAAGATATTTAACATATGAATAAAGTGAATACAATATTATTAATAGTCAAAGTTCATATGAAATACATGTCCCTTATTCATGCTTATACCATATGATTTCTCATTTCAACCATGTCATACATATTTTATACCCATTTTGGGATTATCAAAAATATAGAGATAATGAATAAAACAAAAGAAGACACAAGTATGAATAAATAGATATAATTTCCATTAAACATTACACTTCATACAATACATTAGAAAAGGGAAAACAAAGATACAATCCCTATAATTTCATAATAATAATCTGAAGAAGTATCATTAGTCAAGGTATAGGTAGGTGCCACTAGTTTAATGAATTTAGTAGCAATAGGAGGAGCTGGTGGAGGAGGAGGTGTAGGAAGCCTGAATACTATATAAGATGCAAAAGGCCTGAGGTGCCTCCCTACTTCAATAAGGGTGAGTCCAAATAGACTAACTTTAATAGAATTGGTCAGAAAGGGTGTTGATTAAGTTTTGGAAGGGGATCCAGTCATAGGAATTGTCATAGGGGAAATTAAAATAGTCCTAGTGGTTAGAGAAACATTTTCATCAACTCCAAAAAATGGTAATCACCCTACCACCATGCTTCATATCTCTAAAAATGTTTATCTTTTATTCCATAAAAAAATATTGAGAAGGGGAGAAAAAGTATTCAACTGGTTCACTTGCTCCTTGAATACCCTAGTAAAAATAGGTATTATCAGGTTCTTAGCTAAAAAAGTTAAGTGATAATTGATTTCATTCTTGGTGAAAATCCTAAAAAGATAACATTTGATATCCTTAGTGATTGTTATTCTATAACTCCTAGCCTCATTCAAGAATTATCAAACTAGCTTATAAATGTGATTACCATGAGATTTGATTTACCAAAGCTCATCCTCGTGATATGTAGATAGATCACTAACCATATCTTGCATCTCCTCTCTCTCAATAGATCTGATTGAATCATCATCAATAAAAGTAGGTGTAGTGGGAGGTGTAGCTCTGGAAGAAGAAGAGTTAGGAGTAAAAAAAGACTTTGGCCTCTCCAAAAGAGATAGATCTTTCCTTTTAAAAAAATCACTCATGTCCTCTATAGAATATTGAATGGAATTCATTGGTTTTACTAACCACTTGCTCTCTATTTCGATTATTTAAGAGAGTTTTGGGTTAGATATGAGTAATTACTAAAGAAACTGTCATCCTAGTTTTAGATTCACTTAGATTTGTATCCTAGATAGATGAGGTCCTAATAATCCCATTGAGATTTGGTAAAAAACTTAATTAAAGGAATCGATATCACATCTTGTTAGATAAATGGGATATATAGGAGAAGGAGGATGTGAATACCTCTCTAAACTATGTATTTCATCATCCTCCTAACCAATTTCCACGTCATGACCACCATAAGGAAATGGTTCCAAAAGTTGTTCCTCATCAATATAATATACAAAATACCCCTCAAGATCTTGATAAGAGACTAAGATGGTAGGTCCACCATACTCAGGTGGACTACCCTGATCATAATCATCACCATCACTATCATCTTCAGAGTCAAAATATTCCAAACCAAGAAAAGAAGACCCTAGGGACTTCTCACCCTTATATGGTGCATCACACTCATCTCTATCTAAGGAAACTAGCTCAACATAGATTTCAGGGGGCTAGCCTTATGAAGAAACTAGTTCAACTCTATTTACAAATTCTTGAATTACTGAAATGGGTGGGAAAATACCCTTTCATTATCTACTGGTAGGCCTAATAAACTCAGTCACAGTTTGATAAGGATTTTACTTCTCATATTCATCTCCACCATCAGAAAAATATTTCAAATTATAAAATAATACAATCGCATCTTATGAACTCTATAAAGTAGATTTCTCAAAACGAGCACCATTAGTGACTTTAGTATCCTATTTTTCACCTTCAACTTCCCGTATTATTTCTTTATCAAAAATATAGAGAGGTGGACTATCATATCAATATAATATATTTGGACTCATAATAACATCTGTATCACTCCCCTATTCCACTGAAACATCATCTGACTCCTCTACTTCATCTGGAATTTACTTTTATTGTAAGATTGAATCAACAATATCTACATCTTCTTCTAAAGAGTTCTCCACCACTTCATCTAGCTCCAATCTGGGGTCAACTAAGTCTCTTAGTCATAAAGGGTTTTCAACTGGATTAAACTTCTCGAAAAATTTACCATTATCCACAACCCATATTTTAAACAATCAATTACAATTGAGTTATATTCTCTTACATGTGGATTTTTAAGGAAAAAACAATCACAAATTAATTCCACTTCCTCCCCTTAAAGAATAAGGCCAATTTTTTCTAAAAGAGAAGAGATTTTTTTGGATAATTAGGGGAATTTGATCTTGAGGAAGGATTACATAATTACATAATGTGTAACATTAAATATATACAAAGATTAATAGTATCATATTTTCATAAGAAATAACAAGAAAATATCTTGATACATCATGACATTGGAATCCCCTTTACTGGGACATAATATATGATGAATGAACTTAAACAACGATGGGCATTCTCCATCTAACTCCACTACAACAGGCCTTCGAATATATGAATTTATAATCAAATCAAGAAGAACATCCTCAATCATGAAGTTTTCATGTTTTATGGGAAAGTATCCTTCATAATCCTCATATAAACCTTGATGAGGAACTTTTAGACATTTATCCCATTGATTTAAAGATACAACTTGATCTTTTCTATCCACCATTTTCTTATAACATCATTATTTTACTTAAAATGATAATTGGAATAGAGGTATGAATCATGAACCATCCTTGGGTAGAATTTCCTATAATTCCTCAAAAAACATTCAAGTCATCCTTGTTCCTGGATCACTTTACAAAATATTGACTTACTCAAAGACAGATAATTAGTATCAACTTCCTTTTCAGTGAATACTACTTAAGAAGCAAACTAAGGGTTCTTTAGTTCTACAGGCCGAACTGATTATCCTCTAGGTTTATTTGAGGTATGTGACTCATTAGGTTAATCCCCAAGTAACTTAACTCTCACCATTTTTTAATGAGTTCGATGGGTTGAAATTTTAAGGTAGGGGTCATGGGATGAGAGAGAAGATAAAGGTTTCAAAGGGAATGCATGAGAGATATTTTAACTTCAAAACCAAAATTGAGTAATTTCATTATTTAGGTATTTGAGAATAAAATCTAAATAAATAATAATAATAAAGTCTAAAAAATACAATAAATTAAATGAAAAGAAAATAGAATAAGTAGCATTTGGAATGGTAGATCCAATGATATATTCCAATGGTATTATAACCATGGTAACATAACCAATAGTTGGAAATACAATGGTATATCATCCAATGGAAGATCATCCACATTATATTTTCTATGGTAGATAAGACAAGGTATATTATCCATGGTTAGTAATCATGGTTGAATGTCTAACAGTAGATTCTTACAGTAGTACCGATTTTTCAATTTTTTTCTACCAGAAACAAAATAAACTAGAAAAAAAAAGACTGAGAAAAATCTATCATTCCAATTTCATGTATGATATAGCTCATTATCTAAAAAATAAAAGGATTTGTATATATGTTAATAATATGATGTTCAGTTTTAATGAATTCAAGAATTGTATCACTACTTTTAAAATGTTTTCTCAAAAAATGATGTCATATATCAATGTGAATTGTTGTAAAATTTCACAATAGATTATTAGAAATGTCTATAGCAACTATATTATCAGAATTAATATGGAATTGTCAAAATTGATATCCGTAGTCTTGAAATGTGTTTTCCAACTATAAAATTTGTGCATAATAACTACCTGTAACTATTTACTCAGCTTCGATAATGAATAGTGACACAAAGTTCCACTTTTTACTACACCAAGAAACTAGAGACTTTTCCAAAAAGTGACATGTTCTATAACTAATTTTTTTATCTAACATACAACTACCAAAATATTCATCTGAATAAATCACAGAGTCAAATACCTTTCCCCTAGAATAGAACAATCTAAAATTTCTTATATTTTTGAGGTATTTAAAAATTCTTTTCACAATAATTAAATATGATTATGTTATGTTTTAATGAAAATTGGAACATATACACACACTAAACATTATATCAGGTCTTCTGGTAGTTAAGTAAATTAAAATTTAAAATATACATCTGTAAGTGGTTTGATCAACTGCTTTCTCAGTTTCATCAAAATCCAATTTACATTTTACACTCAGGGAAATATCACTAACTTTAGTAATATCCATAATAAACCATTTTAAAACATATTTAGTGTACTTGATTTTATTTAAAATAAATAATTCCTTATTCTAAAAAATCTAAAAACCAAGGGAGAATTTTAACTCACCCACCAAACTCATTTCAAAATCATTTTTCATTATTTTTGAAAATTTAGTACACAAGGAATTTATTCAAGATTCAAAGATAATATCATCAACATATATTGGTACTACTAAAACAACTTTTGATATTCTATTAATAAATAAATTTGGGTTAGTTATTCCTTTATTAAAACCTTTAAAAATCAAAAAATATTTGAGTCTATCATACCAAACTATGGGATATTTCTTTAAACCATAAAAATCTTTTTTTTAATTTAAAAACATGATTTAGAAAGTGTGGGTTTTGAAATCTTGGTAGCTGTTCCACAAAAAAATCTGCAACTATATAAATATTTAATAATGCACTTTTGACATATATTTGATATATTTTTAAATAAAAAATGTGTTGCATAGGAAAGAAACATTCTGTTGGATTCAATTATAGCCATTGGTGTAAAGGTTTCCTCTTATTAAATAAATTCCTCATGACTACATCCTTATGCAACCTATATTTATTTATTTCTAATTATATTACCTGATTCATAAACATTGTTTCTAAACACCCATTTAGTACTAATAGTTAGGTAGACCTTGGGTCTTTCAACTAGTTTATAGACTTTATTTATTTCAAAATGATTCATCTCTTAACATATTTCCATTACATAAAATTCATTATTTATTGATTCTATGATGATATTAGGTTCAATAAGTGACAATAAATATTTATGTTCAACTTGTTTTCTAAGATAATCTCTAGTTTTTGTTCTTTTATTTAGGTCTCCTACAACAACATCTTACGGATAGTCTCAATGAATTCTAATAGCTCTAGGAATAGAAGTATGTGATACTTCATTTTCATCTACAGGTTTAAGTTCAAAAAGTTCTTTACTAGGTGATTTTTATATAGGTTTCACATAATTTTATTAGCTTTAGCATTGATATTAAAATTTTAAATATCATCCTCTATATTTTTAAGGGAGTTTTAGGTTTATGTGGATCTATCTCTTAAACTTTTACATGTATAGATGATTTCCTCAATATTAGTCCTTTTGTTAAATACTCTATATGATTTACAAGTTATTGAATATCCAAGGAAAATTCATTTACAACTTTTTGATGAAATCTTTTCTAAATTATCCTTTGTAATGATTAAAAATAATTTACTAACAAAGGCTCTAAAGTAATTAACTTTTTATTTTCTACAATCACAAAACTCATATGGAGTCTTCATTAATAGTGGTATTATTAGAACTCTATTAATAAAATAATAATCTATATTTGCATCCTATTCCCAATAATAAATAGGTAAATCATATTCATTGAGCATATTCTATGAAATTTTTTGAGGGGTTCTATTTCTTCTCTCAACTACAACATTCTGTTGTGGCGTACTAGGAGTCAAAAGGCTGTGACTATATCCATGTTTTGAGTATAGTGATTCAAAATCATGATTTTAAAACTCACCGCTATGAATACTTATTAAGGTCCTAATTATAACTCCACTAAGATTCTATACATATTTTTCATACTTGAAAAAATAAGAATAAGATTCACTTTTGTGATAAAAAAATAACCAAGTGTATCTAGAAAATCCATCTACTATAACATAAGCACCATGATTACCATTTAAAATATAAACTCAAGAAGGTCCTAAAATTTCCATGGGAACCAACTCTAGGGGTTGAGAAATTGAAACTTCCTTCTTGGGTTTGAAAGATATCTATATCCATTTTTGACATGGGTTAAAGACTTTTTCTATTGGAAAATCTAGTTTAGAGATATCTTAGACTAAAACTTTCCTAGTTAGCTTTATAAGTGAGTGAAGGTTACAATGGCCTAGTATCATATTCCAAATACAAGATTATTTATGAAATGTACTTAAATAATTGATATTTTGTGAAAATAAATAATTTAAATCAATAGCATAAACATTATCATTTCAAAAATTAATAAAAATTAAAACATGTTTATAATCATAAACTTTACAAGAATTATTCTAAAATTAAACATGGTAACTACCATCATATAACCATGATATTCTATGTATATTAAATTTAAATCCATATATAAATAAAACATTAGAAATTAAAATAGTACTATAGTTTCTAATTTGAACAAGTCCAATTATTTTTCCTTTGGCATTTTCATAAAAAGTGACATGTCCACCATCAACTTTGATAAGGTTCTTAAAGATTGAGTAATCCTTAGTCATATATTTAAAACATCCACTATCCAGATACCATAAGTTATTTCTCGTACTTTTGAAGCAGTTTTCCTATAGTAAAAATTAAACCAAAAATGATTTTGGTACCCATATTTTCTTGGCTCTAGAAATAATAGTAAATAGAGATTTAGGAGTACATGAATATTTAACTGGTTTACTATAATAATACCATAGAATCTCAGAAATAAAAAACCTTATTAGGTTTATAGGGGTAAGTGGTTTTTATAGATTTGGATGAATGAAAACTAGGTATGATCCTATTCTTATGAATCATTTTCTGTCCAAGGTGCAAACCAATTATAGTAGTATATTTAGGAGTGGTTTTATTACAAACCATCTCGGTTAATGTTTTTCTACCATTCATAAATATATCTATATCTTTATTTAATTTATCATCATAAAATTTATGCTCATTATTTTCTTTAACAGTTGATAATTCTTATCATTCTTTACAGAAAAATCAATTTTAAATTGAGCACACATAGAATGTTTCTTCTTTATGATTTTATATTTATGTTTCAGTTAAATAAATGTCTCTACCATCATATTACAATAATCAATCAAATCATTACTTGACATATTTTCTTCATCATTTTAATTTTTAAAAGGATTTGGAATATGTTCAGGAGATGAACGAAAAATATTCGATACCGCATATATGTTTTTAATGAAACACATATTGTCTTTGTCATTTATATCAATTATGATTTAATCTAAATCATTTGAGTTGTACTTAGTGGCACTCTATGTGGCTTCCATAGACTTTTTATATCTTTTAACTTTTCATTATACTTTTTATTATATATAAATTTTGGATAATCAACTTTGATGTGTCCTTTAATTTTACACTCATAGAAGTTTATCTCATTTGTGGAATCATATTTTTCCACTCTTTTTTATATTTACTTTGTTTTTATAATTACCTATATAATTTTATTTCTTGAATAATTACATCTTCTTGCAGTAATTCTGGGATCTTCTGGCTAAATGATAAATTTTCACATCATTATCGGTAGGTGATTCCTAATCACTGGAACTTTCATATCTAGTATTTTATTTTTTCTTTGGGTGGTAAGTCTTTAATGATACCAAATTACTCATTAGTTCATATTCCTATATATTTAATTTTAATTCCTATTTGTACATCATGAGTTTTCGAATGACTTTATTCACTACTAATAACTATTTTCTCATGATTATTTGCTTGAAATTGATGTTCCTCTCTATCTTTCAGGTAAACATCTCAACAAGCACATCACTTGATCCTTGTCAGCAATTGTATTTCCATGTTCATGTATGGTGTTGAATATTTCATTTAACCTAATATACATATCATAAATGGATTTATCCTGCTCTATTTTGAATATATAATATTTAATAGTGTAAGTATTTAAACGCATTTATTTTACGTTTTAGGTTCCCTAGTGAGATATAGAAAGAGTACTCAAAATCTAAAAATGAGTTGAACATGAAGATATTATATTAAATTTATCTTCACCAAAAGGAAAGTATAAAACATTCATGGATTTAAAATTACAATCATACGCTACCGTAGTTCCCTCAATTAACCAGATCTATTAGCTTTTGGTTTTTAATATTTATCTTTAATAATAGTCCATTTCATGACCCATCCCAGAGGGGCCCATTCCACGAATCCCCAAGCCTGCCTCCAATATGTTAGGGACTAGAAACTAGTACCGAATAGGAATATCAATAACATGGGAGTCATTTCCTTATCACCTGTACACACACACACATCACCAAGCCCAAAAATTATGAAATGTAAAAACACTAAGTAAAAAATGCATGCAAACCACTATAATACACAACTGAAGTACAACGGTAAAATTTCAAGAAAGTAAAAAAGGGATAGAATACAAGCCAACCAAAAATAAAGTCTATAAATTAGTTCCTAAAACTTGTCTATAGAAAAACCTACCTGAAGGAAAGGTATTAGGGCTACTGTCTAAAGTCATAGGGATACTACGGTTTGTCTGATCTCACAAAGCTCCATCCAGTCCTGGTCTGCCCTGGACACTGTCAAAAGGTCGCTCATCTTCACAAGACAGGACATGTGTGGGAAAAACTCATTCATGGGTGAGTATAATAATACTCAATAGGACACCCCACAACCAAAAATCAATACAAAAAGAGAGAGATATAGTAACCTATACACAAGTATAGGTCTACAGAACATATAAAAAGAATATTCAAATATACTCAAACCATACCAAATAGCCTTGGATAACTCATTACCAATGCATACCAACCCTAGGGATTCAGATCAAAGATTCCATGAAGCACACATCTAGGAGAACACACTCTTGAGTCTGATATCACTGGTGACGTCCATATGAGAAGTATTGTTTTTCAAGAACTGTCATGAGAGAGATGCATATAAATATCTAAATAGATATGATACATCAGATTAGGATCACAACCATGGCCATAGGGTGATACCAACAACTCGGTATAGATTAACCTGCTAAGTAGAGGATCAATGCCCGGTGAAGTTGGTCACTTCAATACCAAAGACTCTACCTAGGGAATGAAAAAAAATAGAGGATCCACTATGGGCCTCTCGAGAGATTCCAAAAACTCTATCCTATAAATCCTACTGAAGGTACCATACTCCTGTGAGTAAGAAACGATACCTAAAAAACATTGGGGAATTGATAAAGGTAACGAACCCTAATGAAACTCATCCAAGATATAGTGGATGAGGGAATCAATTAAAGTAGAAAATAGAGGGTGCATAGTGAGTAGTATTCACACCCTCCATACCCCATGACCCCAGGTATTTTCCATGTAAACATCCCATGACACTGAAAATATATCCAAGTTAAAACCCACCATCATTCTCATAAGGACTATCTCGACTCAAGGGTCCCAAATCCACTAACGGCGTGTCAAATGAACACTCCATTTCAAAGATATGGTTGTTTTAGTGAAACTGTCTGACCCAGGTCTGTTCTGAGTCCAACCTGACCATCTAGAAGACCCAACCCGATCCAGATTGACTACCTTGGTCTTGCCTACATTCACGCGGACCGGCTCACCTTCCACACGTGGTCCGCCCTGACCGCATACCCCTGGTATAGCAGTTCTGCATTGTGTCCCATGCAGTCAGTCCACCACATCTGTACACACCCTGCGGGATCCACCTTCCCGCAGCCTCACTTACTTCACAATCCCCTATCCGCAGCCACCTGTCATGGTCTACATATTTTGTCCCCCCTATCTCCCACGTGGCCCCCGCCAGGACACATTTCGCCTCTACTGTCAGCCTGGACCGGCACCCTAGTCCCACGTTGTCGCTTGCCTAGACTGACCAAAGTCAATTCCCCTTCTGTCTCTATGCATTGCCTCCTATACCACCATTCACCACCATCTCAGGAAAATCATGTTGCACCATTTCCATCACACCTTTTTTACATCTTTCTGAACTTGGATCCATAGATTTGGATCATTATGATATGAATCGGGGCGTTCATTGATCGATCATTCATATAGGTGTTTCAATGCATGCAGAATGTACAAATAATTCCAAAAAATGGGGAGAGAATAAATGAAAAATAATTATCAAAAAATGGATATTGGTCTTTGTTTGTGTTGGCCTCGAGTCTTCTTTGTTTGAAGGGAAATGAAGATGAATTTAATAAATCTCCCAAAAACAAACCCAACAATTTAATACTCATCCTTCAACGATCAATCTATGGATCAATCTCTTTGTGGGTTGATTATTGTTCATCGTGAGATATAAAGAATGAGGAAAAACAACAATGAAACAACTACCCTACCTCATTGGGTTCAAACACTGACAAAGAATGAAGTTGTGCCATGATCATTGGCTAGATCCTTTGATTTCCCCATGCACTGATCGTCGATCCATGATCCATTTGTTTTTCAACAAGGTAAAATCCTATAACCTCTCCCTAGTGAATCTTAGGCATTCCCAGGGTTGTGCAGCTAACCTTGTGATTTCTGTATAAGGATTATTTTCCACTACACCAAATAAAATATTTTTATTAAAATATTTTTATTCTCGTTACATCCATAAACTACTTTTCACATCCAACCAGCGCTAGTCTATTTTAGGCCTCACCTAATGTAAATTCACTTCTATGAATGTAATGGTTCCCTTAGATTTCTAATTCAGACATCTATTTAGAAGTTATTCCACTTTTTCAGGAAAACTGCTCATGCGTGCTATTTAAAATTTAATATTTTTTCAGCATTTATTCTGAGCACACAGGGCCTCTGAATCTCAAGTCATCTCAGTGTCTGGTCTTGAAATGATTCCATATAAAATTTAAAATAATACATGGAAAAATATAGGACATTAAATTCTCCCCACCTTAGGTATTTATGTCCTTGAAAAGAAAAAAAAAGAAGGATACTAAAAAAGATGTGGGTACTGCGCACGAATCTGAGCCTCCTACTCTCATGTTCTCTCCAAGAGATTCTTGTGATTCTACTAGACAAAAACCAAGGTAATATCTCAACCATGAAGGATACCATCCTACTGATCCTCGATCTCCACTAGGTACTCAACAAAAGTCACCTCATCCTCGATGTCCAGATCACCTGAGTCGATGATGTGTGATGGGCCATGCACGTACCTCCTCAGCTATGACATGTGGAACATGTCAAGTACCTGGTGTAACTTTGAGGGTAGAGCTAGGTGGTACTCCACATCGCTAACTCTATATAGTATCTGAAAAGGGTTGTTGAACCACAGATATAACTTGTTGCCCCGACCAAATCTCTATAACCGATGTCGAGGTGAGACCCAAAGGGACACATCGTCAACCTCATTAAACTCCAAAGGTCTCTGTATCCTATAGGCATATGACTAAGGCTATCTCTGCATAGTCTTCATCATCTCCTAGATGATCTACACCTTCTAATTAGTAGATCACACCAACTATGGTCCCATGAGTGCTGACTCTCCTAGGTCAGTCCAACAAAATGGTGACCTATAGGGTTGACCATAAAAAGCCTCAAATGGTGACATACTATTGGTTGAATGGTATTTGTTGTTGTGTGAAAACTCCACCAATGGTAGGTGATCCTCCCAAATAAGACTAAAGTCCAAGATGTTGGACCACAGTACGTCTTCCAAAACTTTAATAGTTCTCTCTGTCTGTCCATCCATCTAGGGATGAAATGTCGGTCTAAAGTGTAACTGAGTCCCAAATGTCTCCTAAAATCCCTTCCACAATTTTGATGTGAAACGAGCATCGTGATCTGAAAAAATAATTGATGGAACTCCATGAAGCTGAACTATCTCCTCCATATAGAGGCTTCACAATCCCTCTACTGAACTCTACTCCTGGATAGGTAGGAAGTGGGCCGACTTGGTGAGTCATTCAATGATCACCTAGATGGTATCAAGTCCCCTGGACATGTGTGGTAAAAACATAACAATGTCAATAAATATCTCATACCACTTCAACTCCGGAACCTCAAGGGGTTTAGTTAAAACTCTTGGAACATGGTGCTCAGCCTTTACCTACTGGAATATAAGGCATTGAGAAATAAACTCTACCACTTAATTCTTCATCCCTGGACCCCAAAAGTGACGTTGGAGGTCCTGGTACATCTTTGTCACACTAGGATTCAGAAAAAAAATGAGATGTGTGAAAATCCCTCAAAACCTCCTCCCTTAATCCCACTGGTACAATTTTCCATCCTCTTAAAAGAACAACATCCTCCCCACCTTTTGAATGTCCATCAGAAGCATGCCCTGAGGATAACTGATCATGTAGAGTCTTGTAGTTGGTATCCCCAAGTTGTACCTCCATACATCATTGTAATAGTGTAGAGGTAATAAATATTGACTGGAGGTAATCTCCCTCATATCTATCCACAAAGGATAACAACAATGAGGCCAATTACTTTGACACATAGTCCAACAACTATGAACTCGATCTCCTGCTGATAGCATTTGACACCACGTTCCCCTTACCAGGAGTATAGATGATCTCAAAGTAATAATCCTAGAAAAAATATAGCCACCGCCTCTATCTCAAGTTTAGATCCTTTTGATAGAATATATACTTGAGACTCTTGTGATCAGAGTAGACGATAAACCACTAACCCATCGGGTAGTGTCTCCACATCTTCAATGCGAACACTACCACTGAAATCTCAAAATTGTGGGTTGCATATTTTTTCTCACGTGGTCTCAATGGGAATAAACCATATGAAATCACTTATTTCCTATTAATAAAGACACAACCATGTTTGGTCCCCTATGCATCACGGAACACTTCATAATAAACACCCTCCTCTAAAAATCTCAAGATCGGAGTGCTCATCAAACTCTACATCAACTGCTGAAAGGCCTATTGAAACTTCTCCATTCACATGAATTGATTCCCCTTTTGGGTCAAATATTTCATGGATGATGATATCTTATTGAAATCAGGTATGAATATCCAATAATATCTTTCCAACCCAAGAAATATTCTTACCTCAATCATGCTCCTGGGTGGCTTCCATGAAAACATTGCCTCAACCTTGGTTGGGTCCACTGCCACTTGATCTTTAGAGATAACATGTCCCAGAAAGTGGACCACCTGAATCTAGAACTGGAACTTTGAATTTTTCCCATAAATCTATTAATTTCAGAGTACATCTAAACCATCCTTATATGTCTCGTGTGCTCCTCTTTAGACATTGAGTACACAAGGATATCATCGATGAAGACCACCACGAACCAATCTAAGTATGGCTAGAAGATCCGGTTCATGAGTCCCAATAACGCTACAGAGGAATTTGTCACACAAAATGGCATTACCAAGTACTCATAATGAACGTAGTGGTATCTGTAAGTTTTCATCGGTATATACTTATCCTGTACTCGTAGCTGGTGATAGCCTGATCTAAGTTCAACCTTCGAGAACCATCATACCACTCTCAACTAGTTGAGGAGGTCATTGATACTTGGTAGTGAATACTTTTTCTTCACATCCACCTGGTTCAGGCATCAATAGTCCAAAAACAACATAAAGATCTCATCTGCCTTTCTTGAAAACAACACCGGGGCCGCCCATAGTGAAACACTAGGTCTCATAAAGACATTCCTCTGCAAATCCTCCAACTGTACCCTATGCTCGCGAAACTATGTGGGAGATATCTGATATGCTAGTGAGTATATTAGTTTCACCATAGGGTGTAATTAAATGAATAAATCGATCTCTTGGGGGGGAGGTAATCCCAGGACATATTCTGGGAAGACGTCCTTGTACTTCACCACTACTTCTGGAAACTGGAAACTCATAACATCTGCTACACTGAGCTTCAGGATAGCCGAGTGATGAGTGATTGGTTTTACCCTCTTACCCATGAGACTATCCTAGGATTCCTAGGTTTCCCTTTCAGTGAAAAAGTAAAACCTCATTCCATCGTTGCAGACACATCACACCCTTCGCCCAAAATAGTCAATCTATGCATGGATCGAAGATAACCAATCCATTATAAGTATGAAATCATAAGGCCTTGACACTACCACCAAGAGGTTCCAACCAAAACTCTCACCTCTAAGGTTAATGTCACGCTATCTTCATAGATGTGTGATAATCGAGTCTCTTCCCATAGGTTTCTCCAAGAATAAGTGTCAAGTCAGTGGTTCTACCATAATATAAAGGTCCCGTACAAGATATGTGGTGAGAAAGGAATGACTAGAACCTATGTATATCAGAACTGCAGCTAAATAATAAAAGACACATATCTTACCTCGAAACATCCCTAGATCCCCTAACTCATAAGCCTCTATGGCATGTGGCTTTCCCCACCACTAACCTCTAGCTCCTCAAGCCTAGCATGGACCACCTGGAGGAGGTATTAGTAGCAAGTTAAAATGTCGACCACCACTCGCTTCTCTCTCAACTCCTATTCCACATCCGTAGCCTTGTGGATCTACCTGGTCCTTCCTCTGCCTTTACCTCACTGGTCCATCCACTATCAACCAATCAGTAGCAGAGTGGGTTGGACAATCTCGAGCAAGATGTCCCATGCCATCACATGAGTAGCACTGCCTCTCTCTAGGATGACTGGATCCACCCTGTAAAACTTGAACTATATATCCTATTTCCTTGGACATCCTCATGAAATGTCTCCCATGTTCAGATCCCTAAGAATTATGTTGTCTCCCAGCTATTAAGGTCTCTACACCTGTCTGTCCACTACTGACTGTCACAGGCAGTCTCTACTCGGCCAGGAAGCTCTCGACCACAAAATCCAACTCAAGAACCCCAATATAAGTATGAATTATTAGAGGGATAATACTATCTTTGATCTATCTATGAAGACCCTTCTCAATGGTCTGATCCCAAAAGTACTGATCCCTGACCATATCCATCAAGTACCTGGAAAGGTTGGTGAACCTTGATGAATAATCAGTTACTGTCATACTACCCTGCTGGAGATAAAGAAGCTCATATATGCGCACATATCTTAGTTTAACTGGTGAGAAATATTCCCCAAAGAGGCACTCAAACTCTGTCCATAAGAATGTCACCTCATCGTGAGTCTAGGTAGCCAAATTCCACCATCACCCTACTAAGACCTGCAAAATCCTTACTTCTAGGACCACCATATGATCCACTTGTGTCCTAATTAGATGAAAAACTCATGTCACCTCCTTAAAACAGTCCTCATATGCTTGAGGGTCAGGCTCGACTTGGAACCAAAAGGGTCTCTATCTTTGAAACTCATGAAGCGCACTCAGCCTACACTCCTCAACGTATGGTATTGTAGGTACCACAGGTATCACTACAGGTGGAGGTACAACTGATGCACCACCTGGAGGTAACATCTATGAAATTGGTCCCTATACATAAGCCTCATCAACGAGGGGTTCATCCTCTTGATTGATCTACTGAATCTTAGTTGGTATGCGTCACAGAGTCATCATGTAAGGAAACAAGATATACCACAATCAATGAGTATATCTGGATAGCTGACTCAAGAATGACATGGAAACCACAACCCAATTCTATATGATTCATGTATCATTGTTTTCCCTACAACCAGTGTTCTCATGTACCGAGTTGAAAATCAAGTTATCAGAGTCCCGGTGTATGCATACGCCAGCCACCATGCAAACACTAGAGTCCCTATCCTGAAAGCCGAACCCAAAACACTAAACACTCTTTCCCAAACCAATATCACAGACTCTCAGTCCTAAGGTATAACTTACCAGCTCTAATACCACTCTATCATGAACCATCCCATAGGGGTCCGTGTTGCGACTCCCCAAGCCCACCTCCAATAGGCTAAAAGATGGTGACTAGCACTGAGTAGGAATATCACTAACATGGGAGGCATTTACTTAGTACATGTACGCATGTACACATCTCTAAACCCACAAATACTGAAATGTAAAAATAGTAATTAAACAATGAATGCAAACCCCTATAACCCACAAACAAACTACAATAGTGAAAGTGCTGGAAGGTAAACCGGGCCAGAATACAAGTCCACCAAAAATAAAGTATGTAAACAAGTTTCTAAAACTCATATGCATAAAATCCTACCTAAAGGAAAGGTACTGGGGATACTATCTGAAGTCGTAGAAACGCCAAGGTCTGTCTAATCTCACAAGGCTCTATCCAGTCCTCATCCTCCCTATACTCTTTCAAAAGGTCACTCATTTGTACAAGAAATGACACGTGTGGTTAAATCCCGTGAAGGTGTGAGTATAAGAATACTTAGTAGGTTACATAAAAACCACAATTAAATACAAAAAGAGAGAGATACATTCATCTATACACAAGTATATGTCTATAATACATATAACAAGAATATCCAGATTTACTCAAACAATACCACATAGCCTAGGGTAAGTCATAACCACTACATACCAACACTACAGATTCAGTTCGAAGATTCCACAAAGCACACATTTGGGAGAATATACTATGAGTCTGATAAAACTGATGATATCCATCCCATAAGTAGTGTTTTTCAAGAACTATCATGAGAGGTTTATGCTGAAATATCTGAAGAGGTATGATAAATTAGATGAGGATCACAACAAGGGCCATGGGGTGATACTAACAACTGAATATGGATTAACCCACTAAGTAGAGGATCGATGCCTGGTGAAGTTGGTCAATTCAATACCAAAGACTCTACTTAGGGAATGAAGAAGGAATAGAGGATCTGCTATGGGCCTCTTGGAGGATTCCATTAACTCTACCCTGTAAATCCTGTTGAAAGGGTCATACTCTTGTGCGTAAAAAATGATACCAAGAAAACTTCAGGGAAACAATAAATGGAATTAACCCTAAAAAATTCATCCAATATATTGTGGAATAGGGAATCAATTCACGTATAAAATAGATGGTGCACGATAAGTAGTAGTCACACCTGATGTACCCCTTGACCCTAGGTATTTCCTGTGTAAATGGACCATGTCACTAAAAAAATATCCAATTTAAAACCCACTATTGGTCTTATAATGACCTTCTAATCACAAGGGTCCCAATTCTACTGATGTCACATAAAAAAAACCCTCTATTTGAAAGATATGTTCATTTTAGTGAAATGGACCAACACGAATTTGGTCCAGGTCCGACCAAACCCACTGGACCCAACCCAAACCGTAGGTTTCCCCACCCAGTCCAGTCAACCGAACCCGAACCTATCTTGGCTAACCTGCTTGGCTACTTGTCTTATCCCACTAGGCTGCTTGGTGCATCTCGACTCCCTTGGTCTGACTCGCATGCATGCGGGTCGGCTCACCTGCTGCACGCAGTCCACCCTGACCGCATGCCCCCAGGTCTCGTAGTGCCACACCACATCCCACACGGTCATACCACCATGTCCACTCATGCCCTATGCGCTCTGCCTACCCACGTCCTCACCACCGCCATGGGCCCCCTCTTCGCGGCCTCTTGTCGCGGTCTACACCTATCGGCCCCACCAGCTCCCACACGGCTCCCACGCGGCCCCCATTGTGTCGCATCCCGCCTCTACCGTCGGCATGGACCATCACCCTGAACCCGTGTCGCTGCTCGCCTGGACAGACCAGATCTTCCGCCTCGGCCTCTGCTTCATTCTACCACCCACACCATCATGTGCCACTATCTTGGACAAATCACATTGCGTCATCACCATCGCACCTTCACTGTGTCATGCTGAACTCAAATCCACGTATTCGGATCATTTCACCATGAATCAAGGGTAAAACGATTGATCGTTCTCATAAGGGTTTCAAAGAGATAATAATGCATGAACAATTCCATAAATTAGGGTGGAGAATAAATTCAAAAGAATGTCCAAAGAATGGATCTTTCCCTTTGCTCGTGTCAGCCTTGATTCATCCTTGTTAGAAGGGTAAAAAAGGGGAATTTGATAATCTCTTAAAAACAAAACCTACAATTTAATAGACATCCCAAAATGATTAATCCATAGATCAATCTATTCATTAATTGATTTTTTTTCATAATGGGATATAAAGAAAGAGGAAAAACAACAATTAAACAACTGCCCTACCTCATTGGGTTCAAATGCCGACGAATAATGAAGTTGTGTCGTGATCATTGGTGAGATCCTTTGATTTTTTCTTGCGTCGATCATCGATCCATGATCCGGTCATCATTATATAAGGAAATATTCTACAATATCTCCCTAGAAACTCTCTAGAGTTCCTAGGGTAATTTTCCTAACCCTAATATTTCTACATAAGGATTCTTTTAAAGGAAAAATCATCACTACATCAAATAAAATATTTTTATTAAAATATTTTTATTCTTGTTACGTCCAAAAACTAATTTTGATAGAAAAACCATGCTGGTCTTTGTTAGGACATGACTAACTTAAAGTCACTGATCTGAATGAAATGATTCCCTAGGATTTTTGATCTGGGAACCCTTTTAGAAGTTATTCAACTTTTTTAGGAAAACTTCTTATGTGTGAAATTTAAAGTTTAATATTTTTCAAACATTTATTCTGAGAAAAATGAGCCTTAAAATCACACGTCTTCTTAGTGAATGGTCTTGAAATAATTACATATAATATTTAAAATAATATAAAAAATATGGGACATTATAGTCTAGATATCAATTCCCATGCTTTGAATATGGATTTTCATTTTTATTTTCCATTGATCATAGTTTTCCCCATTAAATTAAGGAGGCTGATTTGTAGTGCTTCCTTCTTTCTGTTGATTATCCATAAAGTTTGAAATATAGAATTAAAAGAAATTTAATATTGTTGGGACCAAGTTGGCTAATAAAGTTTTTCAATACATGAAATATTGTCTTTTTTATCAAGGATGTTTGAGAAAAAAACACAATCACTTAACTTTGTATAAGTGGGTGGGGAATGATAGGAAAGTTATAATACTTTCTACGGTAAATCTGAAAATGATTTACTGGTCTATATTTTAAAAATATCATAAGTTGGTTGGAAAACTTGTGATGAAAGATTTGTGAAGGAAAGGGGGATAACATATGCATTCAATTCGTATGGTTGGTCTTGCATAATCTAGTGTCTAAGGAGGCATAGTTTTTCAGGGTTCTAAAAAATTTTGGGGTCTAAAATTTGATGTTGGGATAGCATAGTGAAAAGTGAATTTCCTTGAAGATCTCATAAAAACATAAAAAAGGCATGAATTTTTTGAATATGGGATTCATGAAATAGATTTCACAAAGACATGAAGAATGTTGACGGTGTAAATCGTGATTACGATGAGATTTGAGAATTGCAGAGATGAAGAACTTTGCTAGTGAGCATTGCGATGGTGAAGAGAATTGAGAGTGGATCATTGCGGTGGAACAAAGGAAGAAGGATCATCATGACGGAACAAAGGATTTGATGTAATGCTTTGAGATTACAACGAGGTTTTCAAATATGGAAAATAGTCACGGTGCTTCGTGAAACAGAGTGAATTTCTGTGGAAATTTAAGAGATTTCTGATTTGGTGATGATGTGGCACTGAGGTGGATGGAAGGTTCTGGATTCAGTGGGAAATTCCCATAAATAGGCCCCTAACCCCTCAAGAAAAGTAGAGAGACTTAAAAATATTTTTAGAGCTATCAAGTTGCGAAGAAGGTTTGCAGAGAAAGCAAGCTCTACGAAGGCAATGAGCTCCATGAAGGAAAGGAGATTCACAGTGAGGCATTGAGCTTTGTCAAAGAAGTAAAATTTGCAAATACCAATCTGTGCTCCACAAAATAGTGACATGTGTAATCTAGTGAGATTTTTGAACTAGGGAGCTTTGTAAACTAGAGTTCTCTGAGAAGATGGGAGATTCACAAAGGAACTCTACAAAGGAGCTCTGCGAGCTAAAAATTTGAGTACCCAAATTAAGTGAGAAGTGCATTCAATTGGATCAAGATATGAATAGGGTATTAGACTAAGTATTATTATGAATTCCAAGTAGTTCTTATCAGTTTTTGGATAGGAAAAAGAAGATTTGTTTTCAATAGGTCATATTTGAGAATGTTTTTCAAGAAGCACAGAGATATCTCTTTACCCTATTTGTGCTAAGAGGGTGCACACATACTTGAGGGTTATCTCCCAAGTACTACATGAGTGAACTGGAATATCCTAATAATTCTATTCCACATCAAATTATTTTTTTCTAGTGGGTTTTGTGGTAATGGATTATTTTCATACCATACCAAGGACGTAGCTACTCTTGTTGATTAGTGAACCTTATAAAAATCATGTTAATATGGTTGTGTGAGTTTAGTAGGGAAATAACTATTTAAAAAGAGGCGAAGGTTGTTTCAACAATAAATGAAAAATAAAAACTAAATATATCACTGATTCACTCCTTCCCCTCTCAGTGATACTTGGATCCTGATTGGGAAACTTCAAATATTTTTAAATACAACTAAATCATAGTAAAAATTATTTAAAAAAACCTCTGATACCTAATGTTGGTTAGATTGGAACAATAAAAAGGGGGTTAATTGAGTTTCCAATAAAAATTTATATTAAAAAAATTAAAAATTTAAATCCACCAATTTAATAAAAATACCTAATTTATTAAATAAGTAGAATTATATAATTTTATCTTTCATATAGTTTCTCAATAGTTTGTTTAGAACCTGGTTAAAATAAAGTTTGAAAACTATTTATAACTCTTGAAACTAATTTACTATTATAAAACATAGTATATAACCCACTTATTAAAGACAATTATCAATGTAGAGTTTTATTATAATTTTAGAAAACAAAAACTGGTTTACTTTAAAATAAAGAAAACAAAAATGGAAATCACAAAGCCAAAATACACAAGGGGTTCAGTCTCAAGTTGAGAATTAATCCCCTCCACTTAGTAATAACCCGCTTTCAATAAGTCTATTATATAATAAACTAATATCTTTCAAAAAAACTAATATACAACCTAGATATGGTTTTACAGACAACTTTACAAAGATATACTAAGCTAAAATTATCTTCCAAAGTTCCGCATGGGAGAAAATAAGCATTTGCCACACACAACCTATTCCACAGTTATACATGGGAGTAAAAAAGAAAATTTTGTAAGAGAGTGTTTATAACTCTCTAGTTTAGTATAAAAGTCTATTATTATATAAAAATAGTTTAAAAAACATATCTCATAAAAAATATGATAAAATATAAATATAAATAAGTGAGGGGTGTGAAAATTTAGTGTTTCTTAATCTGATTAGATTCAATTGTTCATATATCATTGAAAGTCTCCATGTGAAGCTTCAACTGAGTTTTCAGAGTAATGTAGGAAAACATATTGTTGTGGTAGTTTGGAAAAATATTTGTTCTCATTCAGTTAGTTTATTATTGTTCACCCACACACATGCGTAATGATGATTCTCTATATCTCAGTGTATATAAGTTTTTATCACTATGTCCACACATATGATCCCAATTCATGAGGAATATCTTCTAAATTTATAGTACTCTAGGTTTAATTATCCATTGCAATAAAAATAAAAAATAAAAAGAACCTGAATCCTCATACCGAGATAAAGATCGAGAAATTTTACTTTTTCTTTAAGACGTCTATGGAGTTATTAAGAATAATCACCCTTGAATCCATGTGCCTCTAACATTTTTTGAATCCTTAAACTATCCATTGGGAAATTAATTTTGAAATTAATCCTTGATAGGTAGGATACTAGATCTAGTGGTAGATCCTCTTGGTAGTAGATCCACTTGATAGAAGATCCTATTGGGGATAGATACTCTTGGTAGTATATCCTCTTGGTTGTAACAATATCTCCTTAAGAGTTCAAAAACAACACTTGTTGGTAGATCATTTTGAATTGATGCTAGATATTTTTAACTGGAAGAAGATATTTTAAAAAGTGGTAGACCTTTTGAACTAGGGATAGATCCACCTGATGGTAGAACCAATGGTGGAAGAACCATTCAAAATAGTATAATTTTATGGAAAAAGAAGTGCGAAATGGTGGTAGATTAATTTCAAATAATGGTATAAGGAAATGGTAGATCAAGACTTAGTTGTTTTTTATGATTTTGACTAGAAAGTATGTAACTATCATAAAGCATGAAACATATTAAAAACATAAAGAACATGATTTAACATTGTCACGACCCACCTTCACCAAGATGAGGGAAGGGACAACAGATTTCCAGACCCTTCCTTCTTCAAGTTGAAGGAGTGATAATGACCCCCGAGACTCACCGCCAATAGGTCTCGGAGTGGAGAAAAGAACCAAGGGTATATAATCACACACAAGATGGAAGGCATTACCCTTTTTCTTTAATATGATTGGGAGATAAGATAGTAAATCCCAATAGCACCAAAACTGGGGGTAAAAGTAAAGCCAAAAGAAAACCATTCCCATATGCATGTTACAAAAGTAAATACTGCAAAGTACAAGGAGACTACAAAGGTAAAGTACCAAGGAAAAGAAAACAGCAACAACAACTATCCCAACGTCCGAGCTAGTACGGCCCCGCACGATCCCTGAAGTCCTCCTGGAAGCCTGAAAGAAGTTTTATATACGTAGGGTGAGCATAAAAGTATACTCAGTAGGGAAAACCAAAGACTCTACTGCATAAGTGGGGTGGCATTCTAATGCCCCATGGAAAAAAAGAGATAACCAAAGCACTTAGCAATGAAAACTATCCACCCAAGCCTCACCAAGGAACACTCCCCAAATAACGCAAGTCAAGTAATGTATAGTAATAGCACATTTATGTTTGGGTTCCCCGCTCCACTTTCCCACTTGTTATTGAAGACATCCTACACATTGAACCAATCCTGCCATTCTCACTGCAGTCCCACTGCCACACCAGCCCGCACACACCTGGTCCACAACCACACATCCCGCCCGCAAACACCTGGGCCACAACCACCATCCTGCCCGCGAACACCTGGGCCACAACCACCATGCATAACAACGCTCGAAAACACCTGGGCCAGAACAACTACTGCCATTCCCAAATACACCTAGGCCTCATCCCGAAGATTCTTGGGAAACAACCTGCCCACACACACCTAGGCCAACCACCCCAACTACCCTGCCCTAAGAATCTTGGGATATAATGGACCTCAGGCCATCATAGTCTGCCCGAAGAGTCTTGGGCTATTCGGGAAAGGGATCAGAAAAGGAGATAATAACCATCCACTCATAGGAGTGTTGGGAAAAACACCCTCCCCCATGAAATGGGTGTGTTCGGCACTAAGTGCTCAACTTGGGTGGGGAATGAATAAGAAACATAAAAACTACAGATATATGTATAAGTAACAAGAACTTGTCCCAACCTAGGGTTTCCAAAGCCAACCTAAGCACAACACCCTTATTACTATTCATTCATAAAAGAAGGCACAACACTCATGGCCAAGTCACAACTCATTCCCAAAACCAGTTCCCCATTTTAACTATTCTTGTTTTCATGTTCAAGTGATCCCATTTAGGTAAATTCTGCACTACTGAGAAAATAATAGGCATAACCACAATCCAGGGAAAGAGAAACATCCAAACACCAATTTAAGCATTCACATCCGGTTCTCTTGTAAAGTCACAACAACAAAGGGATCAGTGAGATCCCTCAAAGTACTAGAACCAAACCAAGCCTCGAGATACAACCCCACACCGCTTCAGATTCACAACAAACAACCGTGCCACAATAGAGGATCCCATCCTCACTCAAATCACCTCATAAGCATCAAATAGTACAACACACCTACTAACAAAACATAGTAGGGAAACTTCCAGGTTCAATCACATCATTCACTAAATTTTCTTCTTTCTATTTGGTTAACTGGGGAGATCACACAAGGTTTGTTGTTCACTGGTCATTCATTTAATCGGCCGAGTTTATGTAATTAACTAAATTCCCATTTTGGAGCCATTCAATTATCAAAGAAGACAAGGTTCATTAATGCGCAAGGAAAGACCACCAACGGACATGATTTGCAGTGAGCATAGCCCATACAGTTCACAACATATAGAAATTATAAAAAGTACAGAATATTTGTCAAACGCACCCCATAATTCTTTAATAGTTTGTTTATTATCTTTGTTAAGGTCTAGTTTCATCAATCCAAATAGAAACAGTAGCATACCCAACACGCAGCAATCGGCGACACACAGATCGGTCGCACTGATCGGTGACACACCGATCATCCGAACTGATCGGCAACACACCGATCGGTCGCACCGATCGGCGACACACCGATCGGTCGCACACCGAAATGATGCCCTACCACCAAGGAACCACCCTTAGGATCCATAATTTGGTAAAGGGATGGTCCATGAGGGTCTGGTCCATTACATCAGATACCTCTCAAACTATTATCGCCCTTGAGAATCAAAACCAGACCTGAAGGGAAGAGGGGGTCTGAAAACCCACCTCGAAAGATACCTATCAGGAGTGAACCTCTACATCATATAGGAACATCTCCCCCTTAAGAAACCATGCAACATTAAAGGGTCAATTTGTCCAGTCATATGGGTTAGTGAGTTTCTTCCTCCATGTCAAGATAATATCCGCTTTGGGCGGCACTTACTCGCCCGTATGGGTTTAATCGCATCCACCTTAATGCATTTTGATTAGGGATCGGGTCCTCTCCTCCCCGTAGTCAGGACTTTTCACATGCATCTAGAGAATAAGGAAAACCATACATTCCATAGTTAACATGGTAAATTGTTCAATCACAAACAAGTATAACAGAACAAAACTCAAAACAACTTTGGGTATTGGGCGCGCATCTGTGCCTCCTGTTCCCAGGTACTCTCTTCCAGCCCACCGTGTCTCCACAACACACGAACTAAAGGAATGGTCCATCCGCGGAGCACCTTTTCCTCACAATCCTCGATCCTTACTGGTCTTTCCACAAAATTCACATCAGCCTCGATGTCCAGCTTTCCCCAGTCGAGGATGTGTAAATCGTCATGTAGATACCGTCGGAGTTGTGACACATGCAAGACGTCATGTATTCTCAGGAGCAGCGGTGGTAGCGCTAGCTGATAAGCCACTTCTCCCACCTGCCGTAGTACTTCTAATGGTCCCATGAACCTTTGAGAGAGCTTACTTCCCCTGTCGAACCTCTGTTTCCCATGCCGAGGGGATACCTTCAAGAATACATGGTCCCCGACCCCGAACTCCAAGGTTCTCCTCCTATTATCAGCATATGACTTATGCCGGTCCTGAGCCGCCTTCATCCTCTCCCGTATAAGCTGAACCTTTTTCGTCGTGCTCTGCACCACTTTTGGGCCAAGAACACTCATTTACCCAACCTCGGTCTAGCACACGGGTGAGCGACATGGCCTCTCGTACAAGGCTTCGAACGGATCCATGACAATGGTAGTGTGATAGCTATTATTGTAGGAAAACTCTACCAGAGGCAATTGTCACACCCACAATCCCCCAAAATCCAGAATACATGCCCGTAGAATGTCCTCCATTGTCTGGATGGTGCGCTCTGTTTGTCCATCTGTCTGGGGTTGTAAAGCAGTGCTAAGATGTAGCTGGGTGCCAAAAGCATGCCACAGTCCTCTCCAGACTTGTGAGGTAAACCGTGCATCCCTTTCCGAGACTATAGACCTCGGAACTCCATGCAACCACACAACCTCATCCACGTATCTCTGTGTTAAGGCATCCACTGCACCTGACTCCTTGATCGCAAGAAAATGAGCTGATTTCATCAACCGGTCCACCACTACCCAGATAGCATCACAACCTCCTTGAACCTTGGGTATCCCTGTGACGAAATCCATCGAGATGTCATCCCACTTCCACTCGGGTATGTATAAAGGCTGCAAAAAGCTTCCTAGAACACGACGTTCAGCCTTTACCTACCGACACACTAGGAACCTGACCACGAACTCTTCCACCACCTGCTTTACCCCGGGCCACCAGAACTGATCCCTCAATCCCCGGTACATTTTGGAAACTCCCAGGTGCACTGCTAGGGGTGTTTTGTGGAACTCACCAAGAACCCTCTCACGCATCGCCTCTAGAAGAAACAACTTTCCTCAAAAAAGCATCTAATTCTGACCATCCTCTGTCCACCCTTCCGGAGCATCACCTTGGTTAACCCGGTCACGCATCACTTCACTCTCTATGTATCCCCACTGAGACTCCTCCACCTGTTGTAGTAGAGAAGACTGAACTGTCATCAGATACAGGAAACCTCAACCCCCATCCATCCTCGCATCCAGGTGCAGGGCAGCTAACTCCTCTATCGCCTTCCAAGCATCTTCCAACTCTCAAACCGCATCCTTCTGTGACTTCCTGCTCAAGGTATCAGCCACCACATTCCCTTTTTCTGAGGTGTAGGAAATCTCGAAGTCGTATTCCTGAAGGAACTCCATCCACCTTCGCTACCGTAAGTTCAGGTCCCACTGGGAGAAGATATACTTAAAGATTTTGTGATCCGTGAAGACCATGAAACACTCCCTGATGAAGTAATGCCGCCACAACTTTAGTGAAAAAATGACCACCGCAAGCTCCAGGTTATGGATGGCATAATTATTCTCAAGAGGATGTAATTGTCTAGATGCATAAGAGATCACACTTTGTCGTTGCATCAGCACACACCTGAGGCCTTGTCCTGAAGCATCACAGAATAATTCATATATCTCCCCTTCTTCTAGAAACCTCAACACTGGGGAACTTACAAAATTCTCCTTAAGATAGCTAAAGGATGTCTCGCATTCCCCATTCCACACAAAATCCTAGTCCTTCTTGGTCAAAACTGTTAAAGGTGCTGCAACTCGGGAGAAGTTGGGCACGAACCTCCGATAATAACCTATCAGTCCAAGGAAACTATGAACCTCAGCCACGTTATTGGGTGCTGGCAATGAAAAAACCGCCTCGACCTTCAATGGGTCCACCACTATTCCCTGCTTGGACACCATGTTCCCAAGGAAGTGCACTTCTTGCATCCAGAACTTGTACTTGGACAACTTCCCAGAGATTTGGTGCTGTCATAGGACCTCTAAAACCATTCTCATGTGCTCAGTGTGATTCTCCTCTAATCTTGAGTAGATCAGGAAGTCATCAATAAACATGACTACAAAACAATCTTGGTATTCCTGGAAGGCAAAGTTCATGAGCCCCATGAACACAGCTAGAGCGTTCGTAACGCCGAATGACAAGACCACAAACTCAAAGTGCCCATATTTGCACCTGAAGGCAGTCTTCGAGATGTCACCCTCCTTCACCCTTAATTGCTGATATCCTGACTGCAGTTCAATCTTAGAGAACCACCCTTCCCCTTTTAACTGGTCAAAAAGGTCTTATATCCTCGAGAGAGGGTAACAGTTCTGGACCATTACTTGATTCAATCTCCGGTTGTCTATGCACAGCCTGAGACCACCATCTGCCTTCTTTGAGAATAATAATGGATCACCCCATGGCGACGCACTTGGTCGAACAAAACCCTTCTTCATCATATCATCAATCTGAATCCGCAACTCTCGTAACTCAGAAGGAGCCATCTGGTAGGGATCCATTGAAATCAGACGGGCACCAGGTTGCAACTCTATCCCAAACTCAACATCACGCCGAGGGGGTAGAGTTACCACCTCCTCAGGGAAGATGTCCATAAACTCACTGGAGATCCCTGGAACTTCCACCATTTCTACATCCACCAACTCCACTGATAGCTCAACTAACAAGGAAAGGAGGGTCCCCTCTCGCCTGCTGCTTTTCTGGCAACCCCGCTTGCCGATGAAAGTTACACGTCGGCCGCCCAAATATGAAAACACGACCCTTCCTTAAAAGCATTCAATGACGGCACATACATAGAACAACTAGTTAATTCTTAGGATGACATCGTAATGTTGTATCTTCAATAGTAGAAGATCCCTGATAGACTGATGTGGCCCTATCATCAGATTACACCCTCAGTAAACATAAAACAAGTCGGCCTAACCTCCGACTGGTGTGCTCAGCACCAGGGGCATTGGAAGTCTCTCAGCATCTAAACCCATAGCATGGGCCAGACTGGGTGCAACAAAAGAGTGTGAAGCTCCTGTATTGAACAAGGCGTAGGCAAGAGTAATAAACAAGATGATCGTACCCCGAACGACTTCTAGCCCTACTGGAACTACTGCCTCTGTGGCGTGCAACTGTCCACGCCTAGTTCCTCTACCTCTCAGTTGTAGGCCACCTCCCTGACCATGCCCTGGTCGAGGTCCCTAACGAGCGCCCTAAGGGAGGCCTCCTCCTACGACACCTGCCCTCGGAGGAGCGGGAGCTCGCTGCCCCTATTGCTGCTGCTGAATGGGTCTAGCTGGAAACTGCTACTGCTGAGGTGGGTGTTGATCCTGCCCACCACCGTCGTACTGCACTCTATCTGGGCACTGACTCCAAAGGTGCCCATGGCTTCCACAGATGAAGCATCTCGGCCCTGGGCCTGAAAGGAAGGGGCGAGGGCTGGGAGATCAGAACTTAAACAGCTAAGGCCTGCTTCCCGCTGGTCGAAACCTAGAGGGCCCTAACACCGGAGACCTGCTGCTGACGGACTCCCCCTTCAATGAGCCCAACTGGATTCCCTCATGTGATACACCTCCCAGCGTGTGCGTACTCCCCACCACTTCAGCCTTATTCTGGACCTCCAAGTAGGTCGGTAAGGTAAAGGGAGTAATAACATACTGGAGAGAAGGCCGAAATGCCTCCTCCAAATGTCTTTCCAGAGACTCCTCATCTGGGAAGAGGTCGAGAGAAAAGTGAAGGAGATCCTTGAACTTGATCCCCAACTCTCTCACTGACATACTCCACTGCGAGAGGTAAAGTAGTTCCTGCCTCTTTCAGCCTTCATCGTGGAAGAGAGGAACTCATCCTAGAACTCCTTCTCGAAGTCATCCCACGTGACCTCGGCCTCCCTCTTCTCCCCAAGATAAAGTGTCCACCACTGACGCACTGCTCCATGCATCAAGCTCATAGCCAGAAGAACCCAGTACACCGCCGGATCCCGAATCAAGCTGAAAGCTATCTCCAGCTCCTCTAACCGTCCCTCTATCTCCATATCTGAGATGATGCCCTCGTACTTCCCAAGGGTCTGCCACTGAAAGGCTCAAAGCGTCTTCTGTCACTGATAGCCCTCCTCCTCTTGGTCATCCCTCTGTTGATCAGCCAATCCAAACTCCTGGGCCTCAATCTCCCACACTACTCTTGGTCATCTCCCAGGCGCTATAACTGCAAGGTAAATAAGGAATTCCTAAGCCTGAGTAGTGTAGATTATTGTTCTGGAGTTTTCTTAGACTTCTCATTCATTTTAAATTTCCAAAATACCCATGAAACACAAGAACACAAGTCATTATGATGCATGTACCTTCCTTAGAGTCTCAACCCTGCAATCAGTGCAGCATCACTTGGTCGTTTAGTAGGCCCAGAGTCCTTGCATCGGATCACGGGGGGCTCTAAAATCCCATGTCCTAGCCGGTCTTCCCTAGCCTATTTCACACACCAAGATCACCCAACACTGTTTCCCTACCATCCCATGTAATCCTCACTGTGCCTAACTCCAGACCCCATCCTATCTCTCAACCTCCGCCCTCTGATACCATTCTGTCATGACCCGCCTTCACCAAGATGAGGGAAGAGACATCAGATTGCCAGACCCTTCCTTCTTCAAGTTTAAGGAGAGATAATGACCCCCGAGACCCACCTTTAATAGGTACCGGAGTGGTGACTATCATCAAGGGTATATAATCACACACAAGATGGAAGGAATTACCCGTTTTCTTTAATAGGATCGAGAGATAAGATAATAAATCCCAACAACACCAAAACTGGGGGTAAAAGTAAAGACAAAAGAAAACCATTCCCATATGCATATAACAAAAGTAAATACCAAAAATTACAAGGATACTACAAAGGTAAAGTACCAAAGAAAAGAAAACAGCAACAACAATTGTCCCAACGTCCAAGCTAGTGTGGCCCCGCACGATCCTTAAAGTCCTCATGGAAGCCTGAAAGCAGTTTTATATACGTAGGGTGAGCATAAAAGTATACTCAGTAGGGAAAACCAAAGACTCTCATGCACAAGTGTGGAGGCATTCTAATTCCTCGTGGAAAAAGAGATAACCAAAGCACCCTGCAAGTAAAACTATCCACCCAAGCCTCACCAAGGCACACTCCCCAAATAACGCAAGTCAAGTAATGTATAGTAATAGCACATCGACGTTTGGGTACCTCGTTCCACTTTCCCATTGGTTATTGAAGACATCCTACACATCAAACCAATCCTGCCATTCTCACCACAGTCTCACTACCACACCCACCCTCACACACCTAGACCGTAACCACACATCCCGCCCGCAAACACCTGGTCCACAACCACTATGCCGCCTGCAAACACCTGGTCCACAACCACCACACGTAACCACGCCCGTAAACACCTGGGCCAGAACAACTACTTCCATGCCTGAAGACACCTGGGCCTCATCCTGAAGATTCTTGGGAAACAACTTGCCCGCGCACACCTAGGCCAAACACCACAACTACACTGCCCAAAGAATATTGGGATATAATGGACCTCAGGCCATCATAGCCTTCCTGAAGAGTCTTGGGATATTCGGTAAAGGGAGAAGAAAAGGAGCTAATAACCAGCCACTCATAGGAGTGTTGGGAAAAACACCATGCCCCATGAAATGGGGGTGTTCGTCACTAAGTGCTCAACTTGGGTGGGGCGCGACAAAGAAACATAAAAACTACAGATATATGTATAATTAACAAGCACTCATCCCAACCTAGGGTTTCCAAATCCAACCTAAGCACAACACCATTATTACTATTTATTCATAAAATAAGGCACAACACTCATGTCCAAGTCACAACTCATTCCCAAAACCAGTTCCCCATTTTAACCATTCTTGTTTTCCTGTTCAAGTGATCCCATTTAGGTAAATTATGCACTATTGGGAAACTAACAAGCAAAACCACAAGACAAGGAAAAAGAAACAGCCAAACAGCAATTTAAGCATTCACACCCAGTTCTCTTGTAAATTCACAACAACAAAGGGATCAGTGAGATCCCTCTAAGTACTGGAACCAAACCAAGCCTCGAGATACATCCCCACACCGCTTCAGATTCACAACCAACAACCGTACCACAACAGATGATCCCATCCACCCCCAAATCACCCCATTAGCATCAAACAATACAACTCACCTACTACCAAAACACAGTAGGGAAACTTCTAGGTTCAAGCACATCATTCACTAAGTTTTCTTCTTTCTGTTTGGTTAACCAGGGTGATCACACAAGGTTTTTTGTTCACTATTCATTCATTTAATTAGCCAAGTTTACCTAATTAACTAAATTCCCATGTTGGAGCTATTCAATTATCACAGAATACAAGGTTTCATTAGTGCGCAAGGAAAGACCACCAATGGCCTTGATTTTCAGTGAGCATAGCCCATACAGTTCACAACATATAGAAATTATAAAAAGTACAGAATAATTGTCATACGCACCCCATCATTCATTAATAGTCTATTTATTATCTTTGTTAAGGTCTGGTTTCGTCCATCCCCATAGAAATAGTGGTGTACCCACCCCGCATGATACACAGTAAGGAGAGATGAAGGAAAAATCCCTACTTGGATGATCAAGGATCGAAGTTCTTCTCCACGCACCAAGAACGGGGGATGCGTGACTTGTAGGAGAGGAAAGTCAGGGACTCCAAGGGTGAGCAGAAAAGGTTCCGGCACAGGCGCACCACTTGCCTCAGGAAGGGGAACTCCAAATGCACTAGGAAGAAAAGGAGGCCAGCTAAGAGGAAGAAGAAGAAGGAATTCCTATTCGATATAAGGATGATATCCTGTTGTTATGGGATATGGGAATTTGAATGGTTTTAAAGTCGGATCTTGGTTCTCCATGCGGTTGGGCAGTTTCACACGATGGAATTAATTATTATTTAATGATTCCCATTAGAAAAGGTGGTAACAGCTTTGACTTTAAAGGATTTTATATAAACATAGGGGAAACGTTACATGAAGACATAGTTGGTTCTGTTGAGGGTCGCCCCACTCTTAGGAATTCAAATATTGATTATGGGGCTAAAAACAGCCTTGAATCACTTCCCAAAAGGTAAAAAGGACTTAAAAGTGGTGTTACGAGAAAAGCTATAGAAGAAAAACTCAATAAGGATGTGTGACACCGATCGGTCACTCCGATTGGTGACACACTGATCGGGCGCACCAATCGGTGACACACCGATCGACCGCACTGATCGGCGACACACTGATCGGGAGCACCGATCGGTGACACACTGATTGGTCTCACCGATCGGTGACACACCGATCGGTCTCACTGATCGGTGACACACCGATCAGTCGCACTGATCGGTGACACACGGATCGGTCGCCCCAATCGGTGACACGCCGATCGATCCCACCGATCGGTGACACACTGATGGGACGCACTGATCGGTGACACACCGATCGGTCGCACCGATCTGCGACACACCGATTGGTCTCACACCAAAATGAAGCGCTACCACCGAGGCGCCACCCTTATGATCCGTAATTTGGAAAAGGTATGGGCCATGAGGGTCTGGTCTATTACAAACATCAATGAAATGATGAGGTGTTTGGAATAAACTACTAGAATGCTCACATAAAGTGTAAACTTTGGGGAATTATTTTAATAAGAGGATGAATTTGACACCACTTATAACACCCATACCCCATAATCCCAGAGTTGGGGCATTAACTTATTACATTTACTTGATTACAAGGAAGAAAATATCGAAGGACCCTTCATTTTAGTAGTCTTGGAAAGCCATATTACATATATGATACCAATAATACATTGGGAATTATAAACTACAATCATGATATATAATAAAATGGAATAAAATGTATCCTTAAATGCTTATTCAAATATTTTTTCTTAATAACCTGGGGAATGTAAACCTAATTAGGGTGAGGTCAAATGCTCAATAAGGGTAAATACAACGGAATCAAAAATGAATCAATATATATGGAAAGGTAAATAACTTAGCACACTTTCCATTTACATAACTAGATAAGGCATAAATAATATGGAAAGTAAGGAACTGAAACACATGCTATAAATCAATAAATTGATAATGAATTACATTTATAGATTGGTCGATAAAAAATCTCATGGATAAATAATAACTTAAACTAAATGAGGGAAATGATTAATTTTTTGATGTCATATTCAAGGAAAATGAAAACCTATTACTGTCAAGACCATATACAAGATGGTTTAAAACTATTTATAGAAACCCATTTAATTTGGCCTACAAATTTGTCTCATGAGAACCTGTCGATGCATCGAGGAGGTATATAAATTCTAGACTCCACCCATCATTGCCAGTCTAAAAACATTCCTCATATTTAATAATAAAAATAACTAATATTACTTATAAAATAACCATATTGAACGAGAACTATGTAATTTATCAATAATTCCCCAATTAATCAAATAACTGACATTGTAAACACCATATGAAAAATGGTATACAGTTTAGGTAATACTAATATCCATTGTATGAGAATATAGATATTCAAGTAAATTTCCAAAGAATAATGATTAAAATAATGTGATTGTTTAAAAATAAAATTAACAATCACAAAATGAAGTGAGATTGTAAAGATAATCATTAAGAACATTCTTGAGGAGAATAATCTTTAAACATTCAAAAGTGTTTCATACCACTTTGAAAAATTTAAATCATAATCCCCAAAAAGGTGTGAAATTAAATTAAATTTATAATATCATGAGAGTAATTTTATTCATGATATAATATGAAAAATCTAGTATATACACCAAATAATAGTTAATTGTCACATAATAACAATTAAGTCTCAATGAAATGTAAATTGAGACGAAATTCTCTTCCTTATCATTCTTTTTTGTTTTGTGGTATTTAGCCTCTTTTATAGTGGTTTAAAATATTTTATTAAAAAATATAATAACCATAATCATGTTTATAATATCATATTTTAATCTCTTATAATATCTTATTACTCCTTTTTTAACAATCTTTCATAATTCTGATTATTTCGGGTGTTAATTGCCTATTTTTTTCAAGTATGTTTTCATTTGTTATTTGTGGTTATTATTAATTAGATCATAGTTTCATCATATCTAGAATTTAAAAAATTATTTAATTATCAATTAAATCAATTACTTACATCTTTTTAATTTTCTATATAGTTTGAAGATAAGAAATGAAGTGCACCGTTCATGGAGACGGTAGGTCGTACGTACGCATGAATGCTAATTCCATTTATTTGTTGTATTAAATGGATGAAAAGTAAATGATAAATATGTATATTATAATTACAGTATAATATCTATGTTATATATGCTACTTATTTTTATTAATAACATCATTTATACATTCCATATATTTTATGAATGAGTCACATCGCATTGAGGAGGCGGTAGTCCAGAGTTCCTCAAACGAAATTATTGTATTTACACAAGATGGAAAGCATAAAGGTATGTTATAAATAAAAATTAAATAAGAATAAAGATATTATAAATATATTATATATCATATATAAATATATTTCTCATTATAATTTCCACCATGAGATGTGGAATAGGGAAAAATGAAAAATCATCGTTTTGTGAGGTAGTAGTTCGCCGCACACAAAATAGTATGTTTGTTACCCATTAGATTGAGGTGTGTGTATGTGTAGGTAAAACCCTTTACATAAAAACATACTATTATATTTATTATACTTAATTTTTTATATAAGTATGGAAAAAAAGAGATTTTTGGGCGTGGGGAATGGAAATGAAACTAGAGAGCTTGAGAGAAGATGTTGCCTCTGAATCAGGTAACTTCTTTTGGTTTGAACCAAAAGACTTCTTTGGAAATATTTCTGACCAAAGGGATTATTTTAGGTTGGTGTGAGGGATTTTTTAATCTATTTAGGCATATATTTTTTGAGATTAAGAGGTTTGAGAGGTGTGAAGAAGTGGTGGCCTTTCATAGGGAAGGAAAAGGACTCACTTGGAATGTTTTGAAACAAGTTAGGTATAAACAAGTTCTTACCACATAAAAAGTCATAAAAACTATAAAAACACAATATTTTGTGGGTTATGGCCTATATTTGGCCAAAAAATGGTTTTGGAAAAGTGTATAGGTCATTTAGTCCATTAAGGTAAAGTTTTAGTTCTCTATTAAGCTTAATTTTTCTTTAATCATTGTAATTAATACTAATCACTTTCACCAATCATTTTGGAAAAAAATTAAGTTTATATTAGTATACTATAAATATCATCTTTATTAAAAAAAAATATATTATATTCTCAAAATTCAATTTATAAAAGTTGGAAAATTAAGATTAATGTTAATCTTAGAGACAAATGAATTAACTGGTTTTAGTAGAACAAAGTTCAAAAGATTGTTAGGTTTTTATATTCAATTTCAAATTAAATTTTTTTATAATGAACTAAATTATATTAATATATGTATAATTGTTTTAATTTTACTTTAAAATAAATTTAAATTACAAATTAACATTAATAATTATTTAGACAAAAAAGTCAATTTTTAACTAAAATGCAGTATTTTTCACTATTCGTCAAAAAATGAAGTATTTCGGTAAAATATTGAAAAAATAACCCTAATATAATTTTGAAATACTATATTCAAAAATTAAGTTTATTTTATCAAACTAAATTTTCAAATTTGACAAAATTCAAATTTAAAATACACGCATCTTTAAAAGACGGTAAAAATGCCTTAATAAAAATATAGGTTTTTATGTGTGAACTAGGGTTTGTTATTATATTATACTTATCAAATCAATTGGATGAATATAAAAAATATATTATTTAATATATAACATATATATTTCAATAAATAATTAACTTATTATAATTAATTGTGTTTATTAAGACAAAACTCCTTTGGAAGCATAAAAATAATAATATTTCTTTTCATATCCAATTGGCTCTTATTTTTATTTCTCATTAACTGATAACCCATGAATTAATTTTTTATTTATATAAACCATAAAATTTTATAAGTTATTTAAAAATATTCATAACTTCTAACATAAGAACTAGGTTATATCATATTAGATTCAATAAAAATATTTTAATGATACATTGTTATTTGATGAAACTCGATCTTGCGTGTAACGCAAGCTATCGAGGAATGTATCTCTTGCGTGTAATGCAAGATAACCCAGTGTTGTATATATATAATCTATTTTAAATAGTAAATATATTATAAAGTATCTGGATATTATATTCCATTACGCCCTTGGTGCCACGTGTCATAGACATTATCAAATACTTGGTTCTTAAATTAGAGTTTCAGGGTGCTACATTCCCAACATCTTAATTAAATATTGTCCTCATAATTTAAACTTGATCTTAGTATTATAGGTATTGAAGATAAACTATTTATAAAAATACACATCATAAAAAGGTTTAATAACATATATTCTTAATAAGAGAGAATGGAAAGTACAATGGTCATGTATCTAGGTTCCCTAGTAGGAGAACATAGGTGGGAAATGAAAACATGGATACAAAAGAAAAATATAACAATCATGTTTTGGTGTAGAGTGATAGATAACATGTTCTTATGAAAGTTTTAGACTACAAAACCATTATCCAGAGGTGTGAATAAAGACCATTGATATCATCAAAAATGATGATAATAAGACAATATTTTTGTTTCAAAACCCACTTTTCTATAGTTAAGGAATTATTTCACACAATAAGAATATAAGTAAATATATGTTTCTATAAAAGTAATCTTTTCCTTCTATTATTCCTTGAAGTATTTATACTTCTTATCTTATCACATGATTCATCATATGATTAATTAATACATTAACCTCTAAAATATCATCCAATGATTAACCATTTCATAAATGATTAAATTTTCTGATAGATTATGATCCCACACTTTGTAAGGATGGTCACTAAATTTCCAAAATGAACTTTTCATTATCCTTTATCAACATGAAGTAGCTCTAAATTTTCACATTCCAAACATGTAAATAAATTCATCATGTATCTTCTTGAGATATGGTAATAACTCAAATCCCCATAAAACCTTATTAGAAACTTGTATTCTTACTTATCCCTTATGTAAGACACATGTTATTGGATATATTTCTTTAATCTAGAAGTGTTGTAAAATCTATCAATGATTGTATAGACCACTTGTCAAACAGGATATTAATCAGTTCCAAAGTAGTAATCACTTATCCAAATCAAACATTTATGCATCATTATCTAAACATCATGATCATATTAACGGTTTTCTTTCCCCCAATCAAGTGTTTTCTGAAAATTTGAACTTTCTACTCAATAACGTTTATTGGTACATTAAATATATGGTCTCTTATCCTTAACAAAAATGTACTATTTTATAATCCTTAAATTTTTCATACATAAAAATATGGGATCAACATAAATAAAATACTTTTACAACATATTCCTTAGATACAAATACAGAAGTAAATTAATCATTTCACATTAATTGTTTCAATAATATATGATTTACCTGGATCCTTTATCTTATTCGGAGGTATATTCCCTTGATTCTTGGTGAATTAGTTTTCATAGTGCCCCATCTCCTTGTAGTTATATCACTAAACATCATTGACCGAATTCTTACCCTTACATTATTTTTCCTAGTGAACCTTTTCTCCACACTTATAAAAAACTCCCAATCCTTTCAAGAATTTACCTGGGTGATTCTTTCCACATTTATCACAAGCTGGAAAATCTTTCTTTCCTTCCATATTCTATAACTAATTCTCTTCTTCATGGTGTTTATAATACCTCTGTTTCTCTTGGTTTCCCTTGAATATATAGGATCTAGAGAATTCCTTTTCTATTTTGATGGAACATAAAACTATCTCTTCATAGGATGAAAAATTCTAAGAAACTAGTGCCCTTCGAATATTTGGATTAATACCTTCAAATAATTGGTCGATATTGCACTCTGTATTACTTATATAATTTGTAGCATACCTGGATAACCTTGTAAATGTGGATTCATAATCCATAACACTCTCTTATTCCTTTTGATTTAAGCTATGAAACTTTATCTTCATCTTAATTCACTAATCATGAGCGAAGTATTTATCAAATAATGTATCCTTAAATTCTCTCCATTCCATGAGTTCTATTTCTTCTTCCTCCCCAGTATTCTAGATCAAGGACCACCATTTATCAACATCACCTTGGAGACAATAGACAACTAGTGTAACCTTTTCCTCTTCATTGTATTACATGGGTTTAAAAATATTCTCTAGAGACTTAATCCATTTCTTAGCTACAATTGGATTGGTATTCCCACTAAAATATGGGGGATTTTGTCGCATAAAGAGGTCCAGCATAGTAGATTCTCTCTTTGGAATAGTTTTCTCCATTCGGGAAAGGTTAATCGTCATTACCTAACTGATCTTCCCTAATATATCCATAATTTTCTAAATTATAATACCAGATACATTGACTTCCTCAGTAGAGAAATATCTACATTATCCATGAGTATTGACCCAATTCTTCCTTCTGTGACCCATTTCTCGACAACGACATATACTATATTAGCTCCTAAAATTATGAACATTCTATAACTCTAAACATGTTATAGCACATAACATAAATTTATGCATCATAAATCCCAAAATCCTAAAACTTGGTTACTTTTAAATCCTATATAATGGTAGGAAATTAAAATGTGAACTATCCTTAGAGTATCCCCCGGGAGTGTCAAACCAAATGTGAGTTAAGGCCCTTTTTGTGTACCAAGTTACCCCGATTCAGGCCCGAAACATTTTTTATGAGTTATTACTCCTAGGTACATTTGTACCAGAACCACGCCCATTTGTAGTATCTAAACATGTATATATTGCTAGGAATACCCACATAATATCTAACTTACCCAAAATTTTAGGATGTTATTCTATACTCATACTCAAAATATATCTTATTGTTATTCTCTAGAATCTAAGTTTTCTAAATCTAGTTTCCAAGGTTGTTGCTAAACTTCCATTGATACCAACTGTAACACCTCAATCCCAGAAGCCTGGATCTGGTGCATTAACTTATTACATTGGCATGATTACATGGAATAAAATCCCTAAGAACCATTCAGTTTAGCAGTATTGGAAATAAAACTTACATACATGATACCCATAATATATTAGGAAATATAAAATACAATCATTATACATAATAATATAAAATAAACTGCATCCTTGAACTCTTATTCAAAGATTTCTTCTCCATAAGTAGGGGAATGTAAACATAATAAGGGTGAGATCAAGTGCTCAATTAGGGTAAATATAAAAAAATGAATCCTTTGTAAATGAAAATAACTTAGAAATCTTTCCATTTACATAACTAGATAAGGCATAAATAATATGGCAATTAAGGAACTGAAACACATTCCATATATCAATAAATTGAGAATGAATTAAATCCATTGATATGTCAACGCAGAATTTGATGGATAAATAATAATTGAAACTAAATGAGGGAAATTAATAATTGTTAGATGTCATGTATGAGGCATATGAAAACCTATTACCATCAATACCTTTCATAATATAGATTAAAACTATGGATAGAATCCTATTTAATTTGTCCAACTAATTTGTCCCATGAGAACCTATCGATGCATGGAGAAGATATATAAAGTTTGAGCTCCACCCGTCATTTCCAGTACAAAACATTCCTCATATTGAATAATAATAATAACTAATATAACTTATAAAATAACCATATTCAATGATAAATACATATTTATCAATAATTCTCCAATTAATCAAATAACTTTCAATGTAAACACCATATGAAAAATGGTATACGGTTTTAAAAATACTAATTTACATTGTATTATAATATGGATATTCAAGTAAATTTAAAATGACTAATGATTTTAATAAAGTTCTTGTTTCAAAATAAAGTTAACAATCACAAAAGTAGGTGATATTGTAAAGATAATCATTAAAAACGTTCTTGAGGAGAATAATCTTTAAACATTCTAAAGTGTCTCATACCGCTTTGATACATTTAAATCGTAATCCCCATAAAGTTATGACATAAATTAAATTTATAATGTCATGAGATTAATGGTTTTCATGATATAACATTAAAATGGTATTATATGCACAAAATAAGAGTGAATTGGCACATAATAACAATTAAGTATCAATGAAATATAAATTGAGATGAAGTTCTCTTACCTTATCCTTCCTTTTTTGCGTGGTATTTATCCTCCTATATATTGGATAAAAATATTTTATTAACTAATATAATAACAATAATCATATTTATAATATCATATTTCAATCTATTATAATATCTTATAACTCATTTGTTAACAATCTTTCGTTATTTTGATTATTTCACGAGTTAATTGCCTAGTTTTGTCAAGTATTCTTTGACTTGTTATCTGTTGTTATTATTAATTATATCATGGTTTCATAATATAAATAATTTAAGCAGTCATGTAATTATCATTTATATAAAGTACATACCTATTTAGAATTGTCTATACAGTCTGGATATAAGAAATGAAGTGCATCATTCATGGAGACGGTAGGTCGTACGTACGCATGAATTATAATTTCATTTCTTTCTCCTATTAAATGGATGAAAAGTAAATGATACATATGTATATTATAATTCCACTATAATATCTATTTTATATATGTTATATATGTTTATTAATAATATCCCTTATACATTCCATAAATGGCATAAACGAGTCACATCACTTTGAGGGGGTGGTAGTCCACACTTCCTCAAATGGAATTATTGTATTTACACAAGATGGAAAGAATAAAGGAGTGTTCTAAATGAAAATTAAAAAAGAATAAATATATTATAAATATATTATATATAACATATAAACAGATTTTCCATCATAATGGCCACCATGTGATTTGGTAATGGAAAAATGAATAATCATTGTTTCGTGAAGCAGTAGTTCACCGTACACGGAAAAAGTATGTTCATTGCCCATTAAATGGAGGTGTGTGTATGTGTAGGGCTAAAACATTACCTAAAAAATCCTATTATATTTATTATACTGGTTTTTTTATATAATTATGGAAAAAAGGAGATTTTAGGGGGTGGAGAATGGAAATGAAACTGGAGAGCTTGAGAGAAGATATTACCTCTTAATCGGGTAACTTCTTTTGATTTGAACCAAAAGTCTTCCTTGGAAAGATTTATACACAATGGGAGGTTTCTTTGTTGAGATTAGTGATTTTGGGAAGATATTTCAGAAGATATTGTCGTAAATTTATAGGTTTCATAGGTGTGAATAAGTGTGATAGGTGGTGGCCTTTTATAGGGAATGAAAAGGACTCTGAATTTTTGGAAACAAGTTAGGTATACACATTTTCTTACCTAATAAATAGTCATAAAAAGACATAATAACTCAATAATTGAAGTTTTATGTCCAATATATGTCTATAAAATGGGTTTTTTAAAAGTATATAGGTCATTTGGGCTCTTAAGATAAAGGTTTACACCTCTATTACACTTAATTTTTTTTAATCACTATAATTAATATAAATCATTTTCACTAATAATTTTAGTAAAAAATTAATTTTATCTTATTAGACTATAAATATTATCTTTATTACAATGTTTTATGTTGTATTTTTTAAATTAAATTCACATAATTGGGAAAATTAAGATTAATGGTAGTCTCGCAGACAGATGAATTAACTGGTTTTAGTAGAAAAAAGTTCAAAAGATTGTTATGTTTTTATGTTCAATTTCAAATTGAAATTTATTATAATTAACTAAATTATAATTTATTTAAATATTGTGGATGAAGACACATTTTTATTATTAAATCAAAGCAAAGTCCTCTTTTTGACGGGGTAGAGGTTGACCCATTACATAGCCTGCAGGCCCTGTGGGCATGTAGCCCATTAGATGGCATGTATGTCACGAACTGAATCTGGTCGCCACCATTAATGGAACCAAACCTGGCCCATGGAAAAGCCCGAAGGGCATTCCCTATCCCCATGGGCTGGCACAAGTTTTTGGGTATCATTTATCTTGGTTTGGGAATGATTTACCCAAATATGTATACATAAAACATAAAAAATATTTGATAAAATGAATCTAAAAAATTCATACCAGCATGGTTTATACAAAAATCCATAACGGAATACATAATTTAAAATGAAGTACAAAAGGTCCAAATACACAATTAAACAACAACAAAATATCCCCATGGACTCCACATGACAAGGGGTCATCACCCCCAAGTCGTCTCCACAACTTCGTCCCAAGGATGGGGACTAACACCATGAACCGCCATCACCCTTAGCCTTTCCTTTACCTGAGTCAAACATAACAAAGTCTACTTAAACCCAAATGGTGTAAGTAGTGTGTGAGCCTAATCCCAATAGGATACCACCCAATTATTCCAAATATAATTCTATACAATGTGAAAAAGCAAGCCGTTTTAATACGCTAAGAAAAGCAGTGATAAAATCTAAGAAATGCAACTTTCAATTGAAAACAGTTTTCAAGCTAAAATTTTTAGAATGTGAAAACATTTAAATAGACATGTGATCTACTGTAAATTACTTCCAAAAACACCCCAATACAAGGGTAAATACCACAAATCCAATGATCACAAAAATTGGGAACACCCCTAGGCAACTAGATAATCTCGAGCCCTATGTACCTCGTACCTTGTTGTAAAGTATCCAAGTCACAATCCTTTTCCGTGCACGAGCCACTACTAGGGAACATACCTATAACCTATTGGTCCCCAAATATCATCTACATAGTTTAGTTATAGTTTTCGTTATCCATTTGCTCAGTGAAACAGGGACACAGCCCATCCGGTTCACTAGTCGTACAAGTACATATCGACCAACCTAAGTACCCGGGATTCCCCCTTTGTGCTCAAACAATTTCAGAAAACAACACATATCCTTTTTCATATAAAATATCACTACTGGTCACAAAAAACAGTACAGTAGCTAAACATTTTATACCATTTAAAACACACAATAAAATATTTTGATTTTCAATAAAACAACCTCTCAAAATATCACATTGTTTTGCACCCAAAGATCTTTAAAATATCCACTTTTCACACTAAGTGAACACTTGTAATTTATCAGAAAAAAATAAGTTCAATACCCTTTAATTAAAACAACAATTCAGTTATGGGGCATCCCAATGTGAACCAAGATTTTATATCTTTTAAAAACCACCATTTTCACACAAACATGGCACTTAAAACCCATTTGATTTCCAAACACCATTTAAACAAACTTTCATAGCAACAACCAAAAAGAATAAAAATCCAAAACATGATTTTCAGTCCTAATACAGTTCAATAAAATCAACTAAGTAATTATAGGTCAGCCCAAAATGATCCAATAAAATATTTGTATGAAAAACCCCCAAATTCACCAAAAATGGGAACTTAAAATTCATTTGCATTATAAATGCAACTAAAACCAATTTTTACAGAAACATTAAAATGAAATAAACATTAAAATACCCAAAACATATCAATCTAATTCAAAAAAATTTCATGCACAATGTAATCACCTACCAAAGTAACAAAAACCCTTGAATCTTTGTGCAAAAATCAAATCGCACCCCCGCCGCACCAAGAGAGACCAAGATCAAATCTAAAACCACAAGAATTGGCCAAGAAATCCCAAAGTTAAACCCTAGGTTCGAAAACCTAGTTTATTTACATTAGGAAACTCAATGATAAGTGAAGAAACCCTAATAACAATGAATGAAACCCTGAGTAATTTTAAAGAGGAAAGAAAAGTACTCATTTACTTGAAGTATCTTTAAGTAATCACTCCAAAACACTAGTATCTGAAATTTAAAACTTCCAAAATTCAGGGTTCATTCTAACAAGATTTATTAGGTTATTTAGGAACTGTAATGGAGGAAAAATATTGAGAATTGAGAGAGTTATGAAAGAAAGACTTAACCTCTTCAAATCAGGATGATTTGAGGAAGCCTATGAAGTTCGGCACCAAATCTCGATTAACCAGAGTTTCAAAGAGGGGAAAGAGAGTTCAGACGCGCTTCTGGGTTGAATTTTCTTGGTTGGGACTTGGAATCATTGAAAAATCCCAAAAATTGAATATGTTATAACATAAACCAAATTCATTTTTAAAATAGGAATTGGGATTTCGGGCAGGCCCAACCCCTTATATAAAAAACCAAATAGACCTTGGTTATGGACTTCTAAAGGCTCCAAATTGACTTGGTGGTGTTAATAGGTTTGGGGAGGCCAAATATGAATTTTAACGGATGAAAAATGTTGAAAAATGAAAAATTTATAAAAGAAACAATATTTATTTTTCAATATGGAATTGGGCTCACAGTTTGGCCCAATTCATGAAAACTCATCTATTTCTCCATAAAACCTAGGGAAACACCCAAAACAAAGAAAGGATGTAAATTAAATGAAAAATACCTTTAAAATATGTCATGTATGTGACAATTCTCCCTACCATGAAGGACTTTCCACCCCGGAAAGTCAACATGAAGCTTGGTTGGAAAACAAGAATGGGTACTCTTCGTCGACCCATGACTTTCGCTCCCATGTCTCATGTGTATCATTCCCATGCTGCCATAGAACCCGGACTAATGGAATAGACTTCCCTCGAAGTATCTTCTCTTGGGAGTCCACTATTTTCACTGGCCTCTCAAAAACAGACAAGTCATGCGCTATCTCCAGTTCTTCCCAACTCAACACATGGGACGGATACGGGTTGTATTTCTTAAACTGAGAGACGTGGAAGAAATCATGGATAGACGTCAACTGAGAAGGTATGTCCAACCTATATTCCACCATGAAAATACACTCAGTGACCTCAAAGGGCCCGACATACCACGGCATCATCTTACCTTGCTTCCCCAATCGACGATGGCCCAAACGAGGGGCCACTTTCAAGAATACCCAATCACTCACAGAAAACTCTAGGTCCCGACGCCTCCAGTCAGCATAAGATTTATGATGAATCTGAGCTTTCAACAAGCACTACCTGATCAACTTGACCTTCTCAGAAGTCTCCTGCACAAGGATCATCCCCAATAGTGAAGTCTCTCCTACCTCATCCCAACATAGGGGGGCCGACATGGCCGACCATAGAGCGCCTCAAAAGGGGCCATTCGAATCAAGTATTGGAAACTGTTATTATAAGAAAACTCAACCAATCCCAAATTGATATCCCAAGAACCTCCAAAGTCCAGGACACTTGCATGAAGCATGTCCTCCAAAATCTGATTCACCCGCTCTGTCTGACCATCCGTATGAGGGTGGTATGTCATGCTCATCTTAATATGAGACCCCAAGGCCTTCTAAAGGCCTTCCAAAAATCGATAAGTGAAGCGGGGGTCTCTATCTGAGACAACTACTAATGGTACACCATGGAGTCTCACCACTTCCTGAAGATAAAAATGTCCCAACTAATCCACTTTAGTTGTATCTTTTATCGGAATGAAGTGGGATGATTTGGTAAGACGATCAATCACCACCAAAATGGAATTCATACCCCAAGGTGTACAAGGTAAGCTAACAATGAAGTCCATGGAAACCTCGTCCCACTTCCAGGTAGGAATGGGTTGTGGTTGGAGCAAACCGGAAGACCTTTGGTGCTCTGCTTTCACCTGTTGACATGTGTAGCATCTCGAAACAAAGTCTGCTATGTCCCGTCTCATACTAGGCCACCAAAACTACTGACGGACATCATAATACATCTTAGTGGAACCTGGATGGACAACCCACTAAGACTAGTGGCTATGCTGCATCACCACCTTCCGCAGAGATAACGGCACTACTGAACGACCCTTGAAGTACAAGATGCCCTCAGGAAATGATGACCAATCAGAGGATGTCTCCCCACTATGAAGAAATTGCTTCGACCGCTGACAAAGCTCATCACTGGGATTTTATTGCTGAATCAACTCCAACAGAGAAGGAGTCAACTGGACACTCACCAAGAATTCCCCTCCACTGTGTTCCCTGGTCTCCACATGCATCTAAGAAAAGAGCCCCATCAATGTCCACTCATCACTGGACTTCCTCAAAGCCTGCACTGGAACCCTTCTGCTCAAGGAATTGGCCACTACATTACCCTTGCCTAGGGTATAGACAATGTCAAATTCAAACCCCTAAAAGTACTCGATCCAGCAACGCTGCCTCATGTTGAGGTCCTTCTGTGAGAAGATATAAGCCGAGCTTTTGTGATCAGAGTAGACCGCAAACTTCTCCCCAAAGAGGTAGTGATGCCATGTCTTCAAAGAATGCATCACTGCTACCAACTCTAAGTCATGGGTCAGGTAGTTATTTTCATGTGGTCGAAGTTGGCGAGAACCATATGCAACCATGTGATCATCCTGCATAAGCACGCACCCAAGACCCATACCCGAAGCATCACAATATACCACAGATCTCTTTCCAGCCTTTAGAAAAATCAGCATGGGCGTAGTAGTCAACCACCTCTCCAGCTCCTCGAATGATGCCTGGCATTCTGGACCCCATACAAAATTCACTCATTTTCGGGTGAGGGCAGTCATCGGTGAAGCAAGCCGAGAGAAATCCTGAACAAATCGCCTATAATAACTAGCCAAGCCAAAAAAACTCTGGATCTCGAACACATTCTTTGGTTGCTCCCACGACATGACCGCACTAATTTTCTCAGGGTCCATTGAAACTCCATTATTTGATATCACATGCCCTAGAAATATCACCTCCCTAATCCATAAAGTTCACTTTGACAACTTTGCATAGAGGTGGTGATCCCGTAATGTACCCAAAACGATCCTCAAGTGATGTTTGTGTTCCTCCTCAGAGCTAGAGTATACCAGAATGTCATCCACGAACACCACAACAAAGGAATCGAGATACTGATGAAACACCCTGTTCATGAGTGCCATAAAGACCGCTGGAGTGTTGGTCAATCTAAAGGGCATGACTAAATAATCAAAGTGGTCGTACCTGCTTCGAAAGGTTGTCTTTGGGATATTTGACTCTTTCACCCGAAGTTGATGATACCCCGAACACGGGTCTATATTTGAGAACCACTTTTCCCCCTTCAACTGATCAAACAAATCATCTATTCTAGGAAAAGTATATTTATTCTTAATTTTTACCTTATTCAGCTTCCGGTATTCAATGCACAACCGGAGGGATCCATCAGCCTTTTTCATGAACAACACAGGAGCGGCCCAAGGAGAGATGCCTGGGCAAATGAATCTTTTAGATTCTAAGTCATCCATCTATATCTTTAATTCCTTATGCTTGGTGGGGTCCATGCGATAAGAGGGAAGAGATATCAGCTCTCTTCCCGGTGCCAGATCAATCGAAAACTCTACATCCTGCTCTGGGGGAAAACCTGAAAAATAATCCGGGAATACCTTCGGAAACTCATTCACTAAATGAGGTAGTGAACCTTCAGGGGAAATACCATCATATAACATGAGCGAAGATAACTGGAAGATAAAACTTCCCAACTCTGGGAGTGGAGGCCCTGCGCGACCTGAACGAGGATCCCATTCTCCATGAAAAGCCTAACGACTCCCATCAAGTGCTATGAAACTCACACGTCGTCTGTAGCAATCAATGTGTGCCTGTAAGTGTACTAGACAATAAATCCCAAGTATGACATCAAAAAGGAACATATCTAAGACCAAGAGGTCCCACTCCATCTTGACCCTTGACACAGAAAGAGCACATGACGTGCACCTGAGACCCTGCTCCTTCTTCTTTCCCAGCGGTGTCACCAACTCCATCGCGAAAGACATCAAATCAGTTGGAAAATTCAGCCTGTCCACAAAATGGGAAGAAATGAATGAAACAGAGGCACCGGTATCAAAAAGAGCAACAACTATAGAAGATATGATCAGAATAGTACCTCGAACTATCGACGGTCCCACCTCTGATCCTGCTGGTGCCTGATCCACTTCATGGAGATGTCCAGTATCTGCCTGAGGACGACCGGTAGTCTGTGGATGTGCCCTGAACTGGCTCTGCCCAGAAGATGACCCATCCATACCACCACGGCTGCCAAATCAAGATCCCCCAGTCCTCGATGACTCAGACTATGCTGGCACTCCTCTTGAAGCCACTAACCCAGCCCCACTCGAAAGTGGACGTGCCACACCACAGAAACGCTGCAAATGCCCCATACCTCCACACTGGTAACAAGGATTCCGAGGAAGTGGAAATGTTGGTCGGATGTTCCCAAGCTTCCCACACTGGTGGCACATGACCGATCTCTCATCAGAAGCCGCAAAAGAAAACTTCCTGGAAGAGTGGCCTGAACTGCCACCTCCTTTCTTCACAGGATCATCCTGCTTCCTTTTCTTCTCTGAGGAGCTGCCACTTACCACTGCTGATACTGAACCATAGAAACCAGCCCTTATTTTCTTATCAATATCCACTATGCATGCCCGATCAACAACCTCAGCATCAGTCCTCATCTTAAACAAGAATACATGAGAGTATATATCTGGTCGCAAGCCTTTCTCTAACCTCTGGGCCTTTGCTTGCTCATTAGAAACAATTTCTGGAGCATACTGAACCAACTCAGCGAAACGGTTGGCATACTCCATCATAGATAGATTCCCCTGAACAAGTTCCATGAACTCTCAAGACCTTGCATAAGCCAACACCTCTGGGCAGTACTGTTCATTGAAGACAGCCTTGAAATCTACCCAGCGCATCTGTTCATTCTTCCCAGACTGAAGCACTGGCTACCACCACTTACGGCTGGGACCCTCCAATAGAAAGGAGGCACACTTCACCCTGAGCTCCTCAGGTGTTTCCCTGAACTCAAACATACGCTCAATCTTCTCGAGCCATTCTTCTGCTTCCTGGGGTTCTGAGCTACCTCGGAAGGTAGGAGGCTTGTTTTTCAGAAACTCTTGTGCTTTATCTTTTCTATGACCTGTCTCTTCTGCCCTAACAAGAATAGAAGTAGGAGTTGGTCCCTGTCCCAAAGCTTGTATAGCCCGAACCAGTGTCTGCCACCGCTATAGTACCTGTCATGCTACAGTGTCTCGACTGCTACAATACTGCTCAGTACCTGCGCCCAATGGTGTTTGAACCCCCATTTTTCATGTAGTATTGCAGGGTGCTTACCACTAATACAAACAAGAACTACAACTAAATTATACTAATAAATTTATAATTGATCAGATGTAACTTTAAAATAATTTTAAAATAAAATCTAACATTAATAATTATTTAGATGAAAAAGACAGGTTTTATCTAAAATGCAATATTTTTTACTATTCACTAAAAAATTAAGTTTCTCAGAAAAATAAAAAAAATCACCACAAGATAATTTTGAAATTATAAATTCAAAAATTAAGTTTATTTTATCAAATTCAATTAATAAATTTGTCAAAAATCATATTTAAAATAGGTACACCTTTAAAAGGCAGTAAAAATGCCTTAATAAAAATATAGGTTTTTATGTGTGAACTGGGGTTTGTTCTTATATTATGCTTATAAAATAAATTGGATGAATATAAAAAATATATTATTTAATATATTAAATATATATTTCATTAAAATCATTAACTAATTGTAATTAATTATATTTATTGAGACAAAACTCCTTTGGAATCATAAAAATAATAATATTTCTTTATATCCAATTAGATCTCATTTTTGTTTCTCATTAATTGATAACCCATGAATTAATTTTATATTTATATAAACCATAAATTTTCATAAGTTAGTTAATAATATTCATAACCAATAACATAATGTCTGGGTTAAATCATATTATATTAAATAATAATATTTTAATAATATATTGTTATTTTGTGAAACTCGGTCTTGCGTGTAACGCAAGCTATTGAGGAAGGTCACACTTGCCTGTAATGCAACCTAACTTAGTGTTGAATATATAGAATACAATTTAAATAGTAAATATATTATAAATTATCCGGATATTATATTCCCTTACGTGTTTGGTATCGCGTGTCATACATGCTATCAAATACAAGGTTCTTACTTTATAATTTCAGGGTGCTACATTATCCCCACCATAATTAAATTGGTTCTTTTCAATTTAAACTTGATATTAGTATTCTAGGGATTTAAGATAAACAATTTATTAAAACCCACATCATAAATAGGTTTAACAACATGTATTATTTATACCATTCAACATGTGGTCTCAAATACTTAATGAAAATGTATTGGAGTACAATCCTTACATTTTTCATACATTAAAATATGGGAACAAAATAAATAAAATACTTTTAAAATATATTCCTTATATCCAAATACCAAACTACATTAATCATTCCACATTGGTTATGTCAATAACATATGCTTTCCCTTGATCCCTTATCTTCTTCAGAGGTACATTCCCTTGATTGTTGGGGAATTTGTTTACATAGTGCCATGTATCCTTGCAGTTTTAGAACAAAATATCATTTATTAGCTTCTTCCCATTGATTTATTTTTTTCTAGTGACCCTTTTCTCTTCACTTATAACAAACTCCCAATCCTTTCAAGCATTTACCTGGGTGATTCTTTCGGTAGTAATCACAAGTTGAAAATCCTTTTTTACTTTCATCTTCTTTGACTCATTCCCTTTTTCATGGAATTCAGAAGACCACTTATTATCTTGGTTTCCCTTGAATACATAGTATCTATATAATTCCATTTCTATTTTTATGGCATATAAATATATCTCTTCATAGGATGAAAAATTCTGAGAAACCAGTGCCCTTCAAATAACTGGCTTAAGACCTTCAAATAAGTGTTCAATCTTTTAATCTGTGTTTCATATATAATCTGTAGCTTACCTAGATAACATTGTAAAGGTGGATTCATAATCTGAAACACTATCTAATTCCTTTTTATTTAATCTAAGAAACTTTATCTTTATCTTAATTCCCAGATCATGAGGGAATTATTTATCGAAAAATGTATCTTTAAATGATCTCTATTCCATGAGTTCTATTTATTATTCCTCAGTAGTATTCTCAATCAAGGGCCACCATTGATCAGCATCACCTTAGAGACAATAGACTGCAAGTGTAACCCTTTCCTTTTCACTGCATTCCAAGGCGGTAAATATCTTTTCTAGAGACTTAATCCATTACTCAGCTACAACTGTATTAGTATTCCCACTAAATGATGGGGGATTCTGCCACATAAAGCGATCCAACATAGAAGATTCTCTCTACAGAGTAGGTTTATCCTTTCAAGAAAGGTTATTCATCAAAAACTGACTAATTATTTCTAATATATTCATAACTTTCCCATTTCTAAAACCAGATGCAATGACTTCCTCGGTAAGAAAATCTCTACATTGTCCACAAGTTTTGACACACTTCTTCCTTCCATGATACATTTCTAGACAATGACATATACTATATTAACTCATAAAATTATGAAATTTCTATAACTCAAAACATAGTATAACACATAACATAAATTTATTCATCGTAAATCCCAAATTCATTAAATCTAGTTTCTTTGGGGAAATCTTAACTTTTAAATCCTTCATAATGATAGGTAAATAAAATTTGGAAAATACTAAGTATATCCCCTAAGAGTATCATACCAAGTGCATAGTGAGGACCATTTTCATATACCAGGTTACTCTAAGTTGGGCTCAAAACAATTTTTCAGACTTATTACACCTAGGTACATCTTTTCTAGAACCACGTTTTGTATCCAAATAGGGATGTATTGTTAGGAATACCCACATAATATCTACCATACCCAAAATTTTAGGATGTTATTCTATAATCATCCTCAAAATATATCTTAGGGTTGTGATATAGAATCTAGATTTTCTAAATATAGTTTTCAAGGTTGTTTCTAAACTTACTTTGATACCAACTGTAATGCCCCGACCCCAGAATCCCGGAGCTGGTGCATTAACTTATAACATTGGCATGATTACAATGAATCAAATCCCAAAGACCATTTATTTTAACAGTATTGGAAAGAAAAATTACATATATGATACCCATAATATATTGGGAAATTTAAAATACAAACAGGATACATAATAAAATGGAATAAACTACTTCCTTGAACACTTATTCAAATATTTCTTCTTCATAACCAAGGGAATGTAAACATAATAAGGGGGAGCTCAAATTATCAGTAAGGGTAAATACAATAGAAGCAATAATGAATCAATCTATATGAAAAGGTAAATAACTTAGCACACTTTTCATTTACATAACTAGATAAGGAATAAATAATATGTAAAGTAATGAATTTAAACACATTCTATAAATCAATAAACTAATAATGAATTACATCCATAGATATGTCGACAAAAAATCTCAAGGATAAATAATAACTGAAACTAAATAATGGAATTGATTAATTGTTGTACATATTTTTTGAGGAACATGAAAACCTATTACCATCAAGACCTTTCACAATACTTTTTAAAACTATGGATAGAAACCCATTTAATTTGGCTAACTAATTTGTCTCATGTGAACCTATCGATGCATCGAGGAGCTATATAAAGTCTGATCTCCACCCGTCATTTTCAGTCCAAAAAATTAATCATATTGAATAATAAAAATAACAAATATGACTTATAAAATAACCATATTGAATGAGAAATATTGATTTTTTAAATAATTCCCCAATTAATCAAATTACTATCAATGTAAACAATGTATGAAAAATGGTATACAATTTATGCAATACTAATATCCATTGTTTGAGAATACAGATATTCAAGTAAATTACCAAGGAATAATGATTAAAATAATGTTATTGTTTCAAAATAAATTCAATAATCATAAAAGTAAGTGAGACTATAAAGATAATCATTAAGAACATTCTTGAGGAGAATAATCTTTAAACATTAAAAAGTGCCCCACACAACTTTGAAAAATTTAAATCATAATCCCTAGAAAGGAATGGAATTAAATTAAACTTATAATATAATGATACTAAGGGGATTCAATATATAATATGAAAAAGTCATTATATAAAACAAATAAGAGTGAATTGGTGTATAATAACAATTAAGTCCTAATGAAATTTAAATTGAGACAAAACTCCCTTACCTTATCATTCCTTTTTGTTGTGTGGTATTTAATCACCTATATAGTGGATTAAAATATTTTATTAACTAATATAATAACTATAATCATGTTTATAATATCATATTTTAATCTATTATAATATCTTATAACTCGTTTGTTAACAATATTTCTTTATTTTGATCATTTCAGGTGTTAATTGTCTAGTTTTGTCAAGTATGTTTTGACTTGTTATTTGTTGTTATTATTAATTATATCACATATTAATCATATAAAAAATGTAAACCATGATTTAATTATAATTTATATCCAATACACACCTATTTATAATTGTCTATATATTTTGGATAAAATAAATGAAGTGCACTGTTCATGGAGACGGTAGATCGTACGTACACATGAATGCTACTTTCATTTCTTTCTCATATTAAATGGATGAAAATTAAATGATACATATGTATATTATAATTAAATTATAATATATATTTTATATATGTTACATATTTTTATTAACAACATCCTTTATACATTCCATAAATGGCATGAATGAGTCACATCGCTTTGAGGGGGCAATAGTCCACACTTCCTCAAATGAAATTACCGTATTTACACAAAATGGAAAGCATAAAGGTATACCATAAATGAAAATTAAAGAAGAATAAATATATTACAAATATATTATATATCATATATAAACATATTGTTCATCATAATTCCCACCATGAGAGGTGGTAATGGAAAAATAAACAATCATCGTTTCATGAGGTAGTAGTTCGCTATACAGAGGAAGAGTATGTTCGTTGCCCATTAGATAGAGGTGTGTGTATGTGTAGGTCAAAAAAATTACTTAAAAACATCCTATTATATTTATTATACTTTTTTGTTATATAATTATGAAAAAAAAATTTAGGGGGTGGATAATTGAAATTAAACTAGAGATCTTGAGAGAAGACGTTGCCTCTTAATCAGGTAACTTCTTTTGATTTGAACCAAAATACATCCTTGGAAATCTTTATCCAAAATAGAGGCTTATATGTATAGGGGAGGGATTATAGGAATCAATTTGGGTAGATATATTCTGAAATTAATAGGTCTGAGAGGTGTGAGGAAGTGGGAGATTATGCAGCCTTTTATAAGGAAAGAAAAGGACTCATAGGGAATTTTTTGAAACAAATTAGGTATACACATGTTTTTACCTAATAAAAAGTCATAAAAACCCATAAAAACTCAATAATGGAAATTTTATGGCCTAGATAGTTCCATAAAATTGGTTTTTCACAAGTAGATAGGTCATTTGGGCCCTTAAGTTAAAGGTTCATTCCTCTATTAAGCTTAATTTTACCTTAATCTATAATTAATATTAGTCACTTTCACTAATCGTTATGGTAAAAATTTAAGTTTATATTATTAGAATATAAATATCATATTGATTAAAATTTTTTATATCAGATTTTCTAAATTCAATTCCCAAAAGTGGGAAAATTAAGATTAATGCTAATCTCGCGGATGAATGAATTAATTTGTTTTAATAGAAAAAAGTTCAAAAGATTGTTAAGTTTTTATATTCAATTTCAAAGTGAAATTTATTATAATAAAATAAATTATATTAATAGATGTATAATTTATATAATTTTACTTTAAAACAAATTTAAAATACAATTTAACATGAATAATTTTGTAGAGGAAATGGAATTTTTTAACTAAAATGCAATATTTTTCACTATTCATCAAAAAATGAAGTTTCTCAAACAAAATACCAAAAAATCACCTTAAGATAATTTTTAATTTATTAATTCAAAAATTAAATTTATTTTACCAAATTCAATTCATAAATGTGTCCAAATTCATATTTAAAATAGGTGCGCCTTTAAAAGGCGATAACTATGCCTTAATAAAAATATAGGTTTTTATGTGTGAACTAGGGTTTGTTCTTATATTATGATTATGAAATAAATTGGATGAATATAAAAAATATATTAATTAATATATAACAAATATATTTCATTAAAATCATTAAATAATTGTAATTAATTGTCTTTATTAAGACAAAACTCTTTTGGAAGCAAAAAAAAATAGTTCTTTTTATCTCCATTTAGCTCTTATTTTCGTTTCTCATTAATTGATAACTTGTGAATTAATTTTATATTTATATAAAACAAAAAGTTTCATAATTTAGTTAATAATATTCATAAATTCTAACATAATGGTTGGGTTATATCATATGATATTAAATAATAATATTTTAATAATACATTGTTATTTAGTGTAACTCGGTCTTGTGTGTAATGAGATCTATCAAGGAAGGTCCCTATTGCATGTAATGAAATATAACTTTGTGTTTCATATATAGAATATATTTTAAATAGTAAATATATTATAAATTATCTGGATATTATATTCCCTCACGCACTTTGTTTCACGTGTCATACACGCTATCAAATACAAGGTTCTTACCTTAGAATTTCGGGGTGTTACACCACTCTTGTGGTTCAAAAAAGTTCCCCAAACATTGAAGACTCTGAGGAAGAATTAATATATGAAAATTTTCTTGAAGAAAGTCAGTTTGTGACTCTGAGGAGAAATAGGATAATGGGGATTGATCCATCCAAATAAAATCGAAGATAAAAGAGGTCGAACACACACACGATGGATGATAAATGTGGAGCATGCTTTTATCAATGGTGGAACCAAATTACTTTAAAGAAGTTCTAAAGGATAAATCGTGGTTTAGATCCATGAATTAATAATTGGATAAAATAGATAATAATAAAACATTGTAACTTACGAAGACGCCTGAACATCACAATGCGATTGGGATGAAGTGGATTTTCAAAAATAAGTTTGATGAACATGGTAATTTTTTATGAAATAATGTATGCTTGGTGTGTAAAGGATATTCTCATATTGAAGGTGAAGATATTGAAGAAAAAATTTCACTAGTATCATGACTTGTTTTTATCATTATTTTCTTATAAATAATGATTTGAAGAGGTTTTGATATTTATCATATGGATGTTAAAAAAAATTGTATGGTATACCTTAAGAAGAGTTATATATTGAAAAAATAGTGAGCTTGTTCATTAGAAATAATGAAACAAAAGTGTGAAGGTTGAAGAAGGCAAAAAATGTTCTAAATCTAGCACCAAGATAATGGTATAATTGACTATACTTGTATATAAGATAACTGGAATTCAAAATAGGAAATTTTGACCACAACTTTTATGTAAAATCATCTAAAGAAGAACAATTCATAGTGATGGTATATGTGGATGAAATAATATTCAGTGGATATATATAGAAATATGAAGAGGATATTTTAAAATTGATGAGCTTTTAATTTTAAATTTCCATGATTAGTAAGATCAATTATTTTCTAGGGATTTGAGTTATCTAGAAAGTAGAATATATCATTATCTCTTAGGAGAAGTATGTGAGATAGATATTGAAAAAGTTTGATATGAATTATTCTAAAATAATTTTGACTCTAATTGTTGTTATAACTAATATTATAAATAAAGAGAATGTGAAATCGATGGATCCCACCTTATATAAGCAGATAATCAGAAGTTTGTTGTATTTGACTAAAATATGGTTAGATGTTGTCTTTTCAACATGTTTACTGGATTATTTTTAGAGTAATGCTAAGTAGTTGTATCTCATAGTGGTTAAATTTATTCTTCAGAAAATTTGATGTACTATAAATTATGTATTTTTATTTTATTCTAGAAAGGATCATGAGTAATGTTCATTCTCTAATGTGAACTAGGCTGAAGATATGGTGGATTGCATGTCCAAATGTGGTGGTGCATTATTTATCAAGAGAAAAGTTATAGGATTGTTGAGTAAGAATAAAATAAATCACCATATTGAATATAAATGAAGAAAAATAAATTCCAGTAACTAAGGCATGCACTCAGATTCTATAGAAAAAACATCAACTTGAAGATATTGGAGAATATGTGAATCGGTGTATGGTGATATTATGTGATAATAAGAGTGTGATTAACCTTACAAGAAATAGAGTACCGTAATCATGTACCAATAAAATTGAGTTCAAATTTCACTTTATTAAATAAAAATTGGACTAAATAATTTCGTAGTGGAGAATGTTTAAACTAATGAACAAGTGGAAGACATGATGAAAAAGCCACTGAAAACTTTGCATTTTTTGGGAAACATTGGTTGAACATAAATGTTTAATCACCTAACTCTACTTGATTGGGTCTGTATAAATCCCATCTCCCTATTTCTATATAAAAATTTATTTCTATTTCTCATGTTTCATGATTCCATTTGGTTTTATTGTTATAGGGGGATAAATGATCATGGAATTTGATGGTGAAGACCTGAAATTCAAGTGATCATTAATTCATTTTAGAGATGGAAATTCTCATTTAGGTGGAGTATTTATCATTAAAGTCATGGGGAGATATGATCCATAGGGATTAGAGGTTTGGAGTTTGATCATACCATGGAAGTTAGGGGGATTTTTGGAATGAGTAATGGCATGCGGCATGGAATTATCTCTTGAACTATTATTATCTAAATTAATTATTTATCATGTAGACTTTGAGTGATGGATGGGTTATTTCACTGCTATCTAGGAGAAGAAATAATTTTAGGTTGTCAGAGACAAACCATACTAAGACTCAAGAGTGGGGGGGCTAATTGAGTCCTTTAAATTTTTATTCACTTAGAATATTCTCCCTCTCTAATTTATGACTAATATATAATTCATTCCTAAACAAGGAATACGGAAGAAGTAAAATATCAAGAAGAGAAATTGACATATGGATTTATAGTGGTTTATGTAATATAATTCCACCGGTCCAATCTAACACCACTCTTCTCCATGGTTGTGATGATTTTCACTAGACTGGTCCTTTTATCAAGGAATGTCAGTCCTTTTTTCAAGTAATTAATGAATAAGTGCCAGCTGTTAACACTTGGTCAATCACATGAGATTTCGACCAGGTTCCATAAAGACTTTACAATTAATATCCTTCAAAGTTTCTTTTACTGGGAACCTTTACATTGAAATATAATAAACAAATAGTTTTTATTTATTTCATCTTAAAGTTATAAGATACATCTAATATAAAGGAAGAGATCTCCAAGACAGATGATCTGAAGGATAATAAACTCAAGTAGAGTCTTCTAAACCTGTTAAGGATCATAAATAATCAAAGATAATGAGACAATATTTTTTCTTATATATTTTTCAGAAAATAGAGTGTCATTTCATAGATTTTTTGAGAAATATTTCTCTATATTTATTTTGTACACATTGGTTTTTCTTTGAGAAAACTACTCATGAAAAAATAAGTCCACACTTGGAAATGCATGCATTATATTTTATTTAAGTGCACATAAAATGATAAAAGAATCAGGGATCAGTGACACTTCCTTTTCCATGAAATACCTTGTAAGTAGTATAGAGAAATAAACTATCCTTATATTTATATTCAGTCTCGGTACTTGGATCTAATTATATTTGATTTTACTTAAAGAGGTAATCGAGAATTTAAATATTGACCAAAAACATTAAATTCTCACTCGATTGCCTCAACGTTAATAAATATCAACATGCAACACGACATGGCTGATTTGTAGAATTTAATCTATGTAGCTTATTTTGAATCACATATCCAAATTGAATCAGTTAGGTCTTTTACTCAGATAGTTGAAACTAATGTAACCAATTTATTTAGGACTCATAGGGGTAGTATATACTTTATCATTTTCAATTCCAAACCTTTTATGTAATTTTAGTATTTATTTTATTTGATTTAGCATATTCCCAATGTCTTTTTTATAAATTTAAAAACATAAAAAATAGATTAACTCACCCAACATGCAAATTTAAAATTCTTTGTGTGTGAGTTTTGAAAAATCATTACACAATTTTTTATTTATAGAACAAAAAAAATACATCATCAACATATAGTTGTACAAAAAAAATATATGAATATGAATTCCTATTAAATAAAGTATGATCTATCTTACATACTGAAAATCCATTTGACAAAGAAAAGAGCTTAAACATTCATACTAATCCCTAGTTGCTTGATTAATTCTATAATTATCTTTGATAAGTTTAAAAATAAAATTTAGAAAATGGGGATTTTAAAAACTATAAGGTTGTTCAACATAAACTTCCTCCATTATAAATCCATTTTAAAAAATAGATTTTATACCTGTTTGATATAATTTAAAATTTATATTTGATTTATAGACTAGAATAATATTAATGGATTCTAACCTAGATACCAGGGCAAAGTTCTCACCATAGTCTATGCCTTATTGCTAATTATACCTTTTAGATACTAGTCCACCCTTATTCCTAGTTATCACACCATGATCATCCTAATTATTCCTAAAAACTAACTTTCCTCCTATAACGGGATTTTCAGAGAGTCTATAAACTATTTTTCAAGATTTGTTCCTATTGAACTAGTTTAATTCCTCTTGCATATCAATAACCCAACTTTCATCTACTAAGGATTCTTTTATACAATTAGTTTCTAACTAAGATAAAAAAAATAAGAAAACTCTACAAGGTTTCCTATAGTCCTTCTATTTATATTCCCTTTATCTAAACTTCTTATAATAGTTTCTAAGGGATGGTTTTTAAGGATTTTAGGTTGTATAGGTTCCACACTTTCAAGTTCACTGGAATCAAACCTTTTTAAAATTGGTTCCAAAAAATTAAGTTTCAATTATTCATACTTTTTTCCATAAAAAATAATTTCAAGTTTCATGATTTTCAAAATAATCACTTTGTTCATCAACTTGAATTATTTGGTGATCAAAAGAATCACTTTCATTAAATTTTACATGAGTTGATTATTTAAGAATATTTGAACATTTATTGAAACCTCTATATCATTTTGAAGTAGTAGAATATCATAGGAAGATTTTTTCATAAACTTTTGGATCAAACTTACCATGATTATCATTACTATTTTGAATATAAATATTACATCCAAAAACCTTAAAGTATCTAACTTTTGGATTTCTAATCTTTCATAGCTCATATGGTGTTTCTTTAAAAATATTTCTAATTAAAACTATTTTATGAAAAAAAAAATTTATTTACATCTTTAGCCCAAAAATGATAGTCAGGTTATATTCACATAACATAGTTCTAGAAATTTATTGCAAAGTCCTATTCCTTCTTTCAATAACACAATTATTTGAGGTTTCCAAGGAGTAGAAAATGTATGTTTGATTCCATGTTTTGAACAATAGGAATTGAACTCATGGTTTTTTAATTTTCCTTCAGGGTAACTTCTTAAAGAATTAATTTTGGAATCTTTCTATTTTTGAACCAGTTTGCAAAAAGTTATAAAAATTGAAAAAAAATTGTTTTTAACATTTTTAAAAGAAAAATTAGGTAAATATAGAGAAATCATCAATTAAAAAATAAAAAAAAAATTTCCCTCTTAGGATTAAAACTCAATATTTCCCAAACAAATCCATATAAATAACCCACTTTAATTGGTTTAAAATATGACTTGTGTTTCTTTCCCATTGGGAAAGTTTCACATAGATTAATTTTATTCAATTTAAGTTGAGGTAAATATATAAATAAATTTATTTTGAATGGTTTTCTCAAGGAATAATTATTGAAATGTCTTAGTATTTTATTCCATATCCAGGACTCATTTGTTTCAACTTTTAAAAAATTGACCTCTTGTTTACTCAAAGAATTAATATCTAAAGTATAAAAATTCTCTATTTTTGGTTCCTTGAATTTAATAATTTCATCTTTAAAAATATAATAAGCCTTATTTGAAAAATTAACAAAATAACCTTCATTAAAAATTTTAGAGATAATTATTATATTGTGCTTTAAACCTTTCACCTAGAGAACTTTGCTGATAAGTAAAGATCTTAGAATTCCAAAAAATTCAACTCCCATAATTTTTCCTTTATCATTTTCACCAAAAGTGACATAACATCCATATATATTTGGTAAGGAGTGATAATTAGAGAAATATACACTCATATTCCTTAATAATCCACTATCCATATACAATATCGCATTTGTGCTCATGGAACTTTTTTCCTAAAAAGACATATTAAACAAGAAATTATTTTGGTACCCATATTTTCTTGGGTCTAGAAAGGATAGAAATTAAGGATTTAGGAACCCAAATTTGTTTATACTATCCAAGAATTTCAGCACTAAACTTTGAAAAAAAATCATGAAAAAATAATTTTTAACTCCACATATTCATTGGTTTCTCAAATTGTAATTATTTACAAAGTTTCCTAGATCACCACAATAAAAAAAATTGAGATATTTCTATTCTTGGAAATGGGTACAAAATATATTTTTTAAAACTTTGGTTTCTAAAATTGACTTCCTATTCCAAATTTTTTTATGGGTTTTTTGTTTCTAAGAATTTTATTTAAATAATTACCACATTTTTAAAATACTCTAGAAACATATTTAAATTCTTGAACTTATTTTTTTAAATTTTCAATTCTATTTCCATGTTAAATACATGATGCAGCAGAATTTTCCAATTTGATTTTAAAAATTAAAATTTGTCTAGTGAAGTCCTCTTTTTCATTAACAATTACTCTATTTTATTTTTTTATATTTTATTCTTCTTTTTTAAATATTAGTAATTAGTTTCTAACATGGAACAATATTCATTCAATTCCAATAATGAGAAATTTTTATTTTATGATTTAATTTCATACTCAGAAAAATAGCAATAATTTACCTCATCTGTATGTTCCAAAAAAAACACATGTTGTATTTCTGATTAGAATGCTCAGCTTATAATTCTAAAGATGAAACATAAATAGAATCCTAGTAAGAGCTCCGTGTTTTCTTTATGTATATTTATTCTTTTTTCATGTTGACATCCTTCTTGAATTTTTTTTTTTGGATTTTTGTTATCTTGAAGCTACGGACAATCAATTTTGATATGTCTAAGCTTCTTGAATTCATAACATCTTACTTCCTTAGAATATCCATATAAATTTTTATACTTGTTTAAAGGTTTCTTAAAATATCTTCTCTATTTATAGAACTTATTGAATTTTTTGGAAATGTTAGCAAGATTAGTTTCTAAATTAGAACTACTTGAAGAATTTTCACCGGATGACTCGGCTACATGAATTTATTTACACTTCTTTTCATCCTTTGAAGTTAATACTTTTAAATCAGTTTTATTCTTCTTAACTAACATATGTTATCCAGTATCATATTCCAGTTATACCTCATACATCATCAGAGTACCAATATGATCTTTTATTTTTAAAGTTATTGACCTATGTCGATTGTCTGATAGCAGCTAAACTACCACTCCACCTTGGTGGAAGTATTCTAAGAACCTCCAGATCCAATTCTAGTTTAGTAATAGGTTCCCCTAAATCAAAAACATTATTTACAATTTCTATAAGTCTTTCATTCAACTGTGTTGTAATGTTATCATCCATCATTCTAAAAGTATCAAAATTTAGTTTTACAGCATTATATCTGAGAGCCTACACATTATTTATTCCCTTATAAGAAACTAAAATTGTAGTCCACATTTCATGGGATTTTTGACATTGAGAAACTCTATTGAACTCATCTAGAAAAAATCCAATGATTATATCATTCATATATTTTGAATTCATATCATAGTTTACTTTAGTATCTACATCACAAGTCTATGGTTGAGTTTCAAGAATTTATAAGGATTAAAAAATTTTATATAAATCATCAGACCAAGGTTCATTAAATATATAATCATTTTTCCTTCCAATAACTATAATTCTCACCATTAAAATAGGTTGATATAACCATATAAATCCCTTCTCTATTTTCATTTATAGCATCCATTGTTGAAGATATCTTTAGATTTCAACCTTTTATACTAGATAACTCAAGAATCAAATCCATTGATACCAATTGTTGTCAGAGACTGACTACACTAAGACATAAGAGTGGGGTGAATTTAATTCTTTAAATTTTTAATCACATAGAAAAATCACCCTCTCTAATTTATGACTAGCTTTTGATCTATTTTTTAAAATGCCATGAAACAAAAGTAAAATACCAAAAAGAGAAATAGGAAAAGAGATTTATAGTGGTTTTCAGAATATAATTCATCTAGTCCAATCCATTGCCACTCTTCTCCATGAGTGTGATGGTTTTCAATAGACCAGTACTTTTGGTGGGAAATGTCATCCCTTTTTCTAGGGACTACATGACTAAGTGAAAGTAGTCGAAATTTGGTAAAATCACAAGAGATTTAAACTTGTCTATAGAAATCCCTTAAAATCAATATCCTTTAAAGGTTATTTTACTACTAACCTTGACAACAAAAGATAATAAACATAGAGTTTTTACAGATTTCATCTTACAGTTGTAAGATACAGATGACAAAAAATAAGTGATCTCCAAGAGAAATGATCTAAAGGATAATAAGATCAAGGAGATCCTTATGAACTTATAAAGGTTCATAAATAATCATATCTAATGATATGATAATTATTCTTCCTTATTTTGTAGAAAACAGATTTTTGTTTCAATTATTTTTTGAGAAATATTTATCTATATTTCTATTGTTTAGTTATTCATTGAGAAAAATTATCATGTAGAAAGGATTACAAACTTTTAAATTAATGTTCTACCTTTTATTTAAGCACACAACACATGATCCATAGAATCATGGATTAGTGATACATCCTTTTCCTTGAAATACCTAAACAGAGATGATTTTCAAAATTAAATACATGTAGCCGATTTTGATTCACACGTCCAAATTGAATCACATAAGCCTTTTACTTGCACAATTGAAACTGAAATAGCTAATTGGTATGACATAGTCAATTTCATCATGTAGGCTATTTATGTAACTTATTACTCTATATAACAATTTTATATAGACAATTTCTCATGTATGTGATCTTGTCGACTTGGGTAATTTTCACATAGGTGATTCTGTGGCATAGCTGATTGATGTAGATGATTGATTGTCATAGGTAATTGATATAGTTGATTGATTGAAATAGGTTATTTCACCATGTTTCCAAAAAACTCATGTAGCTGATTTTCCAAACTTATGAATATTTCATCCAAAAATTCCATAATGAATTTTTAACAAAATTTAACCACCAAACACATAAGAATAGGATAAAACCTGGTGAACAAAATTAAAAAATAAGATCATCGACAAGGTATGAAGGGTATTTGGGATCATAAAATCCGAAATTACATGGGATATGTTGGATTAACATAATTAGTCCAACAGTTTATACTAAATTGAATTTCATTCTGGATTTCCAACATACCCAAAAAGGTATAATGTTGGAACCAAGGTGATCTAGGCTAGAAATAATTTTTTTTGTTTTAAATCCATTTCTTGTTTTATGAAGGTGTTTGACGACCAAGGTAAATGGTATAAAGAGGAAAAAAATTATAGTGTTTTCCAAAAAAAATGTGTGAAATTTCATAGGAAATTGAAAAAAATTATAGAGTAAAGACATGGCAATTGTGCACAATTCATGTTCACTAGTGTAGATGGGAACTGCACACAAGTCATCATGCACTACTGATGTTGTGCATGTGTTTTTACATATTGGTTGTTGCACACTAGTAAGGGAGCTACATAAAGGAAGGGGTATATGCACAACTGGAGTTGGGAGAAAGACATACCACATTTTTATGGAGCTAAGGGCTACACACAAGTTAGGATTTTTTCCTATAAATACTCAGATAGTCCGATAATTTTTGGTTACTAAAAATTGAGAGAAGGATTAAGAGGCTCTCTCATTATGAAAGTCTCAATTGAGATAACTAGACATGAGTTAATCATTTGAGAAAAGGATTAGTGTGAATATAAAACTATGGAAAAGGTAAAGAAAATTAGTATAACAAATTGAGTTTTTCAAATAGTGTAGAGTGAAGAAAGTGGGGAAAATTTACTTGGTTGAACTCACATAAGTGTAGGGTGTTTCATGAACAAACTAGAGCGAATTTACCTGAGCACGCTAATGCAGAGTAAAGGGTCCTGAGTGAACTTCCTAGTAAAAGTGGTGATATTGGATGAATCATTCCTAGAAAAATATAGAGAACAGAAATACCTTGGAAAAAATTGAGGGATTATTTGGAGCATTAAACTCAAAACATTATGATGCAATTCTCAATAAAAAATCATTTAGTATTAAAGGATAAATTTATGTTGTTAAACTAAGGAAGACTTTATATGAATAAATGGTAAGGTGGAGTCGATGGAATTGATACGAGGTGGGTAGTTTGTTAATCACTAAATTCATTTGTAAAGGTATTTTACCTAGAATGAAGTGATTGTGACTGAAAATTATAATCCACCAACACTTCTATTGCATAGTGAATTCTCATACGACTTACACATCATCGATGTAAACTCCTTGGATTATCCCTTAGTGGGGAACCTAGTAAAATTATTGACTCCTATTTTATTTTTTTATTTTCTATTATAGTGGATCTCTGAATAACTTCAACAGGTTTAACAAGCTTTTACCATCATGGGAACAAGATCTTAAGAATCAAAAAAGAAAATTTGACACTCTGATTCACCCCTCCACTCTCAGGATGTTATAAGTTGAAACACCTTTAGTGATGATTCTAGTTACTCTAAATAGTAATGGGTTCATGTGATTCTAGAAATTACATCATCTCATTATAATTAATCATGTGTTTAACTTAAAATGTAAACTACCATATTTTTTCGTATTTCTTTATTCACCAAAAATTAAAAATTTTCAAAAAAATACTAAAAAAATACCTCTAAGAAAATTTCAACATGATGATTCCAAAAATGAAATCCATTTTATCAAAATAAGTTTCTAAATATTTAAAATTTAATTTTTAAATGAAATCATTATTTATTGAAAAATACTAATTTTTATGACACAGTCTAATTTTTGACCAATGGAAAAATTATTTATAATTTCATAAAAGTATCTTATTATTTTTATAAAAATAAATATTTTTTTAAAACCATTTTATGAAAATAAATGTTTTTATAATTTTAAAATTTATCATAAAAATACATTTTAATGAAAATAAAACATATATGTTTCCCACAAAATACAATTATATTTTCTTTATGTAGAATATTTATTTTATAATATTAAAAAAATAATTAATTTTCTTATAATTTCATAATATTTTTATTTTATAAGATACCCAAATAGTGTTTTACTAATCCAATACTCTGGTTTCAATTTTAACAATCTGGTTATTATTCCTAGAAATTTGATTATTATTCCAATGGTCATATTTCTATGGGACATATTGGTTTCCAACTTCCTATAAATACATATTATTTTTTTCATTCATCATTCACTTAAATTTCTCTCAAGTTTATATTCTTTATTTTCAAAAATAGTGATTAAATTAGTGATATTTTGTCTGTTTTTACAGTATTTTTCACAAGTGTGATTATTATAGAAGATAAATATTATCCAAATTTCCTTATTCTAGTTTTTTATTTTCCTGTTCCTATTGTTCAATTGTATTATTATCAATTTTATTGGGTATTTTTGTACTCTAAATGTAATTTTGGGAATTAATATAAAGTATGGTTGGTTTATATTATGTTGTTTGTGAATTTTATACTATACTACATTACTAAATATGACACATGTTTATTTAAAAGGAAAATTACACATATAAAATTTTAGGATTTTATATTATAGCCCCTTTATAAATTTTATCCTCAAAAGCTCATTTCAAACTCCAAGATGAAAACAGATGAGGGACCTTTTATTTTATTCCTTCCTTAGGTTCCCTTGTGGCCTCTTCATACTTGTGGTTCTGCCAAAGTACATTGACAAGGTGAGTTGTTTTGTTGTTAAGAAATTTGTCTATATTTTCCAAGACCTTCATTAGTTTCTACTAATAAGATATGTCATGCTCCAATTGTACCACCTATGAATTTTTTAAAAGTGAGGTATCTATTATGCACTTCCTCAAGTGGGATATGTGGAACACACCATGCACTTGATACGGGTATGGTGAGTGTATTATCGAAAGGATATAACTCCAATTTGATCAAGAATATCTAAGAGCCTAACATATATAGGACTTAGCTTTCCCTTATTCTCAAACATCATGAATCTATTCCATGGAGATATGTAAAGGAACACTTTATCTTCAACTTCAAACTATAGATATGATTGACAATTGTCATTCTAACTCTTCTATAGACTATTTAATGATTTGATATATTAATGAATGAATTTTACCTTATCCATAATTTCTTAAAATTGTTCATGTATAAATAGATTATGTTCTCTAAATTCTTTCCAATATTTTAGAGTTTTACATTTCTTCTCATAGTGGATGTTATAAGGAATAATTTTAAAGCTCAAGTGAAATTTATTATTTTATGAGAACTCAATCAAAGGAATATGATGATAATAGGATCCTTTATAGTCCATAAAAGAATATCTCATCATATCCTCAAGTGTTAGGAAATTCCTTTCAAATTGGACTTCAGTTTGGGGTTGATAGGTTGTACTGAAGTTTAACACTATATTCAAGTCATGTTGACATATTTTCTATAACTTTGATGAGAACCTTGGATTTTCATTGGATAAAATCAATAGTGGTGTTCCATGCATCCTCATTACTTATTTGATGTAATCTTTTCAATTTAATTAAGTAATATATACCCTAAAATAGATATTAAGTGATAAATATTTATAAGATGATCCACTACAACCCATTTGGAATTATTTCCTTTGGATTTCTTTGTAAGTCTGGGGACAAAATCCATGGTGATGTTATCTTATTTATATGTAGGTATGGGTAATGGTTTCATCATCTCCTTGGAATGTTTCATTTTTTCCTCCACTTGTGGACATACCAATCACTTTTATGTATATTTTCTTCATATTTTCCCAATAATAGTGCTTTTGGAGATCTTTATACATCTTTGTGATCCCTGGGTGGATAGGGAATGTTGAGATATGAGCAGTATTCAATATCTCCTTCCTTATCTCAAGTTATAATGTTATGAATAGTCATGTTTCAAATCACACAACTCCATTATCAATGTTTAAATCTAAGGTTTTCCCCTTTCTTATAGAATCCACCATATTTTGTATCTTTACATTCACCCTTTAATATTTCTTAATCTTCACCTGAATAGATGGTTGAGAAATTATTTGTGCAAGGTAGGATGTTTCTCCCTCCTTTATGATTCTCATGTTAATAGTTTTCATGTTTAATATGATTATATCCTTCTAAATCCTCAACACGAATAAGGTTGTAGGATCTTTTCTAGTTATATAATTTTTCACTTTATTCAACATCCCAGAATGGTAATGAATTGAGAAGTCGTATTTCCTTGATCAACACTAGCAATATTCATTAGAAAATTTTTGAGCTCCTTCTATGTTAATGTGTACTTTAGGATATTATGATCTATATAAATTTTTCACACTTCTCTCTATTAAGATAATACCTCCAAATATTTAATGTGAAGATTACTGCATCCAACTCCAGATCATGTGTTGTGTAATTTTTCTCATGAAACTTAAACTGTATTGAAGGGTAGGGATTTACATTATCATTTCTCATTAGTACACAACCCAATCCATTATTTGATTCATCGTTGTATATAATAAATCTTTTGTTGTTTGAGGGTAGTGTGAGTAAATGTGTAGTAATTAGCCTCTTATATAACTCCTTGAAGATCTCTTCACATTGATCAATATTGAAAAACTTTTCTCCCTTTTGAGTTATATTGGTTATAGGTTTTGACAATATTGATAATGTTTTCATAAATTGTTGATAGTATCCATCTAAACCAAATAAACTATGGATCACTGTTACAAATGCAGGTCTAAGATATTCCTCAATCAAATTTGTCTTTGAAGGATCCACATTTATCCCCTTACTTATGATATAATTCCCCTATAATAATACTTGATTTATCCAAAACATACATTAACTATACTTTGCATATAAATTCTTTTTTCCTAAAGTCTTTATCACAATACTCAAATTCTCCTCATGTTAATCAATTATTTTGGAGTATATGAGAATGTCATCTATAAATACCACCATAAATTTCTAAAAGTAATATCAAAGGATTTTTATTCATCAAGTCCATGAAAATTACTGGAGAATTCGTGAGTCTGAATGGAATCACTATAAACTCATAGTGTTCATACCTTATATGAAAGGAATTCTTGGGAATATCCTCCTTCTTTACCATTAATTAATGATATCCCAAATGAAGGTCCTATCTAGATAATTATTAATCTCAATGTAGTTGATTAAAGAATACATTAATTTTTGGTAATGGATACTTGTTCTTTAGCATGATCTTGTTGAGTTCATGATAATCGAGGTTGAGATGCCTTGAACTATCCTTCTTCAAAAAAAGAGGACAAACACACCATAGTATTAAGCACTTTGGTGTATAAAACTTGTAACACTTCAACATTTCACAGTACGTTTCGTTTCAAATAAATTTAACAGTTTGTGTGGCATGTAACACCGAGTTCGAGCGCACCATGATCCGTCAAACTAGCTGTTTAAAAAAGTAGATATGAATAGTATTAACCACATTATGATATTTATAAATTTTATTTTTCAAAATATACTGCATTTTTGAATTAGGAATGTCAAAATTATCTTAGGGTGATTTTTTTGTATTTTTATGAAAAGTTTCAATTTTTTGATGAATAGTGAAAATACTGTGTTATTATTAAAAATCGACTTTTCATTTAAATAATTAGTTTACCTGAAATTTTTTTAAAGTCATAATAGATAATAATACATATATTAATCCAATTTAGTTCATTGGAATCATTTTTATAATAAAATGTGATATAAAAGTTTTTTGAACTGTTGAAAATCTCTTTTACCTACTTCGTCACAACATCTGCTCGATTAGCGTTAAAATTAATTTTTATGTTTTTGTGAATTGGATTTCAAAAAATCATCATAAATAGTTTTAATTATTATTAAATTTTTGGTCTAATATTAACAACTAAATTTTTTGGTGAATGGTAACTTTAGTAAAAAATTGTCATGGTTAAAAGTAAATAGGGTAATTAAAGGTAGAAATAATATTATATTATTTTAAAGATACCATAACACTTATACTAATTTCATTGGATAAGTGGGATTAGACCAAAATCAACCTTAGGCCAAAATTATGATCTTATTAATCCACTTGGATAAGAATAAGACTTTTATTATATTTTATTTAAAGATAAGTTAAAAATGTCATACTCATAATTTTAATAACTAAATAATTTTTAATATAGGGTTATATATAAGATAATTTCTACTATAAATAGTAATTTTAAATATAATAAATTTATCTTCATCATGAGAATTTATTTTTAATTTTTAGAGAATAAATATTTTAATTTAAGGATTTCACATTGATGATGCAGTAATTGTTTAATTAAAAGAAATATTAAATAAATTATAGTAAAAATATTAAAAACAAATATAATTTGACATAATAAATGAAATAAATGAATTTTTTACATAACTTAGACATGTTAGAGATATATTAGGAGTGTTATTTTGAAGTTATCATTTTGATAAGATACTTTTAAAAAGAAAAATAACAAATAGTATCAAAATGGACAAAAATGATACTTTAAAATAAATATATTTTATTTAATGATATAAAAGTCATAAAAATCTATAGTTCATCAAAATAACTATAATAAGGTTAAAAATTTCATCAATTATCCACTTGGGTTCCGTTTGGCATTTTATAGTAACTATATTAACCCTAAAGTGTAAAAATCCAAGTTGTCATGGTAAGAGTTAAAGAGTTTAACTGAGGGTTAAATCCAAAAGATAATGTTAATTTTGTAACCAAAATTTGTCTAAAAATAATTGTTTGAGATTATTTATACCCATAATACTCTTAGATTTAAAATAACTCACTTTTTATCTATTTTATATTGAAAATAAATTTATATTAATTTAATATTTAAAATGATTCCTAGAGTGTCCCTTCCCTCTCCTATAAAAAGGAACCCCTTTCCTCACTTACTCATACCACCTTGAGCATTATATCTCGACCAAAACCTGAAAAATTATCATCTAAAATAGTAAAATTATAGAGGTCTTCGTCATCCAAAAATTCCATCCCTAGTGTCCTTAATAGGAGATCCAAAGGAAGTCCACTGAAGAAGAGGTAATTGTTTTAACAATTCAATTCAACTCTTTTTCTTCTTCTACTTCCTCTTTCTATGTTGTTTCCACACTAAGGTAATAACTTTATTGTCATCTATATACTGAGATGTTATTATGATTATAGTACAACCATATTATTCCTTTTATCCATCTTACGAAAAACAATATCACTATGTGTGCATATATACGGCTAACCATCTCCACACTGTGGTTTAATTTGTGTTTCATCGCTAATTTATTTTGATGGGTATAATGGTGAATATAATGGATATAAATAATTAATATTAAATTATAATTATTATTTATAATTAATATACCATCCAATTCTATACTATTTAACCATTACGGTAATGATATCATCGCTCGTGCGTATATACGGCCTACCGTCTCCATGATGCGATGAGATTCATTCTCCATGTTAACCATTCAAGAATGATTATAAAAATTTATATGATGATTACATATAATATTCATGAATTTAATATCATTCTAGATAAGAATAAAATATATCCTATGCATAAGAAACATGACTTACAGGACAAAACATGCAAAGGAAGACGAAGCAGTTAACTCCCAAAACAAAGGTAATAATGAAATGTTATTAACAAAATTATATAAGATGATCATATATGATATTATAAATATAGATATGGTTTTTTTATAAATTAATAACATTATTTAACGATTATACAAGAGTTTAACGCACCTTCAACTAAATGAAAGTACAAGTTAAGGGTTATTTTCGCAATCTTCTTATTATCCGAGATTGTTTATACATAAGTATCTACTGGGGAATATTTATCATCCATATCCATGTTTTTTTAAAATGTATTAAAATTATATATAAAATCACAAATTCATTTTTACCAATGTTCAAATTTTTATAAAATGTTATTAAAGGAATCTTTTTCAATTTTCATTATGAGGTACTTTTTCAACAAAGTATGAGAAGAATGTTTTCTTTAACTTATACACCGTGAGCAGATTTTTCCACCATCATGATTCCTTAACATTTTAAAGATTTACTTAGAAGCTTACAAGGTTATTTTCAAAATAACTATTTTATTTTAAAATTGCATGACATTTTAAATAAATAATATCAAAATAAAAAGGATATTTCTATAAAAATGTTTCAATGATTTTATGAGAGTATTTTTCATCTATTTAAACATCATTTATTAGATTTTATGATTAATTGAGGTTGATTTATTATGATAAAATATACCATATTGTATTGAATATTTTATGATATGTTTGACAGTGGATTTTCTATTTTGATAACATTTAGGGTTTAAGGTTAATGTATTAACATTTCGTATGCTAGTTTTAATAAAAATGTTTATATTGGTTATGTTTCACCCTTTTCATATCAGGAATGCATTGGACTTAGTAAGTTATGGTTTGGGGACCATTTAATGAAATCTCTATGAGTTGGGGACTAGTTAACAAAATCCCATCGATGCATCACTAGTTCCCATGAGACAAACTAGTTTGGGTTTTGACTAACATCTTACCAGTGTATAGTCTTAGCACAAGACCTTGACGGTATGGTTATGATGTCCAGCATTATGAATTCCCTCATTATAAGATTAGTTATTAATATTACATGAGATTATTAGGCTAATAGAATATCCATGTGATTGTTTAAATGGAATTATTTGATTTATTCTTGCCATATTATTCTCAATATTGTGTTTAAAAGTCTTTTGTTTCAGTTTTATACAATGCCTTAAAAGTTTATGCTTAATTATGATAGCTTCTGCTATATTGTTTACCCTTATTGAGCATATGAGCTCACCCCTTTCTTAAGTTTCACTTTTCCCCTATATGTGAAGAGGTATATCATAACTGACCTAGAGGGATAGCTTAAGGGATATGAGTGTTTTCAAAGGAGATATTATGTTGTTTTTAATTGAATGATGTAATGTAAAACTTATGTTTGTATCTAGTTTTTTCAAAACTACTAAACCATTCAGTCCTTTGGGATGTGTTTCCTTATATAAGTACCAATGTAATAAAATAATACATCGACTCTGGGCAACTGGGGTTGGGGTCTTTATAGTTTGTATCAAAGAAATTTTAGTAGAAACCTTGGAAACTAGATTTTGAAAACGTATATTAGGTAACATAACCCTAAGATAGAATTTGAGGATAAGTATAAAAGAACATCCTAGAATTTTGGTAATGTGTAGATTATGTGGGTATTCCTAGAAAATACATCCTTTTCTGGATACTATAAGTTGATGTGGTTCTGGTATAGATGTACATAAGAGTAATAAATCTAACAAGGTGTTCTAAGCTTGACTCGGGGTAACCTGGTACATGGAAACGGGCCTTACTACTCACCTATTTTGACACTCCTAGGGTATATTCTTAGGATAATTCACATTTTCCTTGAAAACCATTATGAAGGACTTATAAGTAAATATGTCCCCAAAGAAACTATTTTTTTTAATATGAAATTAGATATGTATAAATTTTTCAATTTATGTTAATTATTTTATTAGTTTAGAATTATGTATTATGATTCATGACCTAATATAGTGTATTCCTTTTTTTAAAAATGGATCCTAGTGGAAGGAATGGAAACTGTATCAACACACTAAATCCATATAGGTATTTCCCCCTATGGAAGATAATGATAGTGGATCTAGTGATACAACTGGTACTGAACAACTTATAACTATACTAGGACAACTGATTGAGGTTATGAATAATAACCTTACCATTATAGAGCACCCTGAACCACAACATGGATGAAAAATGTTAGACCGTTTCATGATACAACAACCTCCAACATTTAATGGGACTACAAAACCATTTATAGCTCAGAAATGGATAAGTTCCTTAGAGAAGATATTTCTTTCTTTGGGAAGTAACGAAAGTGAGAAGGTTGTTAGGGAAATTTTTCATCTCACAGGAGATACAGATCAATTGTGTTCATTGATTAAAAACACGAAGGAGGATGAAGAAATAAAAAATATGGAATGAAGGGAATTTAAATAATTTTTCTTAGAAAAATACTTTCCTCATGAAAAGAGAACAGATATAGAAAGACAATTTTTGAGTTTAAGGGAAAAGGAGGATGATAATTTTGAAAAGTATAAAGATAAATTCACAAGGTTAATAAGGTATGCCATATACTACATATGTAACCTAAGAAGTAAGATTGATCGATTAATTGATGGGTTAAAACAAATCCTCTGATAGGCACTAGTCTCACAATCTTTCTCATTGTACAAAGATATAGTCTCAAATTCTATCAAGACAGAAAAGGAATTCTCTAAGTCTTATGACTTTTAATAAAATCAAGAGAATAAGATTGCCATTGAACACTCTATAAAAGGAAATAAGGGAAAGAAGGGGAAATATTACATGCCACCCCATAGTAATTGTGGGAATAAATACCATGGTACTTTCCTAAAGGGAATGGGAGTTTGTTACAAGTGTGGAGAAAAAGAACACTAGACCCATTATTTAAAGGGGAAGAAAGAATCTATCAATGTTCAATGCTAAAATTTTAAAGAAATGGGACATTATGAAAATGATTGACCTATGATTTTAGGAAATTTTCCCCAAAAAATGCCAAGGGAGAAAGACCAAGTTAATGCGATCAAAACTACTGAGTTTGAAGTTCCTAATGAAGTGGTGGAAAGTAAACTAATCGTCTCTAAAAACTTAGACAATGCTTTATTTGACTTTGGATCATTTCATTCCTTTATATCTTCCCATTTTTAAAGTAAATTATAAATTTCCATTTTGATTTAATAAGGTAATTTTCAGTCAAAACTCTAAAGGGTAGTATCACTGCAACAAAATTGTGTTGATTGGTCCCCTTTATGACAAAAAATGTCATTTATTTTTGACCTTATCATCATACCTATTTTTTAATTTTATATAACCCTAGGTATATACTAGCTTTCAAACTATGATGAAAAAATTTATTTCAAAAATAAGGAAGTTACGATTTGTGAGGAAGAAGAAGAATCCATTATCTTTAAAGAGGAAACATCATCATATAATTCTTATATAGATCCACCCTCTTTTTCTTTACTGAATAAAATTCTTGGGGATTAAGATTAAACAACATCTAGAGATGAAGAAAGTAATATTCAAGTTGAGGATGTACCTATTGTAAATGAATACAATGATGTTTTTCCGAAAGATTATCTTGGACACCCCCAGAGCATGAAGTTGAGTTTTCTATTAATTTAATCCCTGATACAAGACTAATATGAAAGAATCCCTATAGAATGGATATAGTAGAATTATTGGAGTTGAAGAAACAACTTGAAGATTTGGGTAAAAAGGGATTTATTCACCCTAGTATTTCTCTATGGGGAGCCCATGCTCTCTTTGTTAAGAAGAAAGAAGGATCCATGAGGATATGTATTGATTATAGGGAATCAATGCTATTACAATAAAGAACAAGTATCCTCTACCACACACTGATAATTTGTTTTATCAAATTCAAGGAGCTCAATTATTTTTGAAGATTGACCTTCACTCTGGATATCATCAATTGTGAGTGAAGAATTAAGACATTCCTAAGATAGCTTTTTGGATGAGGAATGGTCATTATGAATTTAAAGTAATTTCATTTGGATTGACTAATGCACCCTCAATTTTTATAGATCTCATGAATAGAGTGTTCAAGGAATATCTTGATGATTTTTTTGTGGTGTTAATTAATTATATTATGATATATTTTAAAAGATATGAAGGCCATGATAATCACTTGGGAATCATTCTTGAGACTCTCAGAAGGGAAGAATTATATGTTAAATTTAGAAGGTGTGAATTCCGGCTTTAGTAAATTTATTTTCTTGGACAAATTTTCTCCAAGGATGGAATATATGTTGATACTGCAAAGACAAAAATAATAAATGAATGGACCACTCCAATGAACATAACTGAGGTAAGAATTTTTATTTGTTTAGTAGGTTACTATCAGCATTTCATCCAAAAAATTCCCTTATTAGATAACCTGTTAACCAAGATCACATGTAAAGGGGTTAAATTTGTTTGAAAAAAAGAGTATGAAGAATGTTTTGAGGAATTTAATAGTATATTGGTCAATTCTTCTATCTTGACTTTATCATCTAGAAATTATGGATTTTTAATTTATAGTGATGCATAAAATAATGTACTTGGTTGTGTGCTTATGAAAAATGATAGATTTATTTCATATGCATCTTGGTAGTTAAAAATCATGAATAGAACTATCTAACTCATGATCTTGTGTTATAAGTGGTAATATTTTCTCTAAAAATATGGATACACTATATATATAGTGAAGGATGTGAGATATATACATATCACAAGAGTTTGAAATATATTTTCTCACAGAAAGAACTCAATACGTGGTAAAGGAGATGGCTCAAGCTACACAAGGATTACGATTTCACAATACACTACCAGCCAAGGAAGGAAAATAAGGTGGAAGATACTTTTAGCAAGAATGACCATGGATTTATGATGAAAATGAGGATTGAAAGGGATCCTTTGTTCGTGGATCTAATAAAAATGGATATGGGAATTATCATGAAAGGTGAAAATCACTAATTTTTCAAATGGTTTCCAAACCATCATTATTGTAAAGGATAAAAAATTCAATATGATGATAATGATTTTCAAAAGAAAATTAAAGCTGTGAATGATAGGAGATTGATTGACTTCGTATATGAATATTGCATTTTGAAATTTGGGAAGAGGCTTTGTGTTCCCTCTATACCTAAGCTAAAAAGGGAATTATTGGATGATTATCATATCTCAAATTTCTCTATACACCCCGGAAGCACTAACATGTATAGATATTTGAAGGAACATTTTTTGTGGTACAACATGAAGTGGGAGATTGTTGATTATGTGTTGAGATGTTTGGTTTGTCAACAGGTGAAGGCTGAAAAACAACATCCTAGATGAGTTATGAAATCTCTTCCTATACCTGTGTGGAAATGGGATGATATTACAATGGACTTTGTCATGGGACTATAAAATACTCCCAGATAAATGATGCAATATGGATTGTTGTTGATCATCTTACAAAATCAGTACATTTTCTTGTTAACAGATAAGATTTGCCTATTTAATGCTTAGAAAGATTTTATATTAATGAGGTTTTAAGACTTCATGGTGTACCTCTATTGATTATGTCCGATCACTATCCTCATTTTACATCAAATTTAAGCAAAGTTCTTCAGAAGGCCATAGATACTGAGCTTCATTTTAGAACTACCAACCACCCTCAAACTGATGGACAATCAAAAAAGATGATTCAAACATTAGAAGAAATGTTGAGATCTATCTCACATCACTTTCAAGGTATTTGGGATCATTATTTACCTCTAGTGTAATTTTCTTATAACAATAGCTTCTATTCAAGTATTCATATGGAACCATATGAAGCGTTATATGGTAAGAGATTTTGTACACCAACTTGTTAGGATGATGTTGATGAAAGCAAACTCATAGGACCTGAACTAGTTGAGGAAAAAACAGAAAAGGTGAATATTATTCAAACCCATATCAAATCATCTCAAAGTAGTTACAATAGCTATGTTAGTAACCAAATAAAGGATTTGGAATTTCAAGTGTGAGGTCATGTTTTCTTGAAGGTATCTCCAAGGAAGGGTGTTATAAGATTCGTTAAGAAGGGTAAATTATGTCTTGGGTAGATCATACCTCTTGAAATTTTGGAACTAATTGGATCTGTAGCTTATTGTTTAGCAATGTCTCCAAGTCTCTCTAAAGTTCATGACGTGTTACACATATCACTATTAAGGAAATGCTTTTCAGACCCAACGCATGTACTCACTTATTAAGAAATAGAACTGGAACCCAATCTGTCTTATTGTGAAGATTATATCAAGATTCTTGATACTAGAGAATAAGTGTTGAGGAATCAGATGACTTGATTGTTAAATTTTCTTTGGAGAAACCAAAAAATGGAAGAGGCGACATGGGAACCTAAAGAATTTATGATGAATAACCACCCAAATCTTTTTATGAGGTGATATTATGGAAATTTTAGAATAGAATTTTTGAAGTACAGAATAATGTAACACACCAAGATTCCACATTACGTTTCTTTTTAAATAAATTCAATAGCTTGTGCTGCACGCAACACTGAGTTTGAGCACACTATGATCAATCAGACTAGCCATTTAAAAAGTGGTTATGAATATTATTAACCACATTATGAAATTTATAAATTTTATTTTTCAAAATAGACTTCATTTTTGAATTCTGAATATCAAAATTAGCATAGGGTTAATTTTTGGTATTTTTCTAAAAAAATCAATTTTTGATGGATAGTGAAAAGTACTCCATTATTCTTAAAAACTGACTTTTTCATTTAAATAATTATTTTACTTTAAATTTGTTTTAAAGTAATGTTAAATAAATAATTCATATATTAATCCAATTTAGGTCATTGGAATCATTTTTATAATAAAATTAGATATAAAAATTTATTGAACTTTTGGACGTCTGTTTTTCCTGCTTCCTCACAACATCTGCGGGATTAGTGTTAAAATTAATTTTCCTATTTCTGTGAATTGATTATTGAAAAATGTACATACATGGTTTTAATTATTTTTAAATTTTTGGTCTAATAGGAACAAATTATTTTTGGTGAATAGTAACTTTAGTAAAAAACAATTACTAGGATTAAGGGTAAATCAGGTAATTAATGGTAAAAATAAAATTATATTATTTAAAAGTTACCCTAAAACTTGCCCTAATTTCATTGGATAATTGGGTTTCATCCAAAATCAACCTTATGATCTTTTTAATCCACTTGGATAAGAATAAGACTTTTATTGTATTTTATTTAAAGATAAGTTAAAAATGTCATACTCATAATTTTGATAACTAAATAATTTTTAATATAGAGTTATACATAAGATAAATTCGACTATAAATAATAATTTGAAAGATAATAAATTTATATTAATCGTGAGAAATTATTTTTAATTTTTAGAGAAGAAATATTTTAATTTAAGGATTTTATATTTTTGTTGCGGTAATTGTTTAATTAAAAGAAATATCAAATAAATGATATTAAAAATATTAAAACAAATATAATTTGACATAATAAATTAAATAAACGAATTTTTTAGATAAATTTAAAATTTTATAGATAAATTAGAAGTTTAGTTCTAATTTATCAGGTTGATAAGATATTTGTAAAAAGAAAAATAATTAATAGTATCAAAATTGACAAAAATGGTACTTTAAAATAAGTAATATTTTATTAAATGATATAAAAGTCATAAAAATATATATAATCCAAAAATAGCTATAATAAGGTTAAATATGGCATACATTATCCACTTGGGATCCTTTTGGCATTTTATAGTAACTATATTAACCCTAAATAGTAAAAAATCCAAGTTGTCGCGGCAAGAGTTAAAGGGTTTAATTAAAGGTTAAATCCAAAAGATCTGGTTCATTTTGTGACCTAAACTTTTCTAAAAATCATTGGTTTATAGTATTTATACCCATACCCAAATTATCTTCTAAATTAATCACTTTTTAGTTATTTTAAATCTAAAATCAATTTATATAAGGATTCCAAGAGTGCCCCTTCCCTCTTCTATAAAAAGGCACCTCCTTCCCCACTTCCTCACACCACCTTGAGTTGTTTAGATAAAAAAACCCCAAACAATTCTCCTATAAACATTCTTATCTAACTTATAGAGGTCTTTTTCTTCCAAAAAGACCATACCTAGTGTTCTTAAGATGATATCTAAATGAAGTACATCGAAGAAGAGGTAATTATTTTACCAATTCAATTCAACTCCTTTTCTTATTATACCTCCTATTTCTATGTTGTTTCTATACTAAAGTAATAAATACAGTATCATCTATATACTTATATGTTATTATGATTATGGGACAACCATGTTCTTCTTTTTATCCATCTTATGAAAAACAATATCACCATGTGTGCGTGCGTATGGCTTATCGTCTCCACGTCATGATGTAATTTGTTTTCCATCACTACTTTATTTTTATGGGTATAATGATGAATATAATGGATATAAATAATGAATATTAAATTATAATTATTCTATATAATTAATATACCATCCAATTCTATATCATTTAACCATTACAGGAATGATATCGTTGTCTGTGCGTACGTACGGCCTACCATCTCCACGATGTGATGAGATTCATTCTCAATGTTAACCATTCAAGAATGATTATAAAATAAATATGATGAGTAAATATAATATTTATGAACTAAATATCATTATGGATATGAATAAAATATATCCTATATATAATAAACATGACTTACATGACAAAACATACATAGGAAGACGAAGCAGTTAACTCCCGAAACAATGGTAATAATGAAATGTTATTAACAAAATGATATAATAGGATCACATATGATATCATAAATATGGATATGGTTCTGGAATAATTTAATAACATGCTTTACCCATTATAATGGAGTTTTACGCACCCTCAACTAAAGTAAAGTACAAGGTAAGGGTTATTTTCACAATCTCCATATTATTTGAGATTGTTTATATATAAGTATCTACTGGGGAATATTTATCATCCATTTCCATGTTTTTTAAAATCATATTAAAAAATTTCTACAATATCTTAAAGAAATTTTTAACCATGTTATAATTTTTATAAAATGGAATGAAATGAAATTTTTTGTCGTTTTCCTTATGATGTACTTTTTTAACTTTTTTAACAATGTACTAGAATAATGGTTTCTTTAACTTATACGACACGAGAAGATTTTTTCTCTCTCATGATGCCTTAAATTTTAAATCCTTAAATATAATCTTACAATGTTATTTTCAAAATAAATTACTTCTTTTATAATTTCACAGCTATTTAAAAAAATTATTTCAAAATAAAAAGGGTATTTTTCTCAAAATGTTTCAATGATTTTATTAGAGTATTTTAATCTATGTCAACATAATTTATTAGATTTTATGCTTAATTGAGGTTGATTTATTATTATACAATTTACCTTATTGTATTTAAGGCTTTATGATATGGTTTACTGTGGATGTACCATTTTGATACTATTTATGGTTTATGGTTAATGTATTAAAATTTCATATGCTAGTTTCAATATGAGTGTTTATGTTGGTTATGTTTCACCCTTTTCATATTAGGAATGCATTGGACATAGTAAGTGATGGGTTGGGGACTATTTAATGAAACCCCTATAGTTTGGGGATCGGTTAATGAAAGTCCCTTGATGCATTGATAGTTCTCATGAGACAAACTAGTTTGGGTTTAGAATAATGTCTTACCCATTTATGGTCTTGGCATGAGATATTTATTTATGATATCCGACATTATGAATTCCCTTGTTATAAGATCAGTTATTTATAATACATGTGATTATTAGGCTAGTTTATTATCCATGTGAATGTTTTAATGGAATTATTTGATTTATTCTTTCTATATTAATGCTCAATATTATGTTTAAAAGTCTTGTGTTTTGGTTTTATACCTTGACTTAAAAGTTTATGTTTATTTATGATATCATACACTATATTGTTTACCCTTATTGATAATTTGAGCTCACTGATTTCTTATGTTTCATTTTTTTCCAGGTTGCGAAGAGGTATATTATGGTTGAACTGTAGGTATATTCAAAGGGATATGAGTGTTTTAAAAGTAGATATTATGTTGTTTTTCATTTCATGATGTAATGTAAAACTTATGTTTGTATCTAGTTTTTATAAAACCACTAAATTGTTTGGTCCTTAGGGATTTGTTTCCTTGTATAATGTACCAATGCAATAAAATAGGGCACTGACTCTAGGAAACTAGGGTCGGGGTCTTTACAAAACCCTAGTAAAGACTCTTATAGTTTCTTCTTTAGCTCTTCTAGTTCATTGGAAGTCATTACATAGGGACTCTTGGATATGGGTAGAGCTCCATGTATAAGTTCAATTTATAAATCATCCTCCATATCAAGAGGAATACAAAGAAACTATTTAGGGAATAGATCAATATATTCCCTCACATTGGGAATTCCTTCAATGATAATCCTCTACCTAATCTCAATAATTTGAGAAATATTTACTCACTCATAAAAAAATAATATCCACGCTTGATAATTATTTTCCAAAGGTGATTCATCATCCTCATTTCCCTTGTATAGATCTAAAGGATGATTTGGGATAAGGAAAGTGATTTACTTCCCCTGACATTTGATGTTGTCACTATATAATGATAGTCAATAGATGCTTAGTATTACATGAAATTACACTAAAGAGAGTATCACAAGGTTTTCTAGGAGATTCACCCCAAAAATATTAATTGGGGAAGATTTATATAATTGATATTCAATAATTTCATTTCAAGGTTTTTTCAAAAATAACTTAACCTTCATGTGTTGATGTGGTGTTTGAAAATTTATACTAAACATGAATGGTATGAAAGAATGAGTAGAGGTAAAATAAAATAATACATCTTTTATTATTGAATGCATAACAAGTGTACCTGTCACCACTTTAATTTCATGATCCACCTCAGCATTAGTGATATAATAAGATCATACTTTCTCTCTTGGTATTGGAGGTTTTTTATTGGTTATCTTTGAAGAACCTTGTCTTAATACACTAAATTTCACATCATACTGTTCCTTACATTTGAAACATTGGACCATAGGTGGAAAGTTGATCGAAACCTACCTTTTTTACATCATATAAGTTGACTTCTTCATCTCTCTTTCACATTCATTTACTTGATTCCCCAAATTTCCACATTTGAAACATATTATTATGACCTTGAGTTAGTCTCCTAGATGCCTTTTTCCACATTTATGACACATGATAGTTGTATTTTCTTCCCTCCATGAGATTTTTCCATTGGTCTTTCAGAATTAAACTCTATTCTCTAATTTTTATCTCCAGACCCATAGGACCATTGAGAATCATTAATCTTTGTCTCAACTATAAAGGTGCATCGAACTATTTCCTCATAGTTTTCAAAGTGTCGATTTTATTAGTATTTTCAAAGACTCAGCTTTAGTCCTCTAAAGAAGTAATCAACCATACTTTTGGTGTCAATGAAAAATCCATAGGTGCATCTTAAAAGCCTTGATAATTTTTCATCATAAAACTCGATTGATTCAGCCTCCATTTTCTTAAGTCCAAGAAGCTCCCACTCTATTTTAAGGCGGATAGTGGGAGGAAAATATTTATTGAAAAATATTTTCTTGAATTTATCCTACTCCATAAATTTTATTTACTCCTTCAGCTCTGTATTCTTTATCAGTTTCCACCACTAATCGGTTTCTCCCTCTAAGTGATAAACAACTAATAAAACTTTCTCTTTCTCAAAGCATTGAAGTGGAGAGAATATATTCTCAATGGAATTTATCTATTATTCCATGATTATGAGATTATAATATTCACTAAAAATTGGAGGCCTATGTAGCATAAATGAATCAAACACAACTTATTCTCTCTTGATAGAATGAGGTTATTCTATATGATTTATGTTATCATTCATAACTTGAGTTAGTTGTTTAAGTACGATCATGAGGTTCTCATGTCCTACCCCATCACATTAAGAATCCATTTTTTAAATTATTACATTGACCATCGCATTGGTTGTCGAGACGGTTTCCTCTATTTCCATCCATTTAATAAAAAGGAAAATTAGGGATGTGAATACTCAAATTGATAAGAATATAAAAGTTAAAACTATGAACTTAGATGGAATAACTCATAAATGACATGTATATCCTAACTTATCAATGTCTAGGTTTCAATATAGGTTATTCACGGTCTATTTGTGATTAGGTTCTCTAATCGAATATTTAAAAAAATACCTTGATCTAATACCAACTATAATAATCTGAGTCTCATAAACATATTATTACATGTTTTTTAACATAAAGATATGAAAAACACAACCCAGAAATCTAAAATTCGGGTGTCTTTGGGTGATTAGATATATAAAAAATCAACTTAAAAATGATGTAAAACATCATTATTTTAATCTCCCCTTTGAGCTTATATTACTACATAGGATACCCTGGGGACATAGATAAAGAAAAGTGTGAGTTATAAAACCTAGTAATGTAACAAACATGATCATCTAGTATAACATATGAGTTAAGAGAAGTAACATGATATCATAAAAGAGGAAGATCATATATATAATCACATGTAATCATGGAATAAAGAACATGATATCATAAGATAGTGGAATCATAAGAAATGATATCATAAGCATAAGCCAATGCTCACTACTAAGACAACATAACATGGTGTGCAAGGATTATTTCATGTGCACCATACATGGTATCTCATGAGTTGAAAACATTACCCAATGCATTAGGTGGCTATATAATTCAAGTACCACCCATGCCATTATAATATGTACATGAATATGTGTTCCACATTAGGAAATCATGCATAAAGAGTAAATATAAGAAAGACCCATGAGAAGAAAATTGGTTACATAATCATGTCTTGAAGCACAATCAAAAGATATATAATAATGATTATAAATAAAAGAAGAGATTAAATATTTTTAGACATTCATAATTGAATAAATAAGCATAGATCATGAGTACGGAATTCAAGTTAATAAAAGTCATAGGAAATAAGTGGAAAAGTAGGTATATAAATGAACCTCTTAGAGAATGTTTTAAGAAATGAGTAAAGAACATTTAAATAAGGTAACCACATGGTGTTTTCCTTAACCATAACTGAACCAAAATAGTTTTTTCATAAAATATATATTATTTTGGGAAATAATAAATGAGAAAAGACTTTATAAGAGTGATACTGTTGAAGTTGGTGCCCTTGAACCAAGTAATTGGTACATTCGATTACTTGTATATTCATGGTCTTGAATATTAATAAATATATTATCATATGATGAGTGTTCTTCTGCATGACATTAATGTGATAATGTCCTTAGAGTATATGTTGCATCGAAAGGTTATATAAATTCTCAGCTATGATGAGAACCTTGAAGTGTTATAAAGATATTATTAAATATATGTTATATGGTCAGATAACAACATCTAATTAGAAAGAGATTGTGATGCTCTGAGACCTACACTCCCAGATCCGGTGTCAAAATAAAAAAAATTCATGCTTGCTTGGATAAAAAACTCAAGAGACCCAAATTTCACAATTTCATTTAAAAAATCATTAACCCTCATTGATTCACAACACTTCATATACCTTTTTAAAAGTTGAGGCCGAAACCTCAATTTATTTGGGGAAATGGGCTACATTATATAGAAGATCAAGAAATACACAATATAGGGAAGTACTCGGCGATACTCGAACTTGAGACCCCGTCGATACCCTATAGGGGCTGCTACCAACTAAGCTGCACCCCGGGGTCACTTCATATACCTTTTTAGATTTAGAGCTTTATGTAGAAATCATGATAGCATCTTGAGGCATCATACTTTCATCATTCATAATGGAATAACCTAATTGGATAATTCCAACATTCTCTAAGTTGTAACTTATAATTAGTTAACTCTATCACTGAATAGGAGTAATTAACTCTGTCATCTCTTAGAAGTTACTTATATCTAGTAAATCTCCTTCATCATTACCCAATACATTGGATGGATTTAACTGACTCACCCATAATATAGTGGACATACTCACATAAAGGTTTGGGTTCATTCCTCATTCCCACTTCCATAAATATATCTCAAGTATCATGTCTTAATGTCAAACATTTATTTTCTTTCACATTTCATCATAAATATCATAAAATAATCCATAAACATGAGCATTTTAAAATCAATCCAAGAAAGGAAATTGTCTCAATAAATGCATAGTATGTTTATGGAAATTCATTTAAAAACTTTCCTTTAAATCCATAAACAATATCATTAAAAATCAATCCATAAAAGAAACAGTATAGTACTTTGATAAAAAAACTTAAAGAATATTTTTAGATAAAATAACATCTTTAAAGATAAACCGTCGAGGGTTCACTGCATCAACTTGTAGTGTGGGGTTCGCTTCACTATTTCATATGGCTAAAATTTAGGGTTTATTTAATATGATCGATACTATTTATCAACTGATTCCTTTCCTCATTAGTGGTGCATCCGAACTACATAAGTTTTTTTTAGTCAAGTCTCTCACAAGGTGGTCCCGCCAGTTATATTATAAAACATACTTATTTTAATCATATTTTAAAGACTTTGTCTTCTCACAAGATGGTCCCACCAGTATGAATGAATATGAAAATGCCTGTTGCATGCCATGTCACTGTATTACATTCGCAATTCATGAACAACCTTCTCCATTTGCAGGAATATATTCATAGGCCCGACTCCTATTTATGCATAATTACTTTATCTACACACCATATTAAACAAATGTAATATTATTTTCCCATCCCATCAGGTTTTTTTAGAACATTCAAATTACAAAAGTTTGTGTATTTTTAATCACCTCTTATTTATCATAAGGACCACATGATCCAAAAGGTTAGAAACTACATAATATTCTTTGGATTTTAAAAAAATCCTTCTAAGTAGTTTAAAGATCACTTACACTTAAATTAAACTCTTATTAAGATTAACCTATAATTGTAAAATAATATTGAGGGAACTCATTATTTACCATTATAAATATTCACAAAGGATAAACAAAAATTACCAAATTGCTTTTTAAATATTGGGTAAAACTAAAATATATAGTCAAAACATTAAATATTAAATTGAAAAGTATGAAGATTATTTATTCCAATCTATTCATATATTTTTCAAATATCTTAAATTGATCCCCTTAACGACTATTTCCCTTGATCATGTTACGACAATCATATTTTAATCCTTTAAATACCAATGCTCCCTATCCTAGGATTTCACTCAAAAAGATGATTCCTATATTTCCTCGTATCAGCTTTCTCTCAATAGTTGTCTTTAGTTGAAATATATTCACAACTGGTCATGATGATTCGCCCTACAGTTTTACTATTTTTGTTTTTATTTTCATTTATTGTTCTACTATACTTTTAGTTATTATTATTGTTGTTGTATTTCCTTATCCTAACTAATGACAAACTGAGATAATTTGTATTGAAATATGGGTTGTTCTTTTCTCTTAAAATTTATCTCGATTGGTTTTTAAGCTAGTAAATTACATCATTTATCTAAAGAACATAAATATTTAAATTTTGAGATATTGTCTAGATGATACAGGTTATCTGGGGAATGAGGCTCAAAGAAATTGAGATTTATTCTCATAAAGTTCACCCTTAGTAATCTCCAAGAGAGGAGGTTATAAAAACATACCCGCCCATAGGAATTCCATGTGTTATAGGTTTCATTGGATATTAATATCTACTAATGTGTGTATCAATTATTAAACTTGATATTATTACTAATTTATTTTTTGAGTCGTGTACTTTAATGTGTTAACAAAAACCATAATGATCTATATAAGATCACAATTCTTCAATGAGGTATGGACCCTTTTAATTTCGGCCAAAACCTCTTGTTTTATTGTTTGAGGAGTGACCAAGGGGGTTAGGGTGGTCGCGGGGGTGTTTGGGAAGAGTATTTGAGGGTCGGGGCATATATTCCAAAGGAAATATTTACACCAGCTAGCCGATGGACTTCCTGTAGGCTTGGTAAGTCACTAGAAGCCCCTTCAACTAGTCGATGGGGTCTGGCTACCTTTTTTTTTTAAAAGGTCAAAATGGTCTTTTTACCCTTTCACCCCTTCTTCTTCTTATGTGAATTTCCACCCTCATTTGAGCAGTAGTAGTAGCATTGGGATCTCTCCTCTTCTCCTTCGGGTTCTTGAGTTGTATTCCTTCATCTAACCTTTGTTTTCATCGTCTTATATCACATTGGAATACCCTTGTTTTGGTTATCACTCTGTTACCTTCCAATCTTACTGTTTTGTTCTTTTTAAATCTTCCGTGTCAAGTTTAATTTAAATACCCTATTTTTAGTGCTTTTATCTGGTTCATCATTTCCTATCATTCCTACCATAATCAGTGGTTGATATTGGATATGGAGGCTTCCATGATCCCCAAGTATGTGGTTTAAATGCTTTTTCCTAATTAATCTTTCATGTTTCCAAACCACACCATAGGGTGTGTTGGACGTGTCACTTAAAAAGAAAATTCTTAATATATACCTTTGGCTCTGTCTTGGGTAACGTGATCACGATTAAGCTAATTTCATGTCTTGGATAAATTTTGGAGCCAAAAAACCATAATTATTATGAAATTTCAAAAGGGATGGACCGATTGATTTGTGAATTTATGTGGGTATCTCACGAACAATATTGAGACACACTTCCAAGTTTGTGATTTAATTTTGATAAAAGACATGACATGAATATTTTACTTGGCACTTATAATTTATTTACATGGATGCCTTGGATACTAATTATAGAAAATTTCCACACCGTTAAGGGTGTTTTATGCCTCGATAAAGCCTTGAATTCCCACTTTGGAATTCCTTGAGTGAAATCAAAGTGTTCCCCCCCAATTCATTGATGTGAATGCAAAGTGGAAATCCCATATTAGATTCGGCTTGTGTCTTGCTCTCAATAATTCCTTGGCTAGTCTTCATGAATTCATCTGGATCTCACTGCTATAGTACGTTCCTTTAACATTATGTAAAATGGGCTTTAATGGTGCTAAAAAGAAACTATTATCCTTAGCACTATTAAAAGGGGGTATTTATTACCACTGATTGAGGGGATCCTTTATCGGTGCTAGAAATAGCACTGCTAAAGGCCCTACTACTACAGTGTGTTGTTGGAATTACACCACACTACAACAACAACGTGAACACATGTGCCAAATTCATAATTTAATTGAAATAAAAATTACATCACAAATACAGAAAAATCACTATATTATAGAAATTTCAAACAATGTTTTGTATAGTTACATTAGAAAGTATTGTCACAAAAATTCAAAAACATCAATATTTAATTGTCTTTGGCGATTGACCCCCTCTTAGAAAAGCCTAATCATGGTATCAATTGCCAAAAAAATTGACCCAACTCGAGTAAAGGAATCCACCTGTATAAGAAAATAATTTTTATTTTAGTAATACTATAAAGAAATAAATTAAACATAATATGAATAAATACATGAATAAAATGTTATTTTAAAAAAAAGACACCCTTAGAGTCATACTGGTCACACCGTTTTTTGGATTGAGATGGCGCTAATTCCTACATGACACAAATGACTTATGGATCATTATCCAAAAGTATCAAAACCATCCAAAAATTTTAGCTCATTTTTTAGTATGTCACTTGTATTTTATACAAAAATTTCATTTGAAACTCAAAACATGCACTTTGAGTGATAGCGGTCACATCTTATGTCAGTTTGACTTGAGACTAATTCTTACACATCATAAATAACTTATGAATAGTTTTTCTAAAGTATTAGGATAATATGAGTGGGTTTTCTCACATTTCAGTGAGTGACACACGTTTTAAACTAAAATATAAATTTTAGATTGATAACGAACACTGAGTCATACTGGGAACACCATGTATCAGATTGAGGTGAGGATGATTCATACACTTCACAAATGACACTACTATAGATATTCCCTTTAACAGTGCACAAAAAGGCCTTTAACAACGCTAAAAAATGCATTGTTTTCCTCAACACTATTAAAGGGGGGGTCCCCTTTATCAGTGTTGTAATGTTCCAACCTACTGCAGTGTGTTGTTTCTATAACAGTACACTTTAGAAAATACATGTAACCTATATTCAAGATATATAATTTAATTGAAATAAATTTTACATCATGAATACAAAAAAACACTAATATATACATTTGAAACATATGTTTTGTATAATTACATTTACAATTACTATCCAAAAACATTTAAAAACATTAATGTTTCATCATCTTTGGTGCCCACGATCCCCTCTCAAGAAGTCCTCCCATGGTATCAGTTGCTGAACAAATCACCTAAACCTGAGAAAAAGAATCCAACTATATAAGAAAAAAAATATTATGTTTTTAATACAATAAAGAAATAAATTAAACATTCATATGAAATAATACATTAATAAAATTTCAATTTTAAATGAAAAGATACATTTATATTTATATCAGTCACATCATGAACACATTACAAGTGAGTTATGGATCATTTTCCTAAAGTATTAAAACAATCTGAATGCATTTTCTCAATTTTGATTTCGTCACTTGTTATTTTGACTAAAATTGATGTCAATTTAAAATAAAGACACAATTAGGGTTACACCGGTCACACCATGCATCAGATTGAGGTGCGTCTAATTCTTATATGTCACAAATTAATTATGGATCATTGTCCTAAAGAATCAAAACAATTTGAATGAATTATTTTAGTTTTCAGTATGTTACTTGTATTTTTTATTAAACTGTCATTCCAAACTGGAAACATGCATTTTGAGTCATACCGGTCACATCATGTGTCGGTTTAACATGAGACTTCTTCCTACACATCACAAATGACTTATGAATCACTTTACATAATTATCAAGACAATATGAGTGTATTTCGTTGTATTTTAGTGAGTGACATTAATTTTGAACTAAAATGTCAATTTTAAACTAATAACGGACACGTTGAGTCATACTGGTCACATTGTGCATCGGATTGAGGTGTGGTTGATTCCTACACATCAAAAATGACACATGGTCATTTTCTTAAAGAATAAAAACAATCCAAATGTGTTTGTTTGGTTTTTAGTATGTCAATTTTTATTTTTACTATAATTAATGTAAATTATAAATAAAAAAACACACTTTGAGTCATACCGGTCACACCGTTCGTCAGATTGAGGTTCGGTTGATTCCTACACATAAAAAATGAATTCTAGATTATTTTACTAAAGTATCAAAATAATTTGAATGTTTTTTCTCAATTTTTAGTATATCAGGTGTTCTTTTTACTAAAATTAATGTCAATTTTAAATAAAAAGACACACTTGGAGTCATGCCGGTCATACTATACTTCAGATTGAGGTGTGAATGATTCCTAAATATCACAAATGACTTACGGACTATTTTCCAGAAGTATCAAAACAATCCAAATGTGTTTGCTCAATTTTGAGTATGTCACTTGTTCTTTTTACAAAAATTAATGTCAATTTTAAATAAAAATACACACTTGGAGTCATATTGGTCATGTTGTGTGTCATATTGAGGTATTTTTGATTCTTACACATCACAAATGACTTATAGATCATTTTCTTAAAGTATCAAAACAATCTAAATGTTTTTTCTCAGTTTTGAGTATGTCAATTGTCTTTTTTATCAAAATTAATGTTAATTTTAAATAAAAAGACACACATGGAGGCATATCGGTCACACAACCCCATTGCCTTTCTTTTCCAAAATTCCAACACTTCATATAGAGACAATGTTCTTAGCCAAAAAACCTTCCTCTACTCTTCTAGTTTTCAATAATGAGAAATGTTTCTCGGATGAGAACATCATCTCAATATGCAGTTTTGGTAGTTCAAAAAGGAAAAAAAATAATACGGTGTGACCACATTGGAATAAAGGAACATGTTATCTATTTTATGGCTTGTTTAATATAGTTTAAAGAAAAATATTACTTCCCAAAAGATCTGTGAAAAAAACTAAATAAGTATTAGATAATAATGATAAGAAAATTAACATACAAATAGTAGATAAAATGATGAAATAATTAATTCAATAGGTAGTAGGAATTCACCTTTTCATTATGGTTATAGACATTCTTAACCAATTCTCTTGTTTTCATTATCTCAGTTGAAGCCTCGAATTCCAATCTCTCATGAGCATGAGCAGCTTTGAACAAACCACCCCAACTCGAACAAAAGAATCCACCTGTATAAGAAAACAATTATTATGTGAGTAATACTAAAAAGAAATAGATTAAACATAAATATGAAACAATACATTTCTTCTATAGAAGTCACATCTTCATGATATATGTGTACATTCTATCATCAGGTATTATTCTCGTTCATTTCTAAACAAATCTATGTAATCTTGTAAATATGATAATTTTTTACAGTCATAGTAGTTCATGAAAAATATAAATACACAAGGATTAATAAATTTTAAATGAAATAGTAATTGTCTTCAAAAATAGCTCTTTGGGGATGCTAGTTTTTTGATGGAATATGATCTCTCTCATAAATTTACAAACATAATAACCATAATATTTTCCATTTTTTATTTCAAACACTGAAAAATATTGATAAAAATAAGTAATTTGTTTTGATATGTGTGTAGATAGTAAAATATTATTATATATACCCTGATACTTGTCCACTTGTAGAACTTTTTAGGCTCCTTGTGTGCATGGATAGTAATCATGCCATGATTTTCATGATACGTATACATCACCCTATCATAATAGAATTCTCATTAAAATATAATATAAAAAATATAACTTGAAGTTTAGTTCTAAAAAATTGGATTTCATGTATTACAAATTGAAAAACATCATCATGTGTAGTCAGTTTGTTGGGTATCCATGCAATAAATCCAGGAAATAAATATTTAGAGTATCCAAATTAACCACAATGAGCATCCAATGTTTCCTAAAAACACAAAAAGGAATAAGTAATGGAATAAATGAAAATATATTGGGTATGATTAAATTTTATGGTTTTACCCCTAAATCATTGGTATTAAGAAGTTTCTATCATTCATAAATTTTCTTTCAAATTATTTGACCAGTTTTTTCACTATTTGATTCATTTTTTAATTCTATTTCTGTTATTTTGTGGAAGTGACTTGAGGAATAATGAGTCCAAATTTATGTTCATGGGGTGATCCCTTCAATTGTAATTGATATATATGCCTCTGAAAAATATGAAATTTATTTATTCATATTTAACATATTATATCAGCTATTGGAAAAACAAATCATAAAAAAAACACATCATGTATATATTTACAATTGAGACTCTTAGCAATTCATAGTTTAGGATTTCATTTACATTCTCAAGAGAAATGTGGTTTGTAACTTCCTCTCTGTATATTTTTTATTCAAAATCAATTATGTGATTACTATCACTTTTTAACTATGTATTTGTATGAACCTTCAATGTTAGTAAAGGAGAATATGTAATGGGTTGGGTAAAGGTATTTTCTGAAGATATTTTTTATCATTTGTTAGATCCTTTAGATGGGTTTGGTTCCACCTTTTGTTTTACCCCTTCCCTTTGTCCTTCTATAACATCCATTGGTTAAGACCTTTTTCATTAATTGTTAAAGATTTAACATGAAAAATAAATTGTAAATGAATTCATCCTTATCAAAATGTATTTTTACTAGATCTGATGGCCATTATAAGAATGTTCCAACTGTTTGGTTGACTATATGAATATTTTTTTTCATCAAGTGGAATAGGTATCTTGGTTCTCGGCTCATGAGGTATGCTAATCGTCACTCTCACATGACCTGTTGGAAGTGTTCTATTATGTATAGTTTCTTCTTGGATATTGAACACATTAGCCCTCGCAACAAGGTGATGGGTGGGTGATGATAGATATAAATCATGATCATCTTCACCCTATATAATATCAGTACAGTAAAGGTATCAATGTCTGTCTAATTCACATTTCATAGAAAAATTTATTAGAATATTTATTACCACATCTAAGAAATATCTTTGAGGGGAATGGCTTGCATCAAAGCACGTGAGGGTAGGGGGATGGATTTTTATGTAATGGTTGTTCTTGATTTGTTTCTTCTCTGTTGACCTCACCTGTTTTGATAATCCCAATCATTCTTTCATATACTTTAATAATCCCAATTAATGCTTATCTATATACATTAATTCTTTCAAACCTATGAGATTCTATGATCAAGATGATAATAGTATTAAAATAATCCCTAAGATATGTTAATCCATGTCTATCTATGTTTATATGAGTTCTGAAGTTCTTCTAACCCATTCTGATATGTTTTGCATAAAATAGACAAGTGTTGAGCCACTGATCTACATATATCTACTGTTAAAGAGCTACCAGTACTCAGTCTACCGATAGACTTAGTCTACCGATAGACAGAGTCACTGATACACAAAGGTCACCGATATGTATAGAGATACTGACGTGCATGTCTACCAGTAGTTACTGATAGAGTAAGCCTGTTGATACGAGTACAGAAAGTCACCGATAACTAGAACTACCGACAGACATACCAGAGCTACCGATGGAGCAACATCTACTAATGGATCAAGAGCTACTGATAGAACCAGTCTACCGAGCCACTGATAGAGCAAGTCTACCGATAGAAGGAGTTACTGATACATAGAGCTACTGATACCAAAAAGCTACCGATGAAAGTTCAAAGAGCTACCGACGGAAGGACCTACTACACAAAGTCCACCAAACACATTTACCAACACGAGCTACTAATGATTGACCAACCAGTCAAACCCTATTCTCTTCATACTATCTATTTATTATGCTAACAGTTACATTTGATTTTTTTAATGCAGTTAATGTTATTTAATGATCTTTGTTTCTATGTCAGGGAACCGTACCTAGTACCCATGAAAAAAGTAATTATTCTTTTCTGCCGAAGCAGAAAGCTATAAAGGGACAGAAAAATATCATGCAATACACACTTTTTGAAAGAGAGAGAATCATGGCACTAAGAAGACACACGAAGGGTGAAAGAGCCTATAGCTGAACAATATTCAAATGTGGATAATTTTTCACTAGTCTACATCCATACTCCAAGAATCCTGGATATACATGAAGAAACTTATTCTAGATGAGAACGCAAGCTGTATCTTGAGTGAAGAACTACAACAAACATTTCATGCACTCAGGCTACTAAGCTAGACCAAGAACCAAGGAAGAAAACGACACTCTATTTTCTGAACAAGAAACCTGAGAAGGACTCAGAAGCTTTTTTGATAAATCAAACAAGTCCAGAGCTACACTGCTAATCACTAAATCATTTCTAAACTCAGTCATACTTATCTTAGTGATTCTTTTATTTATATTTCGAGCAGTGTGTGTACCCTGTTTGTTTTACACACATACTGACTCCTGTACTAAGCTGGAGGATTCTTAAATCCTCACTCAAAATTCATAACCCTTTGTTTCCCATTGTGGATAGTGGTAGAGGTTGAGTAAGTCCCGGACAGCCTGTGTACTGTTGTTTGTTTTCCCACGAAGAACTGTGGTAGAGGTCTTTGGACCTGGACAGTGTTGTATTGTTGTCTACCCCCGATCCATGGTGTGGATCAATTTATATAAATTGTGGAGAGGACTAAGTCTCGTCTTGATACTGAACCTCTTGGTTAACTCTAATTTACATTTTAATTTAAGTCTATAAGTATACTATATATTTATTTAATATTCCACTGCTATTACTTTGAAATACAAAATTATTTTAAATCTACTTTGATAGTAAAATTAGAAAGTGTTTATACTTATTGTAAACCAGTAAGTTAGTTTCAAAAGTTAATTTAATATTTAGATTAAGTCAACTAAGACCTAATCAATCTTGAGAAACTGATTGAACCTTTACACTCTGTATAGATTCACTACAGTTTAACTTTGTTTTTAAATTGGGGGATTTAAAGAGAAATATTTTTAACAAAAATTTTAATTGGAACTCAATTCACTCCCCTCTTGAGTATCCACTCTGACCAAAATTTGGTATCATAGGTTGTGTTTTTGTTAATGGATATTTGACATACTCTGTTTTTTAACTGTTATTTTAGTTGCATCTTTAAAGATCTTAAATTTCTGTTAGTTCTAAATTTTATCTCTTTAAAACTATTTTCTAAAATCTATCTATGGATAATATATTATAGGGTGATGCTACTAACCAACCACCTTTCTTCAATGGCACCAACTATGCCCAATGGAAACTGAAAATGAAAATTCATTTAGAAAGTATGGGTTTGGATATCTGGACTGCTATAGAGTCTCAATATAAAATTCTAGAAAATGAAAGAACAACTTGGGATGAACCTACAAAGACTGCTTACAATAATAACTATAAATCTATGAATGCCCTGTATTTTTCTTTAGGAGATGAAGAGTTTAATAGAATATATGCTTGCAAAACTGCTTATGAAATATGGGATACTTTGGGTGTTTCTCATGAAGGAACAACCAATGTGAAAGAAATGAAATAGAATACTTATACTATTAAAAATGATAATTTTAAAATGAAAACTGATGAACCTATTTCTGATATGTATCTCAGGTTCAATGAGATAGTCAATACAATGAGTTCACTTGGAAAATCTATTCCAGCTAAGGAAAAAATTATGAGGATACTGAGATGTCTGCCAGAACGATGGAGGGGCACTTTTGTTTCAATCAGAGAGTCATGTGACATTGGATCACTGCCTGTAAAAGATATTATTGGTAAGCTTATGATGTATGAAGAATAAATCAAGGTGAATAAGGAGGAATATGATGAACCCAAGAGAAAATCCGTAGCTTTTAATTCTACTGCTTCTAAGAGTAAAGACAAGGAGACAATGCAAGTACCTACTGAGAGTTCAACCAGTGAAGATTCTGATTCAAATAGTGATGATGAGATGGATCAGATAGCCAGAAGGTTTAAGAAGTTATATAGGAAAAATAAATTCCTCAGAAAATCTAATTACAAAGGAAAGTATGATAACAAGGGACACTGAAAAAAGGATTGGAAGAAAAAAGACAATGATGATGAAATAGTCTGCTATGAGTGAAAAAGGAAAGGACACATCAAGGCTGATTGTACAAAATTAAAAGTCAAAAAGAAATATGATTATTAGGAAAATAAGTACAACAAATCTATGAAAGCAACTTGGAGTGATTCAGAGGACAACACAAGTGATTCTGAAATTTCTGATTCTGAGAAGAATCGTGCCAATATGTGCTTTATGACCAATACCTCTGAGGTACTTGTTTCCCCTGTTCTAAATGATTATTATTCTGGAAATAACAGTGACTCAAATAATGATGAAAATATGTCTAAGGATGACCTATTTGAATACTGCAATATGTTGGAAGATAAATGTAATGAACTTAAAGACAAATATAAGTCATTAAAGAAACAACATGCTCTCACTGTCACTGCTAAATCTACCTTTGATATAGAAAAAGAAAATAATGATCAACTGTTAAAGGAAAATACTGCATTGAAAATGTATAATGAGAAACTTATAATGGACTTAGAAAAATTCACAAAGGGAAAAGATACACTTACACAAATGTTAGGTAAGAAATTTTCACCAAAATACACTACTGGTTTGGGATACCAACCTGGAAAAAGACAGTTCACCAAAACCCGATTTATTCCTAAGTCTGGACAAAATTCTACTTATTCCAGTTCTGGAAATTTGTATGCTTCAACCAGTTATTCATATGATTATAGATCAAATAAAGTTTACCTTTCAAAATCTATTGATTCTGTAAATTATATGAGACCCATAAGACAAATATGGGTACCTAAAGCTTTGATTGCTAACCTATCTGGACCCAAGAAGATCTGGGTACCAAAGTCATTTTCCATCTAAATTTGTTTTGTAGGAAACCTTTTTGAAGAGTTCTCACAATTGTAGGACCCCGGGACACCCTGAGAGGGGAGGGGTGAATCAGGGTGGAAACTTTTTCTTCTTTTAGTTGTGGATCTTGTTCCCACGTTGGTAGGAACTACTTAAACATGTATGATGGATATGAATAGCAATTAAACATTCAAATGCAGAGAGATGACACATCTATTTTTACTTGGTTCACCACTAAGGGCTACGTCCAAGGAACATACGCCGACAGGTTGTCGGTCGTACCTAAATCCACTATGCTTCACTAGCTTTAGATTACAAAGGTTCGGGTACAGTCACTATGTCCCAGGCTCACTGCCTTTACAAAGGTTCAGGGATAGCTCACTGCTTCCCTCGGGTCACTCCCGTTGACTCCCCCTGGCTCACTGTCGTCGGTGAAGTCCCACTCAGTTTATAGACGTGAAGGTCTCTTCAATAAATGTGCATTGATGTTCTTTGTCTCCTGTTCAGCATGAGACTTTTCTTGCATCAGGGTTCAGAGTTGATGCTCTTTATAGTTCAATATTTCTTCTTTAGTGCAATGACTGAATGCACTAGATCCCCTTGTCTTCGTTTTCCTGAATCACAATCACTTATGTGATTTCTCAATAAATGATGTTCAGCTTACTCGGAATTCGACAGAATCAATTCACCATGTATGCATGAGATCATGCATTTATCATTTAGATTTCTTCTTCAATCTCGAATTGCATCGAAAGTATCAGGCAATCTTTAGCTCTTGTGCAGCTCCAGAAAGGCGGGCGTGCTTTAATAATATTTGGCTCTTCTTTTCAAGCCCGGCGCGCAAGTCTCCCCCAGCGTGCAAGTCTTAGGCGTGCAAGTATAACCTGGCGCGCAGGTGTCTCCAAAGCACCTGCGCGACTCTGCCTTCTTGAACTTCAAACCTGTGCGACTCACTTCCTTCCTTGCCCAAATCACCTGGGGCGCTCAATCCATCAGTTGGCGCGCAACATCTACTTGTGCGACCCAACTACCACTTGCGCGGCTCAACCACCAGCGCGATGAGAGCTCGAACAATCTCAAATTCTGGAGCTCCGTAAGAAATGAGGAGGGGTGGTCCAGTATTTATAGGCAAACTGGACCCCCTGCGCGGCAGCGCACCTCTACTTGCGCGACCCAACTACCACTTGCGTGGTTCAACCACCAGCGCGACGAGAGCTCGAACAATCTCAAAGTCTTGAGCTCCGTAAGAAATGAGGAGGGGTAGTCCAGTATTTATAGGAAAACCGGACCCCCTGCGCGGCGGCGCGCAAGTCATCCATCGGCGCACAAGTCTCGGCCCCTGCTAGGCACTTGCGCGATCAACATCCAAACTTGCGCGAACATCTTTCCTTTGCCAAATTTGGATCTTCTGATCTCGAAAAACCAATGGCGCATAAGTTATAATTCATTCAAGGCGTCGGCACGAAAGTCTCTTCCCGGCACATAATTCACCTGCGCGACCTCACCAAAACTTGCGCGACCCTTATACCTTTGCCATATTTTGATGCTCTGATCATCAAAAACATATGGTGTGCAAGTTCCCTATCTTCCAAGAGTATGGCGCGCAAGTCCCTTTTCCAAAATCACTCTTCTTCATTTGTTGATTTTGAGGCCCTAAAATTTGGCAAACACTGTAAAACGGCGCCACCTTGTATCTTCTCTTTTTGTACCGCCTCCAGATCATCCATTCCTCTGTCGATGTTCTTGAATCAAACATAGATAGTTGACCACAACTCTTGAACTCGACATGTCACCATGGAATCTCTTTTGTCAACAAATTTGTATGTCGTTTGTTTGCTTTGTCGACAAGCACGATCACCTCAGCAGCACTTATTCTTGGTGATCTGTATCCTTCAGCAACTCTTTTGCTTTTATCACAAACTCCACTATTGTGATATGTATTCTTTGAAGGAACAGCTTTAGTACCATCATCTTCTATGACAATGTGATGTGCATGGCCATTTCATAAGTCAACTCATTGGCACATTGCCTCCTTCATTAACCGTCATGATCAACTTCATGCAAACCATGTGATTCAATCCGTCAAGAAGTCTCTAGCATGGTTCTCATGCAATCATGAGTAATTGCATGGTCTTCATCCAAAAACACAATCCTGCTTTAATCATCCTTGGATGGATTACTCCTCACATTCTTCATTGTTGTAAACAATGTATCACCTTTGACACATGTTCTTTGAACTTACGATCAGCACAACAATCGTCTGAATCACTACTCCTCTACTTCATCGGAGTACTTCATGATCTCCTTCATTTTGAGCTTCCATTCCTCCATTTTATTGGAGTACTTCTTGATCTCTTTCATTTTGATATTCCATTGACAACTATTGACAACAAATACAAACCTATACACAAAGTGGTTCCAACAATCTCCCCCTTTGTATTTTGTTGTCAATACCTTATACATCTTCTGAAATGAATTTTTCAATGTCAAAATGAGAATCTTCTATTCAATGAACTTTTATTTTCAAACGTTCATTTCACTTTCTCTCCCCCTTATTGACAAGAAATACAAAGCACATGGTAGGGAGGGTATCAATCCACACTTAAGCAATGTTTCATTAATAATTTCACTCTAAGTCTACTTGAGCAATGCTCGATGTAGAAAACAAGAGGATTTGATTAAGTCAACAAGGCTATCCATTGTCCACAGATCATGATACCAACATGAGATGATAACTCATGTATCTTGTCTTCAAGGGTTTTACCACTTTAATTCCAGGTAGAAGAAGATCAACTATGATAGAGAATAATCAACCTGAAACTACTGCACTCACATCAGCAAATAGATCAAAAACATTCAAGTACAATCGGCAGGATAAGTGACCTTGGGGCACTTCCATTCTCTTTATGTCACTGATCAATTCAGTTACTCCCCCTTTGTAGAATAATCTTTGATCTGAGTAACCAAGGGATAGAGATTGAGAAATGACATACCTTCTCCATTGGTGTGTTCTTCAATAAATTCACTGAATAACTGCTTTTGAGTCCACCTGGAGTTGATATTGATTGAAACAGTGATTATGGAAGCTTCTTCATTCTTCTCCCCCTCAAGGGAAACACCCCTCATCATCTTCATCAAGAGTGATACATCATCATCATAATCTTTGAATATCAATTGAAGAATCTACTAAGGATGGAAACTTCTTCAGCTTCGCTATCAAGACTTGACAGCATTCACTACTTCTCAGGTTCTCCCCCTGAGAGCATGCTTCACCTTCAATTTCCTTCATTATTAGCACAAATACAATACACAAATGATTACGGGAATAAGGTGGTTCCTTCTTGCTTCATCAAGAAGACTTGCTTGGTTGAGGTTCTTTTCGCAACCGAGTTCCTCTGTTTACTCTAGTCTTCATGCCTGCAAATTTGAACATATGTTCTGACATCTATTGGTGTGGCATGGCTCTGTTCACATTCTCTTCTGCTTTGTGTGGAGAATTGTTCTGCTTAGTATCCATCATGAATGATACATTCTTACTCCTCATAAGGACTGCTTCTTGATCTGGTATTAAGGTTAGGCAACCTTTTGCAATGTGACCAGACTTCTTGCATCTCTCACACAGAACATCTTTGACACGTGTGTTTCTCTTTGTTTGCAATCTCTCCTGCACTGTGTCTTCATCATGTAAAAGTTTTCCTTTTCCTTTGTCACCATCCTTGGCCTTCTCATCTTCAAGTTTCCTTATTCTTTTCAAATCATCTAGCCAAATGACCAATATGTCATTTGGAACTTTTGCAGCTGGTTTAGGTCTTCCACATGGGTTCATTCGAGATTAATCCCACTTAGTGTTTCTTTTGGATGAATGACCCTTCAATTTCATGGATCTAAAATCCTGGGTCTTCTCAGATTCCCTACTTGAGATCTTCTTGGGGAAGTGTGTGTTCACAACATTCTTCTGATTTCTCCCCAAGATAGCTTATTCATTCTTTGATGGCATCAGAGGTCTTCTTTTCTTTTCAACAGTGAAATCATGTTGATGTGGAAATGTGCCTGCATTGTGACCGTTGCCGTTGCATACATCACAGATGTTATCAAGAATTACAAATCTGTTTGCAGTAAACAGATGCATCTGGACCTGCTGATGTTGCTTCTTTTTCTCTGGCTTCCTTCTCTTTGATATAGGCATTCTCTGTGCTTTTCCATGTAAGGGATTGTAGAGACAATCCAGTGCACAGTGCCCAAATCTGTTGCAGCACCAACATTGACCCACAAATCTTTTCTTCTTTGTGTCTTCTGTATTAAGTTATTGGGCCATCTGCTTAATCTTTTGTGCTCTATTTGAGGAACCCACTTCCTTCTTTTTCTTCCCATCCACCCTAGCCATGGTGGTAGGTTTCTTCTTCTCACCTTTCCCATCCATACTTGTTTAGAACTTTTATTCCCACCTGCACTGATTGTAGGAGTGTATTTAGAAATATGAGTACAAGATGGTTTGGATGGTACCTTCACTTTCTCAGTTGCTTGTGATAGATCAAAGAGTGAAGTCATGATCTTCTTATCACATGTTGGAGGCATTTAAGCTTTAGACTCCTCCAACGAACATTGAGTGCAAGCATCACTCATTTCATTCTTTTTTGAAGTCTCAATATGTGTGTTCTCAATCTTGGTCAACTGGGCTTCCAATTTTTGACCCTCAATATTGAGGATGATCTTCTGATCTTCAATCGTGATCATCATCTCTTCACAAATCTTATTCAATCTTTCAACCTCATCTTCATGCATCTCAACTTTGTTTTGTAACAAAGAGTCAAGTTCCCTGAATTTAATGGAAGTTTCTTCCAAACAAAAACTCTTGACTTCATTGCCCTTCTTCAGATCAGCTTCAAGTGCATGGATCCTTTCTTTTAAAGTCTTATTGACTTCCTATTCTTCTTCAAAGACTTTCAACCATTTGATGAGCTTCATACTTTCCATAACTTTTCTTTCCAACCCCTTTTCCATATTTTCAGCTTCCCTTTCTAATCGATTGATCTCATCCTGCATAGATTGGAATAGGCTACAAATAATAGCAACCCTTTCTTCTGGAATATCATGCAGATATGTTCTGAGTTTTTCCTGAAAGCTTGAATTAGGGGTATCATTCTTTCCTCTGGATGAGTTCTGAGCCACCTGCTTGATACTTTCCAAGCCTAATGTTTCTTCATTATTGGAATGGCATGGAGAACAAGACACTGCATCTTCTTTGGATGTGGGGGACTTCTTCATAATCTTCTTCTCTTTCTTTTTCCTATTTGTCAAAGTCTTGGTAGATATAGATTTCTGCTCAGAAATAACTGCGTCATTATCAAGACTGCTCTTCATTTTTGACTCTAGGAAAGAAACTCAAATCCTCTTCTCAATAGAATTACTGTAGAATATCCAACATACGTGAACCTTTCCCTCTGATACCACTTGTAGGACCCCGGGACACCCTGAGAGGGGAGGGGTGAATCAGGGTGGAAACTTTTTCTTCTTTTAGTTGTGGATATTGTTCCCACGTTGGTAGGAACTACTTAAACCTGTATGATGGATATGAACAGCAATTAAACATTCACATGCAGAGAGATGACACAGCTATTTTTACTTGGTTCACCACTAAGGGCTATGTCCAAGGAGCATACGCCGACAGGTTGTCAGTCGTACCTAAATCCACTATGCTTCACTAGTTTTAGATTACAAAGGTTCGGGTACAGTCACTCTGTCCCAGACTCACTGCCTTTACAAAGGTTCAGGTATATCTCAATGCTTCCCTCAGGTCACTCCCGTTGACTCCCCCTGGCTCACTGTCGTCGGTGAAGTCCCACTCAGTTTATAGACATGAAGGTCTCTTCAATAAATGTGCATTGATGTTCTTTGTCTCCTATTTAGCATGAGACTTTGCTTGCATCAGGGTTCAGAGTTGATGCTCTTTATAGTTCAATCTTTCTTCTTTAGTGCAATGACTGAATGCACTAGATCCCCTTGTCTTCGTTTGCCTGAATCACAATCACTTATGTGATTGCTCAATAAATGATGTTCAGCTTACTTGTCATTCGACAGAATCAATTCACCATGTATGCATGAGATCATTCATGTATCATTTCGATTTCTTCTTCAATCTCGCTTTGCATCGAAAGTATCAGGCAATCTTTAGCTCTTGTGCAGCTCCAGAAAGGCGGGCGTGCTTTAATAATATTTGGCTCTTCTTTTCAAGCCCGGCGCGCAAGTCTCCCCTGGCGCGCAAGTCTTAGGCGCGCAATTATAACCTGGCGCGCAAGTGTCTCTAAAGCACCTGCGCGACTCTTCCTTCTTGAACTTCAAACCTGCGCGACTCACTTCCTTCCTTTCCCAAATCACCTCGGGCGCTCAATCCATCAGTTGGCACGCAACCTCTACTTGTGCGACCCAACTACCACTTGCGCGGCTCAACCACCAGCGCGACGAGAGCTCGAAAAATCTCAATGTCTTGAGCTCCGTAAGAAATGAGGAGGGTTGGTCCAGTATTTATAGGCAAACTTGATCCCCTGCGCGGCGGCGCACCTCTACTTGCGCGACCCAACTACCACTTGCGTGGCTCAACCACCAGCGCGACGAGAGCTCGAAAAATCTCAAAGTCTTGAGCTCCGTAAGAAATGAGGAGGGGTGGTCCAGTATTTATAGGCAAACTGGACCCCCTGCGCGGCGGCGCGCAAGTCATCCATCGGCGCGCAAGTCTCGGCCCCTACTAGGCACTTGCGCGATCAACATCCAAACTTGCGCGAACATCTTGCCTTTTCCAAAATTGGATCTTCTGATCTTGAAAAACCAATGGCGCGCAAGTTATAATGCATTCAAGGCGTCAGCGCACAAGTCTCTTCCTGGAACATAATTCACCTGCGCGACCTCACCAAAACTTGCGCGACCCTTATCCCTTTGCCATATTTTGATGCTCTGATCTTCAAAAACATATGGTGCGCAAGTTCCCTATCTTCCAAGAGTATGGCGTGCAAGTCCCTTTTCCAAAATCACTATGCTTCATTTGTTGATTTTGAGGCCCTGAAATTTGGCAAACACTGGAAAACGGCGCCACCTTGTATCTTCTCTTTTTGTACCGCCTCCAGATCATCCATTCCTCTGTCGATGTTCTTGAATCAAACATAGATCGTTGACCACAACACTTGAACTCGACATGTCACCATAGAATCTCTTTTGTCAACAAATTTTTTTGTCGTTTGTTTGCTTTGTCGACAAGCACGATCACCTCAGCAGCACTTCTTCTTGGTGATCTGTATCCTTCAGCAACTCTTTTGCTTTTATCACAAGCTCCACTATTGTGATATGTATTCTTTGAAGGAATAGCTTTAGTACCATCATCTTCTATGACAATGTGATGTGCATGGCCATTTCATAAGTCAACTCATTGGCACATTGCCTCCTTCATCAACCGTCATGATCAACTTCATGCAAACCATGTGATTCAATCCATCAAGAAGTCTCTAGCATGGTTCTCATGCAATCATGAGTAATTGCATGGTATTCATCCAAAAACACCATCCTGCTTTAATCATCCTTGGATGGATTACTCCTCACATTATTCATTGTTGTAAAAAATGTATCACCTTTGACACATGTTCTTTGAACTTACGACCAGCACAACAATCGTCTGAATCACTACTCCTCTACTTCATCGGAGTACTTCATGATCTCCTTCATTGTGAGCTTCCATTCCTCCATTTTATTGGAGTACTTCTTGATCTCTTTCATTTTGATATTCCATTGACAACTATTGACAACAAATACAAACCTATACACAAAGTGGTTCCAACAATCTCCCCCTTTGTATTTTGTTGTCAATACCTTATACATCTTCTGAAATGAATTTTTCAATGTCAAAATGAGAATCTTCTATTCAATGAAATTTTATTTTCAAACGTTCATTTCACTTTCTCTCCCCCTTATTGACAAGAAATACAAAGCACATGGTAGGGAGGGTATCAATCCACACTTAAGCAATGTTTCATTAATCATTTCACTCTAAGTATACTTGAGCAATGCTCAATGTAGAAAACAAGAGGATTTGATTAAGTCAACAAGGCTATCCATTGTCCACAGATCATGATACCAACATGAGATGATAAATCATGTATCTTGTCTTCAAGGGTTTTACCACTTTAATTCCAGGTAGAAGAAGATCAACTATGATAGAGAATAATCAACCTGAAACTCCTGCACTCACATCAGCAAATAGATCAAAAACATTCAAGTACAATCGGCAGGATAAGTGACCTTGGGGCACTTCCATTATCTTTATGTCACTGATCAATTCAGTTACTCCCCCTTTGTAGAATAATCTTTGATCTGAGTAACCAAGGGATAGAGATTGAGAAATTACATACCTTCTCCATTGGTGTGTTCTTCAAGAAATTCACAGAATAACTGCTTTTGAGTCCACCTGGAGTTGATATTGATTGAAACAGTGATTATGGAAGCTTCTTCATTCTTCTCCCCCTCAAGGGAAACACCCCTCATCATCTTCATCAAGAGTGATCCTTCATCATCATAATCATTAAATATCAATTGAAGAATCTACTAAGGATGGAAACTTCTTCAGCTTCACAATCAATAGTTGACAGCATTCACTACTTCTCAGGTTCTCCCCCTCAGAGCATGCTTCACCTTCAATTCCCTACATTATTAGCACAAATACAATACACAAATGATTACGGGAATAAGGTGGTTCCTTCTTTCTTCATCAAGAAGACATGCTTGGTTGAGGTTCTTTTCTCAACCAAGTTCCTCTGTTCACTCTAGTCTTCATGCCTGCAAATTTGAACATATGTTCTGACATCTGTTGGTGTGGCATGGCTCTGTTCACATTCTCTTCTGCTTTGTGTGGAGAATTGTTCTGCTTAGTAGCCATCATGAATGATACATTCTTACTCCTCATAAGGACTGCTTCTTGCTCTGGTATTAAGGTTAGGCAACCTTTTGCAATGTGACCAGACTTCTTGCATCTCTCACACAGAACATCTTTGACACGTGTGTTTCTCTTTGTTTGCAATCTCTTCTGCACTGTGTCTTCATCATGTAAAAGTTTTCCTTTTACTTTGTCACCAGCCTTGGACTTCTCATCTTCAAGTTTCCTTATTCTTTTCAAAGCATCTGGCCAGATGACCAATATGTCATTTGGAACTTTTGCAGCTGGTTTAGGTCTTCCACATGGGTTCATCCGAGATTCATCCCACCTAGTGTTTCTTTTGGATGAATGACCCTTCAATTTAATGGATCTAAAATCCTGGGTCTTCTCAGCTTCCCTACTTGAGATCTTCTTGGGGAAGTGTGTGTTCACAACATTCTTCTGATTTCTCCCCAAGATAGCTTATTCATTCTTTGATGGCATCAGAGGTCTTCTTTTCTTTTCGACAGTGAAAGCATGTTGATGTGGAAATGTGCCTGCATTGTGACCGCTGCCGTTGCATACATCACAGATGTTATCAAGAATTCCAAATCTGTTTGAAATAAACAGATGCATCTGGACCTGCTGATGTTGCTTCTTTTTCTCTGGCTTTCTTCTCTTTGATATAGGCATTCTCTGTGCTTTTCCATGTAAGGGATTATAGAGACAATCTAGTGCACAGTGCCCAAATCTGTTGCAGCACCAACATTGACCCACAAATCTTTTCTTCTTTGTGTCTTCTGTATTAAGTTGTTGGGTCATCTGCTTAATCTTTTGTGCTCTATTTGAGGAACCCACTTCCTCCTTTTTCTTCCCATCCACCCTAGCCATGGTGGTAGGTTTCTTCTTCTCACCTTTCCTCATCCATACTTGTTTAGAACTTTTCTTCCCACCTGCACTGATTGTAGGAGTGTATTTAGAAATATGTGTACAAGATGGTTTGGATGGTACCTTCACTTTCTCAGTTGCTTGTGATAGATCAAAGAGTGAAGTCATGATCTTCTTATCACATGTTGGAGGCATTTCAGCTTTAGACTCCTCCAACGAACACTGAGTGCAAGAATCACTCATTTCATTCTTTTGTGAAGTCTCAATATGTGTGTTCTCAATCTTGGCCAACTGGGATTCCAATTTTTGACCCTCAATATTGAGGATGATCTTCTGATCTTCAATCGTGATCATCTTCTCTTCACAAGTCTTCTTCAATCTTTCAACCTCATCTTCATGCATCTCAACTTTGTTTTGTAACAAAGAGTCAAGTTCCCTGAATTTAATGGAAGTTTCTTCCAAACAAAAACTCTTGACTTTATTGCTCTTCTTCAGATCAGCTTCAAGTGCATGGATCCTTTCTTTTAAAGTCTTATTGACTTCCTCTTCTTCTTCAAAGACTTTCACCCGTTTGATGAGCTTCATACTTTCCATAACTTTTCTTTCCAACCCCTTTTTCATATTGTCAGCTTCCCTTTCTAATCGATTGATCTCATCCTGCATAGATTGGAATAGGCTACAAATAATAGTAACCCTTTCTTCTGGAATATCATGCAGATATGTTCTGAGTTTTTCCTGAATGCTTGAATTAGGGGTATCATCCTTTCCTCTGGATGAGTTCTGAGCCACCTGCTTGATACTTTCCAAGCCTAATGTTTCTTCATTATTGGAATGGCATGGAGAAGAAGACACTACATCTTCTTTGGATGTGGGGGACTTCTTCATCATCTTCTTCTCTTTCTTTTTCCTATTTGTCAAAGTCTTGGTGGATATAGATTTCTGCTCAGAAATGACTGCGTCATTATCAAGACTGCTCTTCATTTTTGACTCTAGGAAAGAAACTCAAATCCTCTTCTCAATAGAATTACTGGAGAATATCCAACATACGTGAACCTTTCCCTCTGATACCACTTGTAGGACCCCAGGACACCCTGAGAGGGGAGGGGTGAATCAGGGTGGAAACTTTTTCTTCTTTTAGTTGTGGATCTTGTTCCCACGTTGGTAGGAACTACTTAAACCTGTATGATGGATATGAACAGCAATTAAACATTCACATGCAGAGAGATGACACAACTATTTTTACTTGGTTCACCACTAAGGGCTACGTACAAGGAGCATACGCTGACAGGTTGTCAGTCATACCTAAATCCACTATGCTTCACTAGCTGTAGATTACAAAGGTTCGGGTACAGTCACTCTGTCCCAGGCTCACTGTCTTTACAAAGGTTTAGGGATATCTCACTGCTTCCCTCGGGTCACTCCCGTTGACTCCCCCTGGCTCACTGCCGTCGGTGAAGTCCCACTCAGTTTATAGACATGAAGGTCTCTTCAATAAATGTGCATTGATGTTCTTTGTCTCCTGTTTAGCATGAGACTTTGCTTGCATCAGGGTTCAGATTTGATGCTCTTTATAGTTCAATCTTTCTTCTTTAGTGCAATGAATGAATGCATTAGATCCCCTTGTCTTCGTTTTACTGAATCACAATCACTTATGTGATAGCTCAATAAATGATGTTCAGCTTACTCGGAATTCGACAGAATCAATTCACCATGTATGCATGAGATCATGCATGTATCATTAAATTTATTCTTCAATCTCGCTTTGCATCGAAAGTATCAGGCAATCTTTAGCTCTTGTGCAGCTCCAGAAAGGCGGGCGTGCTTTAATAATATTTGGCTCTTCTTTTCAAGCCCGACGCGCAAGTCTCCCCCGGCGCGCAAGTCTTAGGCGCGCAAGTATAACCTGGCGCGCAAGTGTCTCCAAAGCACCTGCGCGACTCTTCCTTCTTGAACTTCAAACCTGCGCGACTCACTTCCTTCCTTGCCCAAATCACCTGGGGCGCTCAATCCATCAGTTGGCACGCAACCTCTACTTGCGCGACCCAACTACCACTTGCGTGGCTCAACCACCAGCGCGACGAGAGCTCGAACAATCTCAAAGTCTTGAGCTCCGTAAGAAATGAGGAGGGGTGGTCTAGTATTTATAGGCAAACTGGACCCCCTGCACGGCGGCGCACCTCTACTTGCGCGACCCAACTACCACTTGCGTGGCTCAACCACCAGCGCGATGAGAGCTCGAACAATCTCAAAGTCTTGAGCTCCGTAAGAAATGAGGAGGGGTGGTCCAGTATTTATAGGCAAACTGTACCCCCTGCGCGGCGGCGCGCAAGTCATCCATCGGCGCGCAAGTCTCGGCCCCTGCTAGGCACTTGCGCGATCAACATCCAAACTTGAGCGAACATCTTGCCTTTTCCAAATTTGGATCTTCTGATCTCGAAAAACCAATGGCACGCAATTTATAATGCATTCAAGGCGTCAGCGCGCAAGTCTCTTCCCGGCACATAATTCACCTGCACGACCTCACCAAAACTTGCGCGACCCTTATCCCTTTTCCATATTTTGATGCTCTGATCTTCAAAAACATATGGCGCACAAGTTCCCTATCTTCCAAGAGTATGGCGCGCAAGTCCCTTTTCCAAAATCACTCTGCTTCATTTGTTGATTTTGAGGCCCTGAAATTTGTCAAACACTGGAAAACGGCGCCACCTTGTATCTGCTCTTTTTGTACCACCTCCAGATCATCCATTCCTCTGTCGATGTTCTTGAATCAAACATAGATCGTTGACCACAACTCTTGAACTCGACAAGTCACCATGAAATCTCTTTTGTCAACAAATTTGTATGTCGTTTGTTTGCTTTGTCGACAAGCACGATCACCTCAGCAGCACTTCTTCTTGGTGATCTGTATCCTTCAGCAACTCTTTTGCTTTTATCACAAACTCCACTATTGTGATATGTATTCTTTGAAGGAACAGCTTTAGTACCATCATCTTCTATGACAATGTGATGTGCATGGCCATTTCATAAGTCAACTCATTGGCACATTGCCTCCTTCATCAACCGTCATGATCAACTTCATGCAAACCATGTGATTCAATCCGTCAAGAAGTCTCTAGCATGGTTCTCATGAAATCATGAGTAATTGCATGGTCTTCATCCAAAAACACCATCATGCTTTAATCATCCTTGGATGGATTACTCCTCACATTCTTCATTGTTGTAAACAATGTATCACCTTTGACACATGTTCTTTGAACTTACGATCAGCACAACAATCGTCTGAATCACTACTCCTCTACTTCATCGGATTACTTCATGATCTCCTTCATTGTGAGATTCCATTCCTCCATTTTATTGGAGTACTTCTTGATCTCTTTCATTTTGATATTCCATTGACAACTATTGACAACAAATACAAACCTATACACAAAGTGGTTCCAACAACAAGAAGGTATGGTACTTGGACAATGGATGTTTGAGCCACATGTCTGGAGATTACACATGCTTTAAAATCCTAATCAAGATTGATGGAGGCCATTTCACCTTTGGTGATAATTCTAAAGGAAAAATCATCGGCCTAGTCCAAATTGATAACACTGATTCAGTTTTAATTTATAAAGTTTTATTTGTTGATGGACTTAAGTATAACATGTTAAGTATTTCTCAATTATGTGATGATGGATTTAATGTGAAGTTTGAAAATTATTCTTGTAATGTTTTTAATTCTAAAAATGTTTTTGTATTTTCTGCATTAATAAATGAAAATGTTTATGCAGTTGATTTAAATTCTTTAGCTAAGCAAAATGTTACTTGCCTAAATGCTTTTCATAAAGAGTCTTAGCTTTGGCACAGAAGATTAGGACACTACAACATATATTCTCTTAGAAATATGACTAGGAAAAATTTAGTTAGAGACTTAATTAAACTTGAATTCCCAAATGACAAAGTTTGTAATCCCTATCAAAAGGGAAAGTAACATAAAGTTTCTTTTAAATCAAAGAAATAAGTTTCAACTTCTCAACCTCTCGAGTTGGTTCACATGGACTTGTTTGGACCTTCAAGAGTTTCTAGTTTAAATGGGAATCATTATTTCTATGTCCTAGTAGATGAATTTTCTAGATATATTTGGGTATATTTCTTAGCTCATAAAAATGAAGCTTGTTCTTACTTTTTTAAATACTCCAAATCTGTAGAAAATATTAGTGGACTTAAGATTAAAACTCGGAGAAGTGATCATGGCCGTGAGTTTGAAAATCATGAGTTTGAATCTTATTTCTCAAACAATGGATATAGTCACAACTTTTCTGCTCTTAGGACACCTCACCAGAATGGTGTAGTAGAAAGAAGGAATAGAACCCTTCAAGAAATAGCTAGAACCATTCTTAATGAGTATAACCTGCCTATTTACTTTTGGGATGAAGCTGTGAATACATTTTGTTATATCATTAATAGAGTCTTAATTAGACCAGTTCTTAAGAAGACCCCATATGATTTGTTGAATAATAGAAAACCTAAAGTTAGTTACTTTAGAGTCTTTGGCTGCAAAGTTTTTATTCTTCATACAAAGGATAATCTGGACAAGTTTTCTTCTAAGAGTGATGAAGGAATTTTTTTTGGTTATTATTTAACTAGAAAAGCATATAGAGTGTTTAATAAAAGAACCAAATGTGTGGAAGAATTTTTTCACATCAAGTTTGATGAAACTAATCCACATGAGCCTAAAACCTCTCTTGAAAATCTTGAAGAAGATTTAAGTGTTCTTAACCTTAATGATAAATCTGAAGAACCTGCTGTAAAAACATTCAGTTCTGGACATATTCTAGAATCTGCTGCTATGGAACCCGAACCTATAGATGAACCTGAAATTTCTAGTCCTTCCTTTACTAGATCAACAAGGATTATAAAGAATCATCCTTTGGATGTTGTTGTTGGTAATCTTGATAGAGAGACACAGACTAGAGCTTCTCTAAGAAACCAGGTTGAACATCAAGCCTTTCTTTCATAGCTAGAACCTAAAAATATCGATGATGCTATCAATGATGAATTTTGGGTAATGGCTATGCAAGAAGAGTTAAATCAATTTGAAACAAACAAAGTCTGGGAATTAGTTGACAGACCTAAGGAAACTTTAACAATAGGCACAAAATGGGTTTTTAGAAACAAAGTTGATGAGTCTGGAAACATAGTTAGAAACAAAGAAAGATTAGTTGCACAAGGATATAGTCAAGAAGAAGGTATAGACTATGAGGAAACCTTTTCACTTGTAGCTATATTAGAATCCATTGGGATCTTACTTGCATATGTTGCTCATCTGAATTTCAAGTTATATCAACTTGATGTTAAAAGTTCTTTTCTAAATGGTTTTATTGTTAAAGATGTTTTTGTTGAACAACCACCTGGATTTACTAATCCTCATTTTCCAAATCAAGTTTTTAAACTTTCTAAAGCTTTATATGGTTTAAAACAAGCTCAAAGATCTTGGTATGATAGACTTAGTAATTTTCTTATTTCAAAAAGTTTTACTAAATCGATTGTTGATCCGAATCTTTTTATTAATATAATTTCTAAAGATGTTATAATAGTAAAAATCTATGTTGATGATATCATTTTTAGATCTTCCAAACACTCTTTATGTACTGATTTTTCAAAGAGTATGAAAAATGAGTTTGAAATGAGTTTAATGGGAGAACTTAAATATTTTCTTAGATTTCAAGTGTTTCAAAATGAAAATGGTATTATTTCGAATCAGAGTAAATATACAAAGGATATTTTAAAACTTTTTGGTTTGGATAGTATTAAGGAAAGTGATACTCATATGAGTACAGTCTGTAAATTTGATGCAGATGAAACTGGGAAACCAGTGGATCAAACCAATTATAGAGGTATGATTGGAAGCTTACTTTACCTTACTGCTAGTCAACCATACATTATGTTTAGTCTATGTATCTGTGCAATATTTCAAGTTAATCCAAAAAAATCTCATTTACTTGTTGTTAAAAGAATTTTTAAGTATCTTAAATATACTTTAAAATTTGGTTTGTTTTAACCAAATGGAAAACCCTTTGAGTTAATGAGTTATTCATATGATGATTTTGTTGGTTGCAAGTTGGATAGAAAAATCACTTCAGGAACATGTCATTTATTGGGAAATTCCTTAGTATATTGGTGTAGTAAGAAGCATAATTCTGTAGCATTTTCCACTGCCGAAGCAGAGTATATAGCTGTTGGTAGTTGCTGTGCACAAATTCTGTGGATGAAACATACTCTTTTGGACTATGGATATGACTTTAGACACGTTTCAGTCAACTGTGACAACACTAGTGCAATAAATATCTCGAAGAACCCTATGTCTCACTCTAGGACCAAACATATTGATGTAATACACCATTTCTTGAGAGATCATTACCAAAAGGGTGATATTACTCTTGAGTTTATAGGCATTGAACATCAATTAGCCAACATTTTCACTAAACCTTTGAGTTTGGATAGGTTAAGTTACATTAGACATGAGTTAGGAATGTTTAACCTCAATCGGTAGTTATCCTCACCGATGTGAAATTCTCACCGATGTAAAATTCTCACCGTTGTAAGATTCTCACTGATGTGAATCCTCACCGACGTAACCTCACTGATATGAATTCTCACCGATGAGTGCGCTGTTTTAAAACTTCTGTCTGCCACTATAATCTGAATCATTTTTAATTTATTTCATTTTATTTATTTATTTTATGATTCCTAAATGATAAAACTAAAGTTTGAGATACTTCTAAATCCACTGAGCCTCAAACCTTAACCCTCGAACCTTAGCTCCCAAATCCTTAGAGAACCCTAAATCCTTCGAACCAGCGATGGAAAAAACCAAACTTCCTACCGTCAGAGATGACTCTGTTGAGCCGAAAACAAAGAAGCAGAGGACCGAGAAAGAAGCAAGTGGTAGTGTTGATAGAACTAGGTCGGGGAGATGACCAGTGAATCCTCATCTGCAAAATTGTGTTATTGTGATTGAAAATGAGCTATGAGTAGAATGGCTGATACCTAGAAAGTCCTTAGTGCTCGAAGTACTTGAAGATCAAAAATGGGTAGAGTGTTTTTCAAAAAAAAATGGTCCCTACTTTCCAAAGTTATTGAAATAGTTTTACGACTTTGTAAACATTGAGAAATCAGAGAATGAAAATTGAGTAACCTCTTTTATGAATGTAAAGGAGATGTTGTTTTCCTCTGTTGAGTGGGATGAGTGCTTAAAAGTTCCACATGAAGGTGTATCTGGATATGCCTCAAGAGACATGCCACCTACCAGTGATATTTTCTATTATAAGACTGCTTTGGAAGAGCTGATTGGTGATGAAAGTCAAAGACAAGTAGTTGATGCAGAAATGGATGGAGAGAACAGATTGTTCAAATTTGTTCAACATGTCTTGATACCAAGGAGAGGAGACTTTTCCAATTTGAGATATCAGGATATCTATCTCCTTCACCTCTTAAGACATTGTGTAAAGGTGAATTTGTGCAGATTACTGATGATCCAAATGGAAAATATGACAAGGCCAAAATCAAAGACAAATGCCCTATTCTTTGCTAAGTTGATCTCTGTGATGATTAAAGTAAAAGGGGTAGTTGAGTATCAAGATGAGACAGTAGTATTGAAGAATAACTTTTGTATTACATCCACAGTCTATAAATACATGAGGATCAATTGGAACCCTTAGAGAGGAGAATGGGTCAATGATGACCAGAAGGTGTATGACAAATTTAATCCTGTGAATCATCCTTCAAGACCTAAGGATGTGAGGGATATAGGTCTAGGACCTGATGAAGAGGATCCAGAATACAGTGATGATTCATAAGAGGAAGAGTCCTCTGCTGATGAAGGAGGAGATCCTGACTTACCTCCTATCTCAACTCCTAAAAATAAAGATCAAAATAAATCAGATAAGGAAGATGCTACTTTAGAGGATGTTGAAGTGGCTGCTATAGAAAATGAAGAAGATGCTCCTGAAAGTGAAGCATCTCTGTCAGCTGATTTGAGCCTGAGTCCAGTGATTGGACAATCCTTAGTTCCTGCTATGGATGAAAATGAAGTTTACATTCCCTTGCCTATTTTGGAAGACCCTCCTGCTGTTGCAGAAGAAGAAATGATAGTAGAAGATTCTCCTCAGGATGGAATACCTGCTGAGAATGCTGTTGCTAAAAATATTATTGTTTTAATTAAGGATACACCAGTTGAGGGGGAGAATCAAACCAATGTTGGAAGTGTTACAGTGGCTACTGGAATTGAAGATTGGGCAGAAGACCCAAGTTTTATAGTATGTGGTTTAGACTATACTGATTCTGAGAATGAAGCATCTCTCAATAGACCTAAGATTACTTATGATGTCTATTATGAGTTATTTCCTGAAGATGTGGTCAGAATGCATGACCTGGATACTTTAAAGAAAAATCTTAAGGACAGTTTTTTGGAAGAAGTAAAGAAGATGGAAGTTTCTCTGATATCTTCAGTTCAATTAGTTATGACTGATTCTGTGGTCAGTTTAGCTTCTGAAAGAACATCTGCTGCAGTTGCACCTACTGATTTAGTTACCAAGGCTGATCTGTAATCCTTAAAGGATGAACTGAAATAATCTTTTAGTGCATCAGTTGCTGAGATGAAGCACATTTTTGTTGAAGAGATGATTATATTGGAAAGATATTTTGAACTTTCTCTTGCTTGTAATTTGTCAACCTTTATGAGTGAGATAGTGGAAGAAGTTAAAGACTGTCAGGCTCAAGTTTCTAGACTTGAAGAAGATCTTGAAGATATAAAGGAATCTGTTGTTTCTTTAGACTCTTACATGAGCTCAAAATCCCAAGCAGATAAGGACTTAGCTTATGTGAAAAGTGTTGTAAGCAAGATGGTTTCAGTATCTGAAGGTTTCAAAACTTCTATGAAAGATCATATTAAAACCTAGGATTCCCAAGTTCAAAATCTTATCAGTGTATTGACCAAAAGCTTAAAAGAGATTATATCTTTCTATGTTGTATCTCTTGCATCTAAACCGTCTATGGATTTGAATCAGATTCAAGCTGTGATAAAGGAGGAGCTTGGTTTAGCTTCAACCAGTGGCTCTGTGGACTCATCTGAGCTGATCAGACTTGTACTTTCTACCAGAGATTCAGCTCGGGAGATAATGAAGATAGTCCAAGACTATATGAGAGAAGCTTCTGCCTCTCAGAAATAAGTGAAAGAAAAGGTGGACTCCTATTTCTCAAATATTGATACAAAGACCCAAATGACCAGTCACTTCAAGATTCTAATAGAAAATATGAAGCTTCCTCCTGTCAATCAAGCATTCTGAGAACAAGTTAGCAAGCTAAGAGAATTGACTCCAGCATTGGACAAATTTATGGAGAACAAAGATGACTTCATATCTTCCATGGAGAGAGGAGGAGGAATAATTATGGACATCAGAAATCTATTACTTCCTTTTCTTCATGTTGATGTTAGGCCAGTAATTGTACCTCCTACTTTTCCTGCCTCTGCCTATGTTGCTTCTCTAGTTCAAATGACTCCTGCCCAAGCAATTCGAAGCCTCACTCTTATGATCACACAACAGACTCCTCAGTACAGACCAGGAACAGTTTCTGGGGCTCAGCCTCCTATGATCATTTATGGAATTCCTAAACCCTCACCTGCAACCACTTCACCTTAATCCTCTTCTGGTCCCAAAGAAAAATCTCACATTGAGGATGTGGATTGAACAAGTGACTAGACTGTTTGATAGGAATCCATTGTATTTTGTTTTATGTCTCTGTACCTTTTTGCAACATCTAATACAATTGGCTTTCCTTTCTTTCTCATTGTGCTACTTATTATATTTCTTATTGTTTCCCACTTTTTGATTATAACAAAGGGGGAGAAATGTTCTACAGGAATGTTCTACAGGGATATTAAGGGGTAGAAACAGTTTACCAAGTTTTTACAAAGGGGGAGAGAGTATCAAAGGGGGAGAAATTTTCTCTATGGAAAAGATATCATGTTTTTTCCTTCTGATACTAGTGCTTTTACTTTCATCCTCTGATACCATTTCATTTAATTCTCTAATACCACTAAATTTTACATTTGATATCATTGAATTTAATTTTATCTCTGATACTATCACATTTTCTTCCACCTCTGATCCATTATGTTCTATAACATATTGTTTCTCTAAGATAATTGCATTTAATGATATATCCTCTGATACAACTGCTCACTATTTTAAAACTATAATTTTATAAGTTGTGATTATCAAAAGGGGGGAGATTGTTGACCTCACCTGTTTTGATAATCCTAATCATGATTTCATATACTTTGATAATCCCAATTAATGATTATCTATATATATTAATTATTTCAAACCTATGAGATTCTATGATCAAGATGGTAAAAGTATTAAAATAATCCTTGAGATATGTTAATCCATGTCTATCTATGTTTATATGAGTTCTGAAGTTCTTCTAACCCATTTTGATATTTTTTTCATAAAACAGACAAGTGTTGAGTCACTGATCTGCGTATAGCTACTGATAAAGAGCTACCGGTACTCAGTATACCAATAGACTTAGTCTACCGATAGACAGAGTCACCAATACAAAAAGGTCACTGATATGTATAGATCTACCAACGTACATGTCTACCAGTAGTTACCGATAGAGTAAGCCTACTGATACAAGTACAGACAGTCACCGATAACCAGAACTACCAACAGACAGACCAGAGCTAGCGATGGAGCAACAGCTACAAATGGATCAAGAGATACTGATAGAACCAGTCTACCGAGCCACTGATAGATCAAGTCTACCGATAGAAGGAGTTACTGATACATATAGCTACCGATACCAACAAGCTACTGATACAAGTTCAAAGAGCTACTGATGGAAGGACCTGCTACACAAAGTCCATCGAACACATTTACCAACACGAGCTACTAATGATTGACCAACCAGTCAAACCCTATTCTCTTCATACTATTTATTTATTAAGATAACTGTTACATTTGATGTTTTTAATGTAGTTAATGTTATTTAATGATCTCTATTTCCATGTTAGGGAACCGTACCTACTACCCATGCAAAAATTAATTATTCTTTTCTGCCAAAGCTAAAAGATATAAAGGGACAAAAAATGATCGTGCAATACACACTTTTTGAAAGAGATAGAATAAAGGCATTAAGAAGACACATGAAGGGTGAAAGAGCCAAGAGCTGAACAACATTCAAATGTAGAGCATTTTTCACAAGTCTACATTTGTACTCCAAGAATCTTGGACATACACAAAGAAAACTATTCTAGAGGAGAATGAAAATTGTATCTTGAGTGAAGAACTACAACAAACATTTCATGCACTCAGGCTGCTAAGTTGGACCAAGAACCGAGGAAGAAAACGACACTCTGTTTTCTGAACAAGAAACCAGAGAAGGACTCAGAAACTTTTCTGATAAACCAAACAAGTCCAGAGCTGCACTGCTAATCACTAAAGCATTTCTAAACTCAGTCATACTTATCTTAGTGATTCTTTTATTTACTTTTCGAGCAGTGTGTTTACCCTTTTATTTTACACACATACTGACTCCTGTTCTAAGATGGAGGATTCTTAAATCCTCACTCAAACTTCATAACCCTTTGTTTCCCATTGTGGATAATGGTAGAGGTCGAGTAAGACCTGGATAGCCTGTGTGCTATTGTTTGTTTTTTCCATGAAGAACTGTGGTAGAGGTATTTGGACCTGGACAGTATTGTACTGTTGTTTACCCTCGAACCAGGGTCTGGATCAATTTATATAAATTGTGGAGAGGAATAAGCCTCGGCTTGAGACTGAACCTCTTGGTTAACTCTGCTGTGTATTTTAATTTAAGTCTATAAGTATACTATATATTTATTTAATATTCCGATGCTATTAATTTGAAATACAAAATTAGTTTAAATCTACTTTGATAGTTAAATTAGTAAGTGTTTATACTTATTGTAAACCAATAAGTTAGTTTCAAAAGTTAATTTAATCTTCAGATTAATTCAACCGAGACCTAATCAATCTTTGAGAAACTGATTGAACCTTTACACTCTGTATATATTCACTACAGTTTAACTTTGTTTTTAAATTGGGGGATTTTAAGAGAAATATTTTTAACAGAAATTTTAATTGGAACTCAATTCACCCCCCTCTTGAGTGTCCACTCCGACCAACATTCTCTTTGCTCCCCCCCCAAACATTTTATAGCAACCCAGACTACCAATAAAATTTTTCTTCAAGGGAAGCTAATCCTTCTTTCATCTCTTTTATTTCTTTATCTTTATCCTCCAGTTTTTTTTTCTCAAAATATGTTCAGGGTGCCACCCCCAAATTCGCACCTTTTATGCGACCATATTGGTCTGGTTACTTCAAGGACACTATATAGTATGTTCTCATCTAATATAGTTGTTGATGATTCCTATGTCTATGTCAAATAAAAATTAAACTAGAATAATTAATCATTGTAATGTGATAGTGATTAAATGAAAAACAAATTTTTATTATTTCATATGTTTCCCACACTTTTTTTGTGTTTTCATCAATTAGTATCCCATCTTTATTTACTCATGACTTCTTTCATAGAACATGATGTGGGATAGAATTGGTTTTGGATTTGGATTCATCAATATGCATATAAATATAGGAAAATAATTATGTTGTTTCATGTCACATAAAAGTGTTACGATATATTTAAAATATGCACCAATTTTTTTCAAGTGAAGCATACCCCATCCTTGATTTATGGTAGGGGTACATTGGTTTTGGTACCTGTTGCTTTTTTTCAACACTCTGTTACTATTTCATAAATAAAAAATCTCAATCAAAGTGATGAATACACATATTTTCAAACAATAAATTACCAGCCACAATGTACTTGAAAATATATTTATACACGACATTCAATAAACCCATACCACGCTGTTTAGCTTATCAGGTGTGCATACATAAGTGGTGGGTGCAGGTTTATTTTCCCTTCATCATCTTTAAGATGAAATATCATTAGAGTTGTTCAAAAGCCTCTGTGAATCCTTTTAGAAAGCATTAATACATATTTCTTATGGGATTCATATACTATAAATGCACTCTATAAAGGATGATTAAGATTAAGTCAATGTTTCATTATTTTATTTTTTATTAAAATAAAGAAATGATATCATAATATTACCAAAATCTCTTCCTGAATCAGTACCTTAAACCAAGGAACAACATGGTGTCACAAATCTACATTAATTGATAGGTGTTGCGGAGTGATGATCCCAATGTAACTACTGAACATGGACTTATTGGGGTTAATAGGCTGGTCACACGTATCCATCTAACCTCGAATTTGATTACTTTTCTTTTCAGATTAATAAATTTTACTAACATTGTCATGCTACGATGATTCTATTTTTTATACAGCATTGGTTCTTCACTGTCTAACATTTCCTTAGATTCAACATCATCAATATTTTGTTCATATAGATTGGTAGCATTGACATGTGTAGAAGTTCAATCTTCCTCTACACTGTGAGCAGTAGAGGGCTGAGAAACCTGTTTTTCCTCAATATTAGGAGCATAGGCACATGCAGAAGTCATTATCTATAGAATTGGTTTAATATTTAATTTATATTACATAAATTCAAAAGAAAACAAATAATAACATGATTTAACACAATTTATATTACAAAAAAATATTACCTTGTTATTGAAATCTCTTTTTTAAGGTTGAATGGATTTAACCCCTCTATAGAGTATCTAAATCCCTTTATTGTGGTCTCTATTGACATATAAAACTCTATCTACATTGGGGCCTCTTTGAAATGATTGTGATGTCCCAATGAAAGGGTTATCCTAATTTGAATTTTTATCTGGATCTTTAGTGGTTTTGGTTGATAATAGAACAATTGAACACTTTTGGTTTCTTGGATCTAGAACATAAAATACATGTGCTGCCTATGATACCATTATAAACAGTTTTTCTTTGTACCCTTACTTACTAAAATCCAATTTTATGAATCCCAATTCATATATTTTAACATCACTCATGTTATCAACCCACTTTAATTGAAAAAATAGCACATTTAATGTTGTATAATCCAACTCTGATATTTTTTTGATGATGCCAAAGTATGAAATATTCGCATAAATTGGATTTTTTTTCCTTACTAACAAAAACATGAATCGTCTCAGCCAAAATTGTAACTCCACTATTTTTCATGGTACTACCTTCATCATGTTTATTTATATAGAACAAACAACCATTAATTACATAACCATTATAAGATAATACATACACACTTGGTCCTCTGGCTAGCCATTGAAGTCATTCTGAAATTGAATCTGGATTTTCATTTGACTCCTCAAAAATATAGTCTTGAAACCATCCAATAAATTATTAATTATTTGTATTTGATATCCAGCTTTCAGTCCATTATGGATTCAAATTCCTGATAATTTCTTAGTGAGTTTCAACATATGGGAAAACCTCTAAAATGTTATGAAAATGTAAAGGTGATCCTACTCATGATCTGAAATATTGATCATGACAACATCTATTCCAGAAATTACCTCACTTACAAGCCTCCCAGGGTGATGAGATTTCGGTAGACCAATGATTTTCACACCGGATAGGTAGTCCATAGAGAATTCAACTTCTTCCTCAACAATATATCACTCTGCAATACAACCCTCAAGCTGTCACGACCTACCTTCACCAAAAGGAGGGAAAGGTCAACAGATTTCCAAGCCCTTCCTTCTTTAAGTTGAAGGAGAGATAATGACCCCTGAAACCCACCTTCTATAGGTCCCGGAGTGGCGACTAGCACCAAGGGTATGGAAATTACACACAAATGGAAAGCATTACCCCTTTTTGTTTTATAGGATCGGGAGATAAGATGATGAAACCCAACAACACCAAAACTAAAAGAAAAGTAACGCCAAAAGTAAACCATTCCCACATGCATGTTTCAAAAGTAAAAGCCACAAAGTACAAAAGTGACTACAAGGGTAAGTACCAAGGAAAGGAAAACAACAACTGCAACTGACCCAAAGGTCCGAGCTAGTATGGTCCTGCCTGATCCCTGAAGTCCTCCTGGAAACCTGAAAACTGTTTTTATATACGTAGGGTGAGCATACAAGTCTACTCAGTAGGTAAAACCAAAGACTCTCGTGCACAAATGGGGGAACGTACTAAAGTCCCGTGAGAAAAGAGTGAACCAAACACCAAACAAGGTAAATTATCCACCCAAGCCTCAACAAGTCACACTCCCCAAATAATGCAAGTCAAGTAATGTATAGTAATAGCACATCAATGTTTGGGTACCCCACGCCACTTTCCCACTGGTTACTGAAGTCATCCTACGCATTGAACCAATCTCACCATTCTCACTGCAGTCCCACTGCCACACCCGCCTGCACACACCTGGGCCATATCCCCACGCAGTCCCACTGCCAAAACCCTCCCGCAGACACCTGGGCCACAACTGTCACACGTAACCATGCCTGCAAACACCTAGGCCAGAACAACCACCACCACGCCCGAAGGCACCTAGGTTAGAAGATCTACTGCCACACCCGAAGACACCTGGGCCTCATCCCGAAGATACTTGGGAAACCACCTGCCCGCACACACCTGGGACATAACCACCACACTACCCCGCCTGAAGGTTCTTGGGCTAATAATGGACCTCAGGCCATCACAGCCTGCCCCAAGATACTTGGGCTATCCGAGAAAGGGAGCAAAAAAGGAGCTAATAACCAGCCACTAATAGTAGTGTTGGGAAAAACACCCTCCCCCATGAAATGGGGGTGTTCGGCACTAAGTGCTCAACTTGGGTGGGGCGCAAATAAGAAATAAAAAACTAAAAGTATATATATAGGTAACAAGCACTCTCCCAAGTTTCGGTTTTTCTTCATCCATCCAAAAGAACACAAACAGCACTCAGTCCGAGTCGCAACTCTCGCCAACAAAACTCATTTGTCCCATTCGTCTTCATGTTCAGTAATGATGTTTAATTAAGTTCTGCACCTACTTGGGAAACTAGTAAGCATAAGCACAAGCCAAGGATAAGAATCCCTCCAAACTTAAATTTAAACATTCACACCCAGTTCTCTTGTAAAGTCACAATAACAAAGGGATCAGTGAGATCCCTTGAAGTACTGGAACCAAAGAAACCCCCTGAGACACTACCCCGTGTCCCCAAAATGGTTTCTCATCAACAGAGGATCCCACCCCAATTCGTGATGTAAACAAGGTAACCACCCGGTCTTAAGACTCACAACCACTGAATCCATAACAACAGGGGATCCCATCCCCAATTTCACAACCACCGAGAGTATAAAAAAACAGGGGATCCCATCCCCTTCCACATATCCAGAAATCAGCCCGTAAAAGAAAACAACCAAACCACTACCACCAACACAAAGCATGGCCATGCCAGTATTTTCAGATTTATAAGATTTAACACACTCCATGATTTCAATTTCCGTGTGCTTTAACCAGGGGTTATCATAGAAGGGTTGATCCTGGTGCTTTCAATTTATTTAGTTGGGTGTACGTGATTAACCAATTTCCTTTTAATAGTAGGAGTTCACAACCACAGACAAGCCATTTAAAACATCACCAGGGGTTCATTAGTGGATAGAGAAAGACCACCAACAGCCATGATTTTCAGTAGGCGTAAGCCCACACAATTCATAAATAAGATCATAAAACAAAGCAGCATCATCGATCACAGCCCCCCCTTAGTTCTTTATAGAATCCGTTGATTATCTTTATTTAGGTTTGGTTCATCCAATTCTACGGAATCAAAAGAATTCCCACCCCACATGATACACAAAAGGGAGAGACAAAGGAGAAATTCCCTACCTGTTGATCAATGATCGACGTTGAGCCTGGGCGTGAAACTCCACGGATAGCGATGTGGCTCACCTGAATGAAAATCCATTCACCTGAACAAGGGGTACTACTAGCAGAGGGTGATCGAGAAAAGAAGAAACCCCGGCTAACCCTTAGTTTATAAGGGCCGGGGACGGTTGAGATAAGAACGTGAAACCGCATAAGGAGCGGGGGTCGTGGGTTGAACACGCGGCCCCACACATTATTAAAGGGTTCTAAACTGATGCACACACCAGTTTAATTCATTAAATGTTTAATTAAAACATTTATGGCGTTACCGGGCTTTAAAACACGCTTAAAGGGTCAAAAAATAGAGTTTAAAACCCAATTCACGCAAAAAGGAGCGCTACTGGAAAGACCCCATGGGGGTAGGCGAGAGCCACTGGTAGCTGAGATCCACCGGTGGCTGCCAGCTACCGGTAGCCGAGAGCTATCGGTGGCAGACAGCTACCGGTAGCCGATCTACCGGTAGGCTACAGCTACCGGTAGACTGAGCTATCGGTAGGCTGTAGCTACCAGTAGACTGAGCTTCCGATAGGCTGCAGCTACCGGTAGATCGAGCTACCGGTACGCTGTAGCTACCAGTAGACCGAGCTACCGGTAGACAAAGCTACGGGTAGCTGCAGCTACTGGTAGACCGAGCTACTGGTAGATAGAGCTACCAGTAGGCTACGACTACCGGTAGACCAATATACCAGTAGGCCTGCTACTGGTAGGCCAAGGCTACTGGTAGGACTACCGTTAGGCCAAACTTCACCGAGATTCCTAGACCATAAAACCCAACCCAAGATTTTCACAAAGTGATGGACCCCAAAAACCAGGGCCATTACATCAGATACCTGTTAAATGATTCTCATCCTCGAGAATCAAAACAACCCAGAAGGAAAGAGAGTCAAAACAACCACCTCGAAAGATACCTCTCAAGATCGAACCTTATTCTTAACTATGAACACTTTCCTGTCAAGAACCAAGAAATATACCATGCCAACTACCCAAGCATGTGATTTGGGGAGTCTCCTTTCCCATGTCAAGATATTATCCGCTTTGGGTGGCACTAACTCACCCGCACGGGTTTAATCGCATCCACCTTAATGTGTCTTGATTAGGGGTCGGGTCCTCCTCTCTCCATAGGAAGGACTTTTCACACACATTCAGAGGAAAGAAAACCAGTATTTCATAGCCAACAAGGTAAAATTTTCTACCACACAACAGCTATAAACCGAATAGTACAAAACTCAAAACAACTCTAGGTACTGGGCACGCATCTGTGATTCCCTCTCCCACGTACTCTCCTGAAGCCCACCATGTCTCTATAACACACGAACCAAGGGAATGGTCTACCCATGAAGCACCTTCTCTATGTAATCCTTGATCATCACTAGTCTCTCCACAAAATTCACGTCATCCTCGATGTCCAGCTCACCCCAATCAAGGACATGTGAATCGTCATGCAGATACTGACGGAGCTGAGACACATGGAAGACATCATGTATCCTCATTAGCGGCAGTGGTAACGCTAGCTGATAAGCCACTTCGCCGACCCACCGCAACACTTCGAAGGGCCCGATGAACCTGGGAGAAAGTTTACTCCCCTTACCAAACCTCTGTTGTCCACACCGAGGGGAGACCTTCAAGAACACATGGTCTCCAACCTCAAAATCCAAGGGCCTCCTCCTGGTATTAGCATACGACTTCTGTCGGTCATGGGCCGCCTTTATCCTTTCCCGTATGAGTTGAACCTTCTCTGCCGTGCTCTGCACCACCTCTGGGCCAAGGATGCCTGCCTCTCCTACTTTGGTCCAACACACAGGTGAACGGCATGGCCTCTTGTACAAGGCTTCAAACGGGGCCATTCCAATGGTAGAGTGGTAGATATTATTGTAGGCAAACTCTACAAGGGGAAAGTATCGTACCCATGATCCTCCTGAGTCCAGAACACATGCCCGCAGCATATCCTCCAAGGTCTGGATGGTGCGCTTTGTCTGTCCATCTGTCTGGGGATGGAAAGCAGTTCTAAGATGCAGATGGGTGCCAAAAGCATGTTACAGTCCTCTCCAGACTCGCGAGGTAAACCGTGCATCCCTGTCTGAGACTATAGACCTCGGAACTCCATGCAATCGCACCACCTCATCCATGTACTTTCGCGCCAAATCATCCACTGCACTCGACTCCCTGATCACCAGAAAGTGAGCCGATTTCATCAACTGGTCCACTACCACCCAGATGGCCTTGTATCCCCCTTGGACCTTGGGTAGTCCCGTGACGAAATCCATCGAGATGTCTTCCCACTTCCACTCGAGAACATCTAGAGACTGCAGCAGGCCGCCTAGAACTCGTTGTTCAGCCTTCACTTGCTGACACACTGAGCACTTAGACACAAACTCTGCCACTGCTAGTTTAACTCGGGGCCACCAAAACTGTTTCTTCAGTCCCTAGTGCATCTTGGAAACTCCTGGGTGTACTGCCAGGGGTGAGTTGTGGAACTCACTGAGAACCTTTCCGCGCATCACTTCTGGAACAAACATCCTCCCCTGGAAAAACATCCGGTTCTGACCATCCTCCATCCACCCTTCCGGAGAATTCCTCTGGTCAAATCGGTCACGCATCACTTCGCACTCTGGGTCTCCCCACTAAGACTCCTCCACTTGCTGCAATAGAGAAGACTGCACTGTCATTTGATATAGGAAACCTCTACCACTATCCATCCTCGCATCCAGGTGTAAGGCAGCCAATTCCTCCATTGCCTTCTAGGTGTCTGAAGACTCTCGGAACGCATCCTTCTGTGTCCTTCTGCTCAAGGCATCGGCCACTACATTCCCCCTCCCTGAAGTGTAGGAAACCTCAAAGTCGTAATCCTGGAGGAACTCCATCCACCTTCGCTGCCACAAGTTTAGGTCCTGCTGGGAGAAGATATACCACAAGCTTTTGTGATCTGTGAAGACCACAAAGCGTTCTCTGATGAGTTAGTGCGGCCATAACTTCAGTGCAAAAACGACCGCTGCAAGCTCCAGGTCGTGGGTGGAATAATTACGCTCGTGAGGGAGTAGCTTCCTAGACCCATAAGAGACCACCTCTTGTCGCTGTATCAACACACATCCCAGGCCCTGTCCTGAAGCATCACAGAACACCTCACACGCCACCCCTTCTTCTGGTAATCTCAACACCGGGGTACTAACCAACTTCTCCTTCATATAGCTGAAGGCTGAATCACACTGCTCACTCCACAAGAAAACCTGGTCTTTATTGGTCATGGCTGTCAAAGGGACCGCTACTTGGGAGAAGTTGGGTACGAACCTATGATAGTAACCTGCCAGCCCGAGGAAACTATGGACCTCTACCACATTCTTGGGTGCTTCCCAAGAAACAACTGTCTCAACCTTTGATGGGTCCACCGCTACCCCCTGCTCGGACACCACTTTCCCGAGGAAGTTCACTTCTCGTGTCCAGAATTTGCATTTCAACAACTTCCCATAGAGCTGATATTGTCGGAGGACCTCCAAAACCATCCTCAGGTGATCTGCATGGTCCTCCTCTAATCATGAATAGACCAAGATGTCGTTGATGAACACAAATAAGAACCGATCTAGGTACTCCCAGAATATGGAGTTCATAAGCCCCATGAACACAGCCGGGGAGTTCGTAACACCGAAAGGAATGACTACGAACTCGAAGTGTCCATATCTGCACCTGAACGTTGTCTTTGGGATTTCTCCCTCCTTCACTCTCAGCTGGTGGTACCCAGACTGCAGGTCGATCTTCGAGAACCATCCTGCCCCTTTCAGTTGGTCGAAAATATTGTCTATCCTTGGAAGAGGGTAGTGATTCATGATCGTCACCTGATTCAGCCTCCTGTAGTCTATGCACAACCTGAGACCACCATCTTCATTCTTTGCAAACAAGACTGGAGCACCCCATGGTGACGCACTCGGCCGAACATAACCCCTCTTCATCAGATCGTCAATCTAGATCCGCAACTCCCGTAGCTCTGAAGGTGCCATCCGGTAAGGAGCCATCGAGATCAGACGAGCGTCGGGCTGCAGGTCTATCCTGAACTCGATATCATGTCGAGGGGGTAGAGTCGTCACATCTTCAGGGAAGACGTCCATAAACTCATGGACGATCTCTGGCACCTCCACCATTTCAGCATCTACTGACTCTATTGACATCTTAGCAAATAAGTAGAGGAGGGGTTCCTCTCGCATGCTACCCTTTTGACTACCCTGCTTGTCGGTGAAGGTAACATGTCGGCCGCCCAAGTCCGAGAACACAACCCTTCCTCGGAAACAGTCGATGACGGCACACATAGAGAATATCCAATCGATGCCTAGGATGAAATCGTATGGTTGTATCTATAACAAAAGAAGATCCCTAACTGACTGATGTGGCCCTATCATCATTCTGCATCCCCGACAAACAAGCAACAAGTCAGTTTGACCTCCGACTGGTGTGCTCAACCCTAGGGGCACTAGAAGTCTCTTGGAATCTAGACCCAAGACACGGGCTAGACTGGGTTAAACAAAGGAGTGTGAAGCTCTGGTATCAAACAAGGCAAAATCAAGGGTACTAAACAAACTGATTGTACCTCGAACAACCTCCGGCCCTGCTGGAACTGCTGCCTCTGTGGCGTGTAACTATCCACGCCCAGCTCCTATGCCCCTCAGCTTTCGGCCACCTCCCCGACCATTCCCTAGTCTAGGTCCCTGAGGAGCGCCCTGAGGTCGACCTCCTCCTCCTACGTCTTCCCTAGGAGGAGCGGGAGTTCGCTGTCCCTGTTGCTGCTGCTGGAAAGGCTTGGCTGGAAGCTACTGCTGGGGAGGGTGGTGGGGTTGTCCGCCACTGTCGTATTGTACCCGGTCCGGGCACTGACTTTGGAGATGTCCAGGGCTCCCACAGATGAAGCACCGCAGCCCTGGGCCCAAAGAAAAAGGGCGAGGACGAGGGTATCAAAACTGAAACTGCTACGACATGCTCCTTGCTGGTCGGAACCTGGACGGTCCTGACGCCAGAGGCTTGGTGCTGACGGCCTTCCCCTTAGATGGTCCTAGCTGGATCCCCTCTCATGACACTCCTCCTAGTGCGTGCGTCCTCTCCACCACTCCGGCCTTCTTCTAGACCTTCAAGTACGTCGGCAGGGTAAAGGGGGTAACAACATACTGGAGGGAGGGTCGGAGCGCCTCCTCTAAACGTCTTGCCCAAGACTCCTTGTCGGGAAAGAGGTCCGGATCAAAATGTAGGAGGTCTTTGAACTTGATTCCTAGCACCCTCACTAACATACTCCCATGTTGGATGGAGAGTAGCTCCTGTCTCTTTTCTGCCTTCATCGTCGAGGAGAGGAATTCTGCAAGGAAGTCCCTCTCGAAATCAGCCCATGACACCTTAGCCTCTCTCCTCTCCCCCAGGTAAAGCGTCCACCACTGACGCGCCGGTCCCCACATCTGGCTGACGGACAGAGGAACCTAGTACTTGGTCGGGGCCCGAATCAGGCCGAAAGCTATCATTAGCTCCTCTATTCAGTCTTCTATCTTCATGTCAGAGGTGTTTCCCTCATACTTCTCGAGGGTCTGTCGCTAGAAGGCCCAAAGAGTCTTCTACCACTGGTCATCCTCCTCCTCTCGATCATCTCTCTACCGATCAGCCAAAGTAGTCTCTGGGGCCTCAATCGCCTGTACCACACGTGGTCACCTTCCAGGTGTCATAGCTGCAAGGTAAACAAGGAATGCCTAAGCCCAAGTAGTGCAGAATATTGTTCTTAAAACTTCTTAAACTTTTCATTTTTTTATTAATTCCAAAGACATCCCAGAAACACGAGAACAGAAGTCATTATGATGCATGTACCTTTCCTAGGGTCTCTACCCTGCAATTAGTGTGGCCTCACTTGGTCGTTCGGTAGGTCCAGAGTCCTTGCATTGGATCACGGGGGGCCCTAAAATCACGTGTCCAAGCTAGTCTTCCCTAGCCTAATTCATGCACCAGGGTCACCCAACATTGTTGCCCTACCATCCCATGCAATCCTCACTGTACCTAACTCCAGACTCAATCCTGTCTCTCAACCTCCCTCTGATACCATTTTGTCACGACCCGCCTTCACCAAAAGGAGGGAAAGGTCAGCAGATTTCCAAGCCCTTCCTTCTTTAAGTTGAAGGAGAGATAATGACCCCCGAAACCTGCCTTCTATAGGTCCCGGAGTGGAAACTAGCACCAAGGGTATGGAAATTACACACAAATGGAAGGCATTACCCCTTTTTGTTTTATAGGATCGGGAGATAAGATGATGAAACCCAACAACACCAAAACTAAAAGAAAAGTAAAGCCAAAAGTAAACAATTCCCACATGTATGTTTCAAAATTAAAAGCCACAGAGTACAAAAGTGACTACAAGGGTAAGTACCAAGGAAAGGAAAACAACAACTGCAGCTGCCCCAAAGGTCCGAGCTAGTATGGTCCTGCGATATCCCCAAAGTCCTCCTGGAAACCTGAAAACAGTTTTTATATACGTAGGGTGAACATACAAGTATACTCAGTATGGAAAACCAAAGACTCTCGTGCACAAATGGGGGAATGTACTAATGTCCCATGAGAAAAGAGTGAACCAAACACCTAAAAAGGTAAAATATCCACCCAAGCCTCACAAAGACACACTCCCCAAATAATGCAAGTTATGTAATGTATAGTAATAGCACATCAATGTTTGGGTACCCCACGCCACTTTCCCTCTGGTTATTGAAGTCATTCTATGCATCAAACCAATCCCCCCATGCTCACCGCAGTCCCACTACCACACCCGCCGGCACACACCTGGGCCATATCCTCACGCAGTCCCACTGCCAAACCCTGCCCGCAGACACCTGGGCCACAACTGTCACACGTAACCACGCCTGCAATCACCTAGGCCAGAACAACCACCGCCACGCCCGAAGACACCTGGGCCTCATCCCGAAGATACTTGGGAAACCACCTACCTGCACACACCTGGGCCATAACCACCACACTACCCCTCCCGAAGGTTCTTGGGATAATAATGGACCTCACACTAGTGCAGAAAACGTTTTTTACGTCACCATTTTTTACATCGGTTATATATAACCGACGTAAAAAATGCAGCGAGTAGCTTTTTAACGTCGGTTATGAAAATAACCGACGTTACAAATTGCGCCTGTTTGGTTTTTACGTCAGTTATCCTATAACCGACGTAAAAAACCAATGCGCGTGGGGTTTTTTACGTCAGTTATTTGGAAACCGACGTAAAAAACCCGATATCTACGCGATTTTTATGTCGGTTATGTGATAACCGACGTAAAAAACTAAAGCGCGGGGTTTTTTATGTCGGTTATTTTATAACCAACGTAAAAAACGAGATCTCTACGGGTTTTTTACGTCAGTTATTTTAAAACCGACGTAAAAAACCCCCCCGTGCTTTGGTTTTTTACGTCGGTTATTTGATAACCGACGTAAGAAACATGTAGATATCGGGTTTTTTGCGTCAGTTTCCCAATAACCGATGTAAAAAACCTCCCGCGCATTGGTTTTTTACGTCGGTTATCTTATAACTGACGTAAAAAATGAGATATCTAAGCGTTTTTTACATTGATTATAAAAAACCGACGTAAAAAACCAAAGCATGGGGGGTTTTTACGTCGGTTTTAAAATAACCGACCTAAAAACCCGTAAATAACTCGTTTTTTACGTCGGTTACAAAATAACCGACGTAAAAAACCAAAGAGTGGGGGGGTTTTGATGTCGGTTTTAAAATAACTGACATTATAAATTTAAAAAATAGTTTATAACGTTGGTTATTATATAAGAGAAGTTATAAAACTTTTAAAGAAATTAAAGCCCCGTGGACTGTCATTTACGATTTTTCGATTGACAGTCCGCCGGCTCGTCTCTCTCGCACGGTAAACCCTAATCGGCTCGTCGATCGACCTGTGTTAAACTCATTTTGGCTTCATTGTTTATCTTCTTCACTCCTCTCGGATCTATCATCTCAACTCGCAACATTCAAGTAAGCCTTCCACAAATTTATTTCATTCATTTTTTTCACGGATATTCTATAATTATGTTTTGCGATTTTTGTAATTTAATGTAAACAAGATGTAGTGGTTTCCAAGTATGCACCTCATTACTATTTTGATAAGATGGTGATGAGATACTCTAAGATATTGAATCCACAAACCATATAAATTTATCACCGAAATGGAGAATGGCACAAAATTCCCACAAAAATGGGTTGAATCTTCAAAACCCACAATATATCTCTTCCACAGATAGGAAAAATGACTAATATTGTAATGATTTTCATAAACACACTTAGATATATCACATCGAAACTAGAACTATGAACCCAATAGAGATAGGGGTTGTAGATGAACGAAAACCCACCAAAAACCACACCAATCGAAGAATTATCATAGGAATAGACCTTTAATGAACCCTAAAATGGATATGTTTGACATCCAATTCAATGGGGAAGGGATCCATAGACTTTGGGAGGATGAGTACATGAATTAGGGATGATTTGGAGAAAATAGATGGGTTAGAAATTAATCCCCAGTAACATACACTTTTTTATGAATCTTTTCTAAAATCATGCATGGTTAGTCACATGGTTATGAAAATTGGGGGCTAATAATGCACCATCCTCTATCTAAATGAAAACCATGATTGTCTTCACTACACAGTTTGACATTGTGAGAAGATCCAATATCACCCATATTTCAATGTGTTTCTAATCAATTTTTTGGAATCCTTTTCTAACATCCAAATATATATTCACCAATTTAAAAATAGGAATATGTAATGAATACATACTAGCTTCTAGATGTTGATACTCTACCCTAAAATACTAACATGTTAAGAATCATGAAAAAAAATCAACTGCCATCCTTTTTTTACTGACCCACTAATATTGTTCTTACAATACCTTATTTATGGTAAATATTCTAGTATGAAATAACCCATCTTGACTAGTGGTAGGAATGATGATGTTTTTTCCGTCAAGCCATTTGTAAGACCACCATATTTATGAACCGAAACACAGAACTCACATCCATCATCCATCCCTCAATGGTATACCTACCATTTTGTTTTCACCTCATAGACACACATTCTTAATCAGATTTCTTTTCATATTTTATAATATTATCCAAATAAGGAACTAAAGAATCTAGAATGAATAATTCAATATCACCTTGGTCTTCACATTCCAAGTTCATGTTTCCTAACATTAACTTTAACTGCAACTGATATGAATCCTCCTTTTCTAACAAAGCCTATGGATTTATGCTAAATACTTCATACATTGTATTACTATTGAAAAATAAAAACATCAAGCCTTATTAAAACATTTGGAGATACTCCATCCATCTTATTTGTTTCATGTTCATTCCCAATTGTTTGAAAATATGTTTCAAAATCTTATGATCCATGAACATAGTATATTTTTCAATAAATAGACAATGACACAAAATACTAAAATCATGGAGCACAGTAGATGCCTCAAAATAGTGCGTTTGATACTTCACCATATGATTATATAACTATATTGGATAATAAACAACAATATTATCCCCTTGAATGATAACCCATCCCAACATTGACCTCAATGTATCATAATACACTATGTTCCCTTGTCCCGATTCTAGTATTATCATGATTGGTGATGGTGTAACTTTAACATTGATAATTTGAAATAAATTATGGAATTAACCATTCCATTCTAAAGGAACATTCTTCCAATTCAAATATTTCATTGGTGAGGCTGGTCAAAAAAATCACAAACAACGCATTGGTAATAAATTGCAATAACATGGAAAATGTGTATCATATAGACATTATTTCATGGTTTTCATGTGATTACAAACTCTATATAATATATATCCATAGAAACACCATTTTATATACAAAAATACTTGTATGAATTCATGCATAATTATCTAAATTTATTCATTTTGAACTGAGGAGGGTTACTTTTGGTGGGAGCAAATCCTAAATGATATGGTATGAATTCATTCTATCATAACCATAAATAAAATATAGTTGTATTTTATTTATCATATACATAAACTTATACTCTTCTTTTTCATCACAAACCCTTTGAGAATAAAAAACCAAACTAAGGGCTTTGGTATCCACATTGCCTTTTGTTATAGAATATGGGACATCAAAATCAAATGATTGAACATATTCCTCCCAAAAACACTTCCATTGATTTTTATAATTGTGTGAAAATATTTACCAAATGGATTTAGGGTCTACAGAAACCATTAATAACATGTTAAATAGGTAGTTTATCTAATATATTAAAACATAAAAACCGCAATCAATATTAAACTATGTAGGAATCATGGTTTTCTTTGATTCAATGAAATTTAAAACTGTTATATCTAACTATATTTTGTTTAAAAATAATATTCAAGCATATTTTTTTAAATACCTATAGATTTGTTTTATATTTTAAATTTTTTTACATTCAAATTATGATTTTTTTCATATAAACATATATTTATCTTATCTTAAAAATATATATTTTTTGTTGATATTTGTTATAGGTAATAATGAGTCGAAGTTGGATTACGGCACATCAAATGAGAAATGAATTTGAGGAAGGTGTTGATGCCTTTTTGGAATTTGCAAAACGAAATTTTCCAAGTAGTGACATTTTTTTCTGTCCATGCTTGAAATGTTTGAATATGAAGAAGTTGAAAATTAAAGAGATAAAAGATCATCTGATTTGTCATGGTTTTAATCCGAGTTACAGCCCTTGGATTTGGCATGGTGAAACTGGACGGAATGTCACTGATGATGATGATTTGCAAGTTGGTAACTCCGATGGAATTGAAGAAATGATTCGCGATATTGTAGCAGAACAAATTGAGATAGAACCGACAGTTGCGCGTCTATATGGTGATGCTGAAAAACCATTATATCTCAGTTGTACAGATTTTACGGTTTTTTCGGTGGTGTTAAGATTGATTAACCTGAAGGCGAATCATGGATGGAGTGACAGAAGTTTTATAGAGCTGCTACAATTGATGAAAGACATTCTTCCAAAAGATAATGATCTTCCAGATTCACATTACAAAGCCAAGAAAATATTATGCCCGATGGGATTGGGATACAAGAAAATACATGCCTGTCCGAATGACTGCATTATATATAGGAAGGAATATGAATTTCTGTCAGAGTGTCCTAAATGTGGGACATCACGCTATAAGGTGAAAGAAAAATCACAGGCTGATGTAGAGATTACAAAGCTCCCTTCAAAGGTATTTTGGTATCTTCCTATAATTAATCATTTCAAACGTTTATTTACTAATTCACATGATGAAAAAAGGATAAGATGGCATGCTGAAGAGCGGGTATGTGATGGAAAAATACGTCATCCAGCTGATTGTTCACAATGGAAGAAAATTGATGCGCAGTATTCTACATTTGGAAATGAAATTAGAAATCTCATACTAGGTTTGTGCACAGATGGAATGAATCCATACCGAACACTCAGTAGCACACATAGTTCATGGCCTGTTTTATTTTTAATTTACAACCTCTCTCCTGAAGTTTGTATGAAGCGCAAATATGTCATGTTGAGTACAATGATCTCTGGTCCAAAGAAACCCGGTAATGATATTAATGTTTACTTGTCACCGTTGATTGATGATTTGAAACTGTTATGGGCTGATGGTATTAGGGTGTATGATTCTTATAAAATGGAATATTTTCAACTGCATGCAGTGCTTCTGTTCACTATAAATGACTTCCCAGCATATGGAAATATGTATGGATACAGTGTTAAAGGGCATAAAGCATGTCCAATTTGCGAACAACAGACTTCCTATTTTCAATTGCATCATGGGAGGAAAACAGTGTACATGGGTCATCGAAAGTTTTTGCCTATGGAACACCCTTATAGAAGACTAAAAAAGGCATTCAATGGATCACAAGAATTTGATACTGCTCCAAAACCTTTATCCCCTGATCTGTATTTTGAGAGGTTGAAAAACCTTGACGTGACATTGGGAAAGACACAGAAATCTGGTAATGATAGACATATTTGGAAGAAAAGGTCAATTTTTTTTTGAGCTACCATATTGGAGGTATCATGAAGTTAAACATAATATTGATGTCATGCACGTGAAGAAGAATATCTGTGATTCTTTGATTGGAACATTATTAGATATTAAAGTAAATACTAAAGATGGGTTGAATGCAAGATTAGACTTACTATCAATGGGAATACGTTTGGAGTTAGCTCCCACTCCTAAAGGAAGTCGAACATTTCTTCCCCCAGCTTGTCATACATTATCGAAGAGGGAGAAAATTAGCTTCTGTCAGTGTCTTCATGATACCAAAGTGCCTCAAGTTTATTCTTCTAATGTAAAAAATTTTGTCTCATTGAAGGACTTGAAGTTGATAGGTATTAAATCACATGATTTTCACGTCATGATGCAACAAATTCTACCAGTTGCATTGCGTGGAATATTTCCCATTCATGTCAGAAAGACTATAATGAAGTTGTGTTATTTTTTCAATTCAATTTGTAACAAGGCGATTGATGTGAATGCTTTGAACATTTTGGAAAAGGATGCAATTTTTATACTTTGTCAATTGGAAATGTATTTTCCTCCAACTTTTTTTGATATAATGGTTCATTTAATGATTCATCTGGTTCGAGAAATAAAGCTTTGTGGACCTGTATATCTTCGTTGGATGTATCCTTTTGAAAGGTATATGAAAATATTAAAGGGGTATGTTAAAAATCTATATCGAACTAAAGCCTCCATTATTGAAAAGTATATTTCTGAGGAGGTAGCAGAGTTTTGTACGAGCTACTTGGCTATGGCACAACACATAGGTTTGCCTCCATCTCGCCATGAACGAGTTAATAATGAGGGAAAGGGGATTCGCGTCTTGAAATTAAAATCATTGTCAGCTGAACAGATGAAGAAGTTAGAATCATACATCTTGAATAACATAGCTGATGCTCAACCGTATATCACATTGCATATTAATGAGTTGAAACAATGTCATCCAAAGAAGAAAGAAATGTGGATTTTGAATAAGCACAACAAAACTTTTTTGTCATGGATTAAAAAGACTTTGCTTGGTAGATCAGATGTATCAGAGACATTAAAATGGATAGTGGGTGGTCCATGTTTAAATGTGATAACATGGTTCGGTTATGAAATTAATGGTTATACATTTCATACAAAATCTCAGGACAACAGAAGTGCAGTTCAGAATAGTGGTGTATTGGTGTTTGCAGAAGCAATGCATTTTTCGAGTGCTAAGGACAAAAACCCAATTTCTGCATCAAATGCATATTATGGAGTGATTGAATACATATGGGAGGTTGATTACTTTAAAATTAAAGTTCCCGTTTTTAACTGTAAATGGTTTAACGGTAACAACAGTGTCAGACACGATGAATTTGGAATGACACTTGTTAATCTGAATAGATTGGAAGACACAGCTGATTATTTTATAATGGCAACACATGCAAAACAAATTTTCTATGTAGTAGATCAATCAGATATGCAGTGGGCTGTTGTTTTACAAGGAAAAAAACAATATGTTGGTGAGGATGAACTTGATGAATATGCTGATTTATGTGAGATCCCTACTTCCATGGAAATATTACCAGAACATAATGATGATCATGTTGAAGACATAGTTTGTGCCATAAGGAATGATCACGACGAAGGAATTTGGGAAAACAATCCATTTGTACATTCCTAAAATTACAGGTAACATATGTTTATTTCTTGTTTACATTTATTTTTTCCATAAATCTTATATATTGTAATATTTTTATTTCTTAAAACATGTTTTAAAATAAAATAAGTATATGTTTTTGTTTGTTTTAAGTTTTTTTAGTTTACTTTATCATGTTTATAACCATTACATGAATTTTAAAATGCTTATTTTTGTTCACTGACAATTACTTTACCATGTTTACAATGTTTACCAGGTTTACCATTTTTACCATTTTTACCATCTTGACCATCTTGACCATCTTTTCCATCTTTACCATTGTTTAACATGCTTACCATATTACCAATGTTTACTATTATGTAACTTAGTACACTTTTATATTTTCTAATTACAGTAGTATTAAAATATTTGAATTTGTATATTTGTGAACTGCCGTTTTTTTTTATTTGAAGGATAATGACAGATCATTCAGATGATCAACCACATGATTCTGAAGAGGAGCATATTGCTGGTCATACCTCTGGGGATGAACATTCACATGCTCCTATTACGACAAAGAGTTCAAAGGTTGGTAAACGTGGGTGCACACGTTTACCAAAATTATCACTTGCCCGTATGCAGGATCAGAGGATAGTCGTTGAGTTTGATGACGATGATATTCCTAGAGGTCCGAATGCCAAATATTTTAAGAGTTTTGTTGCAACTCAGGCTAAGAACAAAGTAAGCATTATGTATGATGATTGGAGAGGTGTGGATAAAGCGATTATCTCTCAGTTGTGGGAGATGATTTTGGTAAGATCTTTTGTCATTGTTTGACCATTCTTTTAATGTTTCTAGTATATATAATATGTTTAACCTCTTCTTTATCAGATGACATTTGATATTCCTGAAACTGGAGGAGTCAGGAAGAAATGCTTATCATTGGCTGCTAGGAGATGGAGGGATTTCAAATCAACCCTCCCATCTGATTTCATTTATGGTCATAGGAGTCATGACAATCCATGTCATATATATCCTTTTATATATGAAGACACATGGAGACAGTTTTTTGAAAGTATAAAAAAAGAGTCATTTCTGGTAAGGGCAATGTAAACTTTTATAAACTTTCTTATATAAATGATTTTATTAATGTTTTGTTAATGATTTCTTATTCTTAAATTACAGCAAATAAGGAAAGCTCATCAGGAGATCCAATCTAAAAATGTATACCCTCATAGTTTATCTCGGGGAGGGTATACATTATTGGAAGAAAAAATGATGGCGGAAAATTTTCAACAACTAAGAGCTGAGTCTTCAAGCTCTGGAGAGGTGGCCCCTCCATCCCCTCCATCTAGACATGAAAAATGGAAGAGAGCATGGAAGGGAAAAAAGGGAAATATCTTTCGGAAGAATCGAGAATCGTAACTGAGAGGATTGTAAGATATCTATTTAATTTATTTAAGTTAACTTTTTTCTTCATATAAGTTTCAATCATTACAGAAATGTTCAATTAATTAATACAGGACTCTCTTAAGGAGCATAGTTCAGAGGGGACATTTATAGCTACTGGGAGGTAAGATATTTTATTTGCAGCATTGGGAAGGCCCGAACATCCTGGTCGTGTAAGAGGATATCCGGAATGTGTATCAGTAAGAAAAGTGTTTCCACGTTCTTCAACTTCTAACATTTATGGGGTTTATAAAAAAAATATAATCCTTGGAGGCTGAAGTTCAAAATATTAATGCGACGATGGAGGACAAGATTAGAGAGTCGGTGCAGTCTATGTTTGCAGAAATGCAAAGACAATTTCAGACTGCAGCTCCCACTCCTCCACCTCCCCCTGCAAACCCCATTATTTATCCTCCACCTCCGCCAGTAGCTCCCACTCCCCCACCTCAGCCTGTGGACCCCATTTTTTATCCTACACCTCCGCCGCAGCTTCCTACATATTGTGAGTTGTATGTTGATGATTCTCAACATCATATAGTAGCATACGGGTTGGTATATTGTATAGGAGATACAGTTCATCATCAACAATTAGAGGTAGAGAATCAGAGGTTCACTGTACAGGATATTAGAGATAGATCAGCTAGGGTACCAATACCTACAGATGAGGTGGCGACAGTTGGACAGAGTATCGGCCATTTTTTAGTTTGTCCATCCAGACTTCTTCGACCCATTACCATAGAGGTATGAATGTTATATCTTTTATTTTATTTTTTTATTAAATTTGTTTTATCATTTGAAAACTACTATATTTTTCAATTTTTTTTCACAGGAATACTTCAAAGGCAAAGAAATACTATATAGACAACAACAAAGACAACATGCTATGACATCAGATACAGATTCCAGTGGTCTTGACAGATTGTCAATATATTCACATTTTTGTTGGGTTTTTATGAGTTTCCAATAGAATCTCATGTTTGTGGACATGAAATAAGTGTGGGGATTACAAAATCTGATATCATAGAGCTTGTTACTGGAGATAAATTGGGCATCAATGTGGTGCAAATTTTTTCCATGTAAGTCTTAACACCATTTCCCTGCGTTATATTTATTATAAATGTATACTTATGTATGTTTTGTATTAGGTATCTTTATAAAATTTGTGAGGGGAATGAGCTGACAGAATTATATGGATTCATGGACCCACAATTGATTTCCCCTGAAGCATGTGCATTGAATGAGGAACAAAGAATGGTTTATATTGCTGAAAGATTTGAAAAGAATATAATCACGCAATGTTGGATGATGCCTTTTTGTGAGAGGTATGAAACACATTTCTCTCAAAGAGTTAATTATTTTTTAACATAAAAAACCACTAATATTAAATTTCCTTTTATCAGTGATCATTGGATGTTAGGGATTTTTTGCCTAAGGGAGAAAGCTCTTTATTGGATATGCTCTGTTCATGGTGATGTGCGGGAAAATTTTAAGAATATATTGGAAAAGTAAGTTTCAATTTCTCAATAGTTTTATATATTATAATGAATTTTAAATTTACCCCATTCGTATTATTTTCTAACAGTGCATGGGTCTACTATCGAAAAAACACAAAGAAAAGAAATGCAAAGATCAAATATGTAAATGCGAAGGTAAATTTCCATTTATAATTTGTATTTTTTGATTTATTACATAAAAATAATATATTGAATTTACACTCATTCAAACAGAATTTTCATGAACAACAAGGCGTCATCGAATGCGGATATTATATGTTAAGATTTATGTATGAAATAATAACAACTGGGATAGTTGTGAATTTTGACCTGGTACGATTTCCTCTTAAACTTTGCCATAATATTTCAATTTGATTTATTCATTATACACGTTAACTATCTTCTTTTTCATTTGTATCTTTTTGATGACCCTCAACCCTATACTGCTGAAGACATCAAACACGTACAAGTGGAGTGGTCAAATTATTTTACAGGTTTGATTGAATTTTAGTTGTTTGTAATGTAAAATGTAATTTTGAATATTGTCGTTTTAGTTGTGTATTTGGTAGTTGTTTAGGTTGGATTTAGTTTTTTTTGAAGTTGACAGTGTAAGTTTTGAATGTTATATAAGTGAATGTTTAATTTTTCTCTACTTCTTGTTTTGGTCTACTTTTGATGGTTTTTCTGGTATGGATTTGGGTCTGTGGGGGAGGGGTTCCAAGGGTGTGGGGGCGTGTTCAGTGGGGTTGGGGGTGTCCAGCGGTTTGGGAGGGCTGTCTGGTGGGGTGGGGGGACAGTCCTGGGGGTGGCAGGGATGTCCAGGGGTGTGGGAAGGCGTCCAAGGGTGTGGGAGTGTTGTCCAGGGGTGGGGGGTTGTCCAAGGGTGTTTGGGGCTGTTTGGGGCTGTCCAGGGGTGTGGTGGGGGCTGTCAAGTGGGGTGAGGGGGTGAGGGGGTGCTGTTCAGGTGGGTGGGGGGTTTTTGAGGGGTGTTTGGGGTGTCCGGGGGTCGGGGGGCAGTCCAAGAGTGTGGTGGGCACTCCAATGGGGTGGGAGAGGGTTGTCCAAGGGGTATACATGAGGGTGGGAGCTCCAATGGGGTGAGGGAGGGCTGTCCAGGGGGTATACATGAGGGTGAGGGCTCCAACGGGGTGGGGGAGGGCTCTCCATGGGGTATAAATGAGGGTGGGGGCTGTCTAGGGGCTAAGTTTTATCCAATGGGGTGGGGGAGGGCTGTCCAGGGGGTATACATGAGGGTGAGGGCTCCAACGGGGTGGGGGAGGGCTGTCCATGGGGTATAAATGAGGGTGGGGGCTGTCTAGGGGGTAAGTTTTATCCAATGGGGTGGGGGAGAGCTGTCCAGGGGGTATACATGAGGGTGAGGGCTCCAACGGGGTGGGGTAGGGTTTTCCATGGGGTATAAATGAGGGTGGGGGCTGTCTAAGGAGTAAGTTTTATATGTTATCAATGTACATGCTTGATTTTGATCTACTTCTGTTTTTGTGGTACGATTTCTTGATTTGTTTTCTGGTTGATTCTGGTGGAGAGAAGATGACTGCATTCTGTTTAAAAAAAATGGGTTTATCACGTAGGCTATTAAATAACCGACGTTATAAAATGCCTGGAAAATAGTTTATCACGTCGGTTATTTAATAACCGATGTGATAAAAGGCCTGGAGAATGGTTTATCATGTCGGTTATTTAATAACCGACATGATAAAAGGCCTGGAGAATGGTTTATCACGTCGGTTATTTAATAACCGACGTGATAAAAGGCCTGGTCAATGGTTTATCAAGTCAGTTATTGAATAACCGACGTGATAAAAGGCCTGGACAATGGTTTATCACGTCAGTTATTCAATAACCGACGTGATAAACCAGCCTGGACAATGGTTTATCACATCGGTTATTCAATAACCGACGTGATAAACCCCCCTCCCCCGGTTTTTCACGTCGGTTTTATAAGAACAGACGTGATAAACCACGCTCTCCCCAGTTTATCACATTGGTTCTTTTAGAACCGATGGGATAAACATCCCTCAACCGGTTTATCACGTCGGTTCTGTAGGAACCGACGTGATAAAGCCCCCTCAACCCTGTTTATCACGTCGGTTGTTTAATAACCGACGTGATAAACCATTTTCCAAGACTTTTATCACGTCGGTTGTTAAATAACCGACGTGAAAAACCATTCCCATTTTCTTTATCACGTCGGTTATTGTAGAACCGACGTGATAAACATCGCAATTTTATGTTTTTGACGTCGGTTTTTAAATAACCGACGTCAAAAACCTTATTTATAACATCACACGTATTAACGTCGGCTAGAAACCGATGTAAAAAATGAAAAATAACCGACGTAAAAAACGTTTTCTACACTAGTGTCAGGCCATCATAGCCTGCCCAAAGATACTTGGGCTATCTGGGAAAGGGAGCATAAAAGGAGCTAATAACTAGCCACTAATAGTAGTGTTGGGAAAAACACCCTCCCCCATGAAATGGGGGTGTTCGGCACTAAGTGATCAACTTGGGTGGGGCGTGAATAAGAAACACAAAACTACAAGTTTATATATAGGTAACAAGCACTCTCCCAAGTTTAGGTTTTTCTTCAGCCAGCCTAAAGAACACAAACAACACTCAGTCCAAGTCGCAACTCTCGCCAACAAAACTCATTTGTCCCATTCATCTTCATGTTCAGTAATGATGTTTAATTAAGCTATGCACATACTTGGGCAACTAGTAAGCATAAGCACAAGCCAAGGAAAAGAATCCCACCAAACGTCAATTTAAACATTCACACCCGGTTCTCTTGTAAAGTCACAATAAAAAAGGGATAAGTGAGATCCCTCGAAGTACTAGAACCAAAGAAACCCCCCCGTGACACTACCCCATGTCCCCAAAATTGTTTCTCATCAACAGAGGATCCCACCCCAATTCGTGATGTAAACAAGGTAACCACCCGGTCTTAAGACTCACAACCACTGAATCCATAACAACAGGGGATCCCATCCACAATTTCACAACCACCGAGAGTATAAAAAACAGGGGATCCCATCCCCTCCCACATCTCCAGCAATCGGCCCATAAAAGAAAACAACCAAACCAATACCACCAACACAAAGCAGGGCCATGCCAGTATTTTCGGATTTATAAGATTTAACACACTCCATGATTTCAATTTCTGTGTGCTTTAACCACGGGTTATCACAGAAGGGTTCAACCTGGTGCTTTTAATTTATTTAGTCGGGTGTACGTGATTAACCAATTTCCTTTTAACAACAGGAGTTCATAACCACAAATAATCCATTTAAAAAATCACCAGGGGTTCATTAGTGCACAGAGAAAGACCACCAATGACCATGATTTTGAGTAGGCGTAATCCCTCACAATTTAGAAATAAGATCATAAAACAAAGTTGTATCATCGATCACAGCCCCCCTTCATTATTTATAGAATTATTTCATTATCTTTATTTAGGTTTGGTTCTTACAATTCTACGGAATCAAAAGCATTCCCACCCCACATGATACACAAAAAGGGAGAGACGAAGGAGAAATTCCCTAAGTGTTGATCAACGATCAACGCTGAGCCTGGGTGCGAAACTTCACGGATAGCGATGCGGCTCGCATGAACGAAAATACATTCCCTAAACGAGGGGTACTACTAGAAGAGGGTGATCGAGAAAATAAGAAACCATGGCTAACCCTTAGTTTATAAGGGCCAGGGATGGTTGAGATAAGAACGTGAAACCGCGTAAGGAGCGGTGGTCGTGGGTTGACCACGTGACCCCACACGTTATTAAAGGGTTCTAAATCGATGCACACACCAGGTTAATTCATTAAATATTTAATTAAAACATTTATGGTGTTACCGGGCTTTAAAACACACTTAAAGGGTCAAAAAATAGGGTTTGAAACCCAATTCGCGCAAAAAGGAGCGCTACTGGAAAGACCCCGTGGGGGTAGGCGAGAGCCATCGGTCGCTGAGAGCCACCGGTGGCTGACAGCTACCAGTAGGCTACATCTAGTGGTAGACCGAGCTACCAGTAAGCTGCAGTTACCGGTAGACCGAGCTACCGGTAGACAGAGCTACTGGTAGCTGCAGCTACCGGTAGACCAAGCTACCAGTAGATAGAGCTACTGATAGGCTACGGCTACCGGTAGACCAACCTACCAGTAGGCCTGCTACCGGTAGGCCTACCATTAGGCCAAAATTCACTGAGATTCCCAGACCATAAAACCCAACCTGAGATTTTCACAAAGTAATGACCCCAAAAAACCGGTCCATTACATCAGATACCTCTAAAATGATTCTCGTCCTCGGGAATCAAAATAACCCAGAAGGAAAGAAAGTCAAAACAACCACCTCAAAAGATACCTCTCAAGAGAGAACCTTATTCTTAACTAAGAACATTTTCCTCTCAATAACCAAGCAATATACCATGCCAACTGCCCAGCCATGTGAGTTGGGGAGTCTCCTTTCCCGTGTCAAGATACTATCCGCTTTGGGCGGCACTAACTCACCCGCACGGGTTTAATCGCAACCACCTTAATGCATCTTGATTAGGGGTCGGGTCCTCCTCTCTCCATAGGCAGGACTTTTAACACACATTCAGAGGAAAGAAAACTAGTATTTCATAGCCAACAAGGTAAAACGTTCTACCACACAACAGCTATAAACCGAACAGTACAAAACTCAAAACAACTCTGGGTACAAGCCACACATCTGTGCTTCCCTCTCCCACATACTCTCCTCAAGCCCACCATGTCTCCATAACACACGAACCAAGCGAATGGTCCACCCACAAAGCACCTTCTCTCTACGATCCTTGATCATCATTGGTCTCTCCATAAAGGTCACGTCGTCCTTGATGTCCAGCTCACCCCAATCAAGGATGTGTGAATCGTTATGCATATACCGACGGATCTGGTACACATAGAAGAAATCATGTATCCTCAGTATCAGTGGTGGTAACGCTAGCTGATAAGACACTTCACCGACCCACTGCAACACTTCGAAGGGCCCGATGAACCTGGGAGAAAGTTTACTCCCCTTACCAAACCTCTATAGTCCACACCGACGGGAGACCTTCAAGAACACGTGGTCTCCAACCTCAAAATCCAAGGGCCTCCTCCTGGTATCATCATACGACTTCTTTCAGTCCTGGGCTGCCTTCATCCATTCCCGTATGAGCTGAACCTTCTCTGTCGTGCTCTGCACCACCTTCGGGCCAAGGATGCCTACCTCTCCTACTTCGGTCTAACACATAGGTTACCGACATGGCTTCCCGTACAAGGATTCAAAAGGGGCCATACCAATGGTAGAGTGGTATCTATTGTTGTATACAAACTCTATCAGGGGCAAGTATTGTACCCATGATCCTCCTGAGTCCAGAACACATGCCCGCGGCATATCCTCCATGGTCTAGATGGTGCGCTCTATCTGTCCATCTGTATGGGGATGGAAAGCAGTTCTAAGACGCAGCTGGGTGCCAAAAGCATGATGCAATCCTCTCCAAACTCGCGAGGTAAACCGTGCATCCCTATCCGAGACTATAGACCTCGTAACTCCATGTAATCGCACCACCTCATCCACATACTTTCATGCCAAAGCATCCACTGCACTCGAATCCCTGATCGCCAGAAAGTGAGCCGATTTTTTCAACCAGACCACTACCACCTAGATGGCGTCGTATCCCCCTTGGACCTTGGGTAGTCCCATGACTAAATCCATCGAGATATCATCCCACTTCCACTCGGGAACATATAGAGACTGCACCAGGCCACCTAGAACTCAGTGTTTATCCTTCACTTGCTGACACACTAAGCACTTGGCCACAAACTCTGCCACTGCTCGTTTAACTCCGGGCCACCAAAACTATTTCTTCAGTCCCTGGTGCATCTTGGAAAATCCTGGGTGCACCAACAGGGGTGGGTTATGGAACTCACTAAGAACCTTGACACGCATCACTTCTGGAAAAAACATCCTCCCCTAGAAAAACATCTGGTTCTGACCATCCTCCATCCACCCTTCCGGAGAATTCCTCTGGTCAACTCGTTCACGCATCACTTTGCACTCTGGGTCTCCCCAATGATACTCCTCCACTTGCTGCAACAGAGAATATTGCACTGTCATTTGATACAGGAAACCTCTACCATTATCCATCCCTGCATCCAGGTGTAAGGCAGTCAATTCCTCTATTGCCTTCCAGGTGTCTACCGACTCTCAGACCGCATCCTTCTACGTCCTTCTCCTCAAGTCATCGGCCACTATATTCCCCCTCCCTGAAGTGTAGGAAACCTCGAAGTCGTAATCCTGGAGGAACTCCATCCACCTTCACTGCCACAAGTTTAGGTCCTACTGGGAGAAGATATACCTCAAGCTTTTGTGATCTGTGAAGACCACAAAGCATTCTCCGATGAGGTAGTGCCGCCATAACTTCAGTGCAAAAATGATCACTGCAAGCTCCAGGTCATGGGTGGTATAATTACGCTCGTGATGGCATAGCTGCCTAGACCCATAAAAGATCACCCCTTGTCACTGCATCAACACACATCCCAAGACCTATCCTGAAGCATCACAGAACACCTCATATGCCGCCTCTTCTTCTGGTAATATCAGCACTGGGGCACTAACCAACTTCTCCTTCAGATAGTTGAAGGCTGACTCGCACTGCTCACTCCACACAAAAACCTGGTCTTTCTTGGTCATGGCTGTCAAAGGGACTGCTACTCGAGAGAATTTGGGTATGAAACTCCTATAGTAACCTACCAGCCTGAGGAAACTACGGACCTCTGCAACATTCTTGGGTGTTGCCCACGAAATAAATGCCTCAACCTTTGATGGGTCCACCGCTACCTCCTGTTCGGACACCATGTTCCCGAGGAAGTCCACTTCTCGTGTCCATAATTTTCATTTCGACAACTTCCCATAGAGATGATGCTATCAGAGGGCCTCCAAAACCATCCCCAAGTGATCTTCATGGTCCTCCTCTGATCTTGAATAGACCAAGATGTCATTGATTAACACAAATATGAACCGATCTAGGTACTCCCGGAATACGGAGTTCATAAGCCCCATGAACACAGACGGAGAGTTTGTAACACCGAAAGGCATGACTACGAACTCAAAGTGTCCATATCTGCACCTGAACGCCATATTCGGGATGTCTCCTTCCTTCACTCTCAACTGGTGGTACCCAGACTGCAGGTCGATCTTCGAGAACAATCCTACCCCTTTCAGTTGGTCTAAAAGATTTTCTATCCTCGGAAGAGGGTAGTGATTCTTGATCGTCACCTGATTCAGCCTCCTGTAGTCTATGCACAACCTGAGACAACCATCTGCCTTCTTTGCGAACAAGACTGGAGCACCCCACGGTGACACACTCGGCCAAACATAACCCCTCTTCATCAGATCTTCAATCTGGATCCGCAACTCTCGTAGCTCTGAAGGTGCCATCCGGTAAGGAGCTATCAAGATCAGATGAGCACCGGGCTCCAGGTCTATCCTGAACTCGATATCACGTCAAGGGGGTAGATTCGTCACCTCATCAAGGAAGACGTCCATAAACTCACGGACGATCTCTGGCACCTACACCATTTCAGCATCTACTGACTCTACTGACAGCTCAGCTAACAAGGAGAGGAGGGGTTCCTCTCGCATGCTTCCCTTCTGATTGCTCCACTCGCTGGTGAAGGTAACATGATGGCTGCCCAAGTCCGAGAACACAACCCTTTCTCGGAAACAGTCGATGATGGCACACATAGATAATAGCCAGTCGATTCCTAGGATGACATCGTATGGATGTATCTGTAGCAGAAAAAGATCCCTAACAGACTGATGTGGCCCTATCATTAGTCTGCATCCCCGACAAACAAGCAACAAGTCGGTCTGACCTCCGACTGGTGTGCTCAACACCAGGGGCACTAGAATTCTCTCGGCATCTACACCCAAGGCACGGGCTAGAATGGGTGCAACGGAGTGTGAATCTCCGGTATCAAACAAGGAATAATCAAGGGTACTGAACAAATTGATCATACCTCGAACAACCTCCGGCCCTACTGGAACTGCTGCCTCCGTGGTGTGTAATTGTCCACGCCCAGCTCCTCTGCCCCTCGACTATCAGCCACCTCCCCAAACATGCCCCGATCTAGGTCCCTGAGGAGTGACCTGAGGTCGGCCTCCTCCTCCTACGTCTGTCCTCGGAGGAGTGGGAGCTCGTTGTCCCTGCTGTTGTTGTTGGAAAGGCCAGGATGGAAGCTGCTGCTGGGGCAGGTGGTGGGGTTTTCCGCCACCGCCGTACTGTACCCAGTCTGGGCACTGACTCCAGAGATTTCCAGGGCTCCCACAGACAAAGCACCGCAGCCCTGGGCCCAAAGAAAAAGGGCAAGGACCAGGGGATCAAAACTGAAACTGCTACGGCCTGCTCCCTACTGGTCGGAACCTGGAGGGTGCTGACGCTGGAGGCATGGTGCTGATGGCCTTCCCCTTCGATGGTCCCAGTTGGATCCCCTCTCGTGACACTCCTCCTAGAGCGTGCATCCTCTCCACCACTCCGGCCTTCTTCTTGACATCCAAGTACGTCGGCAGGGTAAAGGGGGTAATAGCATACTGGAGGGAGGGTCGGAGCGCCTCCTCTAAATGTCTTTCCCGAGACTCCTCATCGGGAAAGAGGTCTGGAGAAAAAATTAGGAGGTCCTTGAACTTGATTCCCAGCTCCATCACTGACATACTCCCCTGCTGGAGGGAGAGTATCTCCTGTCTCTTTTCCACCTTCATCGTCGAGGAGAGGAATTCTGCCCGGAACTCCCTCTCGAAATCATCCCCTGCCACCTCAGCCTCTCTCCTCTCCCCCAGGTAAAGCGTCCACCACTGACGCGCTGCTCCCCGCATCTGGCTGACGGCCCGAGGAACCCAGTACTTGGTCAGGGCCCAAATCAGGCCGAAAGCTATCACTAGCTCCTCTAGCCAGCCTTCCGTCTTCATGTCAAAGGTCCTGCCCTCATAATTCTCGAGGGTCTATCGCTGGAAGTCCCGAAGAGTCTTCTTCCCCTGGTTTTCCTCCTCCTCTCGATCAGCTCTCTGCCGATCGGCCAAAGCAGTCTTCGAGGCCTCAATCACCTGTACCACACGTGGTCGCCTTCCAGGTGCCATAGCTGCAAGGTAAAAAAAGAATGCCTAAGCCCAAGTAGTGCATAATATTGTTCTTAAAACTTCTTAAACTTTTCATTTTTTTTCTTAATTCCCAAGACATCCTAGAAACACGAGAACAGAATTCATTATGATGCATGTACCTTTCATAGGGTCTCTACCCTGCAATCAGCATGGCCTCACTTAGTCGTTCGGTAGGTCCAGAGTCCTTGCATTGGATCATGGGGGGCCCTAAAATCTCGTGTCCTAGCCGGTCTTCCCTAGCCTAATTCATGCACCAAGGTCACCCAACACTGTTGCCCTACCATCCCATGCAATCCTCACTATACCTAACTCCCGACTCCATCCTGTCTCTCAACCTCCCTCTGATACCATTCTATCACGACCCGCCTTCACCAAAAGGAAGGAAAGGTCAGCAGATTTCCAAGCCCTTCCTTCTTTAAGTTGAAGGAGAGATAATGACCCCCGAAACCCGCCTTCTATAGGTCCCGAAGTGGTGACTAGCACCAAGGGTATGGAAATTACACACAAATGGAAGGCATTACCACTTTTTGTTTTATAGGATCGGGAGAAAAGATGATGAAACCCAACAACACCAAAACTAAAAGAAAATTAAAGCCAAAAGTAAACCATTCCCACATGCATGTTTCAAAAGTAAAAGCCACAAAGTACAAAAGTGACTACAAGGGTAAGTACCAAGGAAAGGAAAACCGCAACTGTAACTACCCCAAAGGTCCGAGCTAGTATGGTCCTGCGCGATCCCCAAAGTCCTCCTGGAAACCAGAAAACAGTTTTTATATACGTAGGGTGAGCATACAAGTATACTCAATAAGGAAAACCAAATACTCCCATGCACAAATGGGGGAACGTACTAAAGTCCCGTGAGAAAAGATTGAACCAAACACCTAACAAGGTAAACTATCCACCCAAGCCTCACCAAGACACACTCCCCAAATAATGCAAGTCAATTAATGTATATTAATAGCAAATCGATGTTTGGGTACTCCGCACCACTTTCCCACTGGTTATTGAAGTCATCCTACGCATCGAACCAATCTCTCCATTCTCACCACAGTCCCACTGCCACACCCGCCCGCACACACATGGGCCATATCCTCACGCAGTCCCACTGCCAAACCCCACCCACATACACCTGGGCCACAACTGTCACACGTAACCATGCCTACAAACACCTAGGCCAGAACAACCACCGCCATGCCTGAAGACACCTGGGCTAGAAGATCTACTGTCATGCCCGAAGACACCTCGGCCTCATCCCGAAGACACCTCGGCCTCATCCCGAAGATACCTGGGAAACCACCTGCCCGCACACACCTGGGCCATAACCACCACACTACCCTGCCCAAAGGTTCTTGGGATAATAATGGACCTCAGGCCATCACAACCTGCCCAAAGATACTTGGGCTATCTAGGAAAGGGATCAGAAAAGGAGCAAATAACCAGCCACTAATAGTAGTGTTGGAAAAAACACCCTCCCCCATGAAATGGGGGGTGTTCGGCACTAAGTGATCAACTTGGGTGGGGCGTGAATAAGAAACACAAAACTAAAAGTATATATATAGGTAACAAGCACTCTCCCAAGTTTAGGTTTTTCTTCAGCCAGCCTAAAGAACACAAACAACACTCAGTCTGAGTCGCAACTCTCACCAACAAAACTCATTCGTCCCATTCATCTTCATGTTCAGTAATGATGTTTAATTAAGCTCTGCACCTACTTGGGAAACTAGTAATCATAAGCACAGGCTAACGAAAATAATCCCTCCAAAAGTCAATTTAAACATTCACACCCAGTTCTCTTGTAAAGTCACAACAACAAAGGGATAAGTGAGATCCCTCGAAGTACTGGAACCAAAGAAACCCCCCCGAGACACTACCCCGTGTCCCCAAAATGGTTTCTCATCAACAGAGGATCCCACCCCAATTTGTGATGTAAACAAGGTAACCACCCGGTCTTAAGACTCACAACAACTGAATCCATAACAACAGGGGATCCCATCCCCAATTTCACAACCACCGAGAGTATAAAAAAGTAGGGGATCCCATCCCCTCCCACATCTCCAGCAATCGGCCCCTAAAAGAAAACAACCAAACCACTACCACCAACACAAAGCAAGTCCATGCCGGTATTTTCAGATTTATAAGATTTAACACACTCCATGATTTCAATTTCTGTGTGCTTTAACCAGGGGTTGTCACAGAAGGGTTGATCCTGGTGCTTTCAATTTATTTAGCCGGGTGTATGTGATTAACCAATTTCCTTTTAACAGCAGGAGTTCACAACCACAAACAAGACATTTAAAACATCACCAGGGGTTCATTAGTGTATAGAGAAAGACCACAAACGGCCATGATTTTCAGTAGGCGTAAGCCCGCACAATTCAGAAATAAGATCATAGAACAAAGCAGCATCATCGATCACAGCCCCAACTTCGTTCTTTATAGAATCCATTCATTATCTTTATTTAGGTTTGGTTCATCCAATTATACGGAATCAAAAGCATTCCCACCCCACATGATACAAAAAAAGGGAGAGACGAAGGAGAAATTCCTTACATGTTGATCAACGATCGACGCTGAGCCTGGGCGCGAAACTTCACGGATAGCAATGCAGCTCGCCTGAATGAAAATCTGTTCGCCTGAATGAGGGGTACTACTAGTAGAGGGTGATTGACAAAATAGGAAACCACGACTAACCCTTAGTTTATAAGGTTCAGGGATGGTTGAGATAAGAACGTGAAACCGCGTAAGGAGCGGGGGTCATGGGTTGACCACGCGGCCCCACACGTTATTAATGGGTTCTAAACCAATGCACACACCAGGTTAATTCATTAAATATTTAATTAAAACATTTATGGCGTTATCGGGCTTTAAAACATGCTTAAAGGGTCAAAAAATAGGGTTTAAAACCCAATTCACGCAAAAAGGAGCGCTACTGGAAAGACCCCGTGGGGGTAGGCGAGAGCCACCCGTGGCTGAGAGCCACCCGTGGCTGAGAGCCACCAGTGGCTGAGAGCCACCAGTGGCTGACAGCTACCGGTAGATGAGAGCGACTAGTGGCTGACAGTGATTGGTATCCGAGCTACCGGTAGGCTGCAGCGACCGGTAGACTGAGCTACCCATAAGCTACAGCTACCAGTAAACCGAACTACCGGTAGGCTGAAGCTACCGGTAGACTGAGCTACCGGTAAGCTGTAGCTACCGGTAGACCGAGATACTGATAGCTGCAGATACCGGTAGATCGAGATACCGGTAGATGGAGCTACCGGTAGGCCTGCTACCGGTAGTCCAATGCTACTGGTAGGCCTACCGTTAGGCCAAACTTCACCGATATTCCCAGACCATAAAACCAAACCCGAGATTTTCACAAAGTAATGGACCCCAAAAACCCGGGCCATTACACTAGCCAACTATGATTTTTAACACACCCTTTCATAATATTCATATATTATTCAACAGGGTACATTCATCTATAATTTATATGACCACATAGTTGAATCTCTCTCACCATGTGACCAATTAAGTGAACCATCATTAACAAAGAATTCCAAAGGGAAGAACATTTCAAATTCACATAATATGAGAGAAATTTCCTTTTCCATAGTTGGAAATTTAATTGTTTCAATACCTTTATTGCATATAGATTTGAAAAAGAAATAGATATTGGTTAATGTATGATGGAAATTTTTGGAAAAAATGCAACATAAAGCTAAAAGAATTAGATCTTGAATCAAAACATGACAGCCATGTGATTTCAAACCCTTTAACTTTAAATTAGTCATTGACATGATATTCTTGATATTCAATGAATACCCCTATAGAACATTTACATCATTGAATAAGTTTAAAAATAGATATCTCTCCCACCTAGAAATATTGTAAGCAGCTGGAGGAAGAAAAGTTTGTTTTTTCCCATCACTCCCACGTCAATAATGTCAAACCAAGCCATAATTCCATCATTTTGTTGTTGGGTGAATTTATTAACCTATCAATGACACCATCACATACATTTTTTAACATGTATAACATCAAGAAAATTTCTGATATACAGAAAATTCCAAAATGGTAATTGAAAAAACTAATATTTTTTCCAATCGGTTTTCATAAGGTTTTTCAAAAAAGTCTTACCAAAAGCAATGTCCATATCTTTTACTTTCTCAAATAGTTGATCTCATGTTGGTGGAGATGGTATTTTATATTCTTCAAAACTTCCATTAAATGATGTCATCCAAGATCGATACTTATTTCATTGGGGTAGAAATATGTGATGTCCTGGAAACACATTCTTCGATGAATGTTTCAACCTAATCAATTTTTTACCTTGTTCGCAAATGGGACACCCTTGGGTTCCTTTAATTCTATATCCTGAAAAAATTCCATAAGTAGGAATGTCATTTATCATCCCATACAACATGGATCTCAATGTGAAATCATTGTTTTTGTAATCATCATACAACATTACACAAAATCCCACAATAATTTCAAATCTTCGATCAATGGTGCCAAAAAAACATCAATATCATTACCCAGTTGTTTTGGACCTAATATAAACAAAGATAACATAATATATTTTATTTTCATGAATAACCATGGTGGAAGGTTATAATTTAACAACATAACTGTATATGTACTATGAGTGATGCTTTGAAAACAAAAAGGATTCACTCCATCTGTTGATAACGCAAGATGAAGGTTTCTCGTCTTGTTTCCAAATTCATGATACTCATGATCAATTATCTTCCATCGAAGGGAGCCTTCCAGGTGATAAATTTTCTAATATTTATTTCTTGTATCTATGTTCCATGTCAATTTCCTTGTAGTCTTCTCACTTCCATATAGGCTCCTAAACCATGTAATGATTGGAAAGTACCATACAACTTTTTTAGGACCTGATTCATCTTTCTTGTATTGAGAAGCACCGCATTTTGGGAATTATTTAAGTGATTTTTGGTCTTCAAGAAACAATATAAAATCATTTGGATAGACATGTATTCTTTTAGAGATCATAACCATTGAACATAGCATTCTTTTAGAGTCATATGTCCAGAAAGGGAGCTCATTATCTTTTGGGAGTATATCATTCAAGAGAGCAAGTAGTTCAGTGAAACTGGCATCACTCTATCTGTTTCTAGCTTTTAAATTATACAACTTTAGTATGGATGACAATTCTATATATATAGTGAAACCAACATACAATGTAGCCTTTACACAACTCTTCAACTTATCAAATAATTTTAGATAATCATGGAGTTCATCTTCATCTATCATTGCCATTTCCTCAATATGATCTTTATTATCATTCATGTTTGTAATCATATCTTTGATATGGTCTTCTTTATTGTCCACACTTGTAATCATATCAAATGACCCATAAAATGCAATGTTATCCCAGTCACTATCTCATTCAATTTCTCCCCTTGTTTCTCCAATATTTATAAGTCCAATATATTTTTTGATAGATCAAGTATCCTTACAAATCCTCTAGACTAATTATTCTTGAATAACAATAGCATAAACACATAAAAAGTATTTGAGAATGGTTATATGCAGGATATTTTGAAAACTTGATGAAATCTTTCACCCTATATTCATATACTTTTTTCATGCGATTGGAATACATCCATTATCTATTCATATCCATCCTATTTGATTGGATAATATTAATATTTTGCAAAATAAATACACAAATAGGGCCTTTAAAATAAGGGGAACCCAATATTTGAATATTTCAAATAATTTCATCATTCATTGAATGAAATGGGAAATTTAATTTAAAAAAATAATTACTCCACCGATGGTGGGTGTTATCCTATGAATTCATCCCGAAGAGATAGGGGATGAGTCTTAGGAAACAAAATGAAATAATAACTATTTGGGAGATGAAGTTGATGAGGATGATAGCTATTATTTAATTTTGTTGTCTGGGACTCATCCCATTAGATATTAACACAAAATTTGAGAGAAGATGTAATTTTGGAGGACTCACCTAATTTAAACTATACAGGTGATGTTGGATGCAGAGTAGGTCTAGGAGTTTCAATGGGGTTAAACATTATTTCACCTTTTGTGGGAGTGGGGTCACAATGGATATCCTATGGGTTGGATAGAGTTAGTGACATTCCCTTTCCCTGGTGTTATTACCAATCTATATTATGTAGAAGGTGAAGATAGTTCTAAGTGAAGGCTAAGGTTTCTGGGGTTGGGTTATGATTTCCCAAGCTAGATCATTTCAATAAGGGATTTGTGTGAGTTAGATGAATCATGGGGAATGAAAAGGGTTTCCGAGTGTTTTTTGAATGGTTTATGAGTTCAAGGAAGATATAAAATAGAGTAAACCTATATTTTTGAAAAAATTGAGAAGGTTTCTTGGTCTATAATTGATTTCTAGTGAATGATGATGTAGAGAATTTGACTACAGGTTGAAACCAAAAAGAGTCGAAGGAAGAAAACACACTAACACTTGGTTTTTAGAATTCTAGAATTTAAATACTTAAAACAATATATTGAGATAAATCCCATATCTCATCCTTAAACACCCATTTATTACCTTAAAACATATTTTATTGAGTTTAAAAAAATTTATAAGGAAATTTTAAGGGTTTTCCATCACTATTCAATGATTTTCTTTCATTATATATTGAGATAAATATATATGAGATAAAGGTAATAAATTCAATATCTACTTTGTTCATTGACCACTCTATTTTTTTATAAAACTATATAAAAGTACATATATGTTATAAAAGTATACATAAATTATAGAAGTACATAGTTTTACAAATTTATAAAGATATAAAATTATAATATATATATAAGTAAAATTTATTAAATTATAAAAGTATAATAATTTATAAGGAATAAAACTATAATTGTGTATTAATTTATAAATCTAGAAAACTATAAAATAATAAATAAATACTAAAATTTTATATTTAAACTATATATGTAAATTTGATATACTATAAAATTTATAGAAGTATATAATTTTATAAATGAAAAAAACTATAAAAGTAAAAATATTTAATAAAAATTTATTATTAAATTATATTAGCATAATATGATATAATTTAAAATTTATAAAAGTATATAAATTTAAAATCATATAAAACTATAAAATAATAAAATCAAAACACTTTGATTATGTCAAAAGACATTTTCATACCAAGCATTTTTAGTTATTCCTATATATATTTCTTTTAAATATGATAGAGGGTCCATAGACTAATTATTAATGTTTTCCCTTATTAAATTCATATAAAATACTTTAATAGAAAATCGGTTGTTGTGAAAAATTACTTCATTTAACATAAAATGGGTTTTCTAAGAATTATGGATAATGAAAATATATTCATCGTAATCGAACACTATATCATTTATAAAAAATTATAAAATAACAATATTATATATTTTGAATTTCCTTCCTCCAAAATATCTATAAAATACTCTTTTATAGGGTGAATTATATTTGTAAAGGACTATATAAAATACACTGGTGAATTATAAATTAAAATATAAATTGTATTTTTAAGGATTTTCATTATTGAAATTTAATATTTAGTTTTATTGGGTCATCCCAAGCCATTTAAAAATTATTAGCTAGTTATTATATCACAACACGAGCAGTTATAAAAACACAAACCCACTCATATCATCAACCATATAACACGATGTCACATCACCACGCCATATCACGACCATAGACCAACCATATCATTGCCTCCCCAAATAACAAACTCATAACAATCACATCATCTCTTACCCACAACACGTCCACTAACCAACCACACAGCACCACCACAAAATAAGGACACATACCAGCCATATGAGCCCCCACATCACAAATGCACATTGTCTCCCCACAACATGACCTTAGATAACTTATCAACCCACACTGCACCAAAGTATCATCAAAATTTAGACAACCTCAAACCAAAAACAAAAAATACACCACTGTAGTGGATCCTTGGGAGAAGAATGGATGAAAACAACAAAGTAGAATAAAAGGCCTTTCCAATGATCACCAACGGGCATCCATCAGAACTAACTAATCGAAGTAGGGTGAAGAGGGATGAAATATCTCCTGAAAATGCCTAGGGTTCTACCAAAAATGAGATGATGGAAGAGAATTCGAATGAATTAATATCAACTGAAAAAATTATTTCCATTGGATTTGAAGCTAGGGTGCTAAGAAAGCAAAGAAAAGAGAAGCAGGAGGAATATGAATGCAAATACAATAAGGATGGGAGTTATTCATTCGGTTCGTCAAGAAGATGCGAATACACGCACATGTGAGATGCGATTGAAAAAAATAGTGTTGTAGGAGGTGAAAACAAGATAAATCTAAACATACTTTAGATTTTAAGAGATCGAATCATCAAGAATGTGAACAGGTAGCAGCAGTAGGGTCCGGCGACAAAGGTGGCAATGCTCTGGTTCTGCTAAATCTTGAGGTGCGAGCGAGGGTAAAGTTATGTTAGGGTTCAATTTATAAGAACATGAAAGGATTTTATAAGCGCTTTCCAAAAAGAACTCATAAAGGTCAGTTTTATTAGCACTAAAATAGAAATTGGTGATAAAGATACACCTTTATTAGCTCTAAAAATGATGATAAAAGGTGCCTTTATCGGTGCTAGAATTTTAGCGCTAATAAAGACACATCCTATCAGTGATTTTTTAGCACCGATAAATGGGTATCTATATTAGCCCTAAAAAGCATTAATAAAGGTCTAATATTAATAATTTATTTATATTATTATATATATATTTAAAATTATATATATATAACAAATATATATTTATTTATTTATATTTATAATTATAGATAAATATATTTTAGATACTTAAAGGTGAAAATACATTGAAAGACACACACACATACTTCCACCCTGATGGGAAGGTCATAATCCCCCCTAAGGGATAACCCACCCAGTAACGACCCAAAGATCCAACGGATAACAACATGTAATTACAGAGTCTAGTTATCACCCCACAATCAATGTGACCACGATCAGGCCTCCCCAAATATACCAATGATGATCGACTCCATCTATGCCATGTGTTGCGTGATTACCACGCCAGCGCCACCAAACTATCTTTTTCCAGCGTCTCACCAGAAGCCATGGAGGGTTTCCAAAGACCACCACCGAACCACCACCCCTGCTGTCGAGCAGGGGTTCACCTATCCCAACCACCCATCACCAAATCCATCATGTCCTGGATCCTATAGCGCGACACATTGATTCGTCCTTAGCGAAGGAGTGCCGCCACCAACATCTATGGACCATCAATAGCATCATCCACAACATCAACAAAGAAGGTTTTTCTCCCCTCCTACGGAAGCCTTCATGTCATCCCACGTGTATGTCGTCATCGCAGTACTGTCGACGGACAGCAGTGGTGCCCAACCCTAAGATCATTGGTGTCCCATTCCACCGTCGATGTCCCATGCCAATGGGGGGGGGGTGCAGGTGAGTTGGCATAGATAAATATATTTATTTATTTATAATTATAATTACAAATAAATATTTATTTATTTATAATTATATATATATATATATTTCTATATATTTATAAATATTTGTATATATTTTTAAATATATTTATATAATTATATATATTTATAAAATTATAAATATAATAAATATATTTATTATAATTTTATAATTATTTAAATATATATATATACTTATAATTATAATTATAAATATATATATATAATAAATATATGTATATATATTTCTCTATATTGATAAATATTTATATATATTTATAAATATATTTACTCGAAATAGTGAAACCATGTGAAAACCCATGGTCCTCAAATTTATTGAAAAAAGATAAAGTTCATGAAGATAAGATGAAGATATAAATGGAAAAACATGCTAAATGTCAGAAAGTGAATGAAGAAAGCACTTACTCATCTTCTACTAACTCCCCTTCCCCAGGGTTATCGGCCTCTTTTCCACTTAGGAGTGGTTCATGGCTTTGGATCCACCATCTCTGCATAAATCAGTTGTTCCTTTGGAGTCACCTCTGAATCAGTGTCGGTTTCATCAAGCACAACCTCTTTGCTTCAACTAGGTTCCAATTCAACTGCAATTTTGTCATCTCCATGGTCAGGGTGATCATTTTACAACACTGGTTGGGTTATTCCATGACTCTCCTTACCATAAGTGATCAAGGAATCTTTCCAGCCTTGAGGCCTATTACAAAGCTCCCTAGATTTTTAAATATATATATATTTATATATATATATATATACATATATATATATATATACATATATATAATAAATATATATATATATTAATATATAAATATATAGATTTATAAAATTATAATAAATGTATTTATCATAATTTTATAATTATTTAAATATATGTATATATATTTATTTATAATTATAATTATAGATAAATAAATATATTTATATATAATTATAAATATATTTATATAATTATAAATAATTTTTTTTAAATGTTTCTATATAATTATTAATATATTTATATATATTTACATCATGGTCTGCACTACTTTTGGCATATTTATATAATTATATATATTTAGGTCAATATATAAATATATATAATTATAAATATAATAACTATATTTATTATTTAAATATATTTATTTTAATTTTATAATTATTTATATATATATATATTAATTTATTTATATTTATAATTACAAATAAAAATATTTAAAAAGTATTTATATATAATTAAAATTTTATAATTATAAATAGAGTAAATATATTAATTATTTAAATTGATTTATTATAATTTTATAATTATTTATGAGAACATAATAAGTTCATGGGTATAACAAGAATGAATCATACCGACTAAAGTATTGATCATAAAAAATGAGTCATCACATTTATGGAAGCATGAATAATAAGGGTGTCAATGTATAAATGAACATTCATGAGTCATGAATACAAAATATATGCATGTGTCATCATAAGATAGGTAATCTTAATATTTATAATATAACAACTCATCATGTCCAAAAATAAACTCATTATCAAATAATGTCAATTATACTCACGCATCAATATATGAACATAAATAATGACAATCATATCCATGAATATCAACATTATCTCATTAGATATAGATATATATATATATATATATTGACCCAATTCATTGGAGACATATATTTTTTAAAATATATATTTATTTATTTATAATTATAAATATAAATATAAATAAATATATTTATTATTTTAAAAAAATTATTATAATTTTATAATTATTTAAATATATATATTTATTTATAATCTTACAAATGATTTTTCAAAATATTATATATATATATGAACAATGAAAAAACATATATTAATATATCATATTAATATTAATTATAAACATGTTTTTTAATTAATGTATTTAAATAAACAATATCTTTGAGTATAAATATAATAATTATATATATATAAATAATATTTTTTATTAAAAACTTTTATCAACACTAAGAATAGCGCTGATAAAGATCAACCTATATCAGTGCTAAAATATGCATTGATAAAGGATACACCTTTATCAGTGCTTTTAGCTAGCGCTGATAAATGTGAGGCTTTTATCAACACTTTGTGTTTAGTGCTAATAAAATAAGGCACTTCCCTTACACCAATTTGTGGTAGTGTGACTTATGGATCATTGTCCTAAAGTATCAAAACAATATGAATGTGTTTGCATAGTTTTGTGTATGTCACTTGTCTTGCTTGCTAAAATGTAAATTTTAAATAAAAGAAAACACTTAGAGTCATATTGGTCACACCATGCATCAGATTGAGGTGGGGCTAATTTCTACACATCACAAATGACATATGGATCATTTTCCTAAAGTATTGAAACAATTCGAATGTGTTTTCTTGATTTTGAGTATGTCACTTATATTTTTTACTAAAATATCACTTGATATTGGAAACATGTGGTTTAAGTGATATCAATCACATTGTGTGTCAGTTTGATATGAGACTAATTCCTACATGTCACATATGAATTATAAATCATTGTCCTAAACTATCAAGACAATCTTAACACTTTTGCTCACTTTTCAGTTAGTGAATCATGTTTTGATCTAAAATATCAATTTAAGGCTGATAACAAACACTTTGAGTTATATTGGGCACACCGTGTATCGGATTGAGGTGTGGCTAATTCCTACACATCCAAAATGACTAATGGATAAGGGTGTAATTTTGGCCTAGTGTGGCCCGACCTGGCCTGGAAAGGGTGGGACGGGTCGGGCCTACCCTCCAAAAAACCGGGCCACAAACCACTATTTGGGTTGGGCTGGGCCATCCTAAACAACCCCATGAGGCGGCAGGAGCCTGGCCTCAGGCCAGCCCAAACCGTCAGGTTGGGTCAGGATTTTCGAGTTTGGCCACAAGCAAGCCGTTGTAGACTTTTATTTTTTAAATTTTTTTCTAAACTATTTTTTTACTTTTTTTTAAAATATCTTTTTAAACATTTTTTTAAACGTCTTTTTTTTAAAAAATTTTGTTTTAAACATTTTTAAAATGTTTTTTAAAGCATTGTTTTTGAAATTTTTTTAATCATTTTTTAAAAAGTTTTTTTAAAACAGGTTTTTAAAACATTTTTTGTTTTAAAGGTTTTTTTTAAATGTTTTTAAACTTTTTTTTAATTTTTTAAATGTTTTTTAAAATGTTTTTTTAATGTTTTTTTATTGTTTCTTTAAATTTTTTTAAATTTTTTTTATCATATTTTAAACATTTTCTTAAAAGTTTTTTAAAAGTTTTTTAAGGTTTCTAAACGTTTTTTTAAAAAAAATCTAAACATTTTATTTTTAAAACATTTTTTTTAAATTTTTAACACATTTTTTTAACATTTTTTCTGTTTTTTTATAAACACATTTATTTTCTTCCTCGTTTTTTATTAACAATTTAAAGTTGAAACATGCTTTATATAATTATATGTCATTTTACATGTTTTAACATTCTCACTTCATGTGTTTCACAATAACTCTCAACCTCATTGTCACGTACCTATTATAATTATAATATTTTCTTAAATTTAATAAAAATATAAATTATCGACCAATTCAGAAAATAATTAAGGGTAAAATAATTTATTTTAAAATGTTCGATTAAAAAAATATGTTGTGATTTCCCTCACTAAAAAAATATCAATCATCCAAATAAATAATATATATATATTAAAGATTTTGTAGTTTAAAACCAGAAGCATCGCCTAGACCAGTTGGTCCAGGCGTAGTCTTGGAAACTTGTGGTAGGGGCATGAAGTCTACCTACAAGTATTTTCCCAGTTAGTTTTTGAGAGTGGGAGGGCTTTTATGGGTCAGGCTTAATATGGGCCAATGGGCAGGCCCACCCGGCCTGATGAATCATAGGCCCGAGCCCAAGTTAGGCTTTGTCAACTCATCCACTCGGGCTTTCGGGTCGGGCAAGTCCATCTTTTGGGTAATATAACCAAAATTACATGTCTCCTTATAGATCATTTTTCTAAAGTACCAAAAGAATCTGAATACGATAACACAATTTTGAGTATGTCACTTTTCTTTTTTACTAAAATGTCAATTTTAAATAAAAAGACACACTTTGAGTCATAATGGTCACATCGTGTATCGTATTGTGGTGCGGCTGATTCTTACACGTCAAAAATCACTAATAGATTGTTATCCTAAAGTATCGAAATAATCTGATTGTGTTTTCTTAGTTTTGAGTATGTCACTTGTGTTTTTTACTAAAATGTCATTTTAAACTGGAAACACATACTTTGAGCCATACTGGTCACATCATGTGTTGGTTTGACATGATACTGGTTCTTACACATCCGAAATAACTTATGAATCCTTCTCATAAACTATCAAGGTAGTCCAAGCATGTTTTCTCTATTTTCAGTGAGAGACACACGTTTTGAACTAAAATGTCCATTTTATACTGATAATAGACACGTTGAGTCACATCATGTATCAGATTAAGGTGTGGAAAATTCCTACACATTAAAAATGACTTATAGATCATTTTCCTAAAGTATCAAAACAATAAAAATGTGTTTTCTTGGTTTTTAGTATGCCACTTTTCTTTTTTACTAAAATAACAATTTTAAATAAAAAGACACAGTTGGAGTCATACCGGCCACACCGGGCATCAGATTGAGGTGAAGCTGATTCCTATATGTATTTAATGATTTATGGATCATTGTTCCAAAGTATCAAAAAAATTAATGTGTATTATTTATTTTGAATATATCACTTGTGTTTTTTACAAAAATTTCATTTTAAACTAGAAACATGCACTTCGAGTCATACTGGTCACATTGTGTGTCAGATTGATATGAGACTAATTCCTATATATAAAAAATGACTTCTGAATTGTTTTTTGGAGTTGGTTTCTTAGAAACAACTTATTTTTTACCTTATGATAACTTATATTCATGGTTTTTAATATTAATAAAATCCTTATCACATCATGATTGTTCTTCTTTGTAACATTGTATGTGATAATATCCTAAGAGTAACTATCACATTAAAAGGTCATAGTGGATCCCTGTTATGATGAGAACCCAAAAATGTCATGAAAATATTCTTGAATATATGTTCTATAGCCATATGATATCATTTTAGGGACACAAATGATACAGGCTATCAAGGGTGAAGACTCATAGGACATTGAGGAACCTTCTCATGGTGTACGCCCTTGGTGATATCCAATAGGATATTATGATAACGAGACTCAATAGTAAGAAGTCCACATTTATAAATGTCATTGTGTGTTCTTATTTACATATGTTTGTATTGGTCCTTAGAATTTAAGATTATTATTAATGGATATTATAATTCGTTCACTTAGATGTATTGATGAAAATTGTGATGACAGATGTTCGTAGTGAGGTAGGATATATTGGGTGCATCACGAGTAATATTTCATTAATGAATAATGTGAGAAAGTATTCATCCCTTATATTTTTTAACTGAAGATAATATCTCAAGACCTTTTATGGAAATGAATTATCCTAAATAAATTCATGTCCATGGTGATCAATAGGAAAGTTTTATTTCCAAAAATTCAAAGAAAGAGTTATTGAACATATAGGTTGATGGAACTGACATGAAACCTACTCGATAAGAGATATTGTGATAAAGGGATTATATTATATGGTAAATGTTCGTATGAGGTGACATTTCGTAATGACATTAACATCTTTCTCTATGGGTGCCTTGGCATATTTCTAGATTCTAACCTTGGACTTTTAGCAAGTTTTCCTAATGCCATTGAGAAAGAGGCCTAGAGGGTCACACACTAAGTGTATCTAGTATCTCAGTTAAATAATTTATTATTTAAAAAGTTGAATAAATATTATTCCCAGTCATGGTTTAATAATTATTCATGTATTCCTGATCGCATTTATTATGTCACTAGTTATTCAAGAGAATATATTATGAGTGGAATAATTAATAAATATTGAGGAGGATTGGCAGACCGAGTTTAATGGTCAAGTGAGAAACAATAATATTTAATATTATTTTATTAAATAATATTTAATTATAACTCGCAAGTTAAGTGCATGTCAGGAAATAATAATAATATTGTTATAATTTGACATGGGGGTTTCTCTAGGATTAATTAAATAATTAAAGGTGTTTGTCCAAATTATTTATTATTACCCTAGTGAAATAAATGTTTGGTTATATTATTATCTCATTATCCAAGGGCAAGGAAAGAGATGCCTATTGTGTTGTGCATAAAAAATTATAAAAAATGTCTCAAGCCTATAGAGTTCATCTGTCTCTAAGAACGCTCTCAAGAACAAGAGTGGTCCTCCTCCACCAGATCAAGGAGAATGCTTTGGAAGCAGTTCTCAAGACAATCAAAGGTGAACATCGCAAGCGCAAGGATCTTCTGTGCTAGCACCCTGAGACTCCATTTGAGACATCCGGAGATATGTGGAACACATGTGGATCATCGCGAAAGGAGACATACTCTTGATCCCTACAAAACAACAACGATACACCTGTAGATATGTGGTCGAACACATCAATGAATAAATAATCACCTTGGATGTAATTATTTAATTTAATTTAATTAATTATAAAAAAAATATGTTGATCTTCTCTCTTGGTTCTAGGTTTCAATTCCTTTGTCTAAATTCTTGATTCAATTCCATGGATATTGGTGTTCATCGTCATATTGATCCCATATTGTTCATTGAATATGGAAAAAATTAAAGTTGGGAAACGTCCCACCCGTGCTTCCGCTATGCCCAAAACCTACAAGTGGTTTCAGAGCGGACATATTATTGTATATAATTATTTAAATAATTTTTTGATGATTTACGCTTTAATAATTATGTTTTTAAATTCAAGTATAATATTTATTTTTTAATCTTAATTACGATATATGTTCTTCCTCTTTCATTTCTCTTAGATCTAATAGAAACGATTAATTTTAAGATTAAAATAAAATCAAAGAACTCATCTGGAGGTGCCAAGGATCCTAGTCGTACAACACCAGACCACACCCTGTGTAATTGGAATTACATTCCATGTAGTATTTTTCAATGCATTAAGATTTGGTTTGGTAATCAATTTGATATTAGGTGTAAATTAGGCATTAATGTCACCATTAATGACCTTTAATCCATGTGGTGTTTACCAGGATTAACTGGCACATGGAAACCAGACTACACATTTTTTGGCCCATTAGACAGGACGTGTGGTCCCTTTGGGTCAGGGTCAAGCCATGTATCCCATACATAGCTTGCCCAGCTGGTGATCGTGTAACGTGTAGTCTACATGGTGTGTGACCCACTAGACATTCCTTGTACTCAAAATATTTCTTAAGTACACCTCACACGCTATTTCCTCAGGCATGTATTTTGGATAGACGGTGAGGAGGGTACACGCCGTGTAATCAGATCTACACACTGTGTACTTTTTCCAGATTGCGCAGATTTAAAATTTATTTTTATATTATGTAACCCTTGAGACACGTACCTTCATGTGGGAATAAATATGGGAAACAACATGTGATAGGTTTTTGATAAATATATATAAATGTTTAATTAAAATCTGTGTAATGTCAAAAGATCTTTACATCATGTATGAGTTGTATTACAATTATATTTCTTTGTTCATGCTACATTTTAAAAAGAATAAATTATATACAAATATAATACATGTTGGGTAGTTTTGGAGGGTTATTCACCGGGTTACCTCCAAGGTATGAGTTATAAACATAGTTAATTTTAAATGAATTTATTAATTTGTTTAAAATTACAATAGATGAGAATCTCAAGGAAATTTAGAAATGGTTTAGGATAAATTTTTTGATTAATTAAAGATAATAATTAATCGATTCGAGCATGATTTATCTTAAATAATAAAAATTAAAGAATTTAATGTTAATTTTATTAAATATGTAATTTGTTGCATGTATGTGGATGATCATGAGCTAGACTAGACCTTTGTATGTGATTAGATTCCTTTTAATTTATTATTAAATTAAATTATTGGCATGCATGCCCTCTCTCCTCATTAATATGTAAGGTCTGCATGACCATGGTTTCTTTTATGTAAACCCCCTTTTACCCCTCACCTGCATGTGAGTAAAAGCATATGTAATGGATGGATCTCCCAAGCTAGTGGAGGTGGTTCAAGTTAGGAACCAAGGTGAAACCTATCTAAGGAGATACAAAGGTGGATAGGTAGAAAGCTATAAACACAAACCAAATTGGTTCAAGGTGTTTCTCCCTTAGGTCAGTGGTTAGTTTATCAACCTCTAGATAAAGTAACCATTAGAACAATCTCATGATTATACCCATTATTTTATTTTTGTTAGTTGTATGGTTACTCATTATGGATGTTTAATCGCGATCACATAATTACTAAATTAACCAGCATGCGAAGATAGAACTAAAATAAACTGGCTTATGCGTAAATATTATCTAAAGACATTGTTAATCACTTAATTAATCCCACTTAATATTAACATGCATGTGAAAAGATAATAATTGGAAATTTAGGTATAAAGAATAAAATCCATCAATAAAATATTGAGTTGGTATAGCCTTCCATTTCTTCGTTTAGTATCGAATCATAGTTCAAAGTGCTTGACCAGCTAAATTCGGGGTTCTTTCAATTATCAGGGAATTATAACATGAGGTTTTGGGTTGACTTCACTTGGTTCACATCAAGGGTTGACTACTAAAGCAGGACTTCGTGTAACTGAGAGTAAAAGGTTGAGGAAATATAAATTAATGATTTAAGGATTGGGGATTCCACTCAATGCATCAAGTAACTGTGAATTAATGCAGTTGGAATTTAGAATGCATACCTAAACCCATTCGTGTTTCTTGACCAGCCAAAGTAGGGGTAATGAGAATGGAATATGGATTTTTTCCACTTCAATGTCCAAGAAATAGGATATTCTTAAGCCAATGGTTAGGGATATAGAGTTTCACTAAAATAGTGGGAGGATAATAAATACAATTTTATTTATTTGTCTAAATTTATTAGATAATGTAATCAATCTCTGCTTGTCTTATTTTTTAAAAAAGGCATTAAAATGAAAAAAAAAATATCATTGCAATCCATACTTGATAAGTAAAACCTTCTCAGTGGCACTAATTTCCAAGAGTGGAAAAGGTGATTATGGGTCATCATTCACCATTAAAGGAAAATATATGTACTAGAATAACCTTTACCAATTGTAACTAGAAATGAGGTGAGTGATGAAGAGATATCTCTATAAAATAAACATTATAATGAAGCTACAAATTTTCAGTGCTTCATGTTATCATCCATATCCAATGAGATCTTGAAGCAGCGTGAGGAAATGGATGCTTATAACATGATGTCTCACCTTTGAGATCTCTATCAAGAGAAGGCAAGACAAGAGAGGTATGAGATCTCCAATGTTCACCACTAATCTTGGAGAGTCTATGCTAGCTGGGCCTCATGTAGTCAAACTTACTGTCTACATTGAGCATCTGGACATCTTAGGTATTAAATTCCTAGATCAATTGTGTATAGAACTCATACTATCACCACTCCCAAAGGCCTTCTCTAGTTTTATTATGAAATATAATATGAGAAATAATGAGAATATCCTATCAGAACTTTTGACCCTAATTTTCCAAGTGGATAAGGACATGTGGTTTGAAAAACCCATAGTCTTTATGGTGAATAGGAAGAGTAAGGATGAGACAAAGGGGCCTAAGATTTATAAACAGTCTAAAGCCCCCAAGCACCATCCGACCAAGAAGAAGAAGATCTAGAGGTAGAAAATGGAAAAGGAGGTAGTGTGTTTCTCATGTGGCAAGTTAGGCCCCTGGAATATGAACTATACCTAGAGGCAAGGGGAAGACAAAGGTACATTCTTTATCGAGTTCAATCTTTCCATTTATACACATTGGGTATTAGATACAACTTTTGGTGCTTACATCTGTATTCAAATATAGGAACCAAGTAGATTTTGGAAAATTTCCTGAGGAGTGGTGTATCTATGAGCTGACAATGGTTTGAGGATGGCTGCTCTAGATATTGGTAACTACCACCTTTCGTTGTCGACCGGGATGATTTTGGTTTTTCATGACTGTTATTATGTACCAAGTGTTACCAAGAACATAATTTATGTATCAAGATTAGATACAAATGAGTTTATTTTTAAATTAAGCAATAAAACTTGTTTCTTTTATAAGGACAACATATGTTATAGTATGGAACATTTAAATAATGGTCTATATGTATTAAATTAAGAAAACCAAGTGTTGGAAATCGATAATGAATCAAGATCACATGGCTCATATAACACCTAGTTGTGGCATCACTGCTTTGGTCATGTAAACAAGAATCATTTGACAATGCTCTCTCAAGATGGATATTTAGACTCTTCTGAGCTCAAACCACTTGATAGATGTCATGATTTTTACTAGGGAAATTTAAAAAACCATCATTTGGTGGATAGGGTGAATGGGCCATAGAAATTCTAGGATTGGTACATACTGATGTGTGTAGACCATTTCCAGTAGAGGCTAGAGGTGGATATTCTTACTTCATAACTTTTACTGATGACTTGAGTATATGTGGATATATTTACTTGATGAGTTATAAGTACAAGCCCTTTGAGAAATTCAAGGAATTCAAGAATGAAGAATAAAATCAGCTTGGTAAGAAAATAAAGAAGCTTCAATCAGATCAAGGTGGAGAATATCTTAACCAATAATTCATCAAATTTATATGGGAGTTTGGAATTCAATCTCAACTTACTCCACCTTATACACAATAGTGTAATGGTTTTAGTGAAATGAGAAACCGTACCTTATTGGGCATAGTAAGGTCGATGATGAGTCATGTAGATCTTCCATTATCCTTTTCGGGATAGGCATTGCAAACTCTGGCATACACATTAAATCAAGTACCAAATAAAGAGGAAAATGGAATTCCATTTAAGTTATGGAGTGGAAAGAAACCCATTTTATCACATACATATGTATGGGGATTATAGGAATTTGTTAAGGATTTATTAGGAAAAAAACTAGCACCCCAGGGCACAAGGTGTATCTTTATAGGGTATACCAAGAAAATAAAGGAATATTACCTATAAAACCCCTCAGACAAGAAATTGACTATCACCAGAAAATCCATATTTATTAAGAGGGATCACATCCTCAACAAGGAGAGTGGGAGAAAGATTGAACTCGATGAAGTTGATGCTCAAGATACACATGACTTGGTATAGGAACAAGTTCCATAGGTCCCCATGGAAGAAGTAGTTCTTGAAACACAAGTACTATGTAGGAGTGTAAGATAGGTAAGGGAACTAGAGAGATATGATTTTCTTGTCACTAGGGATAGTGACGCATTTTTTTTGGACAATAATGAACCTCTCTCTTACAAGGAGGTAGTAGAGATCTCTGAAGCTACAAGATGTCTAGAAGCTATAGATTCTGAGATGGATTTCATGTATCAGAACCAAGTTTGGGTTCTGGTCGATGCACCGGTTGATATAAATCCTATTGGATGTAAATGGTTATTCAAGAGGAAGATATACATGGAAGGTAAAGTAAATACCTATAAAGAAAGACTAGTGGATAAAGGGTTTAAATAGCATCAAGGAATTGACTATGATGAAACATTTTCACTAGTTTCTATATTTAAATCCATAAAACTCATATTTTCCACAGTAGATTACCATGACTATGATATTTGGAAGATGGATGTCAAAAATACATTCCTTAATGATAAACTTTAATAAGATGTCTATATGACACAACCAAAAGGGTTTGTGACACCAAGTGATGCCAAAAAGATTTACAATTTGTAGAGATCCATTTATGGATTTAAGAAAGAATCTTGGTCATGGAACATTAGATTTTATGAATACATAAAATAATTTGGTTTCATTAAAAATGAATGTGAGCCATGTGTTTACAAAATGTTTAGTTGGAATGCGGTCATTATCCAAGTAGTATATGCCGATAATATTTTACATATAGGAAATGACATACCAGTCTTACAATCTGTTAAGGAATGGTTGAACAAGTGCTTCTCTATGAAGTACTTAGGGGAAGTGGCCTATATTCTAGGGATCAAGATCATTAGTGATAGATCCAAGAGGCTGTTCGGACTAAGTCAAATTATATATATTAACCAGATACTAAAGAGATTTAGTATAGAACATTCCAAGATGATATTGGTTCCAGGGTCACATGGTTTACATCTTTCTAAGAAAATATGTCCCCAGAAACAATAGGATAAAGATATAATGAGTAAGATCACATACGCTTTGGAGATAGGATCAATCATGTATGCCATGTTATGTACTAAACTTGATGTTTCCTATGCATTGAGCATGGTAGGAAAATATCAAGCAGATCTAGGAGAACAACATTAGACTACTCTTAAGACTATCCTTAAGTATTTAAGAATAACTAGGGATATGTTCCTAGTGTATGGAATAGATGAGGATATTTTTATTAAAGGGTATTATTATGTTTATTTTCAGATAGATTAGAATGATCTGAAGTCACAATCTTGATATTTTTACTATCTCAACAGAGGAGATGAGAGTTGGAAGAGTTCAAAGCAGCTAGTTATAGTTGTATCTATAGTGTATTCAGAGTACATAGCGATTTATGATACAGCCAAGGAATCCATATAGATTCATAACATTGTCCAAGAGCTTTATGTCATACCAAGTAGTCAAGACCCTATCACATTGTATAGTGATAATACTACAATGGTGGATCTTATAAAAGGATCCAATGTCACATCAACGAAAAAAGCACATACTTTGGAAGTATCACCTCTTGAGGAATTTTTATCAAATAGGTGAAGTTTCAGTGAGTAGAGTATCCATGGAATAGAATGTGGCAGACCCCTAAACTAAAGGTCTATCTCATCAGAAGCATTATTATCATGTGAGAGCTAGTAGACTGAAGGTCATTAGCAGTTGGATCTAGTGCAAGTGGGAGATTGTTGGAGTTGGTGCCCTAAAACCAACTTATTTTGTACTTTATAATAACTTATATTCATAGTTTTGAATATTAATAAAAATTTCTTATCACATCATGATTTTTCTTTTACATAACATTGTATGTGATAATGTCCTAAGAGTAACTGTCACACAAAAAGGTCATAGAGGATCTCTACTATGATGAGAACTCAGAAGTTCCATGACAATATTCTTAAATATATGTTCTATAGCCATATGATATTATTTTAGGGACAAAAATGATACAGGTTATCAAGGGTGAAGACTCATAGGATTTTGAGGCACCTTATCATAGTGTATTCCCTTGGTGATATCTAGTAGGATATTATGAGAATGAGACCCAATAGTAGGAAATCCACATTTATAAGTGTCATTGGATGTTCCTATCTGTGGATGTGTGTATTGGCCCTTAGACTTTAAGATTATTATTAATAGATGTAATGAGTCGCACACTTAGATGCATTGAAAAAAATCATGATGACAGATATTTGTGACAAGGTAGTATATGTTGGTTGTGTCACGAGTAATATTGCATTAATGAAGAATGAAAGAAAGGATTTATCCCTTCTGTTCTTTAACAGAAGATAATATCTCAGGCCATTTGATAGAAATGATTTATCCTAAATAAATCAACGGTCACAGTGATCAATAGACAAGTTCTATTTCTAGAAAGTCAAAGAAAGAGATATCGAGCATATAGGTTGATGGCACTGACATGCAACCTGCTCGATTAGAGATATTGTGATAAAGGTATTATATTACACGGTAAACATTCATTTGAGGTGACATATCTTTGTAGAATTAACTTCTTTATCTATTATTTGAAATTAGGATATCACTATATGAGGGTGAGACCATTTAAAATACCTCATACTCCTTTTTGGAGAAGGTGTAGCTTGTAATAGTTCATAGTGATGTTTTTTTTGTTTGATGAATGCACTGGAGGTATTCGTGGACTTGATAAATCAAATCTTTCATCATTTTCTAGACTAGTTTGTAGTGGTTTTTGTTGATGAAGTATTAGTGTAATCACATTAAATAGATGATCATTCCCAAAATCTTTAAATAATATTGAGTACATTGAGAGAGCATTGGCTTTATACCAAGCTAACCAATTGCATTTTTTAGATTGATAAAGTGCACTTCTTAGGTCATGTCATCTCAAGGCTAGGGTGCAAGTAGACCCAGAAAATGTTTCACGTGTGGTATCTTAGGAACAACCTAATAATGTATTTTATATTCATTGTTTTATGGGTCTATCATGTTTTTATTGGACCTTCATCCAGGACTTCTTATGTTTGGCAACACTGATGTCTAGGCTGACCAAGAAAGGGGTGAAGTTTGTTTGGTCAAATTCTTGTGATAGATATTTCCAAGAGTTGAAGATAAAGTTTATCTTATACCATATCCTCACTTTACCTATGCTAGGTAAAGAATATACCATATACTGTGACACATCTGGAGTTGTACTCAGAGTAGTTCTGATATAGGAGGATAAAGTGGTTGCTTATGGATCCAAATAGCTGAGACCATATGAGATGAATTTGCCTACTCAAAATCTAGAGTTATTTGGAGTGGTAAATTCCCTGAGATTCTAGAGATTCTGTCTTTTAGGTGAGAGTTTTATGGTGAACATGGACCATAAGAGTATCTGGTACATATTTTCTCAATGGGACTTGAAACTTTAGTAGAGGAGGTGGGTCAAGTATTTTCAATATTTTGACTTTGATATGAATTATAAACTAGGAAATTGATACATCATTATCAATTCCTTGAGCCATAAGTTGAAGATATAGGCAGTTTGAGAGTCTTGTGACAGGTGGTGGATGATTGAACTCTTTACAGGCATGCATCTAGATGTTTAAGAGTCCCAGGAATAAGTAACTCTCACTTCGACATATATTATACTCGTACTTCTTGATTAGATAAAGATAGGTCACTAATCTAATCCTAAGGGCTTAGTTCAAAGAGATAGCTTATATGGTTGGGAGACGCCATCAGGATAGTCTCTTAGAAATATAAATTCTATAATTTTCTATGGCCAAGTATGGTTCCTATAGGATTTCAGTAGGATATGATGAGAAAGTTTCATGCTTTTAGATGGGCAGTAAATCCTGGTTTAACAAATATGCGTAATGATATCTGTAGATGGTACTGGCGGTCAGGAATGAAGAAGAAGATAGTGAGATTTTTTAAGAGATGTTTCACCTACCATTAAGTGAAATCTGAGCATTAGATGACTGCTAGGTTATTAAAGCCTTTTCCCATTATGGAGTGGAAATGGGATGATGTCACTATGGATTTTGTGATAGGATTACCCAAGATACCTCACAATAATGATGTAGTATGGGTGATTGTGGATCAATTATCATAGATACCTTCATTATCTATGATCTGGGTAGTCTTTACATGTGCAAGATAGTTCGATTTCATAGTGTTCCAAGGAGTATCATTTCTAATAGTGATCCTAATTTCACATAGTAGTTCAGAAAAGGTATTCAGAAGGATCTGGGATCATATGTTCTTTTAAGAATGACCTATCAACCTCATACTGATGGTAAATATGAGTGGACTATTCAGACTCTATAGGATATGTTATGAGCTTTTGTATTGGATTTCAATGGTTTATGGGAGTATCATATGGCACTCATGGGGTTTCCATATAATAACAGCTTCCATGCATCATTCCAGATGGAACCTTTTGAGGATTTTTATATAATTTTATTTAGTTCTCTTCTCTATTGGTTAGAGGTAGTTGAGTGAGCACTTTTTGGGCCTACTTTCATGTAGGATGCATCTTATCATATTCAGTTGATCAAGAGGTGGTTGGTGACCACACAAAGTAGGAAAAAGTCTTACGTGGAATATTAGAGATGACCTATGGAGTTTTAGGTTGGTTATCGTGTTTTCCTTCTAGTGTTTATTCGGTTTGGTAAATACCATATCAGGAAATAGGGAAAGCTAGTGACTAGACTTTTTGGTTCATTTGAGATATTAGAAAGGGTTGATTTGGTGGTGTACCGATTAGCCCTTCCAAATAACTGTAGTTCCATTCATGATGTGTTTCATGCATTGCAGCTTTGGAGATATCATTATGAACCTTCTCATATGATAGACATCAAGGATGTCAAGTTTTTTGTGGACATATCCTTTATGGATCATTTGATACAGATTGTGGACCATAGTGAGAAGTATCTATGAGGTAAAACTATACCTCTAGTTAAAGTGTCCAAACTAGAGAGATGAGTAATTATATGGTGGGGAGGTTGTGAGATTTCATTTTTTAGGTATGTCCCTCTATGATTTTTTTGTTAAACCTATTTTTATGGGTTTTATTTTATTTAAACCTTGTTGATTGAGTCTCATATGGAGATGGAGATCCTTTTTGGGTTGAAATGACCTTAAGTTCAGGTATTTATGTTAATTTTAATTAATTAAAATGGTTTTCTATGAGTTTAAAAGGCTTCAGAGGTGGTTCGGGCTCTTCTTCTGAATTTGGGATTAAATCTATCTATTGGGAATTTACACACTATTTAAATGAACTACATGATGTGTAACTGATTTTGGGAAGATTTTTTGAAATGAATGTAGGTTTTGACTTGGTTTATGGAGTGAACTAAGTACATGATGTGAATCTAAATTACACAATGTGTAATGTTCAAGCAGAGAAAAATTCATTCAAGGTGACATGAATTTTGACATACTCTTAAATTGACAATTCCATGTCATGTAATACGTTTACATGTCATGTAATACCTTTATATGTCATGTAATACCTTTACATGTCATGTACTTATCAGGATCATAGATTATAATCCATGTCATGCACATATATTTTGATTCCTCTTGCACACAACCCTCCTCTCTCAATCTCTTGGCAATTTCTGAGCAATTTTGGAGTACCTTAATCTATTCCAAACATTCCGTTCAAGAGATTGATTACCGATGAGCATTTTTCTTAGGCTTTACCTTCTCTTCAATTTTTCTCTAGTTATGTTAGTGGAATCTCTTGGATTTGGTTGGTTTGGTTGTTGACATAGATCCTATTGTTCTAGGTTTCTTTTTTCTATCTTTTCCACCTTCGTTTTTGTTGGTGTTCACTATTGGAAGCATTGTTTGATCACCAGATAAAGGTAGGTAGTCTAAAACCTAACCCTGTGGTCTATTTATTTTTCAAGTATGTGAAACATTTTTATTTTCACTAATGCAACATTCACATTAATTAATAAAATGATCAATGGTGATAAATCATGGATTATATTATTCCTTGGATCCCTTTGGATTTGATGTTTATATGACCTGTATTGTGGCTACCTTTTGGGTGAGAAACCCTTAAATAATAATTTATTGGCTAATGGCTTAAAGTGTGTTTAGTATGATATGAGAACCCAGGTGATTTCTTGATATATAATCACTTTGGTAATTTATTTTTTCTATTTAATTGGATGGAGATAATTTGATAAATAAATTATGGTGAAATTTAAATACAAATGGTAATTTTAATAATTAACCATTAAGGCTTATGACATGATATTGTGATATCCTTGTTGTTATGATTTGTGTTTAGTTTGATGTTGTAATTATTATATAGCGGGATTGGACTAGTTTGATGTTATAATGCTTATATAGAGGGCTTGGCCTAGTTTAATGTTATAATGATTATATATAGGGATTGACCTAGTTTGATGTTGTAATGATTATGTAGAGGCCTTGTACCAGCTTCATACTGAAATGATTATATAGAGGGGTATTCTCAGATGATGAAATGATTGTATAGAGGTCTATGCCCAGATTCTAAAATGCATATATAGAGGATGTTTCCAAGTTATATGATTATGCCAAGGATATGTGGTTATGGTTGGCATGGTTGTGCTACATTCTCAGAGATATTATGGCATGGTGACAAAGGAGGTTGATTGTTGTATTATATTAATTGATTAATTAATACACATGTTTATCAATTTATTGCATGCACTTATTATTAGACTGGTTTTGTTTAGACATGGTGTTGTTGACCTAATTATTTTTACTCACATCCTATTTGGAAAGCCATTTGGTACCTGAGAATATTTCATGGATGATGGTTTGGACAATGGAAATTGACCATGTTTCTAATTGTTTCTTGCTATGTGGGTTGGAGCTTAGATATGAGACTAGCATGGGGTTCGAGATCATGGTATTTTAATTTTATTTGTGGAAACTATTTCTTTTATTTGTATTGTTTTTAGTTAGACATTTAGATACATTTCATCCATTCATTACATGATTTACTATTATTTGTTTTATTGGGTCCTTCTTTTACTTCCTAGTTGTATGTTGTATTGCTTCCTCTATTTTACATTACTCTGATATTTATTGATATTTGTTTATTTTTATGGTATTATAACTTGGTACCAAGGGTATAGTTTCCCCACTATATTTTTTCCACCCCCGATACTAGTTAGCATCCTCTGGTGTATGGGGAGGTGCTCTTGAGGTCCCATAACCAAGATGATTTGGCCATGTGAGATAGTTTCAGATCATAGGACATTACAATTAGGCCAAAGTTTGGATTATGAGAAGGGATATATGGATCATTTCCACTAGAATATCCATACAACATGATATTATGAATCCAATGGTGATGATCATTAGGATTTTATAAAGTAGTGTGAGACTAATAAAATAAAATTTAGTACATCACATATTTTGGTAATTAAGATAAATTACTAAAAACTTGTTTTATTTTGTTATAGGAAATGAAAAGTCACACTGCCTTGAAATTATCACTATGATCTAAACTTGAGAAAGAGAATCATCTTGCTGGAAGTAACATATAGTAGTGGTACAATTTCTTTTGTATTATACTATGCCAAGAACATAATTCTTAAATATTGGAGTCCTTTATTCCTAATATTTCCTCTAGTGAGGTGAGTGATGAGGATTTCACTATTGAATTGAGACACCTAGATAATCTTCTATATGTTTAGTGTTTTATTTTTTCATCCATGTCTAGTGAGTTCCAGAAGTTTCACAAAAACATGGATGCTTACATGATGTTGTATCACCTTTGTGATCTTTATTAGAATAATTCTACACATGTGAGGTATGAGATCACTAAGGAACTTTTCATGTGAAATATTAGATAAGGTTTTCTAGTTATACATCATATAGTCAAGATGATTATATATATTGATCATTTGAACATCTTCGGTTTTGCGTTATGTGATGAGCTATGCACCTACCTCATACAAGCTTCACTCTCTCAGTTCTTCTATAATTTTATTATGAATTCTAATATAAGCAGTATTGAGAAGTCTCCCCTAGATCTTATTACCCAAATTTTCCAAGAAGATAAATACATTAGGTCTCAAAAACCTTCATTCCTTATGATGAAAAATAGAAAGGTAAAGAAAAATGTTCCTAAGACTTATTTTAAGACCAATTATTTCATAGACCACCTAACCAAGAAAATTATGATCCAAAGGCATGAAAATGAACAAATATGCATAGTGTTTTTCATATAGTAAGAAGGGACATCAGAATAAGAACTTAACCACTGTAAGGAATCAAGGGGAATATTTAAGTGCATTTTTTATTGAGTATAACCTCTCTGTATATACCAGTTGGGTATTATATGTATCGTGTGGTTCTCATATTTGTATCCAAATGCATAAACTAAGTAGGTTTTAGAAGGTTTACAAAGGTGAGGTGGATCATTGAGTTTCCAATAGATAAATATCGGTTGCCTTAGCTATAAGATTATACTTTATTACTTTAATGATAAGATTAATTTTGGTCTTGAAGAATTTTTATTTCATATCTTATATTATAAAAAAAATATTATATTTATGTCCAGTTTAGACATGGATGGATTTGTATTAAAATTTTAGAATAAAAGATTTTTCTTTTATAAATATATATTTTTATGGTATAAAACGTCTCAATAATGGTATTTATATTCATGAAAATGAAAATAAAGTGTTGAAAATTGATAACTAATCAATTTCAAATGACTAATTTCACACTGAGTTATGGAATCATAGACTTGTTGAAGTAAATAAGAAGAAAATGGAAAATCTATATCAATATTGGTATTTATATTGTTTTAAACTAAATCCACTATGTATATTACATGCTTGTTTTTAATGAAATATGAACCAACCACAATTTGGTGAAAAGTGTGAAAGGGCCGTAGATTTTTTTGAATTGGTTCATAAAGATGTGTGTGCCTTTTCTAGTTGAATCTAGAGTTTGATGTGTAGGTTTTGGGCACAACAGAAGTTCCTGGATGGGTGTACCCAAATTGAATTTTACTATTAACAACTATCAAGCCAAGATTTGTCACGATGATAAAACACCAGATCTTAGAAATATAAAGAAGAATGAAAAAGAAAGAGAGAAGTCCCAGAACCATAGATAGGATCATCATATGTTGGTTATAATTAATTTAATTAAAATACAAGATTTACCTCGATGGAATTCTCTCTATTTTTATGTTTCCAGTCATGATTCAATGTGATATATTGTTGTGTTGTTGAAGTCAAGTGTAGGCTTCCTCTAGCGGTGATTCGAACGCAATCCACATATCTCTATATATCGCCAAAGGTATATCCATGTGCTAGAGAAAAAGAGACTTCACTTGTGCTATCGGCCTTTGATCACCTTGAGAGTCACTTCCAAATAACTCTCTTTGATATGGTGGAGGAGGATCTCTCTCGTAACTTGAGAGAATTCTTGGAGGAAAGTAATTATCTCTTGTCTTGAGATCTTTCTCCAGATTAATTGTGCACAACCAAAAATAATGGTTAGGCTTGATGAGAATAATGTAATTGGGATTTATAATACTTAGAATAATAAAATAAAATAATTACCCATAGGTATTTATTTATTTCTTTTAATTCTAAGTAATACCCCATGTCTAATAATAGCATTGGACTATTATTATTAATTTACATGCACCCAAAAAAATACACCTAATATTATTTAATTAAATAAATAATATTATTTCTCACAAATTCCCAAAAAAACCACACAACATATATATTAATATGTACATGGTGTGTACTTTTGTTTTTCAATTTTATTTATTTCCTCCACCACATTTATTAGACCTTGAATAATGACTATTTATTTCTTAAATAAATGTCACTGTATTACTCGCTAATAAATATATATTATTTCAACCACAATATATTCTCTCGAATAACTAGTGTCAAAATAAATGCGATCAGGCATCCTTGAATAATTATTGAACCATAATTGGGAATAATCTTTATTCAACTTGTTAAATGAATATTTAACTGATATACATGGACACACTTAGTGTGTGACCCTCTAGGCCTCTTTCCTAGTGTCATTAGGTGGAGCCTATCTAAATTTCAAGGTTAGCATCTAGCAACACACCAAGTAACCCGTAGAGAAATAATTTAATACCAAAATGATGTGTCACCTCATTCAAACGCTTTCCGTGTAATGTAATCCCTTTGTCTCGATATCTCCAATCAAGTAGGTTGCATGCTAGTTTCATCAACCCATGTGCTCGCTTATTCTTTCCTTGACTTCTTTGAATTGAACTTTTCCATTCCCCACCATGGCCATAGATTTATTTAAGCTATATAAATTCCATCAGAGGGCATGAGATATCAACTAATGTTAAGGAATATAAGGGACAAAACCTTTCTTACATTATCTATTAATTTGGTATTACTCATGACACACCCAACATATCCTACCTCACTGCGAACAGTGTGTTGTCATAGTTTTAATCAATACATCTAAGTACGCGAGTTGTAATACCCATTAATAATAATCTTAAATTCCAAGGACCAATACACACATCCTTAGATAGGAACATCCAATAACACTGTGAAAATTGGATTTCCTACTGGTATGTCTCATTCTCATAATATCCTCTTGAATATTACCAAGGGCGTACACCATGAGAATGTGCCTCAAGGTTTTATGAGTCCTCACCCCTAATGAACTATAATATTTTTGTCCCTCAAATACCATCATCCGTCCATAGGACATATATTCAAGAACAGTGTTATGACACTTCTGGGTTCTCATCATAATAGGGATCCACTATGAACCTTTGGTGCAATAGGTATCCTTAGTAAATTATCACATGCATTGTCACGTAGATTAAAAATCAATATGTGATAAGGTTTTTATTAATATTCAAATCCATGAATACAATTTTATCATAAAGTACAAAGTAGTTGGTTCTAGGCCACCAACTCCAATAGACTCCCACTTGGACTAGAGATAATTTCTAACAACCTTTAACTCACTAGCTCTCAAATTATATTCATGCTTATATTAATATAGGCCTCTATTCATGGGGTCCACCATGTTCTCTTCTGTGGAAACTCTTCTCACTATAACTACATCCCTTTGATAGAAATCTCTCAAGAGGTGATACTTTTAGAGAATGTGCTTTGTCTTTTGATGTGACCTTGATTATTTTGTAAGAGCCACCACTACAGTATTATCACAATACAATGTGATGTGATCTTTACTTATAGGAACCACATCAAGCTCCTGGACAAAGTTCTGAATCCAGATGGCTTCCTTGGATGCATCAAAATCCACTATATATTCAGACTCCACTGTAGAATCGGCGACAACTAGCTGTTTTGAACTCTTCCAGCTCACAGATCCTCTATTGAGACATAAAACATATCCAAATTGTGACTTCAGTTCATTATGATCTATCTAAAAACCAGCATCAACATACCCTCTGATGTCAAGCTCCTCTTCTCCTCTATACACCAGGAACATATCCTTAGTTCTTCTCAGATACTTAAGGATAGTCTTAATAGTAGTCCAATTCTATTCTCCTGGATCTACTTGATATCTTCCTACCATGATTAGTGCATAGGCAACACCAAGCCTGGTACACAACATGGTGTATATAATGAATCCTATAGTCGAAGTTTATGGGATCTTACTCATCATATCTTTCTCCTATTGTGTATGAGGACACATTATCTTTGAAAGATATAGGCCATGTGACACTGGAATCAATCCCCTATTGGATTGTTCCATATTAAATCTCTTTAGTATCTGGTCAATGTATGTACCCTAACTTTGTCCAAGAAGCCTCTTGGATCTATCACGAATGATCTTGATCTTGAGAATTTAGGAAACTTCACCTAAGTCCTTCATGGATAAACACGTGTTCAACTAGTCCTTAACTAACTGTAAGACCGGTAAATCATTTACAATAAGTAATATGTCATTAACATATACTACTAGGATAACAACCGCATCCCCATTAAACCGCTTACAAACACATGGATCACATTCATTATTAATGAAACCAATTTTTTTATGGCTTCATCAAAATGAATGTTCCATGACCTGGATGCTTTATTTAATCCATAAATGGATTTCTGCAACTTGAAAACCCGTTTGGATTCAAATGGTATCACAAACCCTTCTAGTTATGTCATATAGACATCTTATTGAAGGTTCCCATAAATGAATTCTGTTTTAAAATAAATTTTCCAAATCTCATAGTCATGGTAAGATTCTATGGAAAGTATGATTCTTATGGATTTAAACAGGGAAACTGGCAAGAAGGTTTTATCATAGTCAATTCCTCTACATTGTCTAAATCCCTTAGCCACTAGCCTTTCTTTATTGGTGCTAACTTCACCTTACATGTCCAACTTTCTCTTGAATACCCATTTTCATCCAATAGGATTTAAATAAACTGGCTCATCGACCAGAACTCATACTTAGTTTTAATACATGGAATCCATTTCATAATTTATAGCTTATAGCCATATTGTAGCTTCTGAGCTCTCTACTTCTTCCTTTTAGGAGATAGGTTCATCATTGTCCAGCAATAATGATTCTCCATCCCCAGTGACTAGGAAACCAAATCTCTCTGGTTCCTTTACCTCTCTTGAGCTCCTACATAGTACTTGTGTTTCTGGACCCTCTTCCACAGGGACCTGTGGAACTTGTTCCTATACCAACTCCTGTATATCTTGAGCATCAACTTCTTTGAAGTCAATCTCACTCCCACTATCCTTTTTTAGGGTGTTCTCCCTCTTAAGAAATACGGATTTTCTGGCGATAATCACTTTCTTGTATGAAGGGTTGTATAGGAAATATCATTTTGTTTCCTTAGGATATCTTATAAAGATACACCTTATTCCATGGGGTGCTAGTTTTTTTCCTAAGAAGGCTTTAAAAAACACCTTGAATCCCCATATATGTGTGTGCAACAAAATGGGTTTCTTTCCATTCTATAGCTCGGAGGAAATTTCATTTGTCTCCTTAGTTGGTACTTGGTTTAATGTGTATGCTGCAGTTTGTAATGCATATATTCAAAAGGATAATGGAAGATCTGCATGACTCATCAGCTACCTCACCATTCCCAACAAGGTGGGGTTCCTCCTTTTACTAACACCATTCCATTATGGTGTATAAGGAGGAGTGAGTTGATATAGAATCCCAGACTCCCATAAAAGGTCGATGAACTCTTGGTTTAGATATTCTCCACATCGATCTGATTAAAGCTTCTTTATCTTCTTACCAAGAAGATTATCTACTTCATTCTTTAATTCCTTAAATTTTTCTAAGGACTCTGACTTATACCTTATTAAGTAGATATAGCCATATCTACTCAAATCATCAAAAAAAGTAATGATGTAAGAATATCCACCTCTATCTTCCACTAGAAATGGTCTACACACGTCTGTGTGTACCAATCCAAGAAGCTCTATGGCCCTTTCACCCTGTCCATAGAAAGGTGGCTTGGTCATTTTCCTTTGTAAACAAGTGTGACATCTATCAATTGGTTTTAGCTCGGTAGAGGATAAATAACCATCTTGGAAAAGCTTTATCAAATGCTTCTCGTTTACATGACCGAGATGGTGATGTCACAACTAGGTGTTGTATGAGTCATGTTAGTTTGTTTCATTATCGATTGAAAACACTTGGTTTTCATAATTTAATATATACAAACCATTATTTAAATGCACCATACCATAACATAGGTTGTTCTTATAAAAGAAACAACCCATATTTCCAAACCTGAAAATAAATCCATCTATATCCAAATATGGTACAGAAATTATGTTCTTGGTAACACTAGGCACAAAATAACAATTATGTAAAACCAAAATCATCCCAGTTGTAAATGAGATATGGTAATCGCCAATGGCCAACGAAGCCAGCCTCGTGCCATTAGAAGCTCAAAGATCCACCTATCCTCTAGAAATATTTCTAAATATACTTGGTTCCAACATTTGAATACATATTTGAGCCACACAAACTGTATATAATACCCAATGTGTTGAAATAGAAAGATTACACTCAATAATGAACACACCTTTAGCGTAACCATGATTTTGGGTGCAGTTCCTCTTCCAGTGGTCTGGCTTGACACATGAAAAACATACTGCCTCCCATTTCTTACCCTACCCATGGATTTTTCCCTTCTTTGAGGGACGGTGCTCGTGGGCTTCAGATTGTTTATAAACCCTTTGAACTTTTTTCTTATCCTTCCTCTTCTTATTCACCATAAGAACTGTGGGTTTGTCATGCCCCATGTCCTTATATACATATAAAATCAAGGTCAGAAGTTCAAATAGAATCTTCTCATTATTTATCATGTCATAGTTGACAATAAAGCTAGAGAAGGTCTTGGGAAGTGATGATAGGATGAGATCTGTATGCAACTCATTCGAGAACATAATCCCTAAGATGTCTATGTGTTCAATGTAGCCAATAAGCTTGACTACATGAGGCCCAACTCGTGCAGACTCTCCAAGCATAGTTTTTAAAAAGAGTTTTAGATCTCATATCTCTCTTGTCTCACCTTCTCTTGATAGAGATCCTTAATGTAAGACATCATGATGTACGCGTCCATGTTTTCATGTTGATTAAAGATCTCATTAGACATGGAAAATAGCCTGAAACATTGGACATATGTGGTATCATCCCAATGTTTCATATAGAGATATATTTACTCATTAATGGCCTTGTTTCCAGGCACAATTAGAACAGGCTCCTACATCACATACAATTTCCTCTCGTGGTAAAGGATGACGTGTAAACGCCTCTTCCATTCCTAGAAATTGGTGCTAGTGAGAAGGTTTTCCTTCTCGAGTATGGTTCACAATTATATGTTTGATATCATTTTTCTTTCTATTTCTACAAATTAAGATGAGAAAAGATTTAGCACTTTATCATGATAAAACTGAGATAAATAAATTAATTAATACTTATTAGTCTCCCACTATTTTTATCGAAATACAATATCCCTCACTATTAACTTCAGAATATGTCATTTCCTAGATATTATAGGGGAAAGGATCCATATTTCCATTTTAATTACCCCAAATAGGTTTGGTCAAGCAACTTCAAAGGTTTTAGGTAGAAATTTCAAATGCCAGATGCATTAACTCACAGTTCCTTGATCCACTGAGTGGACTCCCAAATCCTGAAATCCTTTTATTTTGGATTTCCTCAACCTTTGCCTCTTGGTCACACCAAGACCTATTATAGAAGTCAACCATTGATATGAACCAATTAAATTCAACCCAAAACCTTGAATTAGAATTCACCAATAATTGAAATCACCCCAACTAGGGTTGGTAAAGCACTTTGAACTATGGTTTGATTCTAACCAAGATTATGGAAGGCTATACCGACTTAATATTTCCTTGAGAGATTTTATCATTATACGTAAATTTCCATTTTATTATCTTTCTTACATGATTGTTAATATTAAGTGGGGTATACTTAAGTGATTAACCATGTGTAAGATAATATTTATGCATAAACTATTCTTATTTTAGTTCCATCTTGTATGCTTGTTTAATTAATTAATTTTGTGATCGCGACAATAAACCCACAATAAATAAACCATGAAACTAATAAAAATAAAACAAATGGAATGATAATAATCTTTTTCTATTAGTTAGTTTATCTAGCAGTTGATAAACTAACCTAAGACCAAGGGGAGAAAACAATTTAAATCTTTTGGGTTCATGTTTACAGCTTTCCACCTATCCACCTTTGTATCTCCTTGAATTGGTCTCTCCTTGGTTCCTAAATTGAGTCGCCTCCACTGTCTTAGGAGATCCATCCATTACATATTTTTTTATATCACACGCAGGTGAGGGGTAAAATGGGGTTTTATATAAAATAAACCTTGGGCACGCAATCCCTACATATTAATGAGGATAAGTCTCACAGACCAAAAAATTTAATTTAAACAATTTAATTAAAAGAAAACATCCACATACAAAGGTCTTGGTCTAGCTCATGATCATCCATACATGCAACGATATTTACACATAAATAAAACTAGAATTCAATTCTTTAATTATTCTTATTTAAGATAAATCATGCTAAAATAAATTAATTATCTATAATTAATCAATCTTTTTATCTTAAAACCTTCTTCTGAATTTCCTTGAGATTCTCATCCATCATAATTATAAAAAAATAAATTCATTTAAAATTATCTTTGTATGTAACTTGTACCTTGGAGGTAACTTGGTGAATTCTTGTTTATAACTACCCAATGGGTAAAAATGAACATTATATAGATGTTAAATTAAACATATATTTATAAAACACCTATCACGTGTTGTGCCTCATATTTACGCCCACACCATGGTACACGTCTCAAGGGTTTGTTTAATATAATAATAAATTTTAATAAATCTGTTTAATTTGGATGAGTATATGGTGTGTAGTTCCGACTACACGGCATGTACTGTCGTTCACCATACATCATAAGTACATGCCCAGGGATACAGTGTGTAGATGTACTTAGGAAATCTTTGGAGTACACGGCGTGTCCAGTGGGCTACACGTTGTGTAGTGTCCGCGTTACATGGTATCTAGCCAGGAAAATTGTGTATGGGGTACATGGTCCAACCCTAACCCGAAGGGACTACACGTCGTTTCCTTTGGGCCATATGTCCTGTAATCTAGAAACCATGTTTCACCTATTCTTGGTCAACACATAGAGTCATTAAGACTTAGAAAAACTCCAATGACACGACTTGGTTGGGCGGACCATTCCTGATGCATTGAACCTTGACCACACGGCGTGTACTGACAAATACATGTTGTGTGTTCTAGTGTTGTATGGAAAAGAACCTTTGGAACCTCCATATGAGATCCTATATTTTATTTTAATCAAAATTAAAAGAAAATATTGTTTCTATAAGTTGAATGAGAAACAAAAGAGGAGGAACAGATATTGAGATTCAAATTTACATAACAATTAACATGAATTGAAACAACTAAATTATTAAATGCGTAAATCGTCAAAGAAAAAATAAATAATTATAATAAATGATATAACCCCTATGATACCACTTATAGGTTCCCGGTGCATTGGAAGCACATCTATGGGTGTACCCAATTTTAATTTTACCATTAACAATGACCAATCCAAGATCCATCATGATGATAAAATATCATATCTTTATAATAGAATGAAGAAAAAAAGAAAGAGGTAAGTCTCAAAACCGTATAGAGGATCATCATATATTGGTTATAATTAATTTAATTAAAATACAATAATTATCTCTATGGAATTCTCTCCCCATTTATGTTTCTGTTCATGATACAATGTGATCTATCATTGCATCGTAGAAGAAAAGTGTAGGATTCCTCTACCAATGATCCATACGTATTCCACATATCTCTAGATGTTGCCGAAGGGATCTCCAGGTGCTAGTGTGAAAGATCCTTCGCTTGTAATGTCCACCTTCGATTGCCTTGAGACCTGCTTCCTAAGCGCTCCCCTTGATCTGGTGGAGGAGGATCTCTCTCGTAACTTGAGAGCATTCTTGTAGGAAAAAAATTCTCTCTTGGCTTGAGATATTTCTCCAGATATGTTGTGAACAACCACAAATAATGGCTTGGATTAATGAGAATAATGTGATTGGGATTAATAATACTTAGAATAGTAAAATAAAATAATTACCCATAGGTATTTATTTATTTAATTTAATTCTTAGTAAGACCCCATGTCTAATAATATTAGTTGACTATTATTATTATTGTGCATGCACCCAGTGAATTAAACCTAATATTATTTAATTAAATAAATAATATTACTTCTCAAAAATTCATAGAAAAATCACAATGAATTTATATTAATATATAAATGGTGTTTACTTTTGTTTTTCCATTTTATTTATTTCCTCCACCACATTTATTAGACCTTGAATAATGACTATTTATTTCTTAAATAAATATCACTGCATTACTCACTAATAAATATATATTATTTCTCCCATAATATATTATCTCGAATAACTAGTCTCAAAATAAATGCAATTATGAATCCTTGAATAATTACTGAACCACAATTGGGAATAATCTTTATTCAAATTTTTAAATGAATATTTAACTGAGATACCTGGACACACTTAGTGTGTGACCCTCTAGGAGTCTTTCTCAGTGGCATTAGGTGGATCCTGTCTAAAGTACAAGGTTATCATCTAGCAACGCGCCAAGGAACCCATAGAGAAAGAAGTTAATGCTGTAATGACGTGTCCCCTCGTTCGAACGCTTACCCTGTAATGTAATCCCTTTGTCTCAATATCTCCAATCAAGCTGGTTGCATGCTAGTGCCATCAACCCATGTGCTTGATTATTCTTTCTTTGACTTCCTGGAATTGAACTTTCCCATTCCTCACCATGTTCATGGATTTATTTAGGCTATATCAATTCCATCAAAGGGCCTGATATATCAACTTCCATTATGGAACAGAAAGGAAAAATTGTTTTTCACACTATCTATTAATGTGGTATTACTCATTATGCACCCAACATATCCCACCTCACTGTGAATAGTGTGTCGTCAAAGTTTTTGTCAATACATCTAAGTGCACGAGTTGTAATACCCATTAATAATAATCTTAAAGTACAATGACCAATACACACGTCCACAGATGATAACATCCTATGACACTATGAAATGTGTATTTCATATTGGAAGGTCTTGTTTTCATAATATCATCCTGGATATTACCAATGGCGCACACCAGGAGAAGGTGCCTCAAAGTTTTATGAGTCCTCACCCCTAATGGACTGTATTATTTCTGTCCCTCAAATAACATCATCCAGCCATAGAACATATATTCAAGAATAGTGTTATGACACTTCCAGGTTCTCATCATAGCAGGGATCCTCTATGACCCTTTGGTGCAACAACTATCCTTAGGAAATTATCGCATGCATTGTTATGCAGAAGAACAATCAAGATATGATAAGGTTTTTATTAATATTCAAATCCATGAATACAAGTTTATCATAAAGTACAAAGTAGTTGTTTCTAGTCCACTCTACTATAAATTTAATCTATATCAGCAGATCTATAATCACAGTTTTATAGATCTATGGTTATAGAATCTTTATACCCATGGTTTAATTAACAAACTGTGGACATTCTTTTTTTTCTCCCATAAACTTTGGGCTCCTCCTCCCCAGATATGTGACCCCTCCTCCCTCGAACTCTCCACACCCTCCTCCTCTCTCTAGCTCTTTGTGAACTCCTCTTTTCTGAACTTCATCGCTTCTCCCCCGATCTGCAACCCTCTTCCTCCCTTTACCTCTTCGCACCCTCCTCCTCCCTCGATATCTCTATGCCCTCCTACCCACTGAAAGTCGTTGCTCCTCCCCCGATCTGTGACCCTCCGAACCCTCGACCTCTCTCACGGCGGCGCGACTCATATCCCACCTGGAAACCCTTCTCCCTCATCACCTACCAATCGATTCTCCCTTGGTCGATCCTCATCGGATTCTCAATTCTATACCACCATCTTCATCTGTCAATCCTTTGTTTTGGATTTGTGGTATGATCACTCCCCCTACCCACCTTCTTCCTTTTCCATTATTTTAATATGATTTGGTTTTCTCATTTAGGGTTTCAAGGAAATGATTCCACCGATCATGGTGGAATCATCCCACTTCAACGGTAATTGGTGTGTAGCTTGTATAGGAGGTCCTTGGAGGTGATTATTATGCTTTATTTCATCATTCATCTCAAGATACATTTATTGGTTGACTTATTTAGGGTTATTGATGAATTTAGAATAAATTGAACATTGATTCAAGGATGTAAATTGGGGATTTGGTGTGGATTAAGTCTAGGTTCATTTATGAGTTAGTTGAATCCTATTATTTTTGGGTTTGGTGTCATGATTCAACCTAGTGATTTTTGAATGATTTATATAGATTTGGGTTTTTGGGTTTTAAAGTACAATTTTTTAATTTAATTGTGTTTATGGATGATCTTATGATCAAATTAATGATCTCATATTGATGTAGATGGATATGATTTTACTATGTATCTTATTATTTTAGAACTTTTATATTCATGTTCCATCATTATAATTAATTGTATTTATGTTCCTTGTATTGTTCATTTTTTTCCAATAATTTTATATAGTCTCATGCACTCCCAATATTCTACATGAAATGCATTTATTTTTAGGAAGTTTGATGGAGGTGCATTGGATGAAAGAGTTTTCGTGGCTATATTAATGTATAATTAGTGGTGTGAGTGTATTTAAAATAGAAATAGGTTTCCTTTTTAAAGTATGATTTTAAAAAATTGTATAATTTAAATGGGATTTTAATATAAATGTAATAATTTCATGGATAGGTTTTAAAGTTATATTTCAAAATTGTACAAAAAAAATTAAAGAAACTTTGATGGGATTTTTTCCAAGGTAATAACATGAGTAAGATGATATGTGAATACTTTTCCAAATTGTTTGAAAAGGGTTATTTGGATATAGTTTTAAAGTAAATCTGAATGGGAATGGTTTAAAATTGTTATGGCCTATTTGTATTTTAGGAGAAATTCCCTATTTTTTAAGTGTGATTTTCTTGATGTGATCCCTATTTATGAATAAAAATGGATTTTTTTATTTCATTATAGTTAACTAATATGTGAATTCACTTGATAATCTTATTTTTTGGTTTCAAATAATTGTTTGGGTTTTGATATTATAGTTACTCCTTCACAAAAGTTGCTCTCTCAAGAAATTCATACTTATCTCTAGTGATCGTTCGGCCATACCTCTGCAATCGACGGTGATTTTTAAGTTTCTCTTGCCTATTAAAAATGTTTCAATTGAAAAATAATATTACTCTTGAAAAGTTCTATTGTAAGTGTTGTGAGGTTGTGTCAATTTAGTTAAAGGAAATTATTTCTTATAATAATTTTTACATTTATATTTTTCTACAGTATTTGATAATTTGTTATTGCAGTTGGTGTTATGGTCTATTCTTGATAATTTGTTATTGTAGTTGTTTGATGTTAAGGTTTGTTATAATTTTTTTCATTATTGATTTTGTTGACTAATTTTATAACTGTGATTTTGTAAGATGATTGTAGAATCATGTGATCTAACTTTCTCCATAAGTTTAAAAGATTATGATTTCTCAACTACCATGCATTTTTCATATTATAGATACTATAGAGAAATTTCAAAAGTATTCCTTTTTATGTTTTCAAGACATCAAAATTATATAATTAGTTGTTCAAGTGCCACTTTATTTTCTTCCTAAATATATAGTGAACCACACATCGTTAAGTTTTCCATCTACTAAGAAAGTATCAATGCCCAATAATGCATTATAATTCTGACACTTTTAATTCTGAACATATTTCCTTCAAATATCAAGAGAGCTTGAAATTAGGATCGTTACTACTATTGAAAATAAATCATGCATGATAAATATTCAAATTGTAAAAATAATTATGTATTTGTGGAATTAGTTACTGAAAACATTGAATGATTTTTTCCTTGGTTGTATTATTTTATGTTAATCTCTCATTTCACCCATGCGTTCATGTGACACTGTGTTGACTTCAATAAGATATTATTTTATTGATGTATTAATCTTACTGATGATGCTACATGTTGATGTTGTTATAATCATCATTGGTTCTATTATTTGCTTTCTCACTAATCATGTTCCTCCCACTTCAATTTTTAGGTTCAATTAATGACGATTCATCATATCACTAGAATTTTTTTGAAGTCTCCCAAGACTCGTTCATGTGTGTTGCAACAACCTAAGTCAAAGGTGACTAAACATGTATGAAAAGGTTAGAATATATATAATAAGTTCCCCTGTTATATGTATATCCACCCATGGCAGCACCATTACATATAAGGGGATAGGTGTGTTTATAGATATATATAGAAATTGCATAGGTGTGTGGGTGATAATGGGCTTATTCATGTGAGCATATATATAAGGATCCTCTTGTGCGTGTTCAAGGCCATGTGGACACGTACATAGGGGTTAGGGAATCCTTATGTATATGAAAATGTGCATATGCCTAGAGGATGGATGAAGAAACCTATATTTGTCGCTAGTAAAAGTGTCAAGCGCTGAGTGTGGCTTGGCTCATTTGAGGTTGGGTCCCTATCCTAGTCTCTTTAATTCAAGAATGTTTTAAATTTCATTTATTTGTCATCTTAATTCTGATTTTTTATATTAAATTTAAATTCTTTAATAAGTGTTATTTAATATAAATTTTTTTTGATAAACAAGTCATGGTTTTGTAATAAAACACCTCCAATGGAGGTGTGTTGTCTACAAAAACTCACAGTGGTATACCTTTCTTAACATTATTGCATTGATGTTTTCCTCATACTTGATGTCATTGTTAGTCGTAAAGCACACATTGTACTTGACCATTTTTATATCCCTGTAGGGGGTTTCCTTACTAGAAAATTGATCTATAGTCACGAACCTATAGCCACAGTTTAATTGGTCTATGAATATTTCTATTGTTACTCCTTCATGACAACTTCTCTCCCAAGAAATTCATACCCATCTCCAGTGACCATTTAGATATACCTCTATAATCGATGATAATTTTTTAATATAATTCATTCATATAGAAATTAATTTTCTCATTCCCATAGACACCATAGCACTGAGAACATATTAACCAATTTATTATTATCATTCTCTGGTTGAGATTTTAATAATTCACTCCATCTAAATTTCAAAATTAACTCCATTTATATTTCTTCCTTATCTCCTTTGATAGAGAACTTTTCTTTACTCACCTCAGAAATCTCAAAAATATCACTATGATCCCATGGTAATCAATTATCTTCACTTTTAGTGTCATCGTAATCTTATTCAAATATCATTGAAAGATAACACATCTTCTTAATCTTGAAAATTTTATTTTAATTTCCATAATAAGGTTACATATTATCACTAAATTCTAAATTCTTCATCCAATAGAGCTTATTTGATGACATATATTCATATTCACTCTCCTATTCCCTATAACATTAGAAAATATATAGAAAATTGTATAATTACTCAATAACTGAAACACTTCAAAGTAAATTTACAAGTATATCTACCATTTCCATTTTGTGAACTTATTATGATAAGTGAAATTGTCTTATCATACTACACCTCAACATATCTATCTAAATCTGAATCTTTACTTTCATCCTTAACCACATTATAAGTCTTCCCATAAAGATCATGATCTTCAAAATTTGAAACTTTAGCATCAAACTTGTTTAGAAATATATGAAACAACTTCTCTATAATTATTGAATCCTATAAATCTTCTAAAAAATCTAGGATATATCTCCCAATATCATTAAAATTGGTGAATAAATTATCTACTACTTCTCCTTGAATTAGTATAGATAAAAATAACACCAATAATATTGAGTTCCCGTTTTAAGCATTCATCTAGAGAGTGGTGAATAGGTGAAAAATTATTTTCAATTATTCATCAATGGTGAATCCTTTTCTATACCCATACACAAAATAAGAACACAATGATGTGTAATGTTCACTATTAAAAATGAATAGCTACGTCCATTGCATAGAATTATATTTCCCATTACTAAATGATCCCTTATAAATAGATTATAATGATAAATTTTTAGACTTGAAACTCATGTGTATAAAAATGATAGTCAATAAGTATAATGTGCTCCTAAAGTATCCAATTTAATTATTGAAGATTGTTGGTTCAATTATAGAAACTACGTATCAGTGGAAATTACCTAAGTCTGATTGCCTAATATTTATTTTCATACTAATGAGTGGTGATATTTGTAATATTCATGAATACCCATGAGGTTCATAAGATTCATTTTAGCTCTGAAATATAGAATCATCAAAGGATTAAAAATTTCATAAGATTCATTGATATTTTGTTGGTGTCATTTTCAACTTTCCATGAGAGTCATGTTGAAAACTATAAGATTCATTGGACTCTTTATAGGAGTTATTATTCAATCCATAAGATTCATCCAGGTTATATAAAGATTTTCATTGAACTAAATATTAGAAAATGAAGGAATGCTACATATGTTTAGTAAGGTTAATTGTGATTTAATAAGATTCATTTGTAAATATATTATTTAAAATGATTTATGAAATAGATTCCATAATAATAATAATAGTTTAAAGATAAAAGGAATGAACCAATTATCACATGTTTAGAAATAGTTTCTACAAAGAAGGAATACACAATCAAGAAGAAGAAAGATCATGCACCAAAATATTGTCTAATCATATTAGCAAACTAGTTTGAAAAATCCAAGCTGATTGAGTAAGAATTAGAGAAGGAAAATTCTCTACATTATAAAATTGATAAACCTATATAAACTAAGAATAAAGTTGAATTATAGAAGAATAACAGGATAAAAAATGAGGTTTCAATCTAGAAAATCAATAAGGATATAGGCATAAAGAGTTTTAGGAATTTTATACATTCAAGGAATGGATTTTCTAGGTTAGTAACATTGTCTAATCCCTATTTCTCGCATTTAAGTGCTGATGGAAGTTTACTTTATTCCAATATTTTGGTGATTTTTTATTTTTGAATGGGAAATTTAAGGTGATGTTTGAAAAATAAAGAGGTTTATTAATGATAATTTTATTTAGTATTGGGATGTACATATCAATCTGAATATTATTTTTTCATTGTTGGTTATGGATTCGTGTATCATTTATCATGTGTAGTTGACACACTGATCACATATATATAAGAATTCATTATATCTCATTTTTTCCCACTATTTTATTATAGGTGGTTTCTTATTATGAGGATGATTCTATTCACCACCATCGATGATAGTGATTTCAAAATCAGATTTGGGTAAGGTTTATTTTGTTTTTATTCTTTGGCCCAATTTTAATTGATGCATTTGTGATTTTTGGGTTCCTTATATTTTTGTAGTGCATTTTGGATTTCATTGAGGTGGATTTGATTCGTTATTGATGAAGGCTTACTTGTGTATGCATGGGTAGGCATATACATATATAAGTTCCCCCTTTATATATATTTACTCATGGTAGTATGAATATATATATTGGGGATAGGTGTTTTTATATATAGATATGAAAAATGCATACATGTGTAAGTGTAAAGGGGTATATGCAAGTATAAACATATATCTAAGGACCCCCTTATGCATATTTGGCCATGAAAATATGTACATATGTGCTAGGTTTACTTATATATATGTAAAGTTGCATATGCGTGCAAGTGGAAAAAAGGAAGATTTGAGTTTTCGTCGTCAAAAGCAACACACCTTCAGGTTGAGGTAGGTTCCCTTTGCCTAAACCTTTAATTTGAATTATATAATTGTCTGATCATTTTAAAAACTTTTTTCCATAATTTCTTTATTGTTTTAAAAAATGGTTTTCTAATAACCACTAGCTTTGTCAAAGAAGAATATGAATATATCCCTTGAACTTATTTATAGAACTTGTTCAAAGTGGTTAAAAATTCTAGTAGTTTCTAGATACTAGAACAAGAGATCTAAAAACCATACATTGATCATCCTTAGATACATTCATGATCTCATTCAACTTCCCATAAAATTCATCATAAAATACCACTACTTAATGTTAAGGATCTATTAGTTCCAATACCAAGCTTCCTGACATCTTCTCTGGTATCATAGAACTCACCCATAATATTCTTATTGAAATTTTGTGTAAGGGATGGTGTGAAAATATCAAACTATAGGGACTGAATCTGTAAGGATACATAATTCAATTTTGAGATAAATTGATCAAATTAATTCTAAAAAACTAGAACAACTGGAGGTTCTGAGGTGGAAGTTATATGTGGTTGAAACCTTTTGATGAACGCAAACTAGATTAATACAACACTTTATAAAGTGTGTAGAATTTCCTTTATTTCAATCCTGAAAGACTTAACCTCATCCAAAAAATCTTGACACATGTTTAATTTCACCATAGAAATATTTTGGAACATGTACCTTTGAGATACAAACATAACACCAAGATCATTGAACTCGGACTTGGTAGTATAAACATCCTTCAAATATCTAACTAGACCATTCACATCCTTAAGCTCTTTGAAACTTACTTTAGAAACAACTTTTTGAATAGGAGGGAATGATTGCAGATTCCTAATCAACTTTGTTTGGGTAGTCATTAACCCAACTGACTTATCAAAATAAACCTTGGGAATATAGGACTTCTTAAGTTCTCTAATCTTGTCATTAGTATATTTTAATTCCTATTTCATCTCATTATAATATCCTAAAATATTATCAAACTCATTTAGAATATTAGAGGAAAAATATTACATTTTATAACTTTATGTGATCTTACTAATAGAGGGTGATTCCTCATGAACAATAGGAGGTGGTAATGGTAAAGGTGGTGTATGAGAATGTTCAATAGTTTCCATAACCACATCATCAGTTCGATCTCCATAAGAAAGTGATCCGAGGATAATTGGATTCATTGATTGATTCTCCACCTCCGGTTTAGCTCTTCCTTCTGCAGTTTATACACTAGGCATAGTCACAATTTTCCTTTGTTTAGGAATAAGAATAGTTGTCTTAATAATTTTTTATTCATGCTGAACACCTTCAGGGGGTGCATGGGGTGGGCAGGCAGGGTGGTTGTGAAGGTGGGGGGATGGGGGAAAGGGGGTGTTGGGGGTAGAGTATGTGTTGGGGGTAGGGGGAGGGGGTGTGTAGGTGGGGGAAGGGGCAGGGGTGTGCTAGGGGCGGGGGGAGTGGGTGTAGGTGGGGGGGCAGGGGGAGGGGGTGTGCAGGTGGGGGTAGGGGGTGTTTTGGGGGAATAGGGAAGGGGTGTGAATGGATACATTGGCCATCAAACCATTATTAGGTCCTCTGGGATGATAAGACAACAATTAACCCCTTAACACCATTGCCTTCAGTTTCCCAAACCAATGCTAATATAATCATAAACTCTAAACTACATACCTGGGACTCAAACTACATTAATACCATTCTAACATGACCCAAACCACCAGCACCGAACTTGGGTAGGTGATGAGTTGGGTGTTCCACCTTGAGACTTCCTCTCATTTCTATAGGAATTTTATTTTGTTTTTATGGATGGAGATGATTTGAATATGTATGCAACCTTTTTTTTCTGGAATGCATAGGCTGTTGTAGGGGGGTGTCCAGGAGGGAGGGGGCAGGGTGAGGGGGAGGAAAAGAGGTGTGAAGGGGGGGAAGGGGTGGGAGGGTGCAAGTGGGGAGGGGGTGATGGGTGTCCAGGAGGGAGGGTGGGGTGTCCAAGGGGGAGTTTGGGTGTGTCCAGTGTCCAGGGGGGTGGGGGAGGGGTGTCAAGTAGGTAGGGTGGTTTATATATTGTGGGGTGTCCATTGTCTAGAAGGGAGAGGGTGTCTAGGAGGGAGGGGTCTGTAGGGGAGGGGGTGTTCGGAAGGGAGGGTCTGCAATAGGGTGGGTATTCTAGAAGGGGGGATTTGTAGGGGGAAGGCGGGATGCAGGGGGTGTCCAGGGGGATTTGTGGGGGGCTGTCTAGGGGAGGCTTTGAAGGGGGAGGGGACTATAGGGGGTGGACTACTGCAGGGGGGATATACAGGGCAAAGAGTGGGGGATATTTTTTTGGGGGGTAGGGGGCTATCCAGGAAGGGAGGGTTGTCCAGGGGGCTTTTCATAGGAGAGGGGGGATACAGGGGGGTTGGGTACTATAAGAGGAGTGGGGGGCTATCCATGGGGACTTTATAGGGGGAGGCTGCATGGGGTGGGCTACTGCAAGGGGAATGGGGGGTTTCTAGTGTTCAGGAGAGAGGTGGTGTCCAGGAGGAAGGGGTCTATAGGGGGAGGGGGTGTCTAGCAGGGAGGGATTTGCAAGAGGGGGGGTTTCTAGGAGGGAGGATTTGTAGGGGGAAGGGGCTGTATGGGGGGCTATCCAGGGGACTTTATAGGGGGGAGGGGGCTGTATGGGGGAGGCTTTGCAAGGGGAGGGGGCTTCAGGGGGTGGGATATTATAGGAGGCTGTGCAGGGGAGAGGATGGGGCTGTTTTTTTAGGGGGAGGGGGGATTTTCAGGAAGGAGGGGTTGTCCAGGGGAAAGGGTGGGGCTATTTTTTGTGGGGATGGGGTTGTCTGGGGGGGTTGTCCAGGGGGGGGGGACGGTTTAGGGGGGCTTTACTTGGGGGGTTGGCTACTACAAGTGGAGTGTAGGGGGATATCCACGGGGCTTTGTAGGGGGGAGGGGGTTGTAGGTGGGTGGGCTACTGCAAAGGGAGTGGGGGGGGGGGGGGGGTTGTGCTAGGGGATGGGGGATATTTTTTTATAGATTTTCAGACCCTATAGCCACGGTTTCTAACTGTACCTATAGGAATATTTATAGGGTCTTTAACTATGGATATAAGTCTAATTCCATGGTTAGAAACCATTGAAATAAAGTGTGTGCATCCTCTGGTATAGTCATGGTTCTAAACCATGGCTATAGTGATATTACCCCGATTGCAACCGTGGTTGTATACCTATAGCCACGGTTCGAACTGTGGCTATAGGTCTAGGCCTATAGCCATGCCAAACTTATCCAAGGTTCCTCAAACCTTGGTTATTACCTATAGCCATGGTTTGAAGACCTATAGACACGATTTTAAACCGTGTCTATAGCCCGAATTTCCAATAGTGCCACCAACTCCAACATGATGGTCATACTTTATAATTTTTATCAATGACTTGAGTAGATATGGATATTTCTATTTAATGAAGTATAAGTTTGAATCCTTTGAAAATTTTAATAATTTCAATAATGAAGTGAAGAATAAACTTGGTAAGAAGATAATAAAGTTATGATAAGATCGACATAGAGAATATATTAACTAAGAGTTCATTGAATATCTAGGAGAGTTTTTGATTTGGTATCAACTCACTCCTCATAATGCACCATAGTGGAATGGTGTTATTGAAATGAGTAATCACATCATGTTGAAAATAGTGAGGTCTATGATGAGTCATGTGGTTATTTAATTATTATTTTTGAGATATTCATTATAGAATGTGGTGTTCACACTAAAATTTGTTTTAAATAAGGTAGACAATGAGATTCAATTTGAGTTCTAGAGTGGAATAAATATGTTTTGTTACATACCCTTGTATGAGGATAAAAACATTTATTAAGGCTATCTCTATAAACAAACTAGAACCCTAGGGAAAGAAATATATCTTTATAGTATAACATAAGGAATCAAGGGGATATTGTATATACAAACCCTTATAAAAGAATGTAATAGTGGAAAGACATGCCATATTTCTTGAGAGGGATCACATCTCCAGAAGGGATAGTGGGTGTAAGATTAATGTCAATGAATTTGATGCTCTAGATTCACAAGAGTTATCATAAGAAAAGATTCCACAAGACCTTATGTAAGAGGTTGTTTTGGAGACACAAGTACTGTGTAGGAGAACCATAGGTGTTAGAAAACCAAAGAGATGTGATTTTATAGTCATCAAGGATAGAGAATCATTATTAGTAGATAATGAGGATCCTATATCCTATAAGGAAGCAATAATAAGTTCATAAGATACAATATAGAAATAAGTCGTGAATTTTATATGGGTTACATGTACTAGAACAAAGTTTGGGTTCCAGAAAGTCTTCCAGTAGATTTAAATAATGTTGGATGAAAATGGATATTCAAGAAGAAACTAGACATGGAAGGTAAATTTAGTAATTATAAGGCATTACTAGAAACTAAAATGTTTAAAAAACGTCAAGGTATTAATTATGATGAAATATTTTCACTCGTTTCTATGATAAAATCAATCAGAATTATACTTTCCATGGCATCTTACCATGAATATGAGATTTTTAAAATGGATGTAAAAACATATTTCCTAAAAGGAACCTTATGGAATATTTTTATATGACACAAGTAAAAGGTTTTGTGACGTCATAGGATTCCATTAAAGTATGAAAGATATAGGGATCAATTTATGGGTCCAAGTAGGCATCTAGATCATGAAACATTCACTTTTATAAAGCCCTGATGCAATTTGGTTTCAAAAATAATGACAGTGAGATTTTTTCTATATAAAGTTTAGTGGGAGTGTAGTCATTTTCCTAGTATATTATGTTTATGACATATTACTTATTAGAAACAATATACCAGTATTATATTATGTTAATACATGGTTGAACACATGTTTCTCCAAGAATTACTTAGGTAACATATCCTAAATTTTAGGGATCAAGATCATTTATGATAGATCCAAGATTCTTGTTGGACTAAGTCAGGGTATATATATTGACAATACACTGAAGATATGTAGTATAAAATAATCCAAGAGGGTATTGTTTCTAGTGTCACATAGTATACATCCCTCTAAGAAAATGTGTCCTTGGACATAAGAGGGGAGACATAGGATGATCAGGATTCCTTACACATTAGCGATAAGATCATTCATGTATGTCATGTTATATAATAGGATTGATGTTTCCTATACCTAGAAATGGTAGGGGTATATCAATTAGATATAAAAGATCACCAATATAAGGTAGTTAAGACCATCCTAAAGTATTTGAGGCATAATAAGGATATGTTCTTAGTTTATAGAGGATATGAAGATTTAATCATTAGGGGATATACAAATTCTAGTTTCCAGATAGATCAAGATGATCTGGAATCATAGTCATGATATTTCATCACCCTAATTGGTGGATTAGTGAGATAGAATATCTCAAAGAATAAGTTGGTCACTGATTATATAATAGAATATGAGTATATTATGGATTTTGATGCAGCTAAAGATGTAGTATAGATACACAACATCATCTGGCATCTTTATGTGGTTCCTATAAGTCAAGACCCGATCACATTTTATTGTGATAATACTGCAATGGTGGCCCTTACTAAGGATCCAAGGTCATAAAAAAGGATGAAGCACATACTTTGGAATTTTCACCTCTTGAGGTATTTTTATCAAATGGGTGAGGTTAAAGTAAGTAGAGTTTTTACTAAGGATAACATGATGGACCCACTAACTAAAACCTTACCTCATAAAAAGAAAGAATATCATGTGAGATCTAGTGGACCAAAATTCATTAGAAATTATCTCTAGTCAACGTGGGAGTTCGTTGGAGTTAGTGTCATAAAACCAATTTCATTTTACTTTTGATTACCTGTATATTCTTAGTCTTGAATAATAATAAATATCTTATAATATGATAAGTGTTCTTTTTCATAACATTGATTTAATAATGTCCATAGTTTATTTGTTTCATTGAAAGGTCATAGAAGTTCCCTATTATGATGATAACCTTGAAGTTTCATGACGATGTTCTTAAATATATGTTCTAAGGCTAGATGACATCATCTAAATGGACAGAGATAATACGATATATTAGTTGTAAGAGGTTAACTTATAGAAACTATGGTTATAAACATGGGGTTATATCCATGGTCCTATATAACCATGGTAATATTCCATAATTTATTTCCTTAAAACACTGTGGGAAACATTTATTTGTATGGTAATGGTCTGGGAAGGACCCTATTTCCATGTTCATAGATAAAAATGGTTATAGGCCTTTAAAACTATACCCTATATCCATGATTATCAATGATCAAGGTTTTATGGTATATTTTTATAGGCCTATATCCATGGTCATTTATGACCATGGGTATAGGGTCTGATTTCATGGCTTATAGCCATGGTCATAAATGACAGTGGCTATAGGAATTAAAAATGCACCCTTTGGTCATAATCATTCATGATCATGGATATAATCCTTAAAATCAAACCCTATAGCAATGGTTATCTAGAAATATGGCTATAGGTTTTTAAAAATATACCTTTTAGCCATGGTTATTTGTGATTGTGGGTATGTATTTTCATAACAGTATCAAAATTATAGCTTATTTAATAATAATAATTAAATGTGTTTATGAAATATTATATGTACATGTGTGTGTGTGTGTGTGAAATTAATATAGTTGATCGGGATATTATGTTGTATTATACATGGGAGATCAATATTCAAAACCCAACAGCATCATTTTTTTTAAAATAACCTTATAGCCACAGTGAGGATAATGTTGAAATAGGTCTACCATATGGGTAGGATATAACCATGGGACCCATTATTTTGGTTATAGTCCATTTTTGAGTAGGTTCCATGTTGGTTCGACTATATCCAAAATATTATAGCCATAAATTTTAGAGCCATGGACATTTGGGCTATAGCTGAGGACATTGCCTATGGCTAGAGCCCATTTTTATACTTTTAGCTCATAAGAAATTGATAATTCTTCTCTTAAAGTTAAACTATGGTAATCCATAATAGAATATGTTATAAGAAAAAACCTGTTGGTAAGAATTCCACATGTTATATGAATCATTGGGTATTTCTATCTATGAACATGTGTATTGGTCCTCAGTCTTGATATTATTATTAATTTATATCATGAGCTGTTTACTTTGATGTATTGACAAAACATGTGATAACCTATGTTTGTGGTGAGTTAAGATACTTTGGGTGCATCAATATTGATATAAAATTAATGAATAAGTCAAGAAAATAATTTTCCATTCTGAGTTAATGAAAGTGAATATCTCTATCCCTTTGATTAAAATAGAACTCTTATTAATTCCATGACTGTGGTGATTTTATAGACAAGTTCATTTTAGGAAATTCAAAAAATGATATATTAATCATATAGGTTAATGACACAAGTTTGAAACTTTCTTGATGAGAAATTGATATGTAGGGATTATATTTCATAGCGAGCATTCATAGGAGGTTGATGTCATTATAAAATTAACTTCTTTATCTATAGGTGTCTTGGAGTGTTGTTAGATGCTAATTTTTTTCCTTTAGGAAATAACAACCTAATTCCAATAAGAAATAGGCCTAGAGGGTTACACATTAATTGTATACAAAACATTAGTTAAATTATATTAGAATTTAATATTAGAATAAATAGTATTCTTATATTCTGAGGAATAATAATCATTCATGTTATCACATATTTATTTATTGAACGAATAATGAAGTGTTATTTATTTATTTAAATAAATAGTCACTATTCAATGTTTGATAAATTTATAAGAGGATTTATGAATCAAGTTAAGAGTCTATTGGGAATGATATATTTAATATCATTTAAATAAATATTGAGTTATTTATTAAAATAAAGGATATTAATAGTATCCATGTGTTTTCTTCAAATTAATGAATTATTATTAGTATTATTATTATTATTATATATGCAGTTGGAAAAGTATTAATAGATTGGATAAAGGTATATGTCCAATAACCAATTCTCTAACTTATCTATATAAATTTGATTATATCATTTCTAAGAAATATGATGCTTGTGCACAATAACTCCTCTCTAGATAATTCTCTCAAAAACTAGAGAGAACTTCCTCTATAATTCTCTCAATAATAAAGATCATTAATCCTCCTTATCCCTCTAAAGATCAGAGATATCTTAAGGATCTTTCAAGCTCTGAAGGGATTATTATCATGATAAATGGGACCAACATAAGGTGATCAGTCTTTAGTGATTGCATGAAAAGATCCATTTGTGATGTTATAAGATTAATGGAACTTGTGTGAATTATCTCTAGAGGGATTATACAATTGAATCTTTTGATTTATTGATAGTATGAGAAGAAAAGGTAAACTGATTTGAAAACAAAGAAATAATTAAAAAACAAGTGGTAATTATTATTTGTAAATTAATTATAAATTATATGTGAAATATCTTTTCTCAGGGATTCTATAGTTTTTACTCATCTAGTTAGAAAGAGAAATCTAAATAAACAGATGAAAAAACATTATTTGGAATGGGTCTAACTGCTTCCGCTATGCCTTGATATTGGAGTTAGTTTCCTAGGACCAACATTTTTTCTTTGATTATATGTTTATTTTATGATTTGAATATTAATAAAATATCATATTATATATTTTTCATTTTTATGCATGAATTTAATGTAATAATGTCCTAGAATATTTTTCACATTAATAAGGTTATAATAGTTCCCCACTATGATGAGAAACATGAAATTCCATGAATATATTCTTAAATATAGTTATATGGTCAAAAAAATTCTATGATGGGATGGAAATAACATGACTATCAGATGTGAGTACTCATAAGTGAATGAGGCTTATTCTCATTAAGTTCACACTTGTAATCTACAAGATATAAGATTATGATAATAGACCTGCCAGTAGTAATTTTTCATGTTTTGGTGTCATTAGATATTCCTATTTGTGATCAGGTGTAAGTCCATAGAATTTAAGATTATAATTGATGCATTTCATGACTCATGCACTTAGATTTACTAACCAAAACCATCACTCCATATATTGGTAGGAAGTAGGGTAAATTGGGTGCATCGTGAATGACATGTTATTAATGGATATGTCGAGGAAGGACTAAACCCTTTCATATTTATAGAAGTTGATATATAGGACCTTTGATTGGAATAGAAGTGTTACATTAAATTCCATGTCTATGGTTTATCAATGTGTCTATTTTATATATTATAAGAAAGACATATCGAGCATATAGGTTGGTGACATGGATGTGCAACCTTCTTAATGACATATTGTGAAAAAAATATTATATTACACAGTGATCATTCGTATGTGGTTGTCGTTGTTGCAACATTAAGTTGTTTCTCTTAGGGGCCTTGACCCATTGCTAAATAGGAATCTTGGACTTTAGGCAATCCCACATAATGACAATGAGAAAGAATCCAAGAGGGTCGCACACTATATGTTTTTGTTTATCTTGATTAGATCTTATTTGGATTTAGTTAATGGAATAAATATTATTCTCAATACTGAGGAATAATTTTATTCACGTTTTATCGATCACAAATATTTATTGATGAGTAAAATATTTAATATAGATATTTATTTGGGTGTTCAATAAATTCTATAGGAGTTCAAATGGACCAATATTGTGTCCAATGAAAAATATTAATTTATAAGCCAGTTAAATAAAAAATATATTACGCAAGTTAGCATGATCCATAAAATACTATTATTATTATTTTTCATGGGTTTTAATAAAGATTATTATATTATTTAAGGACAGGAATGCAATTAAATAATATTTTATCCTAAATCCTATATCTATAAATATATGGTTATGTCTATTTTGTAGGGTTAATCAAAAATATAGAAATAGAGAATTGTTGCACACAACAGATTTCTCTATAAAATTCCTCTTTCTCTGTCCCTCTTAAGAACGAGAAATGCAAGAGAGATTCCTTCAATATTTAATGAATAGATATCATCATGAACAATGATACACAATTTACTTTTCCTTACTAGGGCCCATAAATCAATTGGTATTTCTCAAATATCAAAGTAGGATGTGTCGATCACCGCTAGATGGGTTCTACACTTGGATCCTTACATTAAAACGAAGGTAATCTAGAATAAGGTTTTCAGACGATCAACATCTACATCAAAGAACGGATCCTAAGATAGGGTAAATCATTTAATCTAATCTTAAATAAATCAATAATAAATTTAACATGAAATATCCACTCTAGGGTTTCAGATAACTCTAAATTAAAATAAATTTTAATTTAATGCCAACCACAAGGTGCTTCGGCTGTGCCGGAAACCTACAAGTGGTATTAAAGAAATCATGTTTTAAAGTTATAATTATTTATTTGACTATTGAACAATATGAAAAATAGTGGTAATATTTTCATTTCAATATTATTCATTATTTAATCCAATTATAGTTAAAATTCTTTGACATATTAATCATCTTTATTCAGTGTTTCATTTTCTTAAAGGTCTAAGAACAGATGAACTACGATGGGATATTCCATCAGGAGGTTCCATGAATTTTGGCTGGTAAGATAGGAATACACGACATGTATCCAGATTACATGTTGTGATCCCATGTGTATAGAACCTGTACATTCCATGGGATACACGACATGCCAAGAAGTAACTACATGAGGTGCATTTATTTCACACTGTGTGTAGATTATACCAACCTGGAACACGACATGCCAGATTACACAGTGTGTAGCTAGCGTACAATCCGTGCAATATTCATGGGTTAGTAGTTAAATTAACATCATCTATATCATCATTATACGTGGTCAAACTACATGATACTAACATCTTGGAGAACTAATGATATACATGACATGTAAGTAGTGTAAATTGTGTATATTTCATTATTTCCCAAGTTCGAAATACACATTGATCCATTCAGTGAGTTATACAAATGCACAACGTGATAAATACATGGTATATAGCTAGTATGTACACATCTTATAGTCACAAATGATGAAAAATACACTAATTTCCTTAGTGGATTGCGAGAACACACAATATTTAGACCACACAACATGTAGTTGTATTGTAAACGCTATTTAGTCCCACCGAGATACACACCCAATCACATAAATTTATACCAGACACTTGGAAAGAGTGATACACTGTGTATATCTACATTGTACATGTTGTGTAATCCATTGTAGGTACATGACCAAATGCACATGCATGTAAATCAGGTACAAAAAAACCAAGGTACACAGTGTGAAGCGTGTAAGTTCACACCATGTAGTCTCCCAATAAAGGAAAAAATTAAATTACATTAAATTGAAAATTTGTAGCATTAAAACCTTATTTTATTACTTGGAATACCCGACGTATTTGATAATTTGCTAATGGTTTTAAAGAATTTTAAATTCTAAATTAATTTATTATAATAAATCTATAATTATTGGTTCTTACATTTATTTTTTATGAATTCCCTTAATGATGGGTATCTATAAATGAATTTGGATGGTCATTAAGTTTAAATGGAATTAGTTAATTGATTTATTAATTAATTAATACAAGCATGTTTATCTCAATAATAAATAATGAATAAGAATTGAATGTTAACTAGTTTTACTTTTGTGTATCCATTACATATATGTGAATGTTCAAGATCTCGACCAAGACCTATGTATGTGTTGAAATTATTTAATTTAATTTATTACATGGATTTTTAGTTATTTATTATTAAATTAAATATGATGTATTGCATGTCATCCCTCCCTCCATTATTATGTAGGATCTGTGTGTCTAAGGTTATTATGTAATTCCACTTAACCAATCTTTTGGTTCCCCTCACCTACATGTAAGTTATAAATACTTATAATTAATGGAGTATACCAACACTTATAGAGGTGATTCAAGACCAACCATAATTATACCTACTCAGTTGATACACAGGTGGACAGGTGGAATGTTGCGACTCATACCCAGACCGGCATGAGGAGTTATTACCCTAGGTCGTAGATTGATTTATTGTCTACTTAATAAATCAACCATTAGATAAACTCATGAATGGTTTATTTATTTATTTATTTATTTATTTCTATAAATGCATTATTTATTTTATGGAGTAAAGACCATGATCACATAAATAAATGAATTAATGTAAAAATATGGAATTTAAATAAATGGATTATGCATAAATATTTTTTCCAACACGGTTGATTAATTAAGTAAAAAACACTTGATATTAACAATACTTGTAAAGGATAAAACAAGATAAAATTTATTCATGATAAATTAAAATCAAATATATATTCAATCAGACTTTTCCTTATATTACTTGACTAATAATGAAATCCTTATAACTAAGTGTTTGACCCGCCCTTGTTGGGAGACTTAATTTTAATGTGGATTTATTATGAAGGTTAGGGGTTGAATTAACCATATTATATCAAGAGAAGTATCCCTCACTAGACTTGATGTAACTTGGAGGCAAGTGTTGAGGAAATCCAAGTCAGAATTTCAGGATTGGGGAGTCCACTTGATGGATCAAGGAGCTACAAGCTTGTAGTTTTCAAAGATTTTCCTACCTAAATACCTTTAAGTATCTTGAAAAAACCCTAATTGGTGTTATGTGAAGGGGTATATGGATCCTTGCACTAAAAATTCATAGAAACTAGACTTTTGAGTTCAATGGTGAGGGTAATTGGGACTTGATAAAATAGTGGGAGATTTAATAAAGTCAATTATTTTATTATTTCTCAAATTATTTGTAACTAAGAAAAGTATAAATAATCCTCTATTTTATAATTATAGAAAATGAAAATTTTATCATACAAACTATCTATACAATATTTATTTTAGAAAAACCATATCCCATGTAGCAGTAACATCCTTGAGCGGTTTAGATTTCTTTGGGTTATGTTGCACCATGAACAGAAATCTTATGTGATAGAATCCTCACTTCCACATCTACCTACTAAGGAGACAAGTGATGAAGAGTCTTTGTCTTTGAAAAACATTTGAGCAACACAGTCAATATTTAATGTTTGATGTTATCATCTATGTCTAGTGAACTCATGATGTCTCATGAAAACATGGATGCTTATACCATACTTGAGGATCTCCACATCCTATATCATAAGAGAGTTATAAATGAGTAGTTTGAGATATCCAAGTAATTTTTTCAAAGAAATATTTTATAGGGTAACCCATTTATACCTCATATAGTCAAGATCATTTGATACATTGAGTGTTTAGAGGATCTAGGGTATAAACTCCCTGAATAACTCGGAATCAATCTCATTCTTGCATCACCACCTCAGATCTTCTCTAGATTTTTTTGTTAATTTTAATATAAAAAACATTAATAAGTCACTCCCAAACATTCATACTCTTATTCACCAAGTAGATAAGGAGATGAAGTGTGAAAAGCTATGAGTTTTTATGCTGAACAAATAAAAAATGCCACACAAAGAGATCTAATCCCAAATCTTTTTCAGGATGCACTTCCAAGAAGAGGAAGATTGAGAGGCAATATAGGGAGCAGGATGATGTATGTTTCACATGTGGAAAGAAGGGCCACTAGAATAAAAACTTCACCCATCCAAAGTGGAAAGGGGAATATTTAGGTGCATTTGTTATTGAGTGAAATTTATTAGTTTATAAAAATTGGTTATTTGATTCAGATTATGATGCTTATATATGTATTAAAATAAAGGAACCAAGTAGATTTAGAATAATTTACCAAGGATAGGTATAATTAAGAGCAACTAATGGAGTTAAACTTGTTTTTTTTTTGCTATCAAGGATTACACTCTCTTGTTTCCAATAGGAATGATCTTGGTTCTAAAGGATTGTTATTTTGTTCCATCAGTTTTCAAAAACATTATTCCCCTGTCTAGACTTAATATATATGGTTTTATTTTCAAGTTTAGAAATAAATTTTTCTATTTTTATAAAGATAAAAAAATTTATGTTAAGGTACATTTAAATAATGGTCTTTGTATGTTGAGTTACACAAACCAAGTAATGGAAATCGATAATGAAACTACTTCATATGACTCATACCACATCCAAATTTGGCATCAATAGCTTGGTCATTTAAATGAAAAATGTTTGAATAAATTACAAAAAATGGATATTTATATTATTTTTAACTAAAACCATTAGGTGTATTTCATGTATTTTTAAAAGGAAAAATAACTAAAGCACCATTTGGTAGAAAAAGAGAAAGGGACAAAGAGCTTCTTGAATTGGTTCATACTGATGTGTGTGGACCATTTCCTATTGAATCAAGGTGTAGGTACTAATACTACATAACTTTTAATAATTATTTTAGTAGATATGGATATGTATACTTGGTGGGTTATGAGTTGGATTCATTTAATAGATTCAAGGAATATGATAATGAATTTGAGAACCAGTTTGGTAAGAAGATTAAGAAAATCCACTCATACCATGGTAGTGAATACATTAATCAATATTTAATTAATTATTTACAAGATTTTTTTATTTTATCTCAACTGAATCATCCTTATACACCTTATCAGAGCAATGTAAGTGAAAAGAGGAACTGCACCATGTTGAACATGATGGTATCAATGATGAGTTTTGTGAGTCTTCTATTTTACTTTTGGGGATATGAGTTATAAATAACAACATAAATACTAGACCAAGTTTCAAATAAGGTGACATATGGTATACCTTAAGAATTTTGGAATAGAAAGAAACTCTTTTGTTAATATTTATATGTGTGGGGTAACAAATCATTTATTAATGCCTATTTAAGTAAAAAAACTTTCACCCCAAGGCACAAATTTTACCTTTATAGGATACACCAAAGAAAAAAAGGGGTATTACCTATATGACCACTTAGAAAAAAAGGTAATAGTGGAAAGAAATTCCATATTCCATGAGAAGGATCACATCTCTAAAATATATATTGGGACTGAGATAGACTTCGATGAATTCGAGGTTTAAGGTAAAAAAGAGTTATCATATAAACATATTCCACAAATCCCCATGGAAGAAAAAGATTACACAAGTACTATTCAAGTGTTAAATAGAGGTTAGAGAACTAGAAAGGTGTGGTTTTCTAGTCATCAAGGGCGGTGAATCATTATTGGTTGATAATAACGATCCTCAAACCTACAAGGAAGTATTAAGAGACACAAATGTTTCCAAGTGGAAAGAATCCATGAATTTTGAAATGGAATCCATACACCAAAACCAAGTCTGTATTTTGAAAGATCCTCCAGTGGATATAAATCTATTCATTTGTAAATGGGTATTCAAGAAGAAAATAGATATGGAAGGACAAGTCAATACCTATAAGGAACGACTAGTTTCAAAAGGGTTTAAACAGCATCAAGGCATTACTTATGAAAAAACCTTCACACCAGTTTCAATGATGAAATAAATTAAATTTATACTGGATATTACTTCCTTCCATGACTATGAGACTTAAAAAGGGATGTCAAAATAGATTTACTTAATGGGAAACTTTGGGAAGATGTCTATATGAAACAACCTGAAGGGATTGTGACTCCAAAGGATTCCAACAAGATATGAAAATTATAAAAATTCATTTATAGACTAAATCAATCATCTAGGTCATGGAAAATTTGACTTGATGATGCCATAATAGAATTTGGTTTCACAAAGAACAATTTAAAGGATTGTTTCTATAAGTGATTTAGTGGGAGTGTTGTCATTTTCTTAATAGTATATGTTTATGACATATTACTTATTGGAAATGGCATACTAGTCTTAAAGTATGTTAAGGTGTGGTTAAATAAAAGATTCTCTATAACTGAATTAGGTGAGGCAATATACATTCTTGGGATAAAGATCCATCAAGATAAATCAAATATATTACTCAACCTAAGTTAAAGTATATATATTGAAAGGATACTAAAGAGGTTCTTTATAGAACAATCCAAGAAGGGATTGTTTTCAATATCATATGGTATTCATATTTCCATGAAAATGCATCCCTAGACACATAAATAAATACAAATAATCAAAAGGATTTCATACATGTAGGTGATTGGGGCAGTCATGTATGTTATTCTATGTACTAGGCTATATGTTTCTTATCCATTAAGTGTGGTAGGAATATATCAATCATACCTGAGAGATCGTTATTGTATGACTGCCAAAACTATCCTTAATTTATTAATATTTACTAAGGATATGTTTCTAGTCTATGTAGGAGATGAGGAACTAGTCATCATAGGATAATCATACGCTTGTTTCCAAATAGATTAATACAATATGAAATCACAAAAAGGATACATATTCACTTTAAATAGAGGTTTTGTGAGCTGGAAAAGCTCAAAGTGGGTTGTGGTTATAGATTCTACAGTAGAGTCTGATTATATTGTAGATTATGAGGTAGCTAAATAATTAGTATGGATATGAAACTTTATCTAAGATCTTGATTTGTTGCCTGGTAGTAAAGATTTTATCACACTTTATTGTTATAATACTGCGATGGTGGCCCTTACTAAGGATCTAAGGACACGTCAGTAGATGAAGCATATAATTTGAAATAATTATCTCTTAAGGGATTTTTATCAGAGAGGTGAGGTTGTAGTGATTAGTATTTACATGGAAGAAAACATGGTAGACCACTTTACTAAATCTTTGACTCAGCAGAAACATGATTATCATGTGAGGTCAAGAAGATTGAAATTCATAGTCAGTTGGATCTATTCCAAGTGGGAGTTTTTTGGAGTTGGTGTTCCTAGGACCAACAATTTTTACTTTCATTACATATTTATTAGATGATTTTAATATTGATAAATATTTTATTATATATTGTTCATTTTTCTATATGATTTTAATATAATAATGTCCTTGAGTATCTGTCTCATTAATAAGGTCGTGGAAGTTTCTCGCTATGATGATAACCTTGAAATGCATAACGATATTATAAAATATAGTTCTATGATCAAATAACATTATATGATGGTACACATAGAACATGATTTCCAGGTGCAATTACACATAAGAGAATGGGGTTTCTTTTCATGAAGTTCACATTTGGTAATCTCCAAGATAAGTGATTATGATAACTAACCCACCAGTTGGAATTCCACGTGTTTTGGTGTCATTGGATATTCCTATCTATGATTGTGTGTAATGGTCCATATATTTTAATATTTTCATTGATGAATGTCATGACTCACACACTTATATTTCCTAACCAAAACTGTCATGTCATGTGTTGGTGGGAAGTAGGATACAGTGGGTGTGTCATGAATGGAATGTCATTAATGGATAAGTCGAGGAAATATTTTTCCCTTCCATATTTATGGAAGTTGATATCTAGACCCTTTGATTATAATAGAACCATGAAATTAAATTCCTTGTCCATTCTGTATCAACATGATTATTTCAAATATTCAAAGAAAGATGTGTCAAGCATATAGGTTGGTAACATGGATGTGCAGCTCGCTTGATGAGATATTATGAAAAAGGGATTATATTACATAGGGAGTGTTCATATATAGTTTTTATTGTCATGAAATTAATTTATTTATATTTTGGACCTTGAACTCTTATTAGATATTAATCTTGTACTTTAGGAAAATCTTCTTAATTCCAATGAGAAATAATCTTAGAGGGTCACACACTAAGTGTTTCTATTGATTTCAATTAAATTCTATTTGAATTTAATTAATATAATAAATATTATTATCAAGATTGAGGAAAAATTTTATTCCTATTTTATTGATCAAAAATATTTATTAGTGAATAAAATATTTAATATAAATATTTATTCAGGTGTTCAATAAATGTCAGAAGAGTTTGAATGGTCCATGACTATTTCCAATGAAAAATATTAATTTACAATCTTGTTAAATAATATTTGTTATTATGAAAGTTAGAACATGTTCTATAAAATAATAATATTATTATTATTATTATTATTATTATTATTATTTTGAATGGGTTTTAATAAATATTATTATATTATTTAAGGGTGTAACACCCCAAGCTTCCATGGTACGTTTCTCTTTGAATAATACAATAGCTTGCGATGTACGTAACTTCGAGTTCTAGCACATCACGACCAATCAAACTACCCGTTTAAAAAGTAGTTATGAATAGTAATACCCACTTTTTTGAAATTTTATGAATTTTATTTTTCAAAATGGACTTAATTTTTGGATTAAGAATATCAAAATTAGATTAGGGTGAATTTTTGGTATTTATTTGAAAACTTTTAATTTTTGATGAATAGTGAAAACACTCCATTATGGTTTAAAACTGACTTTTTATTTTAATAATTATTTTTAAATTTAAAGTTATTTTAAAGTAAAAATAGATACATAATAACTATATTAATCCAATTTAATTCATTGGAGTCATTTTATAATAAGATTAGATGTATGAAATTTTATTGAATTTTTTAACATCTTTTACCGACCTTCTAGGCACATTTGCAAATTTTCATAAAACGTAATTTTACCGCTTCTGTGAATTTAATTTCAAAAATCTGAGAGACATGGTTTACATCAATAATTAAAATTTGGTTCAATAGGATGAAAATAATTTTTGGTGAATAGTAACTTTTGAATTTTATTTACCAGGGTTAAAAGTAAATAGAGTAATTAAGGGTAAAAATGTTTTTATAATTACCCAAACACATGTCCTAATTTTATTTTATAAGTTTATTTAGACCTAAATCAACCTTATGAATAAAATATTATCACTTTTTATCCACTTTTATTAGATTAGGACATTTATTATTATTTTATTTAAAGAAGAGTTAAAAGTGTTAAATTCAAATTTTAATAACTAAACCATTTTTAATATAGGGTTATACATAATATAAATTCAACTATAAATATTATTTATAAATATAAAATGATTTAATACATAATTTTATTTTATTTATAATTTTTATACATTAAATAATTAAATTTATTTATGACACAATGATGATGCAGTAATTACCTTATTAATGAAAGATTAAAATAATTGATATTTTAAAAATTAAAATAAATGTAAATTTAGACTTTTTATGCATTAAAAAAATTTTATAGGTTAATATTACATGTTAGGGTTGATTGAATAAAAAAAAATTAAGTGATAAAGTTTTTATGACTTTCACAAAAACCAAATACCAAATAGTGTCAAAATTGACATAAATGAGTTTTTAAAACAAATACTATTTTATTAAATTATATAATAGTCATAAAAATATAATGTGCATCAAAAGGACTTTATAATGATATATATTTCATTAAATAACCTCTTGAGTTTATCTTGGAATTTTATAGTATGTTTATTAACCATGTATTATAATAATACAAGAAGACATGGTAAAAGTTAAACTATTTAACTAAGATTTAAATCTAAAAGATAAGGTTAATATGGTGAACTAAACTTATCTAAAACCTATTGGTTGAGAGGTTTTATACCCATTCCCACCTTATCCTATAAATAAATCCATTTGGATCCATTAGAAACTGAAAATTATTTTTTAATAAAAAAAATATTTCAAGCTTTTCCTAAAGTGACCCTCACCTCTCTTATAAAAGGGCACTTCCCCTTATCTTAATTTCACACCACCAAAGCCTTTTTCCTCATCCAAAACCTGCTCAAATATCCTCCCAACTACCGTCAATTAAACCTAGAGGAATTACTTTGATCATAAATCCAACCTAAGGATCCATTTTGATCAAATCAAAAGGAAGCACCCGAAGAAGAGGTAATTACTTGATCACCTCTTTCAAAGTTCTTTTCTGCTTCCACTCCCTCTTTCTTTGTTGTTTCCATACCAAAATAATAACTCTAGTACCTTATACATACTTTGGTGTTATTATAAATATGGTACAACCATATTCATTATTCTATCCATCCTATTAATGACAATTTCATCATACGTGTGTACGTATGGCTTACCATCTCCACATCGTGGTGTAGTTTGTTATTCAATGCTTCATTATTTGGATGGGTATAATAATGAGTATAATTGATGTAAATAATAAATATAATATTTTAATGATTCTATATATATAATATAACATACAATTACATATGATTTCACCACTAATATAATGATATTGTCGCTCGTGCATACGTACGTCTAACCGTCTCCACAACGTGAGGAGATTTCGTTCCCCATCGTAACCATTCAAGAATAATTTTCATTTTATGATTAAAAATAATTTTTAAGAACTTAATATAATTCTGTATATTAATCAAACACATCCTATCCATAACAAACATAACTTATGTAACAAAACATATAAAGGAAAATGAATTAGTTAACACCCGAAACAATGATACTACTAAAATATTATTGACACAGCAATATTAGAGGATCATGTATGATATCATATTTATGTATGTGAATTATTTTATAATTTAATAACAATGATTTAACCATTATATAGGAGGTTAACCTACCCTAGACTAAGGAAAAGTAAAATTTAAGGGTTAATTTTACAATCTCTTTATTATCCAAGGTTTTTTATACATAAGTATCTACTGGGACTTCTTTATCATCCACATATGTATTTATTAGAATGTATTTCAAAACATTTTTAATATTTACTAGACTATGGGTTAAAGTCATTTATACCTTTTTTTTAATTTTTATAAAAAAAATTGAAATGAATATTTCCATAATTTTCTAAACGAGGTACTTTATAACCTTTTCGACAAATTAAGGAAAGAATGTTTTTTTAACTTATACGGCCGGTGCGGCTATTTTCCACCATTTTAACACCTTAAAATATTCCCTTACAATCTTATAATAATATTTTCAAAATAAATGTTTTCTTTTATAATTACATGACTTTTAAATGATTCCAAAATTTAAAGATATATTTCTCTCAAATAGTTTTGATTTCATCTATGTCAACATCCTTGTTGGATTTTACACTTGTTTGAAGTTGATTTATTATGATACAATCTTCCATATTGTATTTAAGGTTTTGTGATATGTTTGACTGTGGATGTGCTATTTTTATTCTATTCATGGTTTATTGATAAATTATTAACATTTCGTATGGTAGTTTTAATACGAATATTTATGTTATGTTTGAACCTTTTCATATGAGGAATGCATTGGACGTAGTAAGTGACGGGTGAGGCCCGCTATAGCCCCTCGATGCATTAGTAGGTCTCATGAGACACACTAGTGTCTTGCCATAAGTCCTTGACAAAATTATTATTTTTATTATTGGAACGTGACCTTGACTATGTGGTTATGATGTCCGGCATTATGAATTCCATCATTATGAAATTAACTATTGATTTTACATGTGATTATTTGACTAGTAGAATATCCATGTAAATAAGTAAATGGAATTATTTGATTTATCTTTGACATATTATACTAAAGTTTAAGTTTAAAAGTCTTGTGTTTTTTTCTTATATATTTCCTTAAATGTTTATGTTCATTTGTGATAGTTTTTTCCATATTGTTATCCTTACCAAGCATCTGAGCTCACCCCTTTCTTATGTTTTATTTTTACTAGGATGCGAAGAAGTATATTACGATTAAACTACAGGAATATGCTAAGAGATATGAGTGTTTTCAAATGGGACACAATGTTGTTTTTTTTAATTTCATAATGTAATATAAAACTTATGTATGTATCTAGTACTTCCAAGGCTACTAAACAGATCGGTATTTCGGGATTTGATCCCTTGTGATCATGCCAATGTTATGTAATAATGCACCGAATCTAGCTGACTAGGGTCACGGCATTAGAAAGGGTTGGTGTAAAATTAAATAATATTTTAACCAAAACCCTAGCTCTATAAATATATGGTTATGTCTATTGTGTAGGGTTAATTAAAAATTGAGAAACAGAGAATCATTATGCACAATTGATTTCTCTCTCAAATTCATCTTTCTCTCTCCCTATAAAGAATGAGAAAATCAAGAGAGATCCCTTCAATATATAAGGATGGGCTATCATCATGAATTATGCAAGATAATTGATTTTTCATGTTAGCACCTGGAAATCAATTAGCATTGTTTGAAGATCAAAGCAGCACGTGGGGATCAACGCTAAAGGGATTCTAAACTTGGGTCATTAAGGTGAAATGAAGGTAATCTGAAAAAGGTTTTTTGTATTATCAACATATACTTTAAATAAAGGATCCTAAGGCAAGGTAAATCATTTTTTCCAATCATAAAAAATTAATTATTAATTTAACATGAAATGTCCTCTATTGAGTTTTGGGAAAGTCTAAATTAAAAGAAATTTTAATTTAATGCCCACTATAAGGTAATTATAATATGATCCAAACCTGCACCTAAAAACATCATATACATGGAAGGGGCTAAGGAATAGATATTTTCCCTTTAATTGGTTTTTCTTAATAAAAGTAATAAGTGACCTTAAAAATTTTATATATGCCCAAAAAATAAAGTAAAGATAAACTAGGTATATATGTAAGGAGAACATGTACATAACATAAAATAATTATATATCAATAATAGAGGTATAAATTGAGGTAAATAGAGATAAATAATAACTCAAAGTAAAAGATGATGGTTTGGGAATTTTCTTACCTCAGGACCTGACTCATATGGAGCATATATAACCTCCTGAATAACCAAATTAATTTTATTAAATACATACTTTGAAACCTTTTTCATGTATATTTTATTTATTATTATTCATTTATATTCATTTATAATCATTTTATTATCATATTATGTTCATTTTTACCATCATAAGGATGTTTTCTTCATGGTTACAATGTTCCCTCACCATGAATGCTTAGAACTTGGGAACTTACTCACATGGTTCCAATGTCATATCTATTTATTGGTAATTTATGGATGTTCTTTTCAATTAAGTATATAACTCCAAAATGTAGTGTTATAGAGTACATGTATTTATAAAAGTTTTAATGGTTCTAGATATCAAATATTATTAAAAAATAATCATGGTTCATAGATTATAAATGTTATCGTTTAATGGTCGGTTCATTTAGGCAGTTTTTTTGACCATGATGAACTCAATTGGATTTCTTTAATATTTATGCTCATTTACCCATTCTATAATATGAAAAAAAAAATTTAATAATATCTCATTTAACTATAAAATTAGTATTACAACCATCCATGAAGGTGGTGATGGAAAGTGAAATACATCATCCATGGAGGTGTTGAACCAACCATAATATGGACGACGTTTTTATTTTAGAATAAATGAGAGGAAGGTAGATAATGTTTATTCAATTAATATAATAAAATTTAAATATATTTATGATACTTATTTCATTATATTAGAATAAATATAATATATTTGGAGGATTTGGAAGAAAAATACTCAAAAGGGATTGGTTGAAATTATTACCACTTTCTTTGAATGTCCGCCTTTGAAAAACCTATGAGCTTAGGGAATAGTCTTTTATAAAGATAAAAATATCTTGAAAATAGGTATGGATGTTGGTAAGGTTTTTGGATATGTATTTATAAAGTTTATAAATTTATGGTTTAAAGGGAGGTGGGGTGGTGAATGGTGGTATTTATAAGGAGAAGATAGAAGTGTTTTGAATAAAATATTTACTAGTTTATTATTTCTTCTCAAGAGTGTCAATAGTGAGGATTCTTGGGATTATAAAAATAAATTGATTCATGTGAGGATGATCTAATTTATTCTTACATCATCACATATGAAACTAATCATGTATTTAATTTATAATGTAAAATACCATATTTTTTTTATTTCACTATTCATAAAAAATTCAATTTTTCAAAAAAATGATAGAAATTCATTCTCAGAAAATTTTGATGTAATGACACCAAAAATTTCATAAATTTATCAAAATAATTTCATAAATATGGTAAATATAATTTTTAAATAAAATCCTTATTTATTGAAAATACTAATTTTTATGACACAATTTAATTCTCGACCCTAAAAATTACTTATAATTTCCTAAAATTATTTTATTATTTATAGAAAAAACTATTGTTGTTTAAAAACATTTTATGAAAATAAAAATTTATTTTTAATTTTTAAATTTATCATAAAAATATTTTAATTAAAATAAAACAAATATATTTTCCTAAAAAATACAATTATATTTTCATTGTATTAAATATCTAATTTACCATATTTAGATTTTTATTTAATTTTATTATAATTTACTTGTGTTTTTATTTAATAAGATATGAAAATAGTGTTTTACTAATTTAATAGTTAGTTTACTATTCTAACAGTCAATTTAAATTTCTAATGGTCAGGTTACTATTCCAAAAATTATATTAGTTTTTTACTTCTAAAAAATACTTCATATTTCCTTCATTCATCATTCACTTTAATTTATATCAAGTTTATATTATTTATTTTAAAAAATGGTGATTACATTAAAATTATTTTGTTTCTTTTTTACACCATGAGACCAATATGATCCAAATTTCAATATTCTAGTTATTTTATTTTATTCAGAAGGAATAACCCAAAACACTTTTTTATGTGTTTTTAAAGTTAAAAATGTGTGTCATGTGCTCAAACCAAGAAAACATGCTCGAAATGACATGAAACTGTAGGAAAGCAATCATTGATTAATGTATGATATGTATGAATGAAATTTATATCAATCCCATATATAGTTTGGTCATAATGACTTAAAGTGAGGTTTTTACATTTAAAATTGTTTTTAAAGTTAAAAATGTACATCACATGGTCAAACTAAGAAAAAAAACTTTTATTGACATTAAACTATATAAGAATTATTTTTTATTAATATGTAATGTGTAGTAATGAACCATACATAAATTCCATATGCAATTTGGTTAGAACAACTCAAAGTATAGTTTTTACATTTAAAATTATTCTTAATGTTAAAAACATGCATCACATTGTCAAACCAATAAAAAAGGATCAAACTAACATGAAACGATAGGAAAATTATCATTGATTAATATGTAAAATGTATGAATAAACCATTCATTGATTACCAATATGGTTTGGATGGAATGAATCAGAGTGTGATTTTAATATTTAAAGGTGTTTCTAAAGTTAAAAATATGTTTCACATTTTTGGAGTGAGAAAATGATTTTAGAATAATGTAAAATTATATAAAAATAGTCATTGATTAATATATATGTTTAGGAATGAATTGTGCCTCAATATAACACGTGGTTTTGTAAGAATGACTTGAAGTGTATTTTTTACAATTAAAAGTGTTTTTAAAATTAAAAACTAAATCCACATGCTCAAACCAAATAAACGATATTGAAACATTCATCAATAGAACATGTGGTTTGTTGGGAACAACTCAAATAGTAGTTTTTACATTTAAAAATTCACACCATACACTCAATATGAGAAAAAAAACTTGTTATGACCCGATCCCCCGAAGCCCGCATGGTTGGTGGTAAGCCAAGTATGACACCCCAATCCCACATATAATAGGTTAGGGGTTGGCAACTAGCACCATATAGGCATATCACTCACATGGTAGACCTTATCCTAAGGTACCTTTACTCACACACACATCTCCAAACATTTATATATAATGAGGAAAGGAAATAAATGACTGATTCCAAATATGTATGCATTTAACTAATCCTACATAAGAGTATGACACAAGTATGCAAAAGAAAAAAGGAAAAATACAAGCCACCCAAACTTAAAAGAAAGAGTCCAACATGATAGTAAAAATGGGGATTATTTCATGGTGCATCTCCAAGGACCATTTGTGGTCTATATATTATAACTAAGAACCACCTACTCCTGGTCCTCCTAGAACTCTATTGAAAGGCCTTTCATCAACATAAGACACGACATGTGTGGGAAAATACCATGTAGGGGGGTATAAAAATACGCAGGAGGACACCCTAAAATCAAAAAACATAAACCATAAATATATTCATATTGAATAAAGGATGATAATTACCCATATAACCTCAATAACAGAAAAAAGTTAAAAAAGTAAGGTCGTGTCTACACTGACAACCTATAATCCCACTTTAGGATTCATGGTAATGCTCATCTAAGATAACTCACTCCTTAGATCTTTATAACACTGGTGGAACTCATCCGAGAGGCTATGTTCATCGAGCCTTTCCTTGAAGAGGTACATGTTGGAAATCAAAAGATTTTGATACACATATATAGGATCACACTCAGAGCCTGTAGAGGATACCTAAACCTACCTAGAGTAATCCACTAGTATTAAGATCACATGCCATGAAAGTCAGTAATGGGATACCACACCCAATCTAGGGAAGAAATGATAGAATATCTCACCCCAAGCCACATGAAGGGATACCTGAATCTATCCAGGACTAACCCATAGAGGGGATCACTCATCCTATGCTCAGGATGGGAAGCCTCATTATACCCTCGTAGTTATGGACAAAGGGATCATATCATACTGATACTCATCTAGAATGAAGAGGATGGGGGCTCCAAATATCCTTGGAAGAAGTACATGGCATGTATAAATAAGACACAATGTGTCCTGTTTAGTCTATCCATGCCTAAGTTAGTGCCTTTTCCCATTCCCTTCATCCTATTCCTATGTACTTTGGTCATGCCCATGTGCATTTTCCATGCTCATGTACACTAGTTATGTCCGTGTAAATTGGTTTTTTATGTGCCCATTTACCCATGGAGTACATGTAGGCTCACCGATCAAGGGTCACATGGAATGTGAGAAATCCAAATGGTGTGGTATATTTATATCTATTTGTAAACCTAACCACTTTGAAAGGGGGTTCACACAGTATGTATTCTTATGAACTTTATTTCGTGTATGTTAGGATCTCATAGAAAATTCAGAACTCTCATTTGTTTTCACCCACGCTTCCACTACCTCTAATTCCATAATGGAATCCATCATAGATCCTGAGTCTAAGGTTGATCACACCTAATCCATTGTCAGTGTCAATATTATTTCCACCCATCCACTCAGAGGTTATCTCCCATTGCACTGCGTCGCCATATCACAAACCCATAGATTAAAACCCTCGATCTAACCTCAATCTTTCGCCATCACCAACACATCACAATCATGCCTTAAATATTGAATCTAAACTTGTAGTAACAATCTATTTCACTAAATACTAATTGCACAAGAATCAGTTTCCAGTTATATTCAAACTATTATTCAAACAAAGTGTTGATGATGAATGAAGAACAGAGGGAAGAAACTAAAAAAATTGGGAATTAAAATTGGTCATTGTTTATTCAGAAAACACTTATAAATATCATATAAAAATAGAGTATTATAAAATAACCAATTTAAAAATTAAATCTCACATTCCTTAATCTAGGAAGATAAATAATTAACAACAATTTAACAATCTCAATCCATGAATTAATTTTCTAAACAAATTAATTCAAGTTCATTATGGGAGAAAAAATAGAGATTAATCTAGCATAAAAAAGTTTGGACTTTTAATTAGATCAATAACTCATGAAGAATGATTATACATTGATGTCATTGGTGATATCCAAGAACTCTGATGTCGATAACAAACTCCTTGGAAAACCAATCATCAATCCATGATTTTGTAGTCATTCGCCAAAGCTCTCCTATATGGTATTTGCCAATCTCTTGGGTTATGAAGATAACCCTATGATTTGGAAATGACCATGTTTAAATAGGATAGGTATTAGGTATCATCCAATTAATAACAAATAAGTTAATTAAATAATTTATTTTTTTATTATTCATCCCATGACTGCTCTTAAAAAAAACACCTTACATGTAAAAAGATTTTGTCAGGCCTAATATAAAACCAATTTTATGTACTTAATAAATGTTTCATATTTTCCATATAAAACATTGAAACACACCTATCATGGGTGTGGAAAAGTATATTTTAATTCCCTTAAGTTTTTAGTAGTATTAGTAATAAAATTCATCTTCAAGGAGTAGGTCTTAAATCTAGTTTTCATGGTGTGAAATAAAATAATAAGATCACTAGGACTATCAAACAAAGAAAGGTGGATTTTGAAAATCATAGGAGAGATAAGTGGTTAGGGTTTATATTAGCTTCCCTTTTTGAAATTATATCATATTCCTTTTAAAATTAATTTGTTTTTTTATTAATTGATTTAATGAAAAGAATAACAATCATTTTTCCTTTCTCAACCTTGATCAAGTTTTATGTTAATGAAAATAATCCTCATAATTTCCTTTCTTATATTATTCTCCTTCAAATGTGTGAAAGAAACAATGATCCTTATCTGAATTTCTTTGGTAATACCAAATATCATATTGAAATTCCCAAGCATCCAAATTAGACCATTGTTTCTTCCTCATGTGTTTAGTAATCACTAAACACTTCTCTACTTGACTCTAGATTAACCAATCAGTGTGATCAAAAACTAATAATATGTAGAATATATTTCTCTAATCAAGGAAATAGTAAAAATCCATAATTAAATAAAAATATAGTCATATTTATACCAAATTATAAAATTTAGAATTAAAACCATTCAAAAAAAAGAAAATAGATCAATGTATTTAAATAAATTTAACTAGACTCCAAATTCACAAATTTGGGTCACCTTCACCTCACCCAACCACTTAAGGTTTCTACCCCTCCATTAAATAATAAATAAATAGTGTATAAGGGGTATACAACATGATAAAAATGGAGAAAAATAATTTCAGTAGAAATAAACCAGTTGTGGTGGTGGTGGCTCACTCTTTGGATTCTTCAATTATCTCTCTCTATCTCTCTCTCTCTCAGGTAGCATCATCCTTTTATTTATAAAGGAAGTAATACCCTATTATAACTATTTTTGAATCTTCAATATTACTTCATTATATCTGGTCAAAGTATCCCTATTAATTTTTTTAAGACCTTGCCCATGGATATCAAGTATTTTAAATATTCTATCCTAGGGAATGGAGATATATTGATCACTTATATTTTTAAATAAATTTATCTTCCATGTGTATTTTTAGGTTTTCATGTAGTAATTTCACTCAAGTACATTCAATAAAAAAACATGGTGTATGATGTAGTATATTTTCATACGTATCCATTTATCTACCCATGTAGAGGATTGTTTGATTCTCTCACATGCTTGACACCACCTCAACCTCAGATACACATCAATGTCTAACCACTTATACACATTTTTTCTATATAAACAGTCATTATGGTAGTTCTCCTACCATTCATAATGGATGCAATAGTGACGGTAGATCACGCACGATGGTACCTCATCACGGTAGAAGAATCTATCATTGATGATGGTAACCCGCGCACTATGGATCACCATGGTAGCTCATGCACCACTCCATGTAGTGAAAATGGCTCGTCTATCACTCGACAATAGATCCTCAAGAGACAGTAGTACAATGATGGTATCTCACCATGGTATCTCATGCATATGATAGTAATAGCAAAGGTAGATCTTCTCCATGCCATTGATGGTAGCTCACACATGGGATTGAAGATTCTTCTTCCTCCAATGACGGAGCACATTTGTTTGTAGCTCCTCCATCAGTGATGGTAACTCATATCTACCATTAGTGTTCCTCCATGGAAACACACCCATGGTATATTGAGAACCTATCATGGCTACATCTACCATTGTGCTTCTCTACGATAGCACATAGCCGAATCTCCCCATGGGCTCATGTAGCCATTTCTTGATAGAATGAAATGTAGTCATTTCTTGGAATCTCCTCGGTGGATACGTCCTCTCCTCATAAGGTGTGATAGTAGTGAAGGGATCCTCTACCATGTTATCTAGTTTTCACAGTGGCCGAATGAATGTTTCATTGTATGCATGTCTTTCTATCTTTGAAATAGGCTTCATAGTGACCATTTGAGGACCATAAAGTGATATATGGTAGTTAGAGCCTTGGTAGTGGTTATAAGATCGATTCTGAGCTTCTATGGAAATGTCCATGGTAATTTCTAGTGCAATGGGCATGATGTTAGATAGCTTTGAGCGGTGGAGATAACAGAGAGGTGTGTCTGATCGTGAGGGAGTGGAGCAGAGGTGGGATAATGACATTTTGGTTAAATGATGAAAAATATCATGAAGCACATGTCCCACATCAGAAATTATCTTGGATTGCCTCTTTTATATATTATAATCCCTTCACTTTGTGGGATCATAATCTTCTTGTGGAGATGGGCTTACACAACATACTCACACACAAAATGGGTCACACCAACACATGCGGCTTGTGCAGGCCTTGGCCCAACCACTACGCGGTATCCTCCCAACATAGCCTAGTATCCTCTTCACCACTTGGGTAGGATCTCCCAGTGGATTTATTGGCCAGTCATCCCTTTCATGGGGCTAGTTAAGTGTGTTATGGGCTAATGGTTGAGTGATAGCCTGTGACTAACAACTTTTTTACCTAAAAAATATTAAAAACACTTAATTAATTTCCATAAAAAAATCATAAGTAAAATTAAACTTCTGAATTAAATATTTTTAATCATTTTAAATCCAAATTAAATATTTAAATGTAACTCCTCATATTTTAGTAAAACATTTAAATATATAGTAACATTGATCAAAATCCATTTAAAATTATTAAAAAATTAAAAAAATCATGATAAATTGAGGGCATCAAATACCCCCACACTTGAACTATGCTTTTCCTCAAGCATTAAATATAAATATTAAATTAAATAGGGAACCAATGATACCAATATTCAAATCTTGAATAAATTAAATCAAATAATTATAAATTTTTAACCAAATTTTTAACTTTCACAAAAAATATCAATTTAACTTCTCATTTTTCAAAGAAGAAATCGATCCAAGTATTTTAATTTATACCTTTTGAAAATGGTGGGACTTTTCCTTTCATCCATTAAAGTTTCCTAATTCATTATTATCAAGCATGCCAATTCATGATCTATCTCAATTTTTAAATTTTTCCTCTCATCACTCATGATAAAAAATCAAGCAGATTTATGATCATATCAGGAGAACATGCTCCTTTTACATAGGCTTACAAAGGAACTACATTGTCCACTTCGTAAAGACAAAATTCACAAGAAATCAAGAGGGATTTTTAATCAAGGTTCTAATGATTCTATGGTTTAAGGTCGGTATAAATTTATGTGAAAATAATTAAGGCTCAAGGAGGAGTTTAATCTCTAATGTATAAAGCATGATATCAAAAAGTAAAATCTCAATAGAATTCTCCCCTTCAAAATGAAAATAACCAATTCCCAAGATCAAAGTAAAGTCATGATTAATGATATCATAATTAATTAATTGCTCCTTGAATATTTTTTTTGTTTTCTTCTTTATTTTTTATTCTATATTTTTCAAACTAATTTTTCAAAAAAAATATTTCTGGAAAGATATTCTTCAAAAAAAACCTAACATCTATCACTTAACCACATATAATAAAAATAATTAGTTTAGTAGTGGTTATTTTTTATTCTTCTAAGTCACAACCCATTATTTTTTTCTTTAAGAAGATAAAACAAGTAGAGTAAAGTTGATGAATCATAAACCTTTCTCAATACCCACAATAACACCCCCAAACATTTTCATTACAATGTAGTGCATCCCTTTCACCATAACTTCTACCACCCTTACACTTAAACTTTAAAATATCATGAAAATACCAAGAGGAGGGTAGGAATGGATATAAAAAACTTAAAATGTGGCTCATTCCTAATAAGGTCATTCATGATCTCTACGGTCTGAATAAGGATTTATGAAAAAGGTGGTCTCAAGGATAAGGGTTTATTAATAAAAATTCCTCAATCATGTTAAATTTATTTTTGTACAGTCACAAATTTTAAAAGTTCTAATGTAAGTTCTAGTAGGTGACATGTCCTAAGATAAATTAAGAAATATGATCAAGATAAAATAAAAATTATTTGGCATATAAATTTTCTCAGAAATGGAACATATAATTTTGGAAAATCACTCATGTCATGAAAAAAAAAATTCAATTCACATGAATTTCATTAATTCAAAGTATGATAAATGGTAGTAAAATTTCATTGACATAAATTAACCAATTACTTCAAATCATGAGTCATAAATTCAATTTCTAGTATTTAATATAATAATTAAATTCCCCAAATTACTCATTAAATATCATTATCATTTAAATCTAAAACATGGAATCACAGAGTTCCTAGGAAAATCATGTCTCCTAGATAAGAAAAGTAATAAAAAAATTCTAATATGGGCATGCAAATTTTATTTTAGCATAGTTTTTTGAATTTCTAGTTTAAAATAGGTTTTTACACAAAAATGGAGTGGTAAAAAGATATAAAATGTAAGAATAAACTTCCCTTTCCAAATGAATCATTTTTTTCACTTCTTTCTCACTATTTAGGGCTTACTCATAACTTCCTTCCATGATGGTCTTATAGAAACAACACAAATTATACCATGATAATAATCATTCAATTAAATATGAAATGGGTTTAGGTGAAAGGTTATTTTATCCTAAATTACTAAATCATAATAAAACATTAAAACTCATGTTGCCTCCTAGAAGCTCATTTGTTTAATGTTGTTGTCTCGACCTAACCTCATGAGAAGAAATCAGTAGATGGGATAGATAAGTTTTATCTCTTTCATTAGTTTTATAGGTAAATTCACGTGGATTTTTTTTATAATTTTCCCATTGATAGTGGAATGATTTCACTCATTTTTTTAAGTTGCTTTCTTTCCCTTGGTTTGGAAAATTTTCTCAGCTTCCTCCAATTTTTTGGATAATTTTAACTGACTTGAAAAAAAACTAGACACTCTTTATTAATATTCTTGGTCATCTTGGAATCCACACATGGATTTACAATGGGTTTATATTGAAACCTCTTACCTTTCCCAAAATAGGAAATATCTCTTTCCAAGATCAATTTTTTTTCTATAAGTAATTGTGCTACAGATCTGGCCACATGTTCTTTTCTCTAATATTTTTTCCTTATGTCTCACTAAAAATCCCTCTTGTTCTTTGTATCTTTCCTGGTAAAGACATGTTAAACCAAAAGTAATAGGATGTGTTTCCATGCTTACCATAACACCAAAAAAACCCTTTAAATTATTTTCTTCTATATTTGTTCCCAAGCTATCTAGAATTGTGTTTTTTTTGTTCAGTTGTAAACTAAATGTCACTTTGCTTAAAAGGTTGTGGCCTCCTTGGTATTTTCTTCTCTTCCCATGATATAGAGAATTACCCCTTGGTTTTCTTGATCCATATCTTTTCATTTTTTGTTTTTATATATGTACTATTAAATAAAACATATCTATTTGGAAATGGTTTTAGTGTAGATTTAACATGTTTATGTGATCGTTTCGTTTCATTGGTCTGAGAAGATTCTTACCTTACCTCTTCAACTTTGGTGAAGCCTTATTTGAATTTTTTTAACTCATGTTGAACTTATAGACATAAAGATAGTGTATTATCCAAATATTCTTATTTTTCATTCAATTCCTTACTAAGATATTTTATGATCCTTTCATGTCAAAATTATTTAAAATTATACTTCTTGATCTCATCATCAGATTTTGTTTCTAATTATTTATCCTTTTTAATAAACTATCAAAGAATTCAGCTGTTATCACTTCTCCTAACATGAAATTAAAATCTCTTTATTTTAGAGCACTCTCCTGATCTTGTGGAAACAGATCTCCTAAGGTTGAAAATTGATAGATCATACCTAAATATTTAATGGAACCAATACCTTATTAATGATTGATTGAAATGGGGTAATAGTTTCTTGAAGGTTTCTTCTTAGAGTCAAAAATATTTAAGTGAACCTTACAACCTCCAAGATCCATGATGAGTTTCCATTCAAGCACATTGATGATTTTCTTGTCTATCTTAGGAACAGTCTTCCAAAAATAATGGTGGAATGACCCGGTTCTTTATCTTCTTCCATAGTAAGCATATAAAAATCTGCAAGAAAAATTAGTCCTTCAACTCCAATAATCACATCTTCCAACACTCCTTCTAGAAAAATAGTGGATCTATTTTCTAGTTAGAAAACCACTCTTGTGGGGTTCAATTTTCCAATTTTCAAAGATGAAAATATAGAGTGAGGAATGACATTTCTTGGAACACCAAGATCACACAAAGAATTAGAAACTTTTAAAGAACTAATAGTGAAGGGAATAGAATTTTCCCTAGATATTATCATTTTTTGGGAAATGGTGGTGTGATCGTAGCTTAAAAACTACTCCCTAAGACGATCCTCTCATTACCATCAATCTTATTTATTTTTGTACAAATATCCTTGATAAATTTTTCATATTTTTGAATTTTTCAGGTGGATTCCAAGAGATTTATGTTAATTTCAACCTTTTGAAATGTATCTTGGATCTCTCTTTGAAGTTTTTCTTCTTATAACTTCTTTGATAGAGTAAACCTAGAAGGTAATGGTACTGGAACATCCTTTTTCTCCCTTTACTACTATTTCAATGGTTTTTTGGGTCTTTCCTTTATAAATATTTTCTTTAATTCTTTTTACTTCTTTTTTCCTTATTATCTTTCTTGAGTGGGATATTCTTCTAGAGTCTATCCAAAATTTTCTAACTTACCTTCATCTGGTCCAACTTGAACTTCCTTGGACTCTAGTGGTTAAATCTCCTTGAAACTCCATATGATGATCTTACCTACACTCTCTTTTGGGTTTAGGATTGTCTAATATGGAATTTTTCTTTGGTTTTTGGTTATTATGTCCATAAGACTTCCAACTTGGTTTGTTAACTTATTCCACTTATCTTTTAGTCCCATAAATTTGGATCACTGGTGTGTATCTTCAGTTGATGGTACAATTTTTGAAGGTTTCTAATAATTATTTTTTTGGAAGGGAAGTGGTTGATAGGTTTGTTGTTGGTAAGGTTGTTTGGATGGTTGTTGGAAAGGAGGTGGATTCTGGAATTGTTGTTGTAAAGAAGGTTTATTTTCATATTGGTTTGAAAAGGGAGTCCTAGCTGAGTTTTTTTGACCTCCAAATCCCTATTGGTATTTCCATTCTATACATGGTTGATTTTGTTGAAATTAACTTGGATGGAATGAGTCTTCAAAACTATCTATACCCTATATCTCATTACATTGATTAGTGAATTAATGGGGTGATGAACAAAAACCACAGACCTGAGATGGGTTTGGCTATTCATTAATTTATTTCAAATCCATCTATCTCACAAGATTTTTTAGTTCTTCAAGTCTGGTTTCAATTAAAGTTGATGAGTTAGAATTTCTTACCTCATGAATACCTCTTGCATTTGCACCTCTAGTTCCAAACTTTTGAGAATTCTATGTTATTTTTTTATTAGGTTCCTATCTTTCATGGGTGATTTATTATTAAAGGCTCCCATTATGATGCATCCAAGAGGTTCCTTTCATTTTCCAACATTCCTTGGAATAAAAATACTAGGAAGTGGTTCTCTTACACTACTTGATGATGGAAGCTTACACAAATCTTCTTGAATCATTCCCAGTACTCATAGAGGGTCTCTTTAGTATCATTTTGGATAATATAGAGTTCCTTCCTTATTGATATGCTCTAGGAGGTTGGGAATAATATTTTTGTGAAACGTATTTCTTGATCATTCTATTCAAGGATATATCTAGGTTTTAGATCATAAAAACACTCCTTGGTATATCCCTCAAGTGAAAAGGGGAATTCCCTCCACTTGACTTGATCCTCAGCTACTCCTCTTGGCATAAATCTTGAAAATATGAAGTTAAATTATTGAATGTACTAGTTAGGATCTTCACCTGCTAGGCCATGGAATTTGGGAAGTATAGGAATCATGTTGAAACATAATTCAAAACCATTTTTTTGAGTAATCATGGCTAACTAGTTTTGTTAGTTGGAAAATTATGGGCCAAAAATGTCCCTTAAGGTTTTTTGTGGGTCTATTTACATTATGGTGGGATTTGAGTGATCACTTGAAGTTTCACTCAAGTCCTAAAGATTTATTTTTTAAAAGTTATTCTCAAGATTTAGATTCCTAATCCTAGTTATAAAAGTACTCTATATATTAGGATCAAAAGTGAATAGTTCATCATTGGAGTTCCTAGTCATGCAATTTTGGTTAGATTAGAACTCACTCAACAACAATGGTGCCAATTTTTGACAAACACCTATCATGGGGTGTGGTAAAATAGATTTTAATTACCTTAATGGTTTACTAGTAGTAATAACCAAAGTTGTCTCTAATGATAGTTTCTTAAATATAATTATTACAGTGTGAAAGAAAATAATTAGATCACTAGGAAAATCAAATTAAGGAACATGGATTTTGAAAATCAGATGATGGATAAGAAATTTGGGTTTTGGTTGGATTTCATTTTTTTAGTGTTATCATAGTTCTTTTGAAATTAATCTATTGTTTTTATTAATTTATTTAATTAAAATATTGACAATTGTTTTTCCTTTTTCACCCTTGATCAAGTTTGATGTTAATGAAAATAATCCTCATAATTTTATTATGTATATTATTCACCTTTCAATGTGTGAAAGAAACAATGATCATTCTCTAAATTTCTTAGGTAATACCAAATCTGTTATTGAAATTACCAAGCATCCAAATTAGACCATTATTTCTTCCTGACATGTTTATTAATCACTAAACACTTCTCTACTTGACTCTAGATCAACCAATCAGTGTGACCAAAAACCAAGAATAAGTATAAAATATTTCTTTAATCTAATAAATAGTAAAAGTCATAATTAAATACAAACACAACCATATTGATATTAAATTAAAAAAATTAGAACTGAAAACCATTAAAATAAAGAAAACAAATCAATTTATTTAAATAAATTAAACTAGATTCAAACATAAAAAATTTGGGTCACCTCCATTTCACCCATTCATTTATGGTTTACACCCCTCTATTAAATAATAAATAAATATAGTATAATGGGTAGGTATCATGATAAAAATAGATAAAACTAAATGCAGTATAAATATAGAAAAAACAACAGTGGTTGTTTTCTCTTTAAATTCTTTGATTATATCTCTCTGATAGAAGTACCCTCTTATTTATAGAGTGGGGGTCCCCTATTCTATATTCATTTAAATCTCCAATATATTATCTCTATATCCATTAAAATTTTCCATTTTAAATTTTGTAAGATCTTAGCTATGGATATTGGGTATTTTAAATATTCCATCCTGGGGTGTGGAGAGATATCAATCTTTTCTATTTTTAGATCAATTTAACTTCCACATAGATTTTCATGTGTTCATGTGCCATTTCACTTGAGAAAATTTACATATCTATTTTTCATGGTGTGTTATGTAGCATATTTTCATACGCATCTATTTCTCTACCCACATAGCGGAATTTTTGATTCTCTTCCACGCCCGACACCACCTCATCCTTGGCTACACAAAAATGTTTAACCACTTGTACACAATTATTCCATACGAATAGTCCTTATGCTAGTTATATTACCCTTTACAACGGTATAATAAATAATGATAGATCACGTGCAATGATACCTCATAACGGTAGCATCATCTACCGTTGGTGATAGTAGCTCACATGTGGTGGATCACCATAGTAGCTCATACACCACTCCATGTAGTGATGGCAGCTCATCTATCACTCATCGGTAGATACTTATGTGATGGTAACACAGCGATGGTAGAACCTTTGATGTTATCTCACCATAGTATCTCTCATGTATAATTGTAACAGTGATGGAATCTTCGCTCCATGCCAATGATGGTACATCATGAAAGGAATGGAATCTTTTTCTTCCTCTAATGATAGAGCATATACAATTATAGATCCTCCTTCAACAATGGTAGATCACATCTATTATGAGTGTTCCTCTATGGTAGAACACCCACAATATACTAATAAACCACCTTGTATCCATCAACCATTGTGTTTATCTATGGTAGAACATAGATGAATCCCCCCATGGGCTCATGTATCCATTTCTTGGTAGAATGAAACATGATTATTTCTTGGAATCTCTTTAGTGTAAAATTCTTATCCTTTTTAGGTGCAGTAGCAGTGACCGGATCCTCCTCTGAGTCATCTAGCCTTTATAGTGTATGAATGAAGCTTTTATTGTATGAATGGATTTATATCTTATAAATGGACTTCCTGGTGGTCATATGAGGTCAAATAAGTGATCCATGGTGGTTTGGGGCCTCAATAGTGGTTATGAACTTCCTCCTAAGATTTCATGGTAGTGTTCATGGTGATTTATGGTGATACAGGCACAACAGAAGGTGGATTTGAGTGGTATAGATGGTGGCGATGTGTGTCTGAGTGCGAGGGAGTATACCAGAGGTGGGATAGTGTCATTTTGGTTAAATGATAAATTGTGTCATAGACCATGCATCCCACGTTAGAAATGGTCTTGGATGGATGATTTTATATATTACAATCCATCTGTTTCATCAACTAAAAATCCTTCTATGGGGATGGTCTCAATAACACACTCGCACACAAAATGGTTCATGACAACATGAACTATCCATACAGGCCTTGGCCCAACTGTTGTGCAGACTACTCCCTATGTGGAATGATCTCCTCTTTGCCTCTCGAGCAGGCTCTCCTGATGGATTACTTGGTTGGATGGCCCTTTTATAGGTATGGCTAAGTGTCTTGTGGAATATTGGTTGAGGTATAGCCCATGGATGACCACTTTTTTACCTAATAAAATATTAAAAATTCTTAATTATTTTCCATAAAAATATATATAAGTAAAATTAAACTTCAAAATTAAATATTTTTATTCATTTTAATCCAAATTAATTATTGAAATGTAATTCCTTGTATTTTAGTAAAATTTATAATTATAAATGAATATTGATTAAAATCCATTGAAAATTATTAAAAATTCTTTAAAAAATTTCATGACAAATTGAGTGAATCAAACACCGTTCAGAAGATATTCCATTATTTCATAAAAACTACAAGCACATGATATATTATACTTAATATTTTTAATATATCATCACTGAGGCTCCACGAGCCCCAAAATCCTACACTAACTCTATGTCTAACTCCAAAAATATTTTTAAGTGTTTCTAATAAAAAATAGAGTCATTACATTTTCCCTAACTTTGGTTTTTTCATCCTGAAAATCAAAAATACTACTTGAAAATATGAGGGCACTAAGCTTGAATCTATTTATCCCACTCCCAAGTGCTCTTCTGAAGATTCTTGTATTATTGTCAAATATTCACTACAGGAATCACACACCCATTAATGATCCTCTCCTGTTGATCCTTAATCTTGATCAGATACTCTGTGAAGGTATCCCCATCCTCAATGTATCCCAGTTGATAACGTGTGATGGGTCATGCACATACCTCTTCAGTTGAGACATATGGAAGACGTTGTGTGTCCATTCTAACTATGGTGGTAAGGCTAAACGGTATTCCACCTCACCAACCCTATGCAATATTGGAAAGGGCTAATGAATCTTAAAGACAACTTGCTACCTAAACCAAACTTCATCAGTCCTCACTGAGGTGACACCTTCAGGAACAAATTTTATCTCTTTTCAAACTCCAAAGGCCTTCTTTTTTGGTCTGTATAAGACTTATAATAGCTCTAGTAAGTCCCCATCTGATCTTGGATGATCTTCACATTCTCTGTCATTTTTTACACCAAGAATGGTCCCATGAGTATGACTCCCTTGGGTCAGTATAGCACCTTGGTGACATTATGGGACTCCCATAAAAGGACCCAAATGGTTTCATGATGATATTGGAGTGGTATTTGTTATTATACAAAAACTCTACCAAAAGGTATATGATCCTCCCAGCTACGAACAAACTCTAATATACATGCTCTAAGCATGTCCTCTAGAATTTGAATGGTTCACTATGTATATCCATCTTTCTAGGAGTGAAACACCATGATATTTTGATAAAGAGTCCCAAAGTCCTCCTACAATCCTCTCTATAATCCTGATGTGAATCAAGAATCATGGTCTGAGATGATCATCAAGGGAACTCCATGAAGTTGGAATATCTCATGCATGTAAAGACATCTCAATCTCTCCACTGAACTTTTCTCTTGAATCATTAGGAAGTGGGCCAAATTGGTGAGGCAGTCTATAATCACCTATATAGCATTGTGACCTATAGATAATCATGGAATTCTTTTCATGTATTCCATAAAGATATCATTCCACTTCTACTTCATCGCCTTAAGGGGTTGATCCAAACCCACTGGAACTTGGTGCTTGACCTTCACCTACTGGAAAGTGAGGCATTGAGAGATAAACTTAGCTACACACATCTTCATCCCTATATACTAGAACCATTTTATAATGTCTTGGTGCATATTTTCTAGTTATTTATATAATACTAAGGTGGATATATGAAACTCCATTAGTGCCTCCTCTCTCAGCGTGACTAGTACCATCTTCTGTCCTTGAAAAAGGATGGCATGTTCACCACCATCAGAAAAAACCATCAAGAGAACATCCAGTGGATATATGGACACAAAATACCTCACAATAGATATATCCAAGTTGAGCCTCCATAACACACTAAAAAAGAAGATGGGTAAAAACCATCAATTGGAGGTAAGCAACACCATCCTCATCCATTAATGACATTTGTAATGAGGCCAATTGCTCTGACACCTCACTCAACAACTATGAACAGGATTTCATGTTGGGAGAATCTACCACCATGTTACCCTTCCTAAGATTATATAATATCTCAAATTCATAATCTTATAAGAACTATAGTAATATACTCTCTCTCAAGTTAAGATATTTCTTTGAAAAGATATACCTGAGACTTTTGTTGTCAGAATAGATGATGAGTCAATCTCTCATAAGGTAGTGACACTACATATCTAGGGTGAAGACCACTACTAACAGCTCCAAATAATGGGTCATATAGTTCTTCTTATAGAGTCTCAGCTTCTGGGACACATAAAAAATCACTTTTATCCCCTATATCAGAACACATACAAGCCCATTTCTAGAGGCATCGAAGAAAACCACATACTCATCACCCTCCTCTAATAGTCTCAAGATGGGGGGAACTCATAAACCTCTATTGAAACTCCTAAAAATATAGATGAAATCTCTCTATACACACAAAAGGATGACCCTTTCAGTTCAATTTATTCAGATGCATTGAAATCCTAGAGAAATTGATCACAAATATATGATAATATATTATCAAACCAACGAAGCTCCACACCTCATTCATACACTGAGGTGGATCCTAGGCTAGCACAACCTAGATATTTTCTAGGTACAATACTACTCCCTATTCTGAGATGACATGTCCCATGAAGTGGACCTATTAAATCCAAAACTCACACTTAGAGATATTTATATAAATCTAGTGCTCTCAAAGTATGTTTAGGACTATCCTAAAAATGTCTCTTGTGCTCCTCCTCTAACACCATGTACAAAAGGATTTTATCAATGAAGAATACCATGAAATGATTAAATAATGTCTAAAATATCTAGTTCATAAGTCTCTCGAACACTAATATGGAATTATTCACACTAAAGGGAATCATAAAGTGTTCATAGTGACTACAATGACATCAAAATTTCATCTTCGGTATATCTTTCTCTCAAACTCAGAGATGGTGATATCTCGACCTGAGTTCAATCTTCAAAAACTACCTATCCCCTTTCAACTAGTCAAAGAGATTATCAATTCTTGGAATTGGATACTTATTCTTGATGGTCACCTAATTTAGGTGAAATAGATCTACACATAACATCAAGATATCATCTTCCTTCTTAGAGAACAATACTAGAGCAGCATAGGGGGACACACAAGGTCTAACAAATCCATTCCTCTATAAATCCTCCAACTACACTTTCATCTCTCAAAGATCTATGGGGGATATATGATATACGGGTGAAGTTACTGGGGTAGAACTTGGGTGTAGTACAATGTATAAATCAATATCTTTGTGGAGAGGTAATCCTGACACATCCTCAGGGAATATGTCCTTATACTCCGCCACTGCTGCAGGAAACTAAAATCCCATGACATCTACTGATCCAATGGAACTACTAGCTAGATGGTGAGTAATTGATTGTATCCCCTATATATGATATCATCCTTCTCTACCTAGGTTCCCTTTTTTCCAATGAAGGAAAACCTTATCCCATCAACTCATGCACGCCACATCCTCTTCCTAAAACAGTCGATCTATTCATAGATCGTAGATAGCTAGTCTATACCTATAATGAATTCATAAGGACACATTACAACTATGAAAAGATCTCATAGGAATCTTTATCCTCTAAGATTTAGGTCACACTATCCGAAAAAGAATGTTATCATTGAATCTCCAATGGTAAGAGTCTCCAAACATAAGGGTTGAGCCAAAGGCTCCACTAGAATCTCTATATCTTGAACAAGGGATGTGTAAAGTAAATAGTGGATTATGCCTATGTCACGAACCAACTAGGGTCGCTATCCAACTGATGCCTGACCCAGTCTGCAGTAAGGCCTAAAGGGCATTCCTGATCCCCACGGACTGTCATAAGTGCCTGAGTATCAAAAGTAAAAGTTTGGGAATGATTTACCCACATATATGTATAAATGAAAACAACCAATAGTATAGTATAAAACAAAGTGGGAAGTCAAAACCAAACAAGACTTTAGCCAAAAACCAGAATTTAGGTAACATATTTAAACTAAAACACAAACAAAAACTACCACTAGGTAGGGTGACCAAAAACCAATTCAAAAACTACCAACTAGAAAGAGGACACCACCCTCAAGTCATCTCCACAACATCAATCTAAAAAGACAACTAGTAACCCGAACCACCATTTCAAAAAGCTTTACCCCTACCTATATCATACATAACCAAATCTACTTATACCCAAAAGTGTAAGTAGGGTGTGAGCTAACGCCATGTAGGATGCCACTGAGAAAAGATTACATGAATAAATATAAATGAAAAATACAGTTTCAATTTTAATAAAAGAAAAGAATTAAATGCTTGAACAGTTTCAATGGAAACAGATTTAAGGAAAAAAACTTTAAAAGGAATACAGTTTTTAAGATTTTATAGTATCTCAAATGTCACAACATATGCCGATGGTGAATGAAAAGTAATTAGAGAGAACCAAATATGGGAGATACCCTATAGGTACTAGCGAATAATGGGACCCTAAAACCTCATGTCTCGGTGAAAAGCGGTAGGGGTAACCATGAAAACCTGCGTTCTCATCAACGAGCCACTAGTAGGGAACACAACCATAACCTAGTGGTCTCCAATCATCACCCAAAAGTATATTTATTGATTTAGTCATCAATCCAGCTAAGTGAAACTGGGTCAATGCCACTTTTATATTACTAGCACACTAGTCCTAGTCTTCCCACCTAGTTACCCGGGCTTCCCTTAGTTCTCACTTAAATTTCCAAGTTCATATCACATATCATATTCATGCATCCAAAGCAAACAAGGTACCATAAACAAAAAAACCACCATTTTCACACCCAAACCCTCTTTTAAAATTGTACACACACCAAAACCTTTTTAAAACTTAATTTGCACCACTTACACAATCAAATAAACCATCTACATAGTAAAAGAAACCATTTTCATGATTAAACAAACCACTAAGAAAATTTATTAAACAATTTCAATATGTGTCGCATAATTTAAAACACCAAAAAATCACTCAAAACTTGTTTTATAAATAAACACACAAGGATGCCACACCAAAACGAAAACTACATCCCATGCACATTCAAACAAATTAACTGCACAGTTTAGAAAATAATAATGATTGGCTCAATATGGGTTTTTACAGAAAATGCACTCATATCACATAAACATGCTACTAGAAAAACAAATGCATATCAAACCTCAAGTAAAACTAGATTCGCACAAAAAAATTAATTAATAAATATGATAAATTAATTAAATAAGAAAATTAATTCGTCAAGTAATACTTATACGCAGAACCACCGATCTCGGTGTGGAAATTTTTCACAAACTTGGTGCGCAATTTACACCACATGTCAATTGCACCTAAAATAACTAAATTAGACCCTAAAATCAAGGCATAAAACCATTTACATTAAAATCAAACCAATTGCAACATGAATCCTTAACTCGACAACCTACCAAATGGTAGAAATGAACAATCGAAGTAGAACGCACCTGCAGTGAGGGAGTGGGAGGTTGGCCGAGAAATATGGGGGTGATGAAGGTGAACCACGTCAGGTAGAGTCTTTACGGAATGGGTTGTGGCCAAGGGGTAGATTCTAGGGGAGATGTGCGAAGGACGGGGAGCACACGGCACGTAGCGGTTCACCGGGAGGTCGAACAGTGCGAGGCGAGTCGGCCTGAGGGGAGGAAGGGCGCCGACCAGTTTCACTAAAAGGGAGAAATAGAGGAGGAAAGGGGGTGGACCGATTCACTAGTGAGGGGGTAGGGTTTTCATGATGCCACAAGTGGAGGGGGAAGTTTAGTGCATAGGAAGAGTTGGGGAGGAAGAGAGAAATAGGGAAAAAGAAAAAGGGAAATAAAATAAAAAATGGGATAAAAACCCTAAAAAATTCCCAAACAAAAATTAATGGATATAATTGTAATAATAATATTAATAATAATAATACGTTAACAATTTTATAATTGTGAAAGTAATTTAATATCAATAACCTAATTAAAATATAAATAAAAATAATAATAATAATAATAATAATAATAATCTTATTATTATTATTATTATCAAAACTACTCAAAAACAATTCTTTTCATTTTATTTGGAATTCACCTAACTATTCATTTGGTTAATTAACTAACTATGCACTATGTAGGACACATAGTGATCTGGGGAAGCCACACGGCTTCGATCGTGCCCTGCCTGTGCACTGTACGTTGCTAAGCCAAAGTGCTCGTTTATCAGTAGAAGTGAAAAAAATAAAATCAGGCTTAGAACACACCTAAACAAAACATTTTTAAATCCAACTAAAATTTAAAAAAAATTACCGAAGTTCTAAGTCTGGGTGTGAAAATTCTCTCCACCATGAAAACATTCCACCCTTAGAAAGTCAACTCGAAGCTTGATCAAAGAAAAAGAATGGGTACTCCTGATCAACCCATGACTTCCACTCCCAAGTCTCATGCTCATCATTCCCATGATTCCAAATGATACAGACCAATTGAATTGACTTTCCATGAAGTACCTTCTCTTGGTAATCTACTATCCACACTAGCCACTCAAACACTAATAAATCGGGCTCTATCTCCAACTCTTCCCAGTTCAACACATGAGACGGGTCCAGTTTATAATTTTTTTATTGGGAGACATGAAATATGTTATGAATCGATGTCAATTGAGATGGTAAAGCTAACCTTTATGCCACATTACCAATCTGATCAGTGATCTCGAAAGGCTTGACATACCTCAGCGTCATCTTTCCCTACTTTCCCAAAAAATGGTGACCTAAGCGAGGGTCCACCTTCAAGAACACTTGATCACCCAAATAAAACTCAAGCTCTCATTGCCTCTGATCATCATAATATTTTTGGAAACTCTGAGCTATCAGTAATCACTATTTGATCAACTTTACTTTCTCAAACGTCTTCTACACAAGGCTCAGTCCCAAAAGTGAGGTCTCTCCTACCTCATCCCAGCATAAAGGAGACTGGAATGGTTGACCATAGAGTTCCTAAAAGGGTTCCATTCGAATAGATTATTGGTAATTATTATTATAAGTGAACTCAACCAATCCTAAATGGTTATCCCACAATCCTATGAAGTCTAACACACATGCGTGAAACATGTCCTCCAGAATCTGATTTACCCACTCCATATGACCATTCATTTGAGGATGGTATGCCATGATCATTTTGATCTATGATCCCAACACCCTTTGAAGACCTTACAGAAACTATGAGGTAAAGTGGGGGTCTCTCTCAAAAACATTTCTGATGGAACTCCATGAAGTTTGACTGCCTCCTGAATATAAAATCGGCCCAGCTCATCCACTTTAGATGTATCTTTGATTATAATAAAGTGGGTTGATTTGGTAAAGTGGTAAATAACTACCCAAATAGAATTTCTTCCCTAGGTTTTATGAGGAAAGCCAATAATGAAGTCCATGGTGACCTCATCCCACTTCCATGTAGGAATGGGTAATGGATGAAGAAAACCAGAGGGTCTTTGATGATCTGCTTTCACTTGCTGACAAGTATAGAATCTTAATACAAAGTCAGATATGTATCATCTCATGCCTAGCCACCAGAACTAGTGAATAACATCATAATACATCTTGGTATTACTAGTATGGACGACCCACTGAGACTGGTGGCTATCCTGCATCACCACCTTTCGCAGAGACAATGACACAATTGTACAGTTCTTAAAGCACAAGATCCCTTCAAGAGAGAGAGACTAATAAAAAATTCTCCCCACCATGAAGAAACTGCATAGAATACTGACACAGATCATCACCAGGTTGATTCTGTTGAATCAAATCCATAAGAACAGGATTCAATTGAATGCTTTCCAAAAATGTACCTCTGCTGTCCTCCTTGGTCTCCAAGTGTATCTGGGAAAAGATCCCCATAAAAGTCCACTCATCATTGTACTTACTCAAAGCCTGAATTGGCACCTTCCTACTCAAGGTTTTAGCCACCACATTACCCTTTCCCGGGGTATAGATGATATCAAAGTCAAACCCCTACAGATACTCAATCCAAGGATGTTGCCTAAGATTGAGATCCTTTTGTGAGATGATGTAGGAAAGGATCTTATGGTCTGAGTAGGCCACAAATTTCTTCCCAAAGAGGTAGTGATGAAAAGTATTTAGGGTGTGCATCACCACTTCTAACTCCAAGTCATGAGTTGGGTAATTCTTCTCATGTTATCGGAGTTGGCGAGAACCATATGCCACTACATGATTATCCTGCATAAGTACACACCTGAGGCTCATACCTAAATCATCACAACAAACCAGGTCACCCTTCCTAGACTTTGGAAAGATCAACACAGTTGCGGTAGTCAACTATCACTTTAACTCTTCAAAGGATGCCTAGAACTTTGGGCTCCATTCAAACTTCACCCCTTTTTGGGTGAGTGTTGTCATAGAGGAGGCAAGAAGGGAGAAATCTTTAACAAATCACCTGTAATAACCTACCAGTCCAAGAAAACTCCTGATCTCAAACACATTACTCGACTGTTCCCATGACATAATTGTACTGACCTTCTTGGGATCCCCTAAAACCCCTTTCTCTAAAACGACGTGGCCTAGAAACTTCACTTCCCTAATCCATAAGGTGCACTTCAAAATCTTATCATAAAGGCGGTGATCCCACAGAGTTCCCAACACAATCCAAAAATGATGTTCATGATCCTCCTCAGATTCAAAGTAAACCAGGATGTTGTCCACAAATACCATGAAAAACAAGTCGATATACTGGTGGAACACCCAATTTATAAGCACCATAAAAACTAATGAATCATTCATTAATCTGAAAGGCATGACCAAATACTCAAAGTGGTCATACCTACTTTAGAAATCCATATTTAGGATGTCCGCCTCTCTCATACACTGAGGACTCCCATAAGGTTCCATTAAACTAATTCATCACTAATAGTAATCGATATGAACTTGAAATCACACCATCCAATCCATGGTGAGGATCACATTAAACAGTTCCATATCCAAGACCAAGAAATCCCACTCCATCTCAACTCCTGACCTGAAAAGTGCACACAATGTACACTTAAGGCCTTGCTTCTTCTTTTTATCCACCGGTGTTACCAAATCCATTACAAAAGACAAAAGATTGATTGGTAGGTTCAACAGATTCACAAGACGGGTAGATATAAAAGAGACAGATGCACCAGTATCAAATAAAATTGCATCTATATAAGATTAAATCAAAATGGTACCTAAAACATTCGAAGTTACTTCATCAAATCTCACTGGTTTCTAATCCAAAACATGTAGATTCTTGGTCCTTACCTGAGAATGACCGCTCGCCTGTGGATCTGTCCTGATCTAGCTCTACCCAGATGATGATCTAGTCCTGCCTCCATGACCACCAAACTGATATCCCATCATTCTGGTCAGCTCCAACTTAATTTACACTCCCCTAGAAGCCACAAATCTTACCCCCCTCTGGTATGGGTATGTCACCTTAAAAAATTGTTGCATGTGTCCCATAACTCCACATCTATAATAAGGCCTGAGAGGGGAGGGACATATAGGCCAGATGTGTCCTGCCTTCCTGCACTAATGGCACAACATAGACCCTTCACCAGAATCCATAGATGAAGTCTACATGGAGGGATGGCCTGAGCTGCCACCACCCTTCTTACCTTACTCATCATGCTTCCTCTTCTTCTCAGATGAACTATCACTGCCCATAGCAGTCACCACTCTAGGAAACCCAGACTTTCCATTCTAATAAATCTAGACCATGAAAGCATGATCAACCACCTCAACATAAGTTCTCAACTTTAACAAGAAGACATGTGAGTAAATTTATGGTCACATCCCCTTCTCAAACCTCAGAGCTTTCAAAGATTCACTAGAAACAATCTCAGGTGTGTGCTACACCTGCTTAGAAAAGAAGTGATCATATTCCATCACTGATTGATCTCCCTGGGAAAGGTCCATGAACTCCCAGGATTTGGAATAGTCTAGGACCCCTGGAAAATACTGATCATTGAACATGGTCTTGAAATTCTTCCAACTCATCTTCTCATGCTTCCCAGCTTGATGCATTGATTCCCACCACCTGTGATTGGGACCCTATAGCAGAAATGAGGCACATTTCACCCTGACCTCCTGAGGTGTGTCAAGGAATTCGAACATGCGCTCTATATTCTCAAACCACTCCTCTACTTCCTGAGGTTCCTCATTGCCACAAAAAGTAAGAGGCTTGTTATTGAAAAACTCCTAAGATTTATCCTTCATGGGACCAGTATAATCTTCTCTAGCTGGAGTAGAAGTAGGAGAAGGAGTCTCTCCTTGTCCTAAATCCTAAATAGCGTTGACTACATCTTCTACTAACCTTCATTCAAGCGGTGAGGGAGAAATATTTATGGATTCCTCCTGAGGGTGAAAGAGAGGTCTTCAGGGAGGCATGTTGTTGTAGGAAGCAACATTCACAAAAGAACATCATTAATACATAGGGCCTAAAAAATAAAATTCTAGCACAAACAATAAACATCAGTAAGCCAAACATGTAGAAGAAACACAATAACCAAGCCAATTCTCCCCTGCCCGATGTCCACGGGCAGTCTGTAGCCTACACGTTCCACCTAGAGTAGGAGTTAAATAAGTATCCCAACATCCCATGGCGACTCAAGGTCTGTCACAAGGTGTGTTGGCCAAGCACCCTACTAGCAACTAGAACTCTTAGTCCTGACAGTCCTAGATCCTGTCTAAAGAAACTTATCCCAAATAAAATAACCCAAATAGCTAAACCTCATTTGATACCATTTTTCACAAACCAACTTATTTTTTCATCTAAGTGATGCCTCACCTAGTCCGCAACAAGGCTAGAAGGGCATTCTCGATCCCCGCGGGCTGGAACAAGTGCCCAGGTATCAAAATTAAAGTTTGGGAATGATTTACCCACATATATGTATAAATAAAAAAACCAACAATATAGTATAAACCAAAGCGGGAAGTCACAACCAAACAAGACTTTATCCAAAAACCATAATTTTAGTTACATATTTAAACTAAAACCCAAACAACAACTAACACTATCTAGGGTGACCAAAAACCAATTCAAAACCTACCACCTAGCAAGAGGAAACCAACCTCAATCCATCTCCACAACGTCGCGCTAAGAAGACAGCTAGAAACCTAAACCACTATTTCCAAAAGATTTACCCCTACCTGTATTATACATAACCAAATCTACTTACACCCAAAGGTGTCAGTAGGGTGTGAGATAACTCCCAGTATGATTCCACTAAGAAAATATTCCATGCATAAATTTTAAATTACAAATACATTTGAAATTTTAATAAAAGAAAAGAATTAAATGCTTGAACAGTTTCAATGGAAACATATTTAAGGGAAAAAACTTTAAAGGAATGCAGTTTTTAAATAAAAACCCTTTTGATTTTATGGTATCTCAAATGTCACACCATATGCCGATGGTGAGTTCCAATTAATCAGAGAGAACCAACTATGGGAGAGTCCCTACATGTACTAGAAAATAGTGGGACCCTAGAACCTCGCGTCTCAGCAAAAAGTGGTAGGGGTAACCATAAAAACGTGTATTCTCATGCATGATCCACTTGTAGGGAACATGCCCATAACCTAGTGGTCTCCAATCATCACCCAAAAGTTTAGTTAGTGTTGTAGTCATCAATCCAGCTAAGTGAAACCGGGCTGATGCCACTTCTGTATCACTAGCACACTATTCCTAGTCCACCCACCTAGTTACCCGGGCTTCCATTAGTGCTCACTCAAATTTCCAAGTTCATATCACATATCATATTCATGAATCCAAACCAAACAAGGTATCATACACACACAAAAACACCATTTGCACACCCAAACCCTTTTCTAAATCATACACACACCAAAACCTTTTTAAAACTTAATTCACATCACTTACACAATCAAATAAACAATTTTCATAGTTAAAGAAACCATTTTCACGATTAAACAAACCATTAAGAAAATTTATTAAACAATTTCAATATGTTTCACATGACTTAAAACACCAAAAAATCACTCAAAACTTCTTTTATAACTAAACGCACAAGGACTCCATACCAAAACACAAACTTCAACCCTTTCACATTCTAGAAAACTAATTGCACGGTTTAAAAAATTCTAACAATTGGCACAACATGGGTTCTCACAGAAAATGCACTCATACCACATAAAAACTCTACTAGTAAAAAAATGTGTATCAAACCTCAAGTAAAACCAGATTTTCACAAAAAAACTAATTAATAAATATGATAAATTAATTAAGTAAGAAAATTAATTTTTCAAGTAATACTTATATGCGGAACCACCTACCTCGGTGTAGAAAAACTTCACAAAATTGGTGTGCACTTTCCACTGCACACCAACCGCACCTCAAACAACTCAATTAGACCCTAAAATCAAGACATTAAACAATTTAAATTAAAATCTAACCAATCACAACAAAAATCCTTAACTTGACAACCTACCAAATGGTAGAAACAAATAACCGAAGTAGAACGCATCTGCGGCGAGGGATTAGAAGGCTTGCTGAGCAAGATAGGGGTGCCAGAGGTGAGTCGCGCCGGCAGGAGTCTTGTCGAAAGGGGGTGCGACCAAGGGGCAGTGTACAGGGGATCTATATAAAGGAGGGGGATCATGCGGCATATGGAAGTTTTCCGGGAGTTCGGATGACATGAGGTGAGTCGGCCCGAGGGGAGGAAGGGCACCGGCCGATTTCATCTAAAGGGATAAATGGAGGAGGAAATGGGGTGGCATGATTCACATGTGAGGGGTAAGGTTTGTGCGATGCCATAAGGGGAGGGGGAAGTGTATCATATAGGAATATTGGGGGAGGAAGAGAGAAAGGGGGGAAATAGAAAGGGAAATAAAATGAAAAAATGGAATAAAACCCTAAAAAATACCCAAACAAAAATTAATGGATATAATTGTAATAATAATATTATTAATAATAATATGTTAACAATTTTATAATTAGGAAGGTAATTTAATATTAATAACCTAATTAAAATATTTATGAAAATAATAATATTATTATTATTATTATCAAAACAACTCTAAAACAATATTTTTTTTCATTTCATTTGGCGTTCACTTAACTATTCATTTGGTTAATTAATTAACTAACCGCTCACCGGGTAGGCCGCATGGTGATCTGGAAAAGCCACATGGCTTCGACCATACCATACATGTACACCGTACATTTCCAAGACAATGTGCTCGTTTATCAGTAGAAGCACAAAAAATCAAATCGGGCCCAGCCCACACCACAATAAAACATTTTTAAAGCCAGATAAAATTAAAAATAAAAATTATTACCGAAGTACGAAGTCCAGGTGTGACACCTATGTCTATAAAAACTGTAGATAACATTGAAATACATAGATAATACCTTTAATCAACCTCATATCCTTTGGTTTATAAGCCACTACATCTACCCACATCCCAAACCACTAGCTCCCTAAGCCTGGCAGGGACCACCTGGGGGTGGTGGTGGAAAATTTTCAAAAAATTGGCAATCTCTCAATGCGCTCCCAAATCCTATGCCAAATCTTCCAACCTATAGACCTCCGTAATCTAGCCTATACCTCTATCTAGGTGGTCCATCGACCATCTCCCTGTCTGTTATATGGTGGATCAGGAAATCCCACACGATATGTCATCACCCTTCATAGGAATAGTATTGCCTCTATCTCATCTAACTAAAACTATCCTAAGAACCTTAGAAGTAAGATCCTCTATACTAAGACTGTATCTATAAACATCTTGAATTCTTGGATCCTTGGGTATGTCGTGGACTACTAGCTGGAAAAGTATAAGCTTCAAGCTTCCTACTACTAGAAATAACTATCAGTGACTAATTAGCTAGAAATATCTCCAAAACTATGGCATGATCTCGGACCATAGCTTAAGAAGGAATGAAAAGAGATACCACATCATCCTAGATATCTTAGTGAAGTACATTCTTGAAGTTCCATGCTCATAATTACGCATAATGAACCATGTCTATGGAGTAACACAAGAGATAATTGAACCTTGATGCATACTCTACGACTGACATACTACCCTGTTGAAGTTCCATAAGCTCCTAGATACACACTGTCAGTAACATTGTTGGCTAAAACTACTCTCTAATGAGGAAATTGAACTCATTCCAAGTGAGATTCACCTTGTTAATAATCTTCATCACCGAGATCCACCATCTCCCTACATATCTAAGGATAATTCTCACTATTATGAACACCATATGATCAGGAAGGGTCCTAACAAGTCGAAAAACTCACCTAACTACCTCAAATCAATCCTCTACTTCCTATGGGTATAGATAGCCCCAAAACTTGAGGTGCCTTTACCTATGGAACTCGTGAAGTATGCTCGTCTTGTTCACATCCTCTGCTAGTACTTCCAGGACAACTGACTACTCAACAGGTGGAGATAAGATCAAAAAACCATCTGGAGGTACCACCTCCAACATAAAACCCTAAACTAAAGTATAATCACTAGGAGGATCATAATCACAATCCCACTATAGAATTATAGTTGGTAATTGTTGTGTAGTAATATTTTAAAAGTAAAGATGCCCCATATTCAAATAGAAAATCAAGGGAATTATCTCAAGGACATGTAAACCACAACTAATTAATATATTAGTCATGTACCGATGTTTTCCCTACATTCATATACTATATGTACTAAGTCAATAAGTAGGTTATCAGAGTCCTAAAAAATAGATACATCAACCTCCACACCACCACTAGGTTCCCTGACCTGAGATCTAAACTCAAGGCACTTTAACACCATTTCCCTAAGATAACCCTCTTTGATACCAATTTGTCATGAACCAACCCATCGACGCCCACTTGGTCAGTGGTAATCCGAGTGTGACACCCAAATCTCACCTCCAATAGGTTAGGGGCTAGCCACTAGCACTGATTAGGCATGTCACTCACATGGGAAGCCTTATCATAAGGTACCTATATTGACACACACATCTCAAAACACGGTTATATAATATGAATAGGAAAGAATTGGATAATACCAAATATAAATTCCTAAAACTAATCCCACATTAGATAATACATAAGCACGGAAAAGAAAAAAAGGCCAAATACAAGCCACTAAAACTTAAAATAAAGAGTCCAAATTTTTGGTAAAAAAGGGGATGTCATCAAGGTGCAACACTTGGGACCGTCTGTAGTCCATCAAGTACAACTAATCTCCACCAGCTTCTAGACCTCCTAGTACTCCATTGAAATGTGTGTTGTATTCATAATACATGACATGTGTGGAAGATCCTTTATAAGGGTTAATATAAATATACCTAGAAGGACACCCTGAAATCACTTAACATAAAGAATCAAGAGATTAAACTCAAATAATGGATGATAACATCCCAATAATGCTCATATATAGACACCAAGTCATAAAGTAAGGTTACGTCCACACCACCAACCTAAGATCCAACTCAAGGCTTCAAGGTAACACTTGTCCAAGAGAACCCACTCCTCAGATCAACCTAACACTAATGGCCCTCATTCGAGAGGTCATGCCCATCGGGCCTCACCATGAAGAGGTAAATTCTAGAACTTAGAATATGTTTATGCATAGATAGGTAATAAAACCCAGGGCCTATGGGGGATACCTAACCCTACCCAGAGTAATCCACTAGGATAGGGATCACACACCCTGAAAGTAGGTAACGAGATACCTAACCCAACCTAGGGAGGAATTGATAGAGGATCACACCTCATGCCGCACTGAGGGATGCCTAAATCTATCCAGAACTAACCCATATAGAGGATTACTCATCCTATAATCAATATAGTATTCCCTATTATACCCTCATGGGGATGGACCAAGGGAATATATCGTACTAATACTCAACTAGACTAAAGAGGATGGGGGGTCCAACCGATTATGGAAGAAGTACATTGTGTGTATAAGGGATAAACGGTGTTTCTTATTTGCTTTATATATGATCAATTTTGTTTTTTCATCCATGTACTATGGTCCTTCCTATGTACATGGGCCGTGCCCATGTACATTGGCCATGTCTGTGTCTGCATAACAATGGAGTACACATCAGGTCACTGATAAAGTGCCATGAGGAATGTGAGAAAGTCACACGATGTGTGATATTTATATTTTTGTGTAACCCTAGTCTCTATAGAAGGGGGTCCATCGACATGTGATCTTCTGAACTATTCACCATGTATGTTAGGATTTCACAGAAAATCCAGAACTCTAATGTGTTTTCACCTGTGATGTCACCGCCTCCAATTCCATTATAGAATCCAACATAGATCTTGCATTTGAGGTTAACCATGCTTGATCTACCACTAGTGTTCAAATTCCAACCACCCATCCACTAATAGGTCATATCCCATCACACTTCAGTACAATATCGCCAACCCATAGACAAAAACCGTTGATCCGACCCCAATATTTCATCATCGCTATCACGCCATGATTGTTCCTTAGATCCTGAATCTGAACCCATGGTAACAATCTATTTTTCCAAAGAATAATTTCACAATGATTAGTTTTCGAGTATAGTCAAACTATCGATCAAATGAATTAGGCAAAGGATTAGGTCGTGGATAATTAATAACAAATAGATTAATTAAATAATTTATTTGTTTATTATTCCACTCATGGATTATATTAAATAAAACACCTCACATCTACAAATATTTTTTCATGCTTATGGTAAAACCTACATTTCAGATTTAATCGCAGTCTTAGATTTTCCATCCAAAACTCTATTCAAGAGATATTTCGTTATTTTAAAAAAATTGTAGGCACATGATACATTATATTTAACATTTTTAATATATCAATACTAAGACTTCACATGTTCCAGAATCCTACACTAACTCCATGCCTAACACTGAAAATATTCCTTAAAATATTCAAAAGTATTACTAGTCAAAAACAAAGTCATTACGGAACATGGATTGATGTGAAACTGTATGAAAATGATCATTAATTAATATGTGATGTTTATGATTGAATTTTTCCTCAATTACAAAATTGGTTTAATGGTAATGAATCAAAGTACGGTTTTTACATTTAAAATTGGTTTTAAATTTAAAAACGTGTGTCACACACCCATACTGAGCAAAATCCACTACTATAGATCATGTTTTTAAAAGCGCTAGAAATGGGTTTTGTCAATGCTAAAAAAACTTTGACATTATAAGCATCATTAAAATTCATGGCCTTTATTAGCTCTTTTTCTTTATTATTGATAAAGACACCCTTTATGAGCACTTTTTTTAATTCTAATAAAATTTTAAAAAAAAATTGAACGGCTCACATGAGTTATAGAAACGGTGATGGTAGCCCCACTATATGCCAACGATGGTAGATCATGCATGGAATGGAATATTCTTCTTCCTCCAATGATAGAGCATGTCAAAAAATAGATCCTCCTTTAACAACGGTAGCTCACATCTACTATGAGTGTCCCTCCATGGTATAAAACCCACAGTATATTGAGAACCCTCTATGTCTCCATCTACCATTGCACTTATATATGGTAGAACATAACTGAATCCCTCCATGGGCTCATGTATCCATTTCTTAGTAGAATGAAAAATGGTTATTACATGGAATCTCCTTAGTGCATACTTCCTCTACTTGTTAGGTGTGGTGATAATGAAAGGATCCTCATTAGATTCATCCATCCTTCATAGTGGTCAGATGAAGATTTCATTATATGAAAGTATTTCTCTCTTTGAAATGGGATTCATGGTGATCTTTCAAGGTCTATGAAGTGATCCATGGTGTTTTGAGGCCTTAAAAGTGGTTATGATCTTGAGACCAAGATTCCATGGTAGTGTCCATGGTGATTTTTGGGGATACAGGAACAACAACAGGTGGATTTGAGTGGTGGAGGTGGTGGAGAGGTGTGTCTAAGTGTGAGAGAGTAGAGTAAAGGGGGGATAGTGGTATTTTGGTTAAATGATAAATAATTCCACAGAACACACATCCCACATCAAAAATGATCTTAGATAGATGCTTTTATATATTACAATACCTTTGGTTCATTCACTTAGAAGAATGTTATGGGGATGGGATCCTGTAACACACTCGCACACAAAATGAGTCATGCCGACACGCACTCCCTATGCGGGCCTTGATCCAACCATTGTGCATACTCCTCCCTATGTGGCCTAATATCCTCTCTGCCTCCCGAACGGGCTCTCTTAGTGGATTTCATGGCTGGATGGACCTTTCATGGGGATGGATAAGTGGATTGTGGGCCATTTCTTGAGGTATATCCCATGGTTGAATACTTTTTTACCTAAAAAAATATTAAAAACTCTTAATTAATTTCCAAAATATATATATAAGTAAAATTAAACATCATAATTAAATATTTTTATTCATTTTAATCCAAATTAATTCTTCAAATGTAATTCCTCATATTTTAGTAAAAATTTTAATTATATAGGAATATTGATTAAAATACATTGAAAATTATTAAAAAATGTTTAAAAATTTTCATGATAAATTGAGTTCATCAAACACTATTCAGGAGATCTTCCATTATTTTAGAAAAAACACAATAATGTGATATATTATACTTATTATTTTTAATATATCAACATTCAGGATCCTCAGGCCCCAGAATCCTACGCTAACTCCATGTATAACTCCAGAAATATTATGAAGTGTTGAAAAGAAAAAATAGAGTCATTACATTCTCCCCACCTTAGTTCTTTTCATCCCAAAAAGAAAAAATACTACTTGAAAATTTGAGGTCACTAATCTCACATCTGGATTTCCCAATCCCAAGTGTTCTTCTAAATATTCTTGTGTTGTCGTCGAACATGCACAAAAGGAATCACTCACCCATAAAGGATCCTATCCTCATGAACCTTAATATTGATGAGATACTCTGTGAAGGTATCCCCATCCTCATTTTCCAGCTCGCCCCAATCAATAACATGTGACAGATCATGCATAAACCTCCTCAGATGAGATGCATGGAATATGTTGTGCACCTAGTCTAACTGTGTTGGTAGGTCTAAGTGGTATGACACCTCACCAACCCTACTCAATACTAGAAAGTGATAATGAATCTTGGAGATAACTTATTATTTCAACCAAACTTTCGTAATCCTCATCAGGGTGAGACCTTTAGGAACACATGGTCTTTTTAATCAAACTCCAAAGGCCTATTTCATCGGTCTACATAATACTTCTAAAAAATTTGGTAATTCCCTATCTGATCTTGGATGATATACACCTTCTTTGACATTTTTCACACCAACTATGGTCCCATGAGTGTTGAATCCCTTGGATCAATCCAGTACATGAATGACCTCCTGAGACCCCCATAATAGGCCTAAAATGGTTTTATACCGATGATGGAGTGTTGTTTATTTTTATATGAAAACTATACTAAAGTTAGATGATCCTCCCAGCTATGGAAAAAGTCTAACATGCAAGCTCAAAACATTTTCTCTAGAATATGAATAGTCCACTATGTATAGACATATTTCTGGGGGTGAAACACCTTGTTTAACAATTAAAGAGTCCAAAATTCCTCCTAAAATCCTCTCCATAATAATTATGTGAAGCGATAATCATGGTCTGAGATGATCATAAAGGGAACTCCATGAAGCTAGAATATCTCCTGTATGTAAAGTCATCTCAAGATCTCCACTGAACTTTTCTCTTTAATGGTTAGGAAGTGGGTTGACTTAGTGAGGCAATCTACAATCGCCCAGATGGAATCGTTACATCTAGCTAATCATGGAGGTCTTGTCATGTAGTATGTATAGATATCATCCCACTTTTACTTCATCACCTTAATGGGTTGATCCAAACCCACTAGAACTTGGTGCTTGAACTTCGCCTATTGAGAGTGGGGAATAGAGAGACAAAATTAGCTACACACCTCTTCATCCCTGGACACCAGAACTATTTTTAAAAGTCTTGGTGAATCTTTTATAGTCCCGGATGTACTACTAAGAGTGATATATGAAACTCCCTTAGTGACTCCTCTATTATCATGACTGGTACCAATGTCCATCCTTGAAAAAGGATGGTATGTTCCCCACCTTCAAAAAATACATCAGGAGCATGTTCAGTGGATATCTGGACACAAAATACCTCATAATAGATATCTCCAAGTTAAACCTCCCTAACACACTGAAGAATAAAATGGGTAACAACCATCGACTGGAGGTAAGATAAACTATCCCTATCCACTAAGGATGGCTACAATGAGGCTAAATTCTCTAACGCCTCACTCAACAACTATGAATAGGATCTCCTATTGAGAGAATTTGTCACCATGTTCCCTTTCCTAGGAGTATCGACTATATCAAATTAATAATCTTGTAATAAATATAGTCATATCATCTATCTCAAGTTAATATATTTCTATAAAAATATATACTTGAGACTCTTGTGGTCAGAATAGATGATGAATCACTCTCCCATAAGGTATTTTCACCTCATCTTCATGGTGAATACCACTGCTACTAGATCCAAATCATGGTATATATAGTTCTTCTCAAGGAGTATCAGCTATCGGGGCCCATAAGAAATTATTGCCTGCCCCTACATTAGAACACATTCAATCCCAGACCCAGAGGTATCACATAACACCACATACTTAACACCCTTATCTGTTAGTATCAAGATGGGGGTTCTCTTCAACCTCTATCCCAACTCTTAAAATGCCAGATAAAATCTCTCTATCCACACAAAAGAAATCCCCTTTTAGGTCAAGGAATTTAGAGGAACTGTAATCCTGGAGAAATTGACAACAAATATCTGACAATATATTGTCAACTCTAGGAAGCTCCATACCTCAATCATGCTCTTAGGTGGATCCCAGGATAGCAAAACCTCAATCTTTATTGGGTTCACTAATACTACCTCTTCTAAGATGAAATGTACTGGGAATTAGACCTATCAAATCTAGAACTATCACTTTGGTATATTTTTATAAATTTGGTGCTCTTAGTGTATGTTCAAGACTATACTCAATGTATCGTGGTGATCCTCCTCCAACATTGAGTTCATAAGGATTTCATCAAAGAAGAATACCATGAGCCAGTCCAATAAGGGATGAAATATCTATTTCATAAGTCCCATGAACACGTCTAGGGAATTATTCATACTTAAGGGCATCATTAAGTTCTCATAGTGACAACGATAATATCAAAATGTCATCTTCAATATATCTTCCTCTTGAACTCAGAGCTGGTGATATCCCGACCTAAGGTCAATCTTAAAAAATTACTTATCCCCTTTCAACTGGTCAAATAAGTTATTGATTCCTAGAAGTGTATACTTATTTTTGATGGTCACCTAATTTAGGTGACAAAAATCCACACATGACCTCAAGATCTCATCTGCATTCTTGGAGAAAAACACGGGGGTGGCCCAAGAGGACACACTAGGTCTGACAAAGCTCTTCCTCTACAAATCATCCAACTACACTTTCATATCTCAAGATATATGGGTGTGATATAATATACTGGTGTAGATATCAGGGTAGTACCTGGGTGTAGTTCAATGCATAAATTGATCTCTCGATGGGGAGGTAAGCTAAACACATCCTTAGGAAATATTTCCTCATACTCCACCACTACTAGAGTAAACTGAAATCTCACAACATCTACAGATCCAAGGGAAATACTATCTTGATGATGAGTAATTATCTATATCCTATTATGTACAATATCATCCTTCTCTTCCTACGTTCCCTTTTTTCTAATGAAGTAAAACCTCTTCCCATCAACTTAGGTGCACCACATCCTCTACCTAAGATAGTCAATATGTGCATAAACTATAGATATATAGTCTATACCTATAATTAATTCATAAGGACTCATCACAACTATGAAAATATCTCATGAAAATATCTATTCTCTAAGATTCAATTCACACTATCAGAAAAAGTGTGTGATCACTGAATCTCCACTGGTAAGAGTGTCCAAACACAAGGGTCAAGATAAAGGCTCCATTAGAATCTCTAGATCTTGAACAAGGGATCTGGAAAGTAAATAATGGCTTGTACCTATTACTATTAACACTACATCTAACATAGATAAGACATAGATAATACGTCTAATCCTCTGGATCATAATCCACTATAGTTGCCCACATCCCTGACCACCATCACCCTGAGCCTAGTGGGGACAACTTGGGGGTGGTGGTAGAAAAAGATAAAAACATCGGCCACCTCCCACTACTCTCCCAACTCCTATACCACATATTCTACCCTACAAACTTCCCTAATCTAGACTATACCTCTTTCTAGGTAGTCTATCAATCATATCCTTGTCTATTACATGGAAGTTCGGGTAATCCCATGCGATATGTCATCACTCTTTATAGGAATAGTATCGCCTCTCTCTCAAAAGACTAAAACTATCCTAATAACCCCAGAAGGCAGCTCCTCTGTACTAAGATTGTCTCCAGAAACATATTTCATTCTTGTATCCTTGGGTATGTTGTCGACTACTAGCTAGAAAAGTCTCAGCTCCAAGGTTCCTACTGCCATGACAAACTATCAGTGACCGCTTAGCTATAAATCTATCCAAAACTATGGCATACTCTAAGACCCTAGAATAATAAAGAATGAAAAGAGATATGACATAACCCTGGATATATCAGTTAAGGCCATTATTGAAGTTCCATTATCATAAGTAAACATCATGAACCATGTCTATAGATTACAACAAGAGATTAGTGAAACTCAATTCATACTCTACGACTGATATACTACCCTATTGGAGTTCCAGAATCTCTTGGATACGTATTATCTATAACTTTGTTGGGTAAAACTACTCTCTAAATAGGAAATTGAACTCATTCCAAGTGAAAGTCACCTAATCATGAATTTTTGTCACCAAGATTCACCATATACCTATAGATTTAAAGAGAAGTCTCACTGTTTTGGGCAACATCTGATCGGGACAGGTCCTAAAAAGGTGGAAAACTCACCTAACTACCTCGAGTCAATCCTCTACAACCTGATGGTCCAAATCACCCAAAAACCTAAGGTTTATCTACCTATAGAACTCATGAAGTGTACTCATCCTATTCATGTCCTTTACTGTTACTTCCAGGACAACCGGCTATTCAACGGTTGGATATAAGACCAAAAAACCATTCGAAGGAACCACCTCATCTACAGGCCCCTAAATTAAATTCTCATTACTATGTAGATCATAATTATGATCCCTCTATGGAATTATAGTTGGTTATCATTATGGAGGAATACTTTAAAATTCAAGATGCAACATAGTCAAAGAGAAAATCTAGGGAACTAAATTAAGAAGGACATGTAAACCACAACTCATTCATATATGATGCATGTACTGATGTTTTTCTTACAGTTAGATACTACGTGTATTAAGTTAATAAGTGGGGTATCAGAGTCCTAGAAAATGGATACATCGGCCACCGCACCACCACTAGGCTCCCTAAATTGAGATCCAAACTCGAGGCATTTTAACACTATTTCCCTAGTTCTCAAACCAAACCCCACGGCTATACTATCTCTAAATTTTGATCCTAAGATAAACCCCTTTGATACCAATATATCATGAACCAACCCACTGGGGCCCACATGGTTGGTGGTAAACTGAGTGTGACACCCCGAGATCACCTACAACAGGTCAGGGGTTGGGTACTAGCACTGAGTAGGCATATCACTCACATGGGAAGCCTTAGCCTAAGGTAAATGTACTAACTCGCACATATACAAAAAACTGTTATATAACATGAAAAGGAAAGAAATTGATGATACCAAATATACATGAATAAAATTAATCCCACATCAGAGTACAAAATGAGCATGGAAAAAATGATAAATAGAAGCCACCAAAGCTGAAAAGAAAAAGTCCAACCTGAGGCTAAAAAAGGGGATGTCATCAAGGTGCAACACTTGGGACCGTATGTGGTCTGTCTAGTATAACTAAGATCCACCTACTCCTAGTCCTCCTAGGACTCCATCTAAATGTATGTTTTCTTCATAATACACGACATGTGTGGGAAGATCCCATATAGGGGTGAATATAAATATACTCATAAGGACACCCTGAAATCTCCAAATATAAAGAAATCAAGAGGTTTAGCTCAAAGATATGATGATAATAACCCAAATATGCTCAATTATAGACACCAAGTCACAAAGTAAGGTCACTTACACACTTCCAACCTAGTATCCCACTTGAGGCTTCAAGGTAACACTCATCCAAGAGAACTCACTCCTCAGATCATGCTAACACTAATGGCGCTCATCCAAGAGGTCCTGCCTGTCAACCCTCACCATGAAGAGGTACATGATGGAACTCAGATGATGTTGATACATAGATAGGGGATCACACCTAGGGCCTATGGGGGATACCTAACCCAAACTGGAGAAATCCACTGGGATTTGGATCACATGCTCTAAAAGTCGGTAACGGGATACCTAACCCAACCTATGGAAGAAATGATAGAGGATCACACCTCATGTCATATAGAGGGATGCCTAACTCTATCCAGGACTAACCCATAAAGTGGGTTACTCATCCTATGGTAAATATGGGATTACCTATTGTACTCTCATAGGGATAGAACAAGGGAATGTACCCTACTGATACTCAACTAGACTGAGGAGTATGGGGATCCAACTATCCCTAGAAGAAGTACATGAAATGTTTAAGGGATAAACAGTGTGTCCTATTTGGTCTTAACATGCCTGAGTCTGTGTCCATGTCCATGTACTCTATTGTTTCCCATGTACATGGTTTGTGACCATGTACACTGGCCATGTTCATGCTCATGTACCCATGGAGTACATGTCGGGTCACTGATCAAGGGTCATATGGTGTGTGAGAAAGTCACACAATGTGTGAATTTATATTTGTATGTAACCCTAGCCTCCACAGAAGGGGATTCATATGATGTGTGGTCTTCTAAACTACTCACCATGTATGTCAGGATTTCATTGAAAGTCTATAACTCTCAAGCATTTTCACCCACGCTACTACCACCTCCAATTACACTACAAAATCAACCATAGATCTTGAGTTTGAGGTTGATCATTCCTAATCCGCTACGGGTGTCTAGATTCAAACCACCCATCCACTCAAAAGTTACATCCCATCATACTTTATCACTGTATAACTATCCCTTTGATGAAAACCCCCGATCCAACCCCAATATTTCATTGTTGTTATCACATCAAGATCGTACCTTCGATCCTGAATCGGAACCCATGGTAATGATCTATTGTGCAAAAGATCGATTGTGCAATGGTCAATTTTCAAGTATAGTCGAACCACCAGTCAAATGAAATACCGATGATGAAAAATGAATGGAGGGAGAAAACCAAAAAACACAAAATATAGAATGAACTTTGGTCATTATTCATTCAAAAAACATCAATAGATATCATAGAACAAGTTAGGATTATCAAACATCCAATTTAGAAATCAAATCTCACATACCTTAATCTAGGAAGAGAAATAATTAATGTCAATTAAATAATATCAATCTGAAAATTGGTTTTCTAAAGGAATTAATTTTCATTTGATATGGGAAAATCAAAAATAGAGATTGATCCAACATAGATAAAATCCCTACCTTATAATTGGATCGATCGTTGATGAAAAATGATTATACATTGATGTCATTGGAAAGATCCAAGAACTCCGATGATGATAAAAAACTCATGGGAAAACTAATCATTGATCCATAATATAATTGTCATCCCCCAAAGATCTCCTCTATGGTCCTCTCCAATCTCTAGGTTTAAGTGGTTAACCCTAGTATTTGGTCATAAAATTTTTTAAATAGATGAAGGATTAGGTCATGGAAAATTAATAAAAAATAGATTAATTTAATAATTTTTTTGTTTATTATTCCACCCATGGATGCTCTTAAATAAAACACCTAACATATACAAATATTATTTCATGACTAAGGTAAAAAATGCATTATAGATTTAATGTTGGTCTTATATTTTTCATATGAAGCATTGTTTGAGATATATTTCATTATTTAAAAAAAACTACCCTCACATGATATGTTATATTTAATATTTGTAATATATCAACATTGAGATTTCATGGGTCCCAAAATCCAATGCTGACTTCGTGACTAACACCGAAAATATTTCTTAAAATATTACAAAGTGTTACAAGTCAAAAAAAAATCATTACAGAACTCTAATTGGTGTGAAACTCTAAGACAATGATCATTAATTAATATTTGATGTTTAATATTAAACTATGTCTCAATTACACAATTAGTTTGATGGGAATGACTCAAAGTGTGGCTTTACATTTAAAATTGGTTTTAAAGTTAAAAATGTGTGTCATGCACTCATACCGAGCTAAATACACTACTACAGATCATGTTTTTAAAAGTTCTAGAAGTGGATTTTGTTAATGATAAAAAAGCACCGACATGCTAAGTGTTAATAAAAGTCACGAAATTTATCAGTACTTTTTCTTTAGTTATAATAAAGTCACCCTTTATCAGTACTTTTTTTAGTGATGATAAAATATGAAAAAAAAATTGAATATCTCCTACCCCCACCCCCTTGAACCCACACTCCCACTCTCATGCACCCACTTTTTCAGAACTCTCAACACCCCTTTATCAATGCTTTTTCATGGTGGACCCCATAACACCCTGAGAGGGGAGGGGTGAATCAAGGTGTCAAATTTTTCTTCTAAAGTGATGGATCTTTTTCCCGTGTTGGTAGGAACATGTTAAACCTATTTGATGGTAATGTATAGTAATTTAAGCATTCACATGTAGAGAGACAACATAACAGTTTTACTTGGTTCACCACTAAGGGCTAATCCAAGGATAAACGATGATGGTGTGTCAATCGTACCTAAATCCATTAATCTTCACTAGATGTGGAATACAAAAAATCAAACATAGACACTTTGTTCCAGGCACAATACCTTTACAAGATTTTAGGGATAGCACACTACTTCCCTCAGAACACTTCCATCAACTCCCCTTATCTCACTACTTTGGATGAAGTCTTACTCAGTTTACTTAGTTGAAGGTTGCTTCAGTAGATTGGAATTTAAGTCTTTGTCCCTAACTATCATGAGACTCTTCTTGCACTATAATTTTGAGTTGATGCACTTTCAAAGAATTGCTCATTGAAAAAACTGATGATCAAAAATATCTTTCATGAAGATCCTTTACAAAACTCGATACCTTCATGAAACAAAATACCTTCATAGAACAAACTGAATTCGTGAAGCTCAGTGGGTCATTGTGGAATACCCAACCATCACAAAGCACCCATTACTCAGAAGCATTGGCATTATTTAATACCTAACTTGTCTTTTCATGATGTTCAGGATCACATAGAAATTAATATTCATAATGCTTCCAACCTTCAAAAAATTAGATCAATTTTGGATTTTATATGATTATTTTTATGTCAAATGAAGTAGGGGTAGCCTCCTATTTATAGGCCCAACCTTTTGTGATGCTCCCATGCCTCCAGGAATTTTTTTTTTAACCTTAAAATACATCTTCATGATGCTTCTCCATTCGCAAAGCTCCAGTGAGATTTTTTGTAGTTGCGGATATTGTAGTCAACTCATCTTGTATTCATGATACTCCACTTCTTGTAGTCACATAGAACACCATTAACTCACTATGCACTCACGAAGCTCCATAACTTCATGAAGCTCAACCTTTTTGAAACCTAATATTCATGAAACCCATGCCTTTACCATATTTATGAAGATTTTATTCTAGAAAAACAACTTTTCGTGATGCTAGACTCTTCCTCCAGATTTTGAGCTCAAAAATTTGGCACACACTGGGAAACGATGCCACTTTCAATACTATAGTCAGCTTATACTGTGATATCACTTTCCTTGAAAACTCCCTGATCATCCAATTGTGGGTTGAAAAAAACACAAACCAAACTCTATTTATAGCAAAGAACATCCTTTGTTCCAATAATCTCCCCCTTTGTGTTTTTTGTAAATCTATAGAAAAATTCAATAAAACACCAGCCGCTATCAAGACCTGATATGTGAGAAACAAATTGTCCAACACTCTAAGTCTATATGAGAAAATTTCTATGTAGAAAATAAGAGGGGAAGCATGAATTGGGTTCTCATGTTTTGGAATTCTTAAAGATTTCTAAGCTAATCTTTGATCATGTCACATAAGCATTTCATGCCCTGAACTGTTTCCTCATAACACTTGATTCTCATCGGGTCACAAAAGCATTTCATGGTTTGTCAAAAACCAGCAACCACCACACTTTTATCTCAACCACCACACATTTATCTTCATAATTTAACCATTATCCCCCTTTTTAAATAAACCCAAAGTACCTTTATTTGTACTTATAGAGCTCAAAACACACTCCCCCTGGATCGTATCTCCCCCATAAACCTACATTGACTTCCACAAATAGATTAAAATAGTTAACACAACTTTGGATAGGGGAACAACCACAACCTCCTCATGCATTGGGATGTGGATGAACACTAAGTTTCAACCAATGTTTCTTGAACACGTGTGTTTTTAATGGATTTTCCAAAATGTCAGCCACTTGGTCATCAGTTCCAACATGATCCATTTTAATCACACCTTGTTCAAATTTTTCTTTGATGAAGTGATATATAATCTCAATATGTTTTGTATGAGAGTGCTAAACCGGGTTCTTTGTAAGATCAATCATGCTCTTATTATCACAGTGAACCACCGTCATTAGTTTCACCTCATCACCAATATCAGTTAGTTGTTTCTTCATCAATAATAGTTGTGTTCAATCATTTATATACTCTGCTTTAGTAGTACTAAGAGAAGTGCTTTCATATTTCATACTCAACCATCCCACACATTTCTTTCAAATAAAGAATGATCCACCACTTTTGGACTTTTTATCTACTATATCTCCAGCCCATTCGACATCAAAAAATGTTGATAGTTCATTATATATTCCTATAGAAAATTATAAGTTGTAATTTTGAGTACCTTGAATATACCTCATGATTCTTTTAACTACCATGAAAAAATTTTCCTTCAGATTACTTTGAAAGTGGGCCACTAAGCATGATGAAAAAATAATATCTGGCCATGTTTCAGTTAAGTATAATAAGATTCTGATGATTCTTTTGTACAAGGATGGATACATAGAAGTCTCATCCTCATGCTTTACAAGTTTTTTCCTAACCACAATTAGATTCAACATTGGTTTGGAAGCATGCATGTTGAATTTCTTCATCATCTCTCTTGTATATTTTTTCTGATAAATGAAGGTGTCATCCTCCTTATGAATCACCTAAAACCCTAAGAAGTATATGAGTTCACCAATAATAGACATTTCAAATTATGATTTCATTTGATTTGAAAATTCTTCCACTGATATCTTCCTGCTTCTAAAAAATATAATATCATCCACATACACAAGAACCATAAATTGATATTCCTGTGAATTATTAACATGGAGATTATGATCAACACCTCCTCTTTTGAATTTAAGCTTCTTTAGATAAGCATTCAGTCAAGAATACCTTACACACGGTGCCTACTTTAGACCATATAGAGCCTTATTTAATCTAAAAACATTTGATTTATCATTTCCAATCAGAAATACCACTTGTTTTTCAATGTATACTTCTTATTAAATAAATTTTTTTAAGAAAGTTTTTTTGAAATCCGTATAATAAACTTTGTATCCTCTTTGGATTGTCATAGCAAGGAATTCCTGATCGACTCCAGTCTCACTATCGGAGAAAATGTTTCTTGAACATCAATTCCTTCAATATGTTCATAGCATTTACACACTAAGCATGCCTTATTTCTGATAACATTTCCATTCTCATCGAATTTTCTTTTTAAAGATCCACTGTGTTCCAATCACGTTGTGATTTTGAGGTCTCTTAACAAGATCCCATGTCTGGTTCTTATCAATATGATCTAGTTCTTCATTCATGGATTTAACCCATGATTCATCCATCAATGTTTCTTCAAATGAGGTTGGTTACAAAATTGATAGGATGGTATAATGTGCATCATTCCTAATTCTAATTTTCTATGTGGGTGCAGTCCAATCCCCAATGATGATGGATTGATCAATTTCTGATCTTCTATTTCTCTTAGGAGGTTTATAAGAAGTTTCTACAACCATGGTTTCATATTTTAATTCTTATTCCGAATCATCACCATTTTTTGACCCCTGAATATTTTTCATGTCTTTCTCTACTTATTTATTTGAATCTGTTCCATTTCCACTTTATTCTTTATCTTATATTATATCATTATATGAGTTCCTTGAGGAATTTTTGATTTTATCTTCAATGATATTAACATCACTTCTTTCCAAAAATTCTTACAAGATGATTATTGAAAAACTTGTAGGATTTAATCTTCATTGATTATCCAAGGAATATTCCCTTGTCTGTAGCATCACCATACTTTCCTTGATTTCATTCTTTGTTTTGGATGAAACATTTACTTCTAAAACCACAAAAATATTTTAGAGAGGGCTTCCTTCCATGCCAAAACTTATATGGTTTCTTGGTTTCTCCCATATAAATACCTATTTGATTTTGAGTGTACATTGCTGATTGAACAACCTCTTTCTAGTAATGACAAGAGATAAGACTCTCAATCATCATTATTCTGGCCATATTGTTCACCTATCGATTTCAACATTTAACAAATCCATTTTTCTATGGAGTTATCACTACAACCACCTTATGCTTTATTCCATGTTTTTTCAGGTAATTTTAAAATTCAATGGATGTGTATTAACCTCCATTGTCATATCATAGAACTTTTATTGTGCGGTTAGTATCATTCTTAGCTATTCAATGATAACTTTTCATGCAGTCAAACACTTATTGTTTCCTATGTATAATCATTACACAATCCATTATACTATAATCATCAATAAAAAGAATAAATTACCTCTATCCATATGTTCTAGCCACATTTATTGTACCACATATGTCTATGTGGATGAGATCAAGAACATTTTATAACTGTTTCTTCTTTGGTCGATATGAACTGCAAACCATCTTTCCTCGCATGCAAGCATCACATATATTTTCTCATTCATGCTTAAGATTGGGGATATCAATTAATATATTTAGTTTATATATATTTTCCATGAATTATTGATTAATGTGACCCAACCTTTAATGCCACAATTTGTTTTCTTCTTTAACTTTCAAGTAGAAAATGTTCTCTCTACTATCAACCTGATATAAGTTTCCATCTATTATGCATCCTTTCATGAGAGAATTTTGTGTCCTTCATTTTATTGTGCACCCCTTTTGATTAAATGTCACTATTAGTCTCGAATCATATATTTGACTCACACTCAAAATATTGTGATGCAGACCGTCCACATAGAGAACTCAATTTTTCTTCAGCTTATCATTTTCTAGTTCTGTACTTTCACTTCCTTTGATATTTAAAGAATCATAATTATTGAACCTTATAGTTCCATAAACCATTTTCTTAACATTATTTAATAAATTTTAATTCCCCATCATATAGGATGAGCATATTCTATCAAGAATCTAGGTGTTACTATTCTTCATAGCCTTGAGAGCTATTTCTACAAGGTTGGACTTCTCGATTTTATTCTTTTCCTTCCATGAGATATTTTATTGAGTGGAAGATACTGATGGAATTTCCAATCTATTTTCCATGAACATTGGTTCATCATACTCTATTATTCTTTTAGAGGATAATACCTATTTTTAAGAGATAATCTACCCGGTTGGAAGGTATTGACTTTTCTCTGAGTTTTGTAGGTAAAGTTCCCAACTCCTCTTCCTACAATGAATAGCTTTATGGCCATAGTTAGAGCATCAAAAATAATATCCATAGAAACTATTTATTATATTTTATGAAGTATATGGTATCATTTTTTTTTTGACTTTCCAGGACTTCCTCGTTCAAACATCTCATTGTCTCCTCATAGTATGACATGGTATGGCCCAGATAACCACATAATTAACATTTCATAAGAGGAAATGTCTTCTCACTTACATTCCTCCTCATTTTCCTTTATTTTTAAGGATTATTTTTTTGTTGATCATCTTTTTATAATCGAATGTAATTTTCAGATCTATTTTCTTTTTTATTTGAAGCTTTATTTGATAGGACATTAGGTTTCTTTGTGATATGTCAAACTTTCTGCTTCCCTTTATTTTGGACCATTTTATTTACAAACTTTGATGTTTCATCATCACAGATAATTCCAATGTTTCCCATGCATGTGGATCTTTGATCATTCAAAAACTGCTCTACTCTTTTAGAACCATGCTTAGCTCTCTCTATTAGCTCTGCATCTGTGAACCTTCCAAGATGTATTTTCCTCTTTGTTTCCCTTGAATTTGATTCAATTTCAAGTTTACTTATTAGAGTAACAACCTCTTATTCAATCCCCTAAAATATATTATATTTCTCTTCTATTTTGGATGTAAGTTCATTGATGACCTTTGCCTGATTTTCAATACTAAGCTTAAATTCCACAACTTCTTCTAATCTTTTAAGAGTTGTTGAAAATTAATTTTATAAAGATTATAGTCGATCAATTTCTACTTCAATACGATCAACATAATCTAATGAATCTTGTAGGATATCTCTAAAATTTCTATTCCTTTTTATTTGATCTTTAAGCTTATCAAGCACACCCTCAAGTTCTACCTTAAGATCAACACCACCAATCAACTGATTATCTTTACCTTTTTATTTTGACGGTTTTGATTTTTTAACTGTAGACATCATGGATGCTTGGGTTATAGATTTAAACTCTGGTTATTTATCCTTGAAAAATTCAATATCATATTTTTATTCTTTACATATGAAACTATTTCTTTGTAGTTTTTTTCCTGATTTGAAGTCTTCCTTTTGGGGGAACCATTTCTAAGGTTTCTTCATGTTTCCAACTTCACTTTATTCATCATCAAACTTCTTTTAGCATCAAGAGGCAATGTTCCCAACAATACCACATCAAAAATAGGCCATAGAAAACTTTCCTTTAAATATCCTTTTTCCTCCCTTGAATTTCTTAGAAAAAAGAGAAATAAGCTCATATTTTTCATTATCTTCATCAACACTATCTCCATAAATCTCAAGTTTTTTCAAGGATTTGAAATCCATTTCCATGCTTACTTGATTCGTTTCATCTTCTTGTTTTACTCTCATTTCATAAGCCACTAGACTACTTAGTAGATCATCAATAGAAAGTTTAGAAATATCCCTTTTGTCAACAGATGACACTTTCTAATTGTGGAGATGTGGAAGCCTTATAAATATTTTCTTCACAATGTTAATGACTTTGATATTTCATCAAGTAATCGTATTGCTCCAAAAAATTTAGCAATTTGATTAAAAAAGGTATCTGCATTTTAATGAGGATGCATTTTTAGATCATCGAACCTATTGTGAAAAGGTTGGAGTTTTTTCTCCTTCACTTTGTTGTCACCTTCATATATATTTTCAAGATTTTTCCATATATACTTAGATGAATTTTAACTCATCGCCTTCAGATAGATTTGATCTGATAAAGCTGTAGTAAGAGAATTTTTTTCTTTGGCATCTTCATTGAGAATTTTCCTGTCTATTTCCATCATAGACAGTCTTGTTGCATCAATGAAATGAATCCCTTGTGCAGTGGAAAAAAGAACATTCATTACAAGATATATTAGATGAGATATCATCATGTTCTTCAAAATATGTAAGTTTCTTCCATAAAATATGGATACTCCTCTGACATTTACTAAATTCTCCATGATAATAAAAGAGGACATATTTAACACTAGCAATATGCCTCTGATACCACTTATAAGACCTTGGAACACCCTGAGAGGGTAGTTGTGAATCAGGGTGTCAAATTTTTCTTATAAAGTGGTGGATCTTTTTACCACATTGGTAGGAACATTTTAAACCTGTATGATAGTAATGTGCAGTAATTTAAACATTCACATGCAGAGAGACAATACAGTAGTTTTACTTGGTTCACCACTAAGGGCTAGTCTAAGGATCAAATGCCAATGGTGTGTCAGTCAAACCTAAATAAACTAACCTTCAATAGATATGAAATACATAAATTCAGACACATTCACTCTTTTCTAAGAACATTGCCTTTACAATATTTTAGGGATAGCACACTACTTCCCTTATAACACTTTCATCGACTCCCCCTAGCTCACTATTTTGGGTGAAGTCTCACTCAGTTTATTTACTTAATGGTAACTTAAGTAGATTGGAATTTAATTATTTATCCTTGACATGAATGATAATATGATTTCATTGTAGTTTTGAGTTAATGCACTTTGAAATCATTGTTCACTAAAAAAAATTATTTCAAAACTGCCTTTTATGAAGGCCCTTTGTGAAGCTCAATACCTTCATAAAGCAAACTGCCTTTGCGGAACAAACTGCCTTCATGAAGCTCACTGGGTCATCATGGAATACCTATTCATCGCGAAGCATCCATTACCCAAAAGCATTGACATCATCCAAGACTTAACTAGTCTTTTCATGATGCTCAAGATTTCATAGAAAACAAGATTCACAAAGCTCCCAACCTTTGTGAAATCAAAGTAATTCCAAATTCTCTCCAATTATTTTCATATAGAATGAAGTGGGGGTAGCCACCTATTTATAGGCTCAACCTTTCTCGATAATCCCATGCCTCAAATGCATTTTTCATGAACCTTCAAATACATATTTTCAATGCACCTCCATTCGTGAATCTCTAGTGAGATTTTTCATAGTAGCAGATATTACCGTCAACACATCGCGCATTCGCGATGCTCCACTTCTCGTAGTCGCAAAGAATATTGTCAACTCAATGCGCACTCATGAAGCTCTATAATTTCACGAATCTTGGACTTTATGAAACATAGTCTTCATGAAATCCATACCTTTACCATATTTATAAAGAGTTGATTACAGAAAAAAACCTTTCGTGATGCTAGCCTCTTCCTTTAGATTTTGAGCCCAAAAAATTGGCAAACACTAGGAAACAACACCACCTTAAATATTGTAATCATCTTGTACTGTAAGATAACTTTCCTTGAAAAATCTATGATCATCCAAGTGTGGATTGACAACAAACACAAACCAGACTCTACTTTTAGAAAATAACAACCTTTGTTCGAACATTTCACTATCTGTCTACCTGTTCATCCATGCACACACCTAGGGTCGATCATGTGACCTCTCTTGTGCAATTCAAACCCCTTTACCACTATCTCAATATTGTTTTATTCCATATTTTATTATATTTATATTTATTTATATAATCATTTGTAAATACATTTATAAAATATATTTTTGTGTGTGAGAGTGTATGATATATATATACACACTTATATTTATTTAAATATGTCATATCACTAAAAAAAGGAGGTATTAGTAGCAGGTTTTTTTGCTACTGGTGGCGGTTACGAAAACAATTGTGTATTTCATGGTTAGAAATCATTTAGCAGTGATTATTATTTTATAGCAGTAGTTTTTTTATGTGTCATTTTTGGAGCATTTAGCGGTGTTTTTTTTAAGTTAACCCAAAAATTAAATAGATAAAACGAACCTAACCGTTGCTAATATATGCAGTAGTGGTTATGTTTAGTATATATTTATATAAACCACCACTAATTAAATTTTATGAAGTTTATTTAGAAGTGGTTATTATAAACTGCTGCTAAATATTTTTCTTAAAATTTAATTATTTTAAAAAAAATTAATAAAAAATATAAATATAAACTCCAACATGAAATAAAATAGAACATAAATGCATAGAAAACCCATCATAAATACATCATACATCCACAGTCATATATACATACAACCTCAGTCACCATAACCTTAGTCAACATAGCCTCAGTCAACTCATATCCTCAGCCAACTCATACCTCAATCATTAATATATACATATAAAATATGTCCAACAACAACAAACCATGAACAATATATGTCCATCCTATGACATATACTGCATCCATCTTCCTCCACATAATCTCATTAACTAGAACCGACCACATCATCTCATCAACTGTAATAAAAAAAGACATAAATTAAAACAAAACATATTAAATTAAAATTACAGTAGAATCATTTATAAAATTTAAACATATCATAGAAAATAAGAACCATAGCAACTATTTTCTGAAGAATATCATGGATTAGAATGGTCAACCACCTGCCAAATGTTGTATTCTATCACCTATAATAAAAACCACAATATTTAAGAAAAGAAATGCGAAAGAGAAAAGACGCATAATACATTCATAATGTTTCACATTAAATTTTTTATTTTGTTAATCAAAGGAAATAAATTTTAACATAAAAAATAATATATCATGAAAAATAATTTGAAAACATAAAATTACCTATTTAAGATATTATTCAACACTTGAAACTGAAAAAAAATTATATAACAATATAATTAATTTTTAAATCGACATACGGTGTGCTTTAAATTTACATAATAAATAAATTTTAAAGACTTTGATTGGAAGCAAGTAATATATTTCAAAAATAATTCAATGGTGAATATCTCATGATTTCATATCAATCTGAGGTCAGTTTATATGGTTTTGACTGCTACATGCAAGTTTTAGTATTTTAAAACACTAGAAACACATTTACAGTCATCCTGAGAAAACCATCAATTAGAATGATGTTCTGTTAGTTTATACATTTCAAAAAATCAATATTTAATCATTTTACTCAAAATTCATGACCATATTACATCATTTTTCAAGTTTTGACCCCCTGACACATGTTTTTAAAGGTTTTGGTACCTTTAAAAACTGTTTAATGAATCATTCTAACCACACCGCATGTCAGATTGGCATTTTTTCTGTGCGTACATGTCAAAAATAACTCAATAGTAGTTTTTCCATGATTTTATTTCAATGTGAGGTCATTTTCTATGGTTTTGACTGTTACACGTGTGTTTTAGTGTTTAAAAACACTAAAAACACGTTTACGTACATCTCAGGAATATCGTAACTTGGAATGATGGGTTGTTAGTTCCTATATTTCAAAAATAAATATATGGTTTTTTTCCTCTAATTTCATGACCATTTGATGTTTTTTTCTGGTTTTGACCCCCTGACACACCTTTTTAAAGGTTTTGGTACCTTTAAAAAAATTACTGAGTCATTCTAACCACACCGCACATTGGATTGACGTGTTATCTATGTATACATGTCAAAAATAACTCAACGGTGGTTTTCCCATAATTTCACAATAATATGAAGTTTTTTTTCTATGGTTTTGATCATTACACACACGTTTTAGTGTTTTAAAACACTAAAAACGCATTTTCGGGCATCCCGGTAAAACTGTAACTCATAATTACATTCTATCAGTTCCTACATTTCAAAAATCAATATATGGTCATATTAATCCTATTTTATGAGTATTTGATGTTTTTTTCTAGTTTTGACCCCCTGAAGTATATTTTTAAAGGCTTTAGTACCTTTAAAAATTGTTTACCGAGTCATTCAGACTACACCACATGTCAGATTGATGTTTTGTCTATATGTACACATCAAAAACAACTTAATGATAGTATTACCATGATTTTACATCAATCTGAGGTCATTTTCTATATTTTTGACTGTGACACGCACATTTTAGTGTTTTAAAACACTAAAACGCATTAATTGGAATCCCATGAAAACCATAACTTTCAATGATGTACCATCAACTAATACATTTTACAAATCAATATACAGTTGTTTTCCTATGATTTTATAGTAATCAAACATCTTTTTTCTAGTTTTAACCCCCTTTCAGACATTTTTAAAGGCTTTGGTACCTTAAAAAACTGTTTAATGAGTCATTTCGACCACACCACACGTCGTATTGATGTGTTTTCAATGTGTACACATAAAAAGTAAATCATAGGTGGTTTAACCATGATCTCAAGTCAATATGAGGTCTTTTCTATGGTTTTGACCGATACACGCATGTTTAAGTGTTTTAAAACACTAAAAACATGTTTACAGGAATCATGAGCAAACCATAACTCAGAATGATGTTTTTTTAGTTCCTACATTTTAAAAATGAATCTAAATGGAAATATGATGTCGTTTTCCTAATTTTGACCCCCTAACATGCATTTTTAAAGGTTTTGGTACCTTTAAAAACTATTTACCGAGTCATTTTGACCATATCGCATGTTAGATTGACATATTGTATATGCGTACACATCAAAAATAACTCAATGGTGGTTTTCCCATGATGTCACATCAATATGAGGTCCTTTTATGGTTTTGACCGTTACACACATGTTTTGGTGTTTTAAAACACTAAAAATTTGTTTATGGAAATCTTGGGGAAAACATGTCTTAGAATTAAATTTCATTGGTTCCTATATTTCAAAAATTAATATAAGGTATTTTTACTATGATTTCAGGGAAATTCGACATCATTTTCCTAGTTTTGACCCCTCGACACATATTTTTAAAGGCTTTGGTACCTTTAAAACTGTTTATTGAGTCATTCTGACCACACCACATGTATGATTGATGTGTTTCCCATGCGTACATGTCAAAAATAACTCAACAGTGGTTTTCCCATTATTTAATGTCTATATGAGGTCATTTTATATGGTTTTGACACTTACATGCACGTTTTAGTGTTTTAAAATACTAAAAAAGTGTTTATGGGTATCCTGGGAAAACCGTAAATCTGAATGATGTTTCGTCAGTTCCTACATTTCAAAAAACAATATAAGGAAATTTCCCTATGATTTAATGGAAATTTGACATCATTTTCCTAGTTTTGAACCCTCAAAACATGTTTTTAAAGGATTTGGTACCTTTAAAACCTGTTTAATGGGTCAAAACCAAGCAAAAGAGATTGGTTTGTTTTCAAAATTTAATATAATGATCCATAATTCATTTTTAACGTGTAGGAATCAACCACATGTCAATACAGCACATGATTTGTTTAGTATGACTCAAAGTTCATGTTTTCAATATAAAAGTTTCATTTTAGTTTTATTTATAGAAGTTGTATGTGTTCTTTGAAAATGTGTGAATGGTCTATGGAATTTTGAATTTACCTCAGTAGGATGAGCTATGAGGCTGGAAATTTCCTTGGGGATTGTTCTATCCATATTCTAAAATACAAAAACTAAAGTAATTTCCATTTTCAACTGCCACTGATCCTATGTTTTCCTATAAGAGTCTTGTTCTTACACTTTTTCTTTCAACCTTGAAATTTCTATGTGTGATTCCTGATCAATGGCATTTCTCAAATTCACACTGGGTGTAACAATAACTGATGATGATGCCCTACCAAAGACATTTGGTTGAGTAGGACCAGATTCTATCCCTCATACACGTCTGTGATGATCTTTCCCTAAATCAATTTCAACTACATCATTTTGGGAAACTGATGATGATTATTAAGGGTTCACATCCCATAATTCTTGAATTTTAGCCCATTAATACAAAAATATTAACAATTATTGTTTAAATTATCTGAACTTCATAATATTATCTAATTAATAAATTTTTCATTATTCATTATTGTTATTTCATTACTATAAAAACCTATTAATGAGAAATAAATTATAACAACAAACAAGTCTTAAACACAATTAATCGAGGCCGAATAGATGGATCAAACGATACCAAATTGGAATCATTTGAACTATATGGATGACCCCATTTAATTGGTTTTAAGGATTTTTTGTTATAATATATTTTTCATTATTATGTTTTTATAGTAATGAAATGACATGAAATAGTAATGAAAATTACTTACTCCAACATCTTTGGTAGGGTCATTTTCAAAACTTCTATCCATTTTCCTATGCAATTTAAACCACATCTTTGTTCACCCAATGGAGTGAACTCATTCATTATAAAAAATGTAAACAAGTTAGAAAAAACCATGACTTATAATAAAATTATATAAATAATAATGGATAAAATACAAACCAAAATTGTTCTTTTTCTCAAAAAACTCTGAGACCCAGTGATATAAGGAATGACTTGTTTCTCATGATTCATAGTATTTTTTTAGATAATTCCTACAAAAAATAACAACATAAATAAAAAAATATAATTTTGTTTTGTTTATTTTATTAAGATAATGTAAAATATGAAATTTCCTCATGAGATGAATCTCTATTAATATCGAAAAACATATTATATTGTTCATGATAAATGTATTCTGGAACTTTCTCATACATCTGTCATGTGTTTAGAGATGTGTCATTAAAATCATTCCATAATCTCAATTTAAAATATCTCCATTTCTTGCCTAAATTTTCCAGAGTTTATGGGCTTGAAACAAAGTCAGGGATATCAAAATGAAAAAATGACTAGAAATAAAAAACATAACACGTTATAAGTATATTACAAAATTTTACTCATATCTTTTAAATTAGTTATCAATGAATATTAAATTAATATTACCTTTACTTTATTATCAAAGATATAATTTTTTAAAGTTGTGGGAATATACCTCCAATATTTATAATTGATGGGAAATATCATCGTCTCACAAGAACGCTACCCAAGAATCTGTCCATATATTATGGTAACTTCGTTGTTAAGAACACCAAACACATCAAATGGAATGAAAATCTTGAATTCCTTCAGGTCCCATATATCTATTTCGTTCATATTTATATCCCTTCTATTGTTATCTTTATATGTTTGAAAAATTCATTAAACAATTAATAAAATATATAGTTTTTTTGTACAATGAAATACATGTCATTAATGTTAACTCTCCAATATCCCCTGGATAGAGGGGTGACCAACTAATCCATTGTTTGAGGTGAATCAAACGGTGGACTACTAACAACATATGGGGAAATAGTTGGTTCGCTAGAAGTCTCGAGTACAATGAAATCATTCAAATCCATTGAAGCTAATGGTAGTGGTGGTGTGCTCTAAGATATTGGTCGACTAGGATCTTGAAATTTTTTTATTCTCAAAATTCTCACAATTCAAATGGTTCAGATATAATAAATGTATAAAAAATGAAAAACTAAAATATTTTTACAAAAAAACAATGTATATATGTACAAAACACTTATAAATGAGAAATTGTAATATAGTTCCATTACCAATTTATACATTAAATTATATTCATCTTTAATGTCTTCATTGTTATCAAACTTCATTATGATGAGTGATTTATTTTCACCCTCTCCTGAAAGTTTTATTGTTTCAATGTTCTCAAGAAAAAAAATGTTCAATGTTTTGTGGTTGATGAGGTTCGCTGTCATAAAGTACTTATTGATCTTCATCACCCATATCATATAAGTCTCCAATTTGAGTGTATAAAAACACTCCAAACTTTATGTATTTCATTATCCATATAATAAACTATCTTTTATTGTGAATCCAATATAAATAGATCATGCTCTACATGCTCACCGGTATGGATCAAGCGATAGAAGTTAACAGAAGTAAAATGCAACGAATATTTCATTATACCCCTATCAATGTTGACCCACTTGAATTTGAATAATATGACTAAAAATTGACCATGATAGTTTAATTCAATTATATCATTCATATTTTCATAGTATCCCACTTCTTCAAGTGAAAATATACCGTTATTTTGAGTTTTCAAGTCTTCTTCATAATAAATTGTACGAAACCCGAATCCATGAATATTGTTGGCATTGAATCTCTTAGCCTTACTTAAAGGACCTCAAGGAAAAAACTTCAAATCATTTGATATTTCAACTTGATTCTCAATATTCATTATCTAGAAAATAATATATAAGGTGTTAACTATAACATGGACAAAATAACTACACATTAATAATATGAATATGAGTATATACTTACACGACGGGTGAACTATTCTATAATATCCTTATTAACATATTTTTTTAATTCCATCTTATTTCGAGCTCGACCCCTTAGTCATCCCTTTTTTTCAATCACAATTATTTAATAAATGGATCTGAAATAAGACTATTGAGTAGCACACATCTATATTCTTGTAGCAACTCCAATTCAATAAGTATAAAATTTGACCCCTTTCCAATTGGTCATCCAATAATTAGAAATAATGATGACTTTTTTTAGAATGAGAATTAGTGGAGATGTCATCAACATTTCCAATATGATTTAATCTAGTCTCAATCCCATCCAAATACCTATAATAGAATGTCAATCACTCTTCAGCTATATAGACTTTAACAATCGAACCTTCTGTTTGAGCTTTATTCCTTGCATATGATTTTAAATGACCTATGTATCTGACAAAAAAAATTAGAAACATTTAAAAAAATTCTGCAATGATTTGATAAAATTGAATTCACCATTGAAAATAAAAATAATATCAACATACCTCTCAATTGGATACATGAATAATCTTTGCAGGCTTGGTTTTAGAGGAAAGTAACGCAATAACTTTGCATGAGTTTTCTTATTTTGTTTCTTCCTAGGGTTGCATTGATTTATACTCTCATTATTGTTCATTGACTTCCATATGCATGTATAACATCTTATGCATTATTCTTTATCGGACTCTTCTCCCAATAAAGAATACAATCATTAGGGCATGCATGTATCTTTGTGTAATCAAATCAAAGTTTGATGATGATTTTCTTCATTTCATAGAATGGTGTAGGGATCTTAACTTCACTAAATTCATCATGAAACAACCCTAAAATCATGGACATTTCTTTCTTAGTAATTCCACAGAGACACTTGATATGATGCAACTTAAGTAGAAAATACAACTTCAAATACTTGGAACACCCTTAATGTTGTTCTTATTGTTCATCTTCAACTAATTCATAAAACTCATTTTTTTGTCCCTAAAGCTATGAGCAAGATTAACCTACTTAGGATAAACTGAAGGTTCTGTTGATCTATTAAAATATTGTAGATTGTATCATGAAAATCCAAATGCATCATTTATCAAATTTTTAATGGAATTCTCCTCTGGTGGGTCACTTTGTGTTTCGTTGACAGGATTGTCATTGTTCTAACTTTCCATAAAATTCGATTCACCATGCCAAATCCAACATACATATCAAGTAGGAAACTATTTCAATATCAAATGATCATATACTTTATTTCTATTTAACAATCTATTGAATTTACAATCAGTACATGGACATTTTATTCTACCTCCACTAATTGGTTTTCAATTGCATAATCTAAAAATTATTCCAAACCCTTGGCATGCTGAGGTGTGTTTCGAGGTAAATTAATTCAACTTTTATCCATAGGTATTGGATTGTCACTCTTCTCTATATATATTTAGATATAAATATATAAATTTTTAGTCAAACAAGTACAATCAAAATTAAACATCACTCAACTTAGTCATTGACCAGTGTAGAGTCTTGATTCGACATAACACAAATTCAAAATAAAAATGATTCAATCCAACATTAAAAACATAAACAACATAAACGAATAAATATTACCATTCACAATAATACAGTCGGATTTCGTGGAATAAGTTTACTAAGACAAGGAGAGAGATTACTCTGATGTTGATTGTACTATTATTAGTTCACAATAATACATGAACATAATTATTCTATTAAAATATCTCTAACTTTTCTACTTTTCATATTATCAATTTTTATTTTATATTAAAGAAACATGATTTTCTCTATAGCTAGATTTTTCTTTGATAATTATGCGAATCAATATTTGTTGTATCTCAAAAAAAACATGTCACTGTGATATCTGGTGCATTTGTTTCCATATGCATCATAACATTGCATGCAATTATGGTTTTACAACATTTTCATAATCAATATGAAAAATAGTACTCAACTTGAAGAGATTATCACATACATATATCTCCATGTAATCTAAATCTATGTATCTTTTAGTAAGCATTATGCATTGTACTCGTGATTAAAAGTATTTGTTAGCGGTAAATTACATACGGCTCATGTTCTTAAACCGTAGGCCAAATGATGGGGTTTTTTTAACGAAAACCCCTCTACGAAACATCGAAAACCACTATTATCCCCAAACCAACCTATAATGGCCCTTTAAGGTGGATCGCAATAGACAAATTATCATTTTGAAAGCATTTAAATAATTATTAAATAGGGAAGAGACACAAAACCGAAAGATTGACCTTCCTTTTGATGAAAATGTAAAAGTTTCAAGTCTTACACCACACACCAACAACACTTTCGGAACTTTTATCATGCCACATGAAATAAATAATTAATTATAACAATTTATAATTAACTATTCAAAATTAAAAAAAATGGAATACTCACCTAAAAGAACATTGAGGTGCATCCACTCTCCAAAATTATAACCATTTGCCAATGGAAAGTTTGCAACATAACCCCAACATCATCTTGGGAAAAAGACCCAAAAAACAACAATCAATTACATAAATCTTTATATAATTTAATTAAATCTATTATAAAAATTCAATCAATCATGTATTTAACGATGTCAGGGGTCACAGTCACCAGAAAAAGGGAAAGAGAGGCCTTTGGGGGTCATCGTCGAGGAGCGGGGAGGGGGGTAGTCGTGAGGTCCTTATTGGGGAGCAAGGGGTCGAGGTCACGAGGATCGTCGGGGAGGAGGGATGGTCATTTTCGGGAGCATGGGGGTCGAGGTCACGACGAACGTCGTCGGGATCAGTGGGAGATCTGGGGGGGTCAAAATTAAGGGTTCTTTAAGATTTAGTGACAGTTTAAATAAAACCACCGCTAAATTAAAAAATATATAGCAGTGGTTATATTAAATCGTCGTTATATTATAAATTATTTTTAATACGATTTATTTTGTGGTGGCTATTAGAACTGTTGCTAAGACCTTTTTTGTAGTGTATATTAATACTCATTTATATATATTAGAATATAAATAAAAATATATATCCATTTATTAATACACACACACACACACATATATATATATAAACATTATATATACATTTGTATAAGTACATATATATATTCATATATTTTTATAATGTAAAAATATGGTTAGATATTGTTTTAAATAAAATGGATAATAATTATTTCCATATGATTTATATAATTTTTTTTAAAAAGGTTTTAAAATATGTATATATATTGTATATTTATATATGAATTTTATACATTACATGTATATTAATATGCCTATATATTTACATATATATTTATACATATTTACATATAATTGTATATTTAGATATAAATTTTTTATAATGTATTTATAAATATCTATTGTAAATGCGTTTATATACTATATTTAATGATAATGATATGTTAATAAAAATACTTTTATATATAATTTATTTACACAATATTGATACACAAACATATGAAAATATTTACACACACACGAACACATTTATATTTCACACATACACACATGAATATTTACATATATATATATATATATTTATATATATAAGAATATACACATAAATATATTTTTTTTATTGACACGCAAATTTGTACAAAAACATTACTTGTATAGGTATATATATATTAATGCATTTTTATAAGGTAAATAAATAAATATTTTTTTAAAAATAAAATAAATAATAAATAATTATTTTCATATGGTTTATATATTTAAAAATAAATTATTATGTAAATATGTTTAAATATTATTTTAATAATTGATTTATTATATGTAAATATAAGAAAATGTGTAACTATTTAATTATAAATAAAACTACAATATAAAAAATGATAAAATTTTAAAACGGTGATATCTTTATAAATGTAATCCTTGGGATGAAATTCAATCTCCTCCGAAAAAAAAACAAGAAGACTCTAACAAAATTGAAATATTGTTGAATATTAAAAAATTAGGGTATCTCAACTAAAAACTCAATTTTGGAGTCCTTCTATACCTTTTTGACCTAGAAAAAATAGTAACTGAGGTCGTTGCATTCAACACAGTGTAGATCTCTCTGCATGCTTCAATTTGATATATGGTAGAGTCTAAATAGATACTCAAATCAAAATTTATAATTATTTGAAGTTCAATTCATGTTTTCATCTTATCCTAAATCGTTCATTAATTTATTAAATTTTTATGTCACCCGATTGTTATTAAATAAATATTACTTAAAAATAATTAGAAAATTATTAATTATTTTATAATTTATTTTTCACTAAATATCTTATATATTAACTGTAAATGCATATTTAGTCTTATATAAATCATATTTAATAAAATATATTATATTTATATCAATATAGATATAATTATATGTTAATATATATATTTTTAATTATATGTATATTTTTTTACACAACCACAAAACATGGTTTTATGAGAGCTAAAAAAGGTCTTTATCAACGCTAAAAATGAGCTGATAATCGAGGCACTATTAAAAAGGGATCTCTTTTATCAACGCTAAAAAAAGCACTGATAAAAGTCAAAAAAAATAAAAAAAAATCTTTAAATCAGAAAATCTCCTTTTAACAGTGCTTGACCCCCCATAGGAAGCCCTGCCAACACCCCCACCCACCACCTTTAACAGCGTCCACCACCCACCCTTTAACAGTGCTAGTCACCCCATGCACCCACTCGTGCACCCCTACCTCTACTTGGATTCAAACTCGAAACATCTCTCTTGCGCGTCTGCACCTTTACCACTTGTTCATTTTGTTTTGTTCTCCATTTAATGATATATATGTCTATTTATATATATATATATATATATACTTAGTTGTATTTATTCGTATATTAATATAGATTTATATTAATATATATTTATATATTTAGTTATATTAATATATATATATATTCGTATATTAATATATATTTATATCTATTTATATATATTTTTAGTTATATTTTTTATTCGTATATTTATTTTTATATTAATATATATTTATAAGATTAGTTTTAAATGCATTTATAAAATATGTTTTTGTGTGTGTTTATAAATAAATAAATAAATACATATATACAACAAACAGACATCTGTGTGTGTGTGTGTGTGTTTGTAAGTATAATTATACATATTTATATATATTTACATATATTATATATTTATATGTATATTCATATGTTAGAATATATAGATAATATATATCAGTTTGTTAATACAGACACACACTAACACACACACACATTATATAGGTATCTAAATATTCATATATTTTTATTTTAAATAAAATGGATATTATAAGGCTTATATATTGAGAAATATACTTTATATGTAAGTATGTTTAATTATTTATTTATAAAATTAAATTTTTATAAAAAAATATGTATATATTGTTATATATTTGATTATAAATAACATAACATTGAGAAAAATGATAAAATTTCAAAGTCATGATATCAACATGAATGTAATCCCTGAGAATAAATTCATTCCCCACTGAAAAATGACAAAAAAACCCTGAAATAAGGCTGAAAGTCCATCAAATGTTAAAAAAAATTGGGTATCCCGACTAAAAACTCAGTTATAGAGGATTTTTTAGCCTTTTTTGGTCTCAAAAAATATTACATAAGTAGTCAGTCTGGGTTGTATGTAATGTTTGAAGCCTACGGGCAATGAATTCTTCTAAGGCCTACGGTCCATGTAATACTTACGCCTACGGGCCTTGTAAGGGCTCCACCTCACCCCTTGAAAAGTGGATTATCAAAATCAATAAAAAATGAAGGCCTTCGGGCCATTGGAAGATAATTAGCAAATTATGAATTAATAATATTTTTTTAAAATATTTTATAAGTCATTTTCACTAAATTTATTATATATCAAGTGTAAATGTCTATTTATACTTATCTAAAACATATTTAAAAAATTTATATTTTATTTATATCAATATAAATATATTATTTTTAATGATTTTTTTTAAATATACCTTTTATTAGTGCTAGAAAAAAATCACTGATAAAGCCTCCCTTTATCAGCGCTAAAAAAACGCTGATAAAGGAGTACTTTTAACAGTGTTGTTAAAAGTACCTTTTATTGGCATTTTTTTAGCGCTGTTAAAGGGTGGGTGTAAGAACCCGATTCTTCTTATGAGGTATTGTTTCTTCATTTTTCTTTTCCTTTGAGTTGTTTTTGAGAAAACAAGGAAAACTGGAAAAATGTTAAGTTTTAGTAGAACATGCCAAGTACTCCTATGTACACACCGTTTAATCTGGCCGTTTAGGATGGGGATACATAGTGTGTGAGTTTTTCGGCCTGAGAGATAAGAAAAATCCACTACACATTGTGTACTCCTTAGTACATGTCGAATAGTCATGTTGGCAAAGTCGGTGCGAGATGTGTAAAGTAAGTCGGTGAATCTATGAACAATAAAATGACATACATGCCATGTATATGGACTTACATGCCGTGTACTACTAAATTTCGGCTTAAAACAGGTAGTAGCCTCATTTTCTCTTCTTCTCGATAGAGGATCCGCCAGGTGAAGAAGGAGTCGCGAGAACATTTCCTTCTCTCATTTCATCATCCAGAACCCGAATCAAGTGTCGTCGGGATCACTGGATTCATCTCAATAAAAGCTTTCTTTTCCTTGAACCATCGATTTTTGTTCTTAAGAAATTTATTCAATGTTGAATGATTTACCTCTTTTCTTAGATCTATGTCTTTCTAGGTCGATTCAAGGGCTGACGTCGGTTTATATCACTCGTACGACATCAAGGTAGGTGATCTTGTGACTTTCATTAAAAGTCGAGTTGATTATATGTTCCAAAATGGTATGAGACCATTTTTGGGTATTTTTTTGCTTGATAATTGAAACCTGTTGATACCTAATGATGTTTAGGTATTTGAATATATGAAATTAAAGCATGTGATTGCAGTTTGTTTGATTTAGGGACACCCCATGGGTGCGTTCCCCATTGTTAGTCATTTGGAAAGAACGCCTTGGAGGTGTGTGAATGTTTTCCTTTTTTGGGTTTGATTAGAATGATGTGTTGTTATATGAAATTCCCACATGAGTTGTTATGATTAAAACCATGCAATAGTTTAATTTTCTTGTGTTTTCTACTATGTGAATTTCCCACATGAGTAGTTATGTTTAAAGCCTTGTGATAGTTTAATTCACATGTGTTGTTTTTTAAATGAAATTATAAATGATTAAAATAGGTAATTATCCATGGGCGAGCCATAGTCTTGGTTAAAAGAAAAGGTCGGCCTCATGTGACTAATTAAACCTTGCTTACCTTGGGTGAATCATTGTCTCGGTTAAAAGGTAATGGACGGACTCAAGAGGTTAATTACCTAAAGTCTATGAGCAAGACACATTTTTGGTGGTTGGGATCATTGAGTCTTCTTTATAAATACCTAGAGAATCTTTGATCCATTGAGAGATACCTAGAACAAACTCTATTGGCAACTGAACAAATGATTAAATGCTGAAATGATGATATGCTTAAATGTGAAATGGTTATGTCATGAGTTGATGGTTACTTTGGTACGGGGGGTCGACGGGACTAGGTTAGACTTCAAGACCTTTATTCACAGAACTTGTTAAATGAAATGGAATGGCTTATGACGCGTCTTCCAAGTCAAAGCACATGTTTGGATTCAGTTTTCATTTTTTATCTAGATGATCTTCTGAGAAATCTACAGTGTTTACTTCTATACGGGGAATTTTAAGGTTAAGGATGAATCTCGAGATAGTCATACTTAAATGAAATTGAACTACTAAAGAACATAAATAGAATAAATGGATAGTTTACTTGAGTAATTCCTAGTTACTGTTTTCTTTTACTGTTATTACATATATTCACTGACTATTAGGCACAGATCTTTGGTGGTTGCCTACTAGGATTAGTCTCACACCCTGTTTGGGTCATGATTTTGGCCTCAAATAGATTATATGATTGCAGGTGTAGACAAGGGAAAGTACCCCTATATAGGTACTTGATTGCTGCTTAGGAGCACGAGAGCATGGGACCAAGCAGAGGCTTGCGATGCTTCTGAGTTTTATTTCTGTTTCTATACTTGTATGTTATTTGTATCTGATTACAGTGCATACTATTTTGGCTGATTTCTTAGAACATATAACATATAGAATTATCATTTTTATGGTTTGAGACTTGGATATTTATCTATCAGATTTCTGCTGTTTTGTTTCAGTTGCATATTGTTTACTGCTTCCGCTATTTGTTAATATTTATTTTACTGTGTTATACTCTGCCAATGAGGGCATAGTTTCTCCACTATCACACCCAAGGCCCTCACTGCTAGTCGGAAGCCTATGACATTTGGGAAAATTATCTTGAGGCCATGTGACCAACCGGTCCAGCTTTCAATTTAGTGGTGAGTCGGGTCGGGACATTACAAAGTGGTATCAAAGGGATTTCTTTTCTACTTTGTCTTACTATTTGGAACCTATAGATAGGGATGGGAATGAATAGGTATTTGGTAATTAGTTGTGCCTAGGAGTAGCTACCCCACATATAGGTAAAAACCAAATTACCTTGAAATGACTTGTAGTATTTAGATTTTGAGCTATTACAGTTGATTCGATTTCACCGTTGGGTGACGTACTTGATTTATGCTATTACTATTGATGAAATTGTGGGTTCTATTTTAGTTGCAACCCGATGATATGAGGGTATGCCATCTCATTCATCATATAGGCACTTGTTAGAATCACATGTCATGCAATCTAGAAAGCATTAGTTATCACATGTTGTTGTGATAGATGATGTGATAGTTATGCCTGCTGTTGTGATAGGTGTATTGGTACGTGCTATAGTTGGATTTAATGGATATCAAACCTTGGTTCTAGAGGTGTATGGTCCCTCTTGGACTGGAATTTGGTGGATCAGAATTTAGTTTTTATCTATACTTGTATCACGATATGTTCTTCTTGGGTGCCAAACTTTGATCTGTGGGGAGTATGGGCCCTCACGGATCAGAATTTGGCATTCCACTAGTTGGGTTTTCTGTAGAACAGGGGTTTTCTAGGCAATCTGGAGTTTCTTTTCTGAAAAACCCAGTATACATGGTGTGTATTCTAGCCTAACACGTCGTGTGTTCTTCCTGTTCAGGGAAGAATGTGTTCTAAATTTTAAGAAGAACACGTCGTGTACTATGTATACATGTCATGTAATTCTTGACCGTGTAACCTGCCACGTGAGGAGGGAACGTGAGTTTTTGAGCTTTGAGTAGGACACACCGTGTAATGTGAGTACACTTCGTGCATAAGTCAACCATGTATCCATTCATGTGACTAACGATACGGGTGGATGAAAACTTAGTTGTACACATCGTGTCTAGGTTGAACATGTTGTGTAGTCTTACACTGGAAAATACCTGGGCAAGAAGGAAACTCAAGTACACGTCGTGTCTCTTGGGAAACATGTCATGTACATGGGGTGATACACGACCATGTTGGGAAGAAGTACACGCCTATGTGGAGTCCTAGGAGAACACGCTGTGTAAGGAGTTATACACACCATGTACTCCTATTTTGAAAAACTTGAGTGATTTTCGTTCTTTTTCCCACTTTTCACTTCTGAGTTGTAGTTTCCTCTTTGTTAAACTTGTATTGAGGTGTGTGTTCTGTACTTTAAAGAGCAATGCCACCATGACGACCTCGAGCAGTGTGCGAGGAGAGTGGCGGTGAGTATAAATTGGAGGTGGTAGGCCATGGGCTACCAATGGATCCTCTAGTTGTGCCAGCTATGGCATCAGTCGTTATACTAGATACGGTTGCATACGCATAGTTCTGAGAAGGTTTTGTGAGGTTCATGAAGACCTTCTAGGGAGCACCGCAAGCTTCCATATCTATGACAGAGCTTACGTGTATATTCCAGCAGCAGCATCCACCTACTTTTTTAGGGGATGGTGGACCAAAGGCTGTATAATAATGGCTAGAATCAGTGTTGAAAATCTTTGATCATCTTGAGATGCCTCCTGAGAGGAGGGTCAAGCTCACGACTTATATGCTACGTGATTCAATCAAGAGGTGGTGGGATGTTATCATGTAGAAAGAGAGTCATCGGGACATGGCATGGGGAGACTTTCAGATAGTCTTCTATGACTACTTCTTTCCTAAGACCCTCAGAGCTGATCGAGCTCGGGAGTTCATGAATCTGGAGTAGGGTACTATGTTAGTGATGGACTATTCTGCTTGATTTATAGAGCTTCAGTGATTCACACCTGTTCTGATGGGTGATGAGGTGTTTAGAGATAGGTGCTTCGAGGATGGTCTTCGATACAACATCCGAGCTCAGGTGAATTTTTTAAGGTTTCCTTCTATTCATTCAATTGTGAATCAGGTGCTGATTACCGAGCGCAACCTACGGGAATCTGGGGGTGTGAGCCAGGGTGGTTCATCACCAAGATTCGGCACTGTCTAGATCAGAAGAAATAAGTTTCATATGGAGTTTTCTCACTGGAATACGAGTAATCAGGATGTATCATCTAGTAGCCAGGTGATGTGTTATCATTGTGGTAGAGTTGGACATATGAGGACCTAGTGCCCGAAGGACCCAGTTGAGTGACAATCTTGCAGCAAAATGGGCCATCTATAGCGCTTCTGCAAGAAGTTTCCACTAGTGGATAGTGAGAGAGGTTCTGTACAGGCTCCACGTGCATGAGCAGGGTCAGTAGCTTCTCACCGGTCTAGAAACTGGAATACGTTGGGGTGTGTAGGCTAAGGCAGTGGGCGTGGTCATGGTAGCCAGACCCCAGGATCTCAGCGGCAGCAGGGCGGGTCAACTCAGGGTATCCAAGCTGTGTCACAGGGTCATGGTACATGTCAGATATATTCAACGCAACAGAACCAATAGGAGCAAGATCACGGACCTTCTACTGTCAGAGGTACTATTCTAGTTGCCTTTGTTTTATCTTCTGCAATTTTTGATACTAGTGCAACAAATAGTTTTATATATGTGTCAGTTATGGAGATCCTTGGGCTCTGTGTTTATACCTCTGAGAATTTTATGATGCTAGACACTCCTCTAGGGATCATAACGACAGGTGTGAGTTAGTGTAAGGAGTTCCCCCTTGATATTGGTGGGCGTCACTTTCTATGGAACCTTTGTGTCTTAGAGATGATAGGGTTTTATGTCATCCTCAGAATAGACTGGATGGTATCCTATCAGGCCTTCGTTGACTGCTATCGTTGCAGGGTGAGTTTTACATCACCAGAGGGTGGATCTTTTCTATACAAGGGTGAATGGGATGTCCAGGTGAGTTGAGCTGGACCCAAGCATCATGGGTTGGGCAGGATGATAGCCCAGATTGCAAGTTTATTTCTGGATGATCAGGGAACATGTCTGGAAGATTTTCCTCTAGTGGTTGATTGTTTTAGGGATGTTTTTCTGGATGACTTCTTAGGCTTACCTCTGGTTAGAGAGGTGGAGTTCACGATTGAGCAAGTTACAGGAGCTGCACCGGTATCCATTCCTCCTTACAGAATGGTTACAACAGAGTTGCAAGAGCTCAAGAGGTAGTTGGAAGATCTGGAAGCTAAGGGTTTTATCTGACCCAATACTTCTCCTTGGGGTTCATCGGTCCTTTTCATGAAAAATGCGGATGTTACCCTTAGGTTATGCGTGGACTATCAAAAACTGAACCAGTTAAAGGTTAAAAACTAATACCCCTTACCACAGATTGATGACCTGTTTGATCAACTTAGAGGAGCTTGAGCATTCTCAAAGATTGACTTGAGGTCAGGATATCACCAGGTACGTGTTCGACCTACAGACATACCTCGTACAACCTTTCGTAGTAATTACTATCTCTATGAGTACTTGGTTATGTTGTTTGGTCTCACAAACGCACCAGTAGTTTTTATGGCACTGATGAATTGAGTGTTCCATCCTTACCTAGATTTGTTTATGGTGGTTTTTGTGGACGATATCTTGGTGTATTCTCATAATCGAAACAACCATTCCAAACACCTTGAGATCATTTGTAATACACTAAGAGAGCATCAGTTATATGATAAGCTCACAAAATGCTACTTCTGGATGGATCGGATTCACTTCCTGGGTCACGTCATCTCAGAGACTGGAGTATCAATGGACCCAGAGAAGGTAAGAGTAGTAGTTACCTAGAAGCATCCCAAGAAAGTTTTTGAGGTGTGGAGTTTCTTGGGTCTATATGGTTACTACAGGCGTTATATACAGGACTTCTCATGCTTAGCAGCGCCGATGACAGGCTTGACTAAGAAAGGTGTGAAGTTTGAATGGTCAGATTCTTGTGACGTAGCCTTTCAGGAGTTGAAGGGACATTTGACTTCAGCGCCAATATCGATATTGCTAGATCCGAGAAAGAGTTACACTGTGTACTATGATGCATCAGGTATTGGGTTGGGAGTAGTGCTTATGCAGGGAGATCGAGTAGTTGCATACAGGTCTCGGTAGTTGAGGCCACATGAGAGGAATTACCCGACGCATGATCTCGAGTTGGCAGCAGTTGTTCATGCTTTGCTCTGCTGGAGACATTATTTATTTTTGGAGCATTTTATGGTGTACAGAGACCACAAAAGTCTCAAATACATCTTCACTCAGTGTGATTTGAATCTGAGACAGTGACGGTGGGTGGAATACCTTCAGTCATTTGACTTTGAGCTTTCTTATACGGCTGGAAAAGGTAATGTTGTAGCTAACACACTAAGCAGGAGGAATCAGATATAGGCAGTGCAGGAGGTCAATGGTGAGTGGCAGCTAATGACTTTGTTCTCTGAGCTGCATTTAGAGGTGCACAACAGTGAGGGACAGACTTATCTTTCATCTTTGGTTGTTACCTCTACCCTACTGGACAGAGTGAGGATGAGGCAGCTATCAAATTCTGAAGGTCTAGTTCAACGGGAGAGTGTGGTAGGTGAGGACCCTCCTCCTGGAAGGACGATAAGTGAATATGAAGTTCTGCATGTCCATGGATGCGTGTGGGTTCCAGGGGATTACGCGAGGAGTTGATGCGAGAGTTTCATGCTTCGTCTTGGGAAGTACATCTCGGAGTCACCAAGATGTACTGTGACATGCGTCGTCAGTACTAGTGGCTGGGTATGAAGCAAGAAGTAGTTGGTTTTGTTACGAGGTGTTCCACCTGTCAGCGGGTAAAGACAGAACATCAGTGGTCGACTAGAATTTTACAGCAGCTACCCATTCTTGAGTGGAAATGGGATGATGTCACAATGGATTTCGTGATAGGGTTACCAAGGTTGCCTAGAGGCAATGATGTTGTGTGGTTTGTAGTGGACAGTCTTACGAAAGTCACTCACTTCTTTCCGGTCAAGGAGACCTTTGGTGTTGATGAGCTTGTGAAGCTGTATATTCGAGAGGTGGTATGACTTCATGGGGTTCTTCATTCTATATTTTTAGATAGGGACGCCTACTTCACGTCTCGTTTCTGGAAGAGTTTTTAGAGGGTGTTGGGTACACAGGTTCTTCTGAGCACAATTTACCACCCTCCGACCGATGGCCAATCAGAATGTATGATACAGGTTTTAGAGGACATGTTGTGTGCATGTGTCATGGATTTTGGGGGATCTCGGGAGAAGCATATACCACTGGTTGAGTTCGCCTATAGTAATAGCTTTTAGGATACTATTCAAATGGCGCCATATGGGGCTTTGTACGGTAGGTCATGTCGATCACCTCTGTGTTGGCTGGAGGCAGGAGAGGCAGCTATGATGGGACCTCGTCTTGTCCAGGAGACTATTGAGCAGGTTTACTTGATCTAGAGACGGATGACTACTGCGCAGTCTTGTCAGAAATCTTATGTCGATCGCTGCAGACAATCTTTGGAGTTTGAGGCCAGGGATCGAGTTTTCCTACGTGTCACATCGAGATTGGGACACAAGAGGATCAGGAGATAGGGTAATCTTTCACCACGATATCTCGGACGATTTGAGATTCTTGAACGAGTCAGGTCGGTTGCTTATCGGTTACAGTTGCCTTAGAGGTACCGAGTCATGCACAACGTCTTCCACGTATATCAGCTGCGCCGCTATCACTCAGACTCATCACATGTTTTTCAGCCTGAGGAGGTTGAGTTTCGGGTTGATGCAACCTTTGAGGAGCATCCGATTTGTATAGTTAACAGGAGCACGAAGGTTCTTCGAGGCAGGTCAGTTCTTCTTGTACGAGTGTTATGGCAGTATGGTCGGGTACATGATGACACTTGGGAGAGGGAGGCTGACATACATGCTTAGTGGTCGGAGTTATTCTCAGATATTCCTTCACCACCCTTGGAAGGGCAATTCGGGGACGAATTGTTTTAAGGGGGAAGTTTGTAAGAGCTCAGGTACGGTTTCTTTGTTTTTATTTTCCTTTGAGTTGTTTTTGAGAAAACAAGGAAAACTAGAAAAATGTTAAGTTTTAGTAGAACACGTCATGTACTTCTATGTACACGCCGTGTAATCTGGCTGTGTAGGATGGGGATACACGGTGTGTGAGTTTGTGGGCCTGGGAGAGAAGAAAAAGCCACTACATGATGTGTGCTCCTTAGTACACGCTGTGTAGTCACGTCGGCAAGGTCGGTGCGGGGCGTGTAAAGTAAGTCGGTGAATCTATGAACAGTAAAATGATATACACACCGTGTATACGGACTTACATGTCGTGTACTACTAAATTTCAGCTTAAAATGGGAAGTAGCCTTGTTTTCTCTTCTTTTGGACAGAGGAGTCGTTGGGTGAAGAAGAAGGAGCCGCGAGAACATTTCCTTCTCCCGTTTCATCGTCCAAAACCCAAATCAAGTGTCGTCAGTCTCGTTGGATTCCTCTCGGTAAGAGCTTTCTTCTCCTTGAGTCATTCTTGTTGATTTCTGTTCTTGAGGAAGTTATTCAAGTTTGAATGATTTACCTCTTATCTTAGATCTACACCATTCTAGGTCGATTCAAGGGCCGACGTCGGTTTATATCACTCGTACGACATCGAGGTAGGTGGTCTTGCGCCTTTCGTTAAAAGTCGAGTTGATTATATGTGCCAAAATGGTATGAGACCATTTTTGGGTATTGTTTTGCTCTAGAATTGAAACTTGTTGATACCCAATGATGTTTAGGTAATTGATTATATGAAATTGAAGCATGTGATTGCAGTTTGTTTGATTTAGGGACACCCCGTGGGTGTGTTCCCCAATGTTAGCCGTTTGGCAAGAACGCCTTGGAGGCGTGTGAATGTTTTCCCTTTTGGGGTTTGATTAGAATGATATGTTGTTATATGAAATGCTCACGTGAGTTGTTATGATTAAAACCATGCAATAGTTTAATTTGCTTGTGTTTGATGCCATGTGAATTGCCCACATGAGTAGTTATGTTTAAAGTTATGTGATAGTTTAATTCACATGTGTTGTTTTTGAAATGAAATGATAAATGATTAAAAGAGGTAATTAGCCATGGGCGAGCCATAGTCTCGGTTAAAAGAAAAGGTCGGGCTCATGTGACTAATTACACCTTGCTTACCTTGGGTGAACCATTGTCTTGGTTAAAAGGCATTGGACGAACTCAAGAGGTTAATTACCTCAAGGCTGTGAGCGAGCCACAGTTTTGGTGGTCGGGCTCATTGAGTCTTCTTTATAAATGTCGAGCGAATCTTTGATCCATTGAGGGATACCTAGAACGAGCTCTATTGGCAACTGAGCAAATGATTAAATGTTGAAATGTTGATATGTTTAAATGTGAAATGGTTATGTCACGAGTTGACGGTTACTTTGGTACGGGGGGTCAACGGGCCTAGGCCGGATTTCGAGACCTTTGTTCACAGAACTTGTTAAATGAAATGGAATGACTTATGACACATCTATCAAGTCAAAGCACAGACTTGGATTTGGTTTTCACTTTTTGTGTAGATGATCTTCTGAGACGTATCCAGTGTTTACTTCTATACGGGGGATTGGAAGGTTAAGGTCGAATCTCGAGATAGTCGTACTTAAATGAAATTGAACTGCGAAAGAACATAAACAAAATAAATGGATAGTTTACTTGAGTACTTCCTAGTTACTATTTTCTTTTACTGCTATTGCATATATTCACTGACTGTTAGGCACAAATATTTGGTGGTTGTCTATTGGGATCAGTCTTACACCCTGTTAAAGGTCATGTTTTTTTGGGTCAAACAGATTATATGATTGCAGATATAGACAAGGGCAAACACCCCTATACAGATACTTGATTGCTGCTTAGGAGCAGGAGAGCGTGAGACCAAACTGAAGCATGCGATGCATCTGAGTTTTTTTTCTGTTTCTGCACTTGTATGGTATTTGTATCTGATTGCAGTGTATCTTGTTTTAGCTGCTTTCTTAGAACATATAACATGTTGCATTATCATTTGTATGGTTTGAGACTTGGATATTTATCTATCAGATTTCCATTGTTTTGTTTCAGTTGCATGTTTTTTACTGTTTCCGCTATTTGTTAATATTTATTCTGCTGTGTTATATTTTGTTAATGAGGGCATACTTTCCCCACTATCATACCTGATGCCCTCGCTGCTAGTCAGCAGCCTCTGGCGTTTGGGGAAATGCGCTTGAAGTCATTTGACCAACTGGTCCGGCTGTCGGTTTAGTGGTGAGTTGGGTCGGGACATTACAGTGGGGCTGTGAAAACTCGTTTTTGTGACAGTGTTATGAAATATGTCTTTTGACAGCGTTAAAAAAACGCCGATAAATGTAGGTTTTATCGATGGTTTTTTAGCGTAGATAAACGTTCACTCCGAATTTCATGTGATTTGTAGTGCATGCTAGAATTGATGTAAAATTGCAGGAGCGGGGTGTGGGAATGAATCACTTCTTCATTTGTGTGTCTTTTATTTATTTGTTTTAAAGAAAGAAGTGTCATGGATTTGACACCAACAACTGTTATCCATTGAAATATTGGAGATTTGGATCAAACACACAAATGTCAGGCACACACCGTTATTATTGTGTACTATTTTTATTCCCTAACATATCATAATTATATATTTTGATCCTTGTTTAATTAGCCTGAATCCTTTATTCAATTTCCCTAACAATCACATGTCAATCCCACACACGGTTTGACATGAATGATTCGAAATACTTTTTTTAAAAATTTTAAGTGTTTTTAAAGTTAAAAACGCGCATCTTGCACTCAAATCAAGCAAACCAGTTTGGACTGATATGAAATTGAAGTACAATGATCGTTGATTAATATGTGATGCGTAGTAATGAACGACACATTAACTCCACACGTGGTTTGGTTAGAATGACTCAAAGTGTAATTCTTTTACGTTTGAAAGTGTTTAAAACTACGAATGCGTGTCACGGGCTCAAACCGAGCATATGTGGCATGTAGATATGAATTGTGGGTCAGTTCCACATGGGGTCAGTTCCAAATGGGGTTTGATCGAAATAATCAAAGTGGGTTTTTTATATTTAAAAGCTCTTTTTTTAAGTTAAAAACGTGCGATACACACTTGGTCTTACATATTGACGTTGAATATGGCGTTTTTTTCTTATTGATTAACGATTAGTTAAATTACGTTTCATCATCATCATTATTATTTTTGTCTCAGTTTGGTGACACTTTTATGGCAACCATGGCGAAATGAAATTGCATTGTGACTGGTTTGTTCAAAAAAAATCTAAAAAAATAAATCGTCGGTATTTTTTCTGGGAACGGTTTTAATTTTTTTATATTTTTAAATAAAACAACTTTTCAATATAAATCATTGCTAAATAAAAAATAATTATCATGAATATGTCACTTTTAGACATATATTAATGAAACAATATAACTTTGATTTGTTGACGTTTTTATATATTTTTAAGTAAGATAATATTTATGAGAGTCAATTAGAGGTCACTGGTCAGTTATCAGTCGTAATAGACTCGTTTTAAAAAGTGGTCAATAAAACGGTCCAGCACGAAAATATCTGAGGTCGGCCGTAGTGACGTCAGGTTAGGTGACGATGAAGTGACGACAGCGAAGAAGCGCCACCTGCCTCGTCCCCTCAACCACCGAAATCCAACGGCTCACGAGAAAAGGCCCTTCCTATAAAGTCGGCCAGCTGCCGAACAGCCATCGGCACCCTGGACCGTCGATCGTTGGCCAGGTGTACGGTCCGATGAAGGATTCGGACGGCGGAGGCATGGGCTCGGCGGAGAAGAAGAGGAAGGTTGCCGGAAACAGTGGTGAAGCGGAGGAAGCGGGAGTGGCTGAGAAGCGGGAGGCGGCGGCGGGTGCGGTGACGGAGGAGGAAGTGGAGGAGTTCTTCGCGGTGCTCCGGCGGATGCGGGTGGCCAAGAATTACTTCAGAAAGGCAAAGGAGGGCGGAGATGGGCGGCGGAAGCGGTGGTTGGCGGAGGTGGAAGGCGGCGGCGGGGTGGTTTCGGAGGAATTCGACCTCAACGCCACACCCAAACCCGGTGAAGAGTAAATCTCATGTAATGTGTTTACTTTGTTTATTTACTAACATTGTGTTTTGAGGCCATCAAATATATATGTATAACATAATGATGGTGCATTCTAATAAAATTTGAGTATAGTAAATACACATCTAATTACATGGTTTGAGTAACCATGCATGTAATGTTTCGACTTGGGAGCCACTAAACAATGTCCCGAGTCAGTGGGTCACATGACCTCAAGCGCACCTCCTTGTATGTCAGGAACTGCCAACTAGCAGCGAGAGTTTAGGGTGTGTCTGACAACTAGCAGCGAGAGTTTAGGGTGTGTCTGTGGGGAGACTATGCCCCCCACATCATAATGTAACACAACAATAGTAATCACAATAACATAATCAAATAAATAGATAACAGAAGATAAACAACCAGAAGACTGTGATAAAAATAGCAAAAAGCACTCATATACATTATGATGATCATGTCATGTATCTACAAAATAGGAAAACGAGTATACAAACATCCAATACAATACATGTATCAAAAGCTACAAAATGACCAAAATAACTATCTTCAGATAGCATCGCAAGCCTAGCTCGATCACGTGCTCCCCTGCTCCTGACCATGAACAATCAAGAATCGTACTGTGGGCGCTTGCCCCGGTCCCTACTTGCATCCGTGAAGTTTGTCCGGGTACCCAACGATGACTCAAACAATGTGTGAGATAACACTCAGGAGACCACCACCAACGATGTCCATAACAAGTCCGGTTTAAGTAATATAAACAAAAGCAGTGTGCAACATATAATAGGCATAACACCAAAAAAAAGTAAAGTGATACAAGTCAAGTGGTGCTATCCAGCCCACCAAGGCTCCCTGTAAACAACGATCAAGTAAACATAATCAAGGGCTACTACAAAGCATAAACAAACAAGTGATACCGTCTAGTCTACTCACTAGAGTCAAATACCCGTACCAGGGCTATCTACAAGCATAACAACAATATCCACCACAACCACACCGTATAACCAAGTGTCAACATCCACAACAACCACACCGTGTAATCCAGTATAAAACATCCATAATGAGATCGCCATGTAATCAACTGTCAGACCACAAAGGGTCAGATCCAAGGTATAAAAGACCAATGCATGCTCGTCGAGTCCCATGAGCATCTCAATAAAAACTCGGTAAAGACTTGGGTGAAGTCTAAAAAGCATGTCAACAAAGCATGTCCAATGCGAGTTCAAGCAAGCCAGATCCAAGGGGTAGTAAGGTCCTCGACATCCTACAGAATCAGGATCCAAGTAGTAAATAGGTCCAAGACATCCACTACCATAATAAAGGCTTGTGGAGTAGAAATGTCCATGACGTCCAATGGAATCTGAATCCAAGATATACTGACCAAGGAATCCACTACCATAATCAATTCATCATCCCATTTACTCATCATTTCATAACATTCACATTTCATGAGTTCATCCAACTCACTTCCACATTTTCCATTCAACAATTCAATCATTTAACATGATGTATCACATGGAAAAGGATGCATCAACTATCTCTTAATCATTCAATTCAATTCATTCCTTTCATTTGCAAATGAATAAGTAAACAAGGTGTTCACAACCTTAAACAATTCATCTAATTCTCATTCAATTTATCAAGGCTGCCAAAATCAGTGGCGAGCTCACACGCACCCAGCGAGGTGGTATAACATAGGGAAAAAGCAAGGGAACACCCCATGGGTGGCCTAGGTTGAGGCTAAATGACCTTCAACCATAAAATGGCACTCAAGGGACAACTTAACAAGTTCCAATTCATTCACCCTAAACATTTAATTAATTTTTGGGGCAATGTCGGAAAGTCCAGTGTGCGACACAATGACAATACGGCTTCTAAAATACCAAACCGTAAGGGAAAAGGTATAGACCACCTACCGTATACACATGGTCAAACACTCATCCATCATTGACCACTAATTTAGTCCAGATCAAAAGAAAAATGAAGAACGGACCAAAATCCTGGAAATATGGCATATTAGCTTGCACCTAAATAACTCCATCGATACGAAGACAAATGAATAACAACCCAAGATGAATGAAGAACTTACCAGTGCGGATCCAATGAGACAAATAGTGTTCAAATCGGGCATTGAATGAAATCAGGAGAAAAACCTATGGAAGAGGGCTTTGGGAGCTCGAACCGGAGAAAAGACTTCCCTTTGTTCAATGGAAACAAGAAATAAGAAAACGGGGTTTAAACCTTTAAACTCATTAAAGGAAAAAACGGTCATTTCACCCAAAAACACTGGGTCACACGATTTGACCGCACGGTTGGCCAAACCGTGCGCCCTTCAATGCCTCAAGTGGGACCCCGCACAGTTCATGCGCATGGTTTGTGAAACCATGCACAAACCATGTTGCACGCCTCTGCTAAAAACTGTAGAGCTACCCACATGGATGTGCGCCCCTGATGGCACAATTGTCACGACTCATCCCCTGGGGCCCGTGTCGTGACTACCCCAAGCCCACCTTCCTTAGGCTAGGGGCTGACGACTAGCACCAAAGACGTAATTCCCTAGAACTGGGAAGACATTGCCTTTATAACCTGTAAACACACAACCAAGCACACAACAAGATACGAACTCAAGTAAACTGAATAGTAAATAGAGTGAGTACAGTAAGAAAAAGGGGGCCAGCATACAAGTCCAACTGGAAAGTACAATGAAAACTGGAAAGTACAAGACAACTGAAAGTACAAGTAACTGGAACAGCTCCTGTGATCACCCGTCAAAGATCCTACCTGAAGGGTAAGTACAACTCTCGATTGGTCTTCTCTGCGGTACGCCTCGTCTAGGTCCACCTCCGAGCTACCTCAAGTTCTGGTACCCTCATCCTCAGTCAGCGTTGTCCGTCGTCTGCATCCAACACAACATGGTACGAGCATAGCCCATGCAGGGGTGAGTATAACAATACTTAGTAGGGACCCCGAGACCCTCAAGGTCTCGCAAAATCCACCAAGGATAAACCTCAAAGTATGAAATCAACAGATAACCCTACTTAGGTATATGCCTATACATATACCTAAGTTATCAAGTAATTCATCTCAATCATGAAGAAAACACAGAGGTACTGACTCAGCTCACACCAGGTATATCTTTAGGTACAGTAGTAGAGATGATTAAATGTAACAACTAAATCATTTTACTCTGTTAAGAGACTCTGCTGCTAACCTGTACAGAATCGCTAGGAGCTGACCCACACAGGATCGCTAGGAGCTGACCCACACATGATCGCTAGGAGCTGACCCACACAGGATCGCTGGATCTAACCCACACAGGATTGCTAGGAGCTGACCCACACAGGATCACTAGGAGCTGACCCACACAGGATCGCTGGAGTTGACCCACACATGATCGCTGAAGATGACCCACACAAGATCGTTAGGAGCTAACCCACACAGGATCATTGGAGATCACCCACACAGGATCACTAGGAGCTGACCCACACAGGATCGCTATAAGTTAACCTGCACAGGATAGCTAGGAGCACTCTTCTCGTCACAGCCAGCTACTGGGTTTCCACACTAGGCTTGCTCGTCTCCGGGAGAGTCTTCTCCCCAATCCACTGGTCGATTCTACAACTGCCATGATGTCCCATGAAGAAGTATCTCAATGGTTCTCCACGTCATAGGGGTCTCAACGCAATAGACGATGCGTCAATTGGATGCCCGGTCTGTGAGTTATTAGCCTTTTAGTCCCGGAGGCCCAGTTGGATTCGTGCTCGATCCAACCTGACTGTACCCCATCATAATCCCAAACTCTAGTGGAGTATACCAAAGGGACAACCTCGCTCTAAGATTTCCATCACCGCTGACAATTCGTTAAACGGACGTCTGATGCCAAATTTATGGCCAAAAGAATGTAAATGGGTCGTAGTGGGCCCAGGTCTGGTAGGACTGACCCGGCCTGGGCCGACCCGGTTCTGGTCAACCCGGCCTGACCCACTGGGTCCAGCTCAGCCCGCTGGGCGGTCCGGCCCGTTGGGTTCGGCCCGGCCCGTTGGGCGGCCCGACTCGCTGGGTCCGGCCCGGCAGGCCACGAGGGGCCGCGGGTGGTCGCGTGGCTGCAGAGGGTATTGTGAGGGCGCGAGGCCACGGGGTGGCTCTGCCGGGTCGGTTCGGCCGGAAGGGTGGCGGCAGCTCGGGCAGCGACTCAGCCCGGACGACGGCGGTGGCTCGGACGGCGGCTCAGCCCGGCGGAGGCGGCTTGGACGGCGGCGGTGGCTCGGCCCGGACGGCAGCGGCGGCTCGGCCCGGAGGCGGCGGCGGCTCAGCCCGGACGACGACGGCGGTTCAGCCCGGACGGCGGCGGTGGCTCGGATGACGGCGGCGGCTCGGACGACGGCGGCGGCTTGGACGACGGCAGCGGCTCGAACGACGGTGGCGGCTTGGACGGCAGCGGATGGTTTAGCCGACCTCTCTCTTCATTCGTCGTCATGGTGTAAGCCACTTTCTTCCATCGTGAAGAATACAATAAGGAAGAACGACAGAGGGGTCGGGCGATGTTTGTTTGGCCCACACCCCCCACGTTAGAGCGGTAGCAAGCGGCTCAACAAAAATTAGGAGTCAAGAACGACAAACTCTTCAATTTAATACGAATCATGGATTAACTCGTTTTGGTTGATCCAAGTTCTCCATGCTTTCCTAGAACGAGGAAATTAAATGAGAGAATTTAGAAATTTAATAATAACCCCCTACCTCGTTTGATTCATCGACAGAGATCGTGAGGGAGAAGATGACGTCATTGGGGAGGGGGAGACGATCGTCGATTGAAGACGTCCCACGTTGGTGGATGTCCCGAGGAAGAAAGTCGAAGTCGAGGTCAGTGTTCTTTATTGGCGTTCTTCGTTAGAGAGCTTTCTCCCAAGTTCTCCAATGCTCTCTCATTTGCCAAGCCTTTTCCCCAATTCCACCAAAATGAAAAAGTAACCCAAGATAATAGATTATGATATCTATTATTTAGTTTGTTGGCACAAATTCAAAAATAGCCTAATTAATTAAATTGAGTTGGCATAATAAAGTATGACATTGGCACAATTAATGTGAAGGAAGCTCAAGAGGTTCCTCCACATTAAAGAGGTAGTTGAGAGGTTTCTCCATCATTAAGAGGGGAGTTCAAGAGGTTTATGTCTCAGGTGGTCCCCACCGCCATAAACTCTCATGGGAGGTTAGGCTCGGGTGGTCCCCACCACCATAACCTCTCATGGGAGGTTAATTCAGGTGGTCTCCACCTGTGAAACTTCCACATGAGAGTTTTAAAACAAAATAAAATAAAATGTTATACACTTTATTTTATTTTCTTCTTTTCATGAAAAACCCAAAAATTAACTTTCACCCTCGACCGACTGCCATCGAAGTGAAAGTATTCTTAAGAGAATACTGGCACTGTGAGTTCAACGGTGCCCTCAGATTTTAATTCTGAGCACCGGTTTAAAAGTTAGAAAAACCCACTCGCACGTTTACCAAACGTACCTAAAAAAAAGTTCAGAAATTCATTCTGGACACTCCGGGCCTCAGAATCACACGCCGTCAATTTTCATAGACTCGTAAAATTCCCATTTATTTTAAAAAACATGACATGAAAATTCCGAGTCTTGAAATTCTCCCCACCTCAGGGATTTGCGTCCCTGAAAGACACATCACAAAAACTAGGAAAACAAGTGTGGGTACTGAGCACGAATCTAAGCCTCCCGCTCCAATGTGCTCTCCTGGAGGTTCACGTGCTGCCAGCAAACGCACACTAGTGGTATCGACTACCCATGAAGGACTCGCTCCTATCGATCCTCAATATCAACTGAAACCTCCAAAAACATCGCCCCGTCGTCGATGCCCAGCTCGCTGTGGTCGATGACATGAGAAGGGTCGTGCATGTATATCCTCAGCTGGGATACGTGGAATACGTCATGCACCCGGTGCAACTGAGGTGGAAGAGCTATGCAGTAAGCCACCCCACTAACTCTGCTGAGAACATGAAAAGGTCCGATGAACCTCATATATAACTTTCCACCTTGGCCAAATCTCCGCAAACCTCGTTGAGGAGAGACACGTAGAAAGACGTGGTCTCCATCCTCGAACTCCAGAGGTCTCTGTCTCCTGTCGGCATAAGACTTCTGCCTATTCTGTGCAGACTTCATCCACTCCTGGATGATCTGCACTTTCTCTGTGGTAGTCCTTACCATCTCTGGTCCCACTAGTGCTGACTCCCCTAGGTCAGTCCAGCACAAAGGTGATCTACAGGGTCACCCATACAACTCCTCAAAAGGTGTCATCCCAATGGTGGAGTGATAGATGTTGTTGTATGTAAACTCCACCAAAGGAAATTGATCCTATAAACTATGACCGAAGTTAAGGACACAAGCACGCAACATGTCCTCATGGGTCTAAATGGTCCGCTCAGTCTGGCCATTTGTCTGATGATGGAAGGCGGTGCTCAAACGAAGCTGCGTCCTGAAAGCCTCCTGCAACCCCTTCCATGGCCGGGAAGTAAAACGTGCATCACGATCGGAGACAATCATCGAGGGTACTCCATGTAGCTACACAATCTCCTGCACATAGAGGCGTCCCAATCTCTATACTTAACCCTGCTCTCTAATTGGTAGGAAGTGGCCTGATTTTTTGAGTCGGTCGACGATCACCCAAATTGAGTCATGTCCTCTAGATGTACATGGAAGTTCTATCACTAAGTCCATGGATATCCCATCCCACTTCCACTCCGGGACCTCTAAAGGCTAAACCAAACCTGCTGGTACCTGATGCTCCACCTTCACTTGCTGACAAGTGAGGCATCAAGAGACAAACTATGCTACTGATTTCTTTATTCCTGGCCACCAGTGCTGTCGTCGGAGATCCTGATACATCTTTGCCACTCCTGGATGTACCACTAGAGGGTATGTGTGGAACTCCCTCAACACTTACTCCTGAAGTGACACTGGTACCATGGTACGTCCTCTAAAGAGGATGACATGCTCCCCACCTTCAGAAAATCCATCAGGTGTCTGCCCTGTGGATATCTGAGAACGTCGATCCTCACAGTCAGCGTCCTCACGCTGCGCCTTCCTGAATCGCTGAAGAAGTGGGGAAGTGATTGTAAGAGACTGAAGGAAAGATGATCCATCTTGATCCATAAAGGATATCTGTAAAGTGGCCAGCTTCTCCATCGCCTCACCTAGTAGCTGTATACCAGTCCTCCTGCTGAGTGCATCTACTACAAAGTTCTTCTTCCTAGGAGTATAGACTATCTCGAAGTCATAGTCCAGGAGGAACTCAATCCAACGTCGTTGTCTCAGGTTCAGGTCCTTCTGAGAGAAGATATACCTGAGACTATTGTGATCAGAGTGCACTGTAAAGAATTCTCCCATCAGATAGTGTCGCCACATCTTCAAGTTGAAGACCACTGCTACTAACTCCAGGTCATAGGTAGCATAGTTCTGCTCATGTTGTCTCAGTTTTTAAGAACCATATGCAATCACTGCTCGCTCTTGCATCAGGACACATCCGATTCCAGTCCCTAACGCGTCGTAGTAGACTATGTACCCTATGCCCTCTTCTTGAAGCCTCAAGATGAGGGCACTATTTAGCATCTGCCTCATCTCCTGAAACCTCTGCTAGAATCTCTCTGACCACACGAATGGTTGCCTCTACTTCGTCAATGCTGATAGTGGTGCTGCAACTCTGGAGAAATATGGCACAAATATCCAGTAGTATCCGACCAAACCCAGGAAACTTCGTACCTTCATCACACTCCCGAGTGTCTTCCAAGCAAGTACCGCCTCAATCTTTGTTGAATCCACTGCAACTCCATCCTCTGATATAACATGTCCTAGAAAGTGAACCTCTCGGATCCAGAACTGACACTTCAAGAGCTTACCATAAAGTTGGTGATCTTGGAGTGTGTCCAATAATACCGATAAATGATGGGCATGCTCCTCCTCAATAGACGAGTAGATCAGAATGTCGTCGATGAAGACTACTACAAAACGATCAAGTTATGGCTGAAAGATCCTGTTTATGAGTCCCATGAACACTGCTAGAGCATTGGTTACGCCGAATGACATAAAAAAGAACTTGTAATGGCCGTAAAAACATCTGAAAGACATCTTCTTCACATCCTCGTCTCTTACTCTGAGTTGGTGATAGCCTAATCAGAGTTCTATCTTCGAGAACCAACGTGCTCCCTTCAGCTGATCAAAGAGGTCGTCAATCCTCGGGAGTAGGTACTTGTTCTTCACGGTCACCTGGTTCAGGCGCCGATATTCGACACAAAGTCTCAAGCTCCCATCTGCCTTCTTGGCGAACAGAATCGGGGATGACCATGGATATACACTGGGCCGGATGAATCCCTTACCCTTCAAGTCCACTAACTATACCTGTAGTTCACGAAGCTCCGTGGGAGCCATCCGATACGCTGGTGTAGATATCGGTGTCGTCTTGGGGTACAATTCAATGTAAAAGTCCAACTCTCTGCGAGGAGTTATACCCAAAACATCATCAGGGAAGACATCCGCATACTGGTCCATGCTACAAGATATATTAGACTCTCTACATCAACTGATCTGAGGGTAAGGCTAGCCAACTGATGAGTGATCAGCTGCACTCTCCTCTGGGTAATTTCATCATGTGCTGCAAAGCCTCTCTTCTTGCTGGTGAAGGAAAAACTGGTCCCATATGTGCAGACACACCGCACTTTGTGCCTAATACAGTCAATCTGAGCATGGATTGTAGATAACTAGTCCATACCCAAGATGACGTCGTAAGGCCTCGACGCTGCTACTAAGAAATCCCAGCCGAAGCTCTCTCCTCCTATAGTAAGGTCACACTGCCGGAACCAGTGCGTAATTGTCGAATCCGATCTTGTAGAAGTCTCTAGCCGTAAGGATTGAGCCAACAGCTCCGTCAGAATCTCTGAGCTCCGAACAAAAGTAGTGGCAATAAAAGAATGACTGAAACCTGTGTCTATAAGAACTGAAGCTAAGGTGGAGTAGACACAGATCGTATCTCGTATCATCTCCGGAGCACCATGATTGTAGGCCTCAGCTTCCTGGAGCTGAGATCGCCCCTGTCCACCCGATCCCTATGGTCGGGGTGGACCTCCTGGTGGTGGTGGTGGTAACATCTCGAAACGTCGCCAACTGCCAGCTGCACGTCCAGCTCCTTTGCCACGTTCGCCTGCTCCCTGTGGAACTCCTCGATCAAACCTCTGTCTCTACCTAAGCGGTCCCTTGACTGTCTGCTGATCATCTGTATGGTAGGTCAGACAGTCACATGCCATGTGACCCTGCCAGCCACATGTGTAACACTGCCCGCTCCTGGTATGACTAGCTTCGCCTCGAGTGCCCCGCACAACTGATCCTGAATCATGCGGTTGTCCACCTATAGGTATGGTCCTCTTGGACCTCTGCGACATCTGTATACTACCATAAATAGAAGACTCCGCTACATGATGACTGGTGGTGGGTCTCACTGCCGGTGACTGCTCAGCAAGGAAACTCTCCACTAAAAGGGCTCTCTCTAACACCCCCGTCTGCATCGGGATGCTGAGTGAGATCTTCGAAGCCCTGATCTCCCGCCTGAGCCCCTGCTCGAAGGTCTAGGCCCTGAAGAATGGGTCTCGTACCATATCCATGGAGTAATGTGAGAGGTCAGTGAACCTCACTGAGTACTGAGGTACAATCATGCTGCCCTACTACAGATGAAGCATCTCCTATATGCGCACTGCGCGAAGAGTCACTGGGACAAACTCTTCCTGAAACAGGATCTTGAAGTATGCCCAGAGAAGTTTCACCACATCATGAACTTAGAGCATCGAGCTACACCATCTTCCTGTTGTTTCCCGTAGAAGGATGGCGACAAGGATCACCATGAGATCGGCTGGTGTCCCTACTAGTCGGAAGACTCTCACCACGACCTTCAGCCAATCCTCAGCCGCCTGTGGGTCCATCTCACCCCTGAAACTGGGTGGCCTATGGCACTGAAACACATGCAACACACTCAAGAGGCGTGCACCCTCTGCTGATGGGGATGGTGGCATCGGTGGCCCAACAGGGAAAGGTACCTCTTATGACAACTCTTTTTTTAATTTCACAATTAAACATAATTTATTACATAAACTTCATTTGATACAACATAGAAGATCGATAGGTCTAGTGTCTTTGGGGATTAGGATCATTACATAACAACTTAAAACATGAAAAACAAAATCTTTATTGAAAACTTCCTTTACATGACCACTACATTCCCTTGTACTTAACATTGCATGGGAAAACCTGAGGACATGCATAAGAAAAGGGTGAGCTATAAAGCTCAGTAAGGGAATAATCATGGAATAACATGAGGAATACAATACATGTTAGAAAATAGACATATCAACAAATAAAAAGATAAGAATAAACATAAAGGCATGATAAATCATGATAATCATAATATGGAAATGTGGTAACAATACTTAACATGAAATTAGCATGGGCCAAGACTCATTACACATGGAGCATGAGTAAACCCTCATTGCACATGAAGCACGAGTAAAATTTTGTTGCACTTGAATTATCATGAGTAAACACCAATTTCACATGACTTATCATGATACTATACTTTACCCAATGCATTGGAATGTTATCAGGGTGCACCCTTCTTAAACATTTCATTTCATGCACAAGTGTGCCACATGGATCGTAAAACATTGAATCATTCAACATAATCATTTATTCCAAGATAAACGAATATGGAATACATAAATGAAACTCTTTAAACAATATGTAAATGTTCATAAAGGTGAATACCCTTGATAGAGAAATGGGCATGGTATTCACTACATAATGACTTTGACTTGGAAAAGCGCGATGCAACTTCGACAGCATAACGACATGACATTAGAACTCATAAAAATGGTTGATGAGAGAGAAAGGGGTGTCTAATCATATTTATATGACATGGATAGTAAGGGGGTCATATAGATACATATCCCAACAAATTTAATGGAATTTAGATTCATGATACAAAATAATTTCTTGAATGTAAATGAGGAGAGAGAAATTCCTTTCTGAATTTCGGCATAGTAACAGGTGTACATGGGAGGAATTTAATGAGAGAGAAAGGGGTCTCCCATCATTCAAACATAAAGAGGACATTATTGGGGAGGTGTGAAACCATTCCCCAACATTTATAATTGAAATTAAAAGGTCATAACAATTTAAAGAATATTGGAAAAAAAGAGAAAGGAAGAAAAAACCCTTACTTGGAAGTGTGCTTCCAAAGGCTTGAGAGAGGCTTGAGAGAGGCTTCTTGGGAGTTTGGGGAACCTTGGGAGTATTATAGAGATAGGAGGGTAGATGTTGGATGAAATCCAAAGCCTTTGAGTGAGGAGGAAGTGAGATCTTTGGTGGGTTTATATAGGAAAGGTGAGAGAATTCTTTATTATTTAGGTTTGGGACACCTCACATTAAACTAATCCAAACCACAAAACAACCCATGGTTTTTGCCCATGGTTTTTGCAAAAGGGAACTGGAAAAAATATTTTATAAGGCCAAAGTATAAACTTCTTAAAATAATTGGGTTGCTTATGTGAAGGTGAGTCACACTCCCAAGGAGGACAATTTAAAAAGACAACATGTTTAATAAGTCTTGGAGGGTCCACTAAAGCTTTGTAAAATAAATCAAAGAAACCCAAAATCACATTATTTTAATGGTAAAATATATATTGTCTGAAAATAAAGTTTATAGTATTTTATTACATCACTATTTGATCATTATTATGTCATTAAACACATTATATATTTAAACAGTATTTAATTTTTACTCAAAAATTTGACTGTCTCAGAAAATTATGAAAAATTTACTGTTGGATAATTTCGACATCATGATTCCAGAAATAATATTCATTTTATCTAAATAATTTTCTAAATATGTTAATTTTTACTTTTAAAATATATTATCGAAAATTCATAGGTTTTGATGAAAATTGATTTCAAACCTTAATAAAAATTACAATTGCATTCATAAAATTATACGATCATTTATATTTAATTAAAATTAATTTAATAATAATAATAATATTTTATTAAAATATTATTTAATTCAAAAATCCATTAATTCATCAAAATATATTTCTTAGTTGAACATTAACTAAAAATACAATTTGTGTTTTAAAAACTATTTACAAGGTAACAATAATAAAATGAAAGTATATTAATTATTATATACAAAAATAATGTACATAACCATAGTGATAAGGTATTATTACATAACCCCTTATAACACCCGCATAAGACCGAAGAGTAAGGTGTGCAATGGTGACCGACTCTTGGGGTGGATCAGATAACATTTCTCGGGTGATAATCTCTATCAACTTCCACTTCTCTCGTAGGCAGTTCCATTTGGATAGCATTGCTCAGATAACATTGGTCAAGAGAGAAGCCCAATGACTCCACCTTAAGAGGGATTTTCATTAACAAAAGTTTGGGTCGTTACAATCTCCCCCCTTAAGAAATTTCGCCATCGAAATTTCCTTTTCCCACACTAAAACAGATGTGGGTAACTCTGCTTCATCATTTCCTCTAATTCCCACGTCGCTTCTTCAAACTTATGGTTTCACCACAACACCTTGACGAGGGGCATTGTCTTATTTCGTATAAATTTTTCTCTACGATCTAAGATCTTCACTGGTTTCTCCTCATAAGAAAGATCGTCCTCTAACTGTACCACCTCTGAAGAGAGTACATGTAAAGGGTCCGGTATGTACTTTCTTAAGAGGGATACATGAAAGAAATCATGTACTTTGGCCATGGTAGGTGGGTGTTCTAGTCGATAGTCCACAACCCTGACACAATCAAGAATCTCGAAGGGGCCGATGTACCTTGGACTCAACTTCCGTTTCTTTCCAAACCTCATGACCTTCTTCCATGGAGATATATGTAAAAATACCATGTCTCCAAATTTAAACTCAAGGTCTCATCGACGGTTATCTGCATAACTCTTCTATCGACTCTGGGCTGCCTTGATATGCTACTGAATGGTTTTCACCTTCTACACCATTTCTTCGACCATTTTTGGTCCAAGCAGCTTACGCTCACCGACCTCATCCCAACACGCCGGTGTTCTACACTTTTTTCCATAAAGGGATTCATATGGTTCCATATGGATGCTCGAGTGGAAACTTTTATTATAAGAGAACTCAACCAGAGGAAGATGTTGATCCCATCCTCCTTTAAAGTCCATTGAGCATGCTCTCAACATATCCTCAAGTGTTTGGATAGTTCGCTCGGATTAGCTATCAGTTTGAGGATGATAAGCCGCACTGAAGTTTAGTTCAGTATTCAGAGCATGTTGAAGACTCTTCCAAAACTTAGAGGTGAATCTTGGAACTAGATCAGACAAAAAAGATAGTGGTACTTCATGCAACCTTACCACTTCCTTGATATATATTTGTTCCAGTTGATTCAATAAGAAATCCTCCCAAATAGTAATGAAGTGTGCATCCTTTTTAAGATGATCCACAACAACCCAGATTGGATTGTTGCCTTTGGATGTCTTTGGAAGTCCAGTGACAAAGTCCATGGTGATGTTCTCCCATTTCCATTCTAGTATGGTAAATGGTTGCATCGTCCCATTAGACTTCTTCCTCTCTGCCTTCACTTGCTAACACACCAGACACTTTGATGTATATTCAACAATCTCCTTCTTTATATTATCCCACCAATAATTCTATCAGATATCTCAATACATCTTTGTGTTTCTTGGGTGAATAGAGAAATATGAACTATGTGCATCATCCAAAAATTCATTCTTCAGCTCTGAAATTGATGGAACACATAGTATTTTCCCAAATCTCACAATTCCTTCTCCATTAACATTAAACTCTGAGGATTTCCCTTTTCCGATAGCTTCCACTTTTTCCTGAATTCCCAAATCATCCTTTTGAGCATCCTTTAACCTTTCCAAAAGTGACGGTTGGGCAATCATTTTTGAAAGGATTGACGATTTTCCCTTCTCTATGATTCTCATTTCCATCTTCATCAAATCTAAGAAGATTGGATCCTTTTCAATTCTCATCAATGATAGAATCACTGAGTCCTTTCTAATTAGGGAATCCGCTACCTTGTTCGCTTTCCCAGGGTGGTAATGGATTGAGCAGTCATAGTCTTTGATCAGCTCTAACCATCTTCGTTGGTGCATGTTTAACTCTTTCTGTGTAAATATATACTTGAGTTTTTTGTGGTCTGTATATATTTCACACTTCTCCCCAAAGAGATAATGTCGCCAAATTTTCAAAGCGAAGATCACTACAGCCAACTCGAGGTCATGTGTTGGATAGTTATGTTCATGAACTTTCAATTTCCTTGAAGCATAGGCAATGACTTTGTCATTTTTCATCAACACACATCCCAGGCCCTTCTTCGAAGCATCAGTGAATACCACAAAAAGTTCTCCACTTATGGGTAAAGTGATCATGAGCACAGTGATAAGCCTTCTTTTTAACTCCTTGAAGATTTATTCACATTCATCACTCCAAGAAAAATTTACTTCCTTTCGAGTTAGCTTGGTAAGAGGGTTAGAAAATCATGATAATTTTTTCACAAATCGTCGATAATATCCAGCTAACCCCAAGAAGCTACAGATATTCGTTACCGATGTTGGCCTCGACCATCCCTCAATTGCATCTGTTTTGGAGGGATCCACAAATATCCCATTTCTTGTGATGATATGGCCCAAGAATGAGACCTCCTTCAACCAGAACTCACACTTACCGTACTTTTCATAGAGCTTCTCCTTCCGCAAGGTCTCTAGTACAGTTATTAGATTCTCCTCATGATCCTCCTTGGTTTTGGAGTATATCAGAATATCATCTATAAAGACTACCAAAAATTTGTCGAGGTAATCTCTAAAGAATCTATTCATTAAGTACATGAAGATTGCTAGATCATTAGTGAGTCTAAAAGGCATTACTATGAATTCATAGTGCCCGTATCTTGTACGAAAAGTAGTCTTGGGGATATCTTCCTTATTCACCCTTACTTGATAATATCCCGACCGCAAATCCACCTTGTAGAAGTATTGTGCTCCACGCAGCTGATCGAACAAGTCATCAATTCATGGGAGAGGATACTTGTTCTTTATCGTGATTTTGTTGAGCTCACGATAATCGATGTAAAGGTACATGGACCCATCCTTCTTCTTGATGAAGAGGACTGGTTCACCCCATGGTGAAGCACTTGGGCGTATAAACCCTTTATCAAGATTCTCCTGTAGTTATTTCTTTAGCTCGTCAAGATCCACAACAGCCATTCTATATGGAGTCTTGTATATTGGAAATGACCCAGGTATAAGATCAATTGAGAATTCAACATCTCTTATAGGAGGAAGACCAGACAATTCCTTAGGAAACACTTTAGCCAATTCCCTCACAATAGGCGTGTCTTCAAGGATGGTTGCTTCCTTGGAATTAATCATCTGATCTAGATATGCGTGCTCATAGTGCATTAATATCCACGCTTGAGATGATGGAGTTAAAGAAGATTCATCTTCCTCCTTGCACTTATACAGAATCGGGGGTCGATTATCCACATGGAGAGTGATTTCCATCTCCCAGTAATTTATGTTGGCTCTATATAAGGAAAGTCAATCCATGCCAATAATTGCATCAAATTACACCAGAGGGAGTATGAAGAGGTTCTTCGGGAAGTTCAATCCATATATTATAACAGGGGAGGAGTTATATTCATGGGATGTAATGATTTCCCCATTTGCTGTGCTCACTGAAATCTTCACTTCCATGATTTGTGGTGGTGCTGGAATTGTTCTACTAAACTTTAGAGATATAAAAGAATGCGTAGAACCTGAATAAAAAAGTATGTTCGCTATTATTGAATGAATAACTAGTGTACCTGTCACCACTTTGTTGTCGGGGTTCACTTCGGCAGTAGTGATGGAAAAAGCTCATCCTTATTTCCTTGGAGGTTTTTGGTTGCCTCCGAAAACCCTTGGCTTAGGGCACTTATTTGCAAGATACCCTGGTTCTTTGTAGTTGTAGCAATGAACCACGCGTTGAGGTTCGAATGGAGCATTCCTATCCTCTGTCGCAGCCATGGGTCTTTCTTGCCGGTAGTTAATAGCCAGGTTACCTTCTCTTCCACACCTAAAACATTTCCTTGCCCCCTTCAAGCAATTTCCGGGGTGCTTCTTTATGAACCTTTGGCAAGTGGGGTGCTGGATCTTCTTAGCACCATTGGATTTATCCATCAGACCACAAGCATTGAATTATACCTTACGCTTATTATCCCCATGATACCCCTGAGATTCTTCGATCTCCATTTCGAACTTGAGGGCATATCAGACAATTTCCTTATAGCTGTTGAAGTCACGGATCACCAACGCTTTCTGCAGTTTAGGTTTCATCCTACCAAAGAAGCGGTCAACCTTGCATTTGAGGGTAACGACAAAGCCGAAGGCATATCGTGCAAGCCTTGTGAAGTTTTCCTCGTACGCTCCGACAGATTTGTCGTCTTTTTTGCTTGAGGTCAAGGAAGTACCTTTCCATCTTAAACCAGAGGGTGTGCAAAAAATATTTATCGAAAAACATCTTCTGGAAATCCTTTCATTCCAACGCATCGATCTCCTCTTCAGGCTTCGTATTTTTGATCAACGTCCACCATTGATCAGCTTCACCCTCCACATGATAAGCAGTCAGGAGAACCTTCTCTTTTTCAGAACATTGAAGGATGGAGAAGATATTTTCAATGGAGTTGATCCATTGTTCAATGATTGAGGGATCAGATGATCCATTAAAAGTAGGAGGCCTTTGTCTCATGAATCTCTCGATAGTGACTTGTTCTTTCTTAAGGGGGGTTTAATGTTCTCTTGACCCATGTTTCTATTCAAAGCTTGAGTTAACTGAGAGAGAAGTGTGAAAAAGTTTGTGATTCCCACTCCCATTGGATTGGGCATCTCATTAGTACAATCATCACATTGATCTTCACATCGGTTGTTAGCCCGAGTCCTCCTATTATCAGCCATTGGATGGAATAAATGGAAAGTTAGGGGTAACACATAAAGGGTAATACAAGGACAAAACTGTTGAATTATAAATAACTTTTATTTTCTTAACATATAAATCTATTGGCTTCATTACATGTTATCCATGATCTACTTTCTAACATATATTCTTAGGGAAATTTTTTAGTCCCTTAATAATGGTTCATACTAAGCTTGTGAATTTACCAAAGAATATCCCCTGGGAGTGTCATAACCAAGAGTGCAGCAAGGCCCATTGTCATGCACCAATTCCCGTTCAAGTCTAGCTCAAAGTGGTGTTTTCGGGTTTTACCCCTAGGATACATCTATGCCAGAGCCGCCTCTACCTGCTCGTATCCAGACAGGGATGTATTTTCTTGATAAACCACTTACTCAATACTCACCAAAACTTAGTTATGTTTTTATTATACTTAGTCTTATCTCTAAGTATTTACTAGGGTTTTATAATCCTAATACCAAAATAACTAAACCTATCCTCTGATACCAACTATGACAACTCTACTTTTTTATTTCACAATTAAACATAATTTATTACATAAACTTAATTTGATACAACATAGAAGATCGAGAGGTCCAGTGTCTTTGGCGATTATGATCATTACATAACAACTTAAAACATGAAAAAAACATCTTTATTGAAAACTTCCTTTACATGACCACTACATTACCTCGTACTTAACATTGCATGGGATAACCTGAGGACATGCATAAGAAAAGGGTGATCTATAAAGCCCAGTAAGGGAATAATCATGGAATAACACGAGGAATAAAATACATGTTAGACAATAGGCATATAAATAGAGAACAAGAGAAACATAAACATAAAGGTATGATAAATCATGATAATCATAATATGGAAATGTGGCAACAACACATAACATGGAATTAGCCTAAGCCAAGGCTCATTGCACATGGAGCATGAGTAAACACTCATTGCACATGAAGCATGAGTAAAACCTCATTTCACTTTAATTAGCATGAGTAAACACCCATTGCACATGACATATCATGATACTATACTTTACCCAATGCATTGGAGCGCTATCAGGGCACACCCTTCTTAAACATTTCATTTCATGCATAAGTGTGCCACATGGATCGTAAAACATTGAATCATTCAACATAATCATTTATTCCACGATAAAAGAATGTGAAATACATACATGAAACTATTTAAACAATATGTAAATTTTAATAAAGGTGAATACCCTTTATAGATAAATGGGCATGGTATTCGCTACACAATGACTTTGGCTTGGAAAAGCACGGTGCAACTTCGGCAGCATAACGGCGTGACATTAGAACTCATAAAAATGGTTGATGAGAGTGAAAGGGGTGTCTCATCATATTTAAATGACATGGAAATTAAGGGGGTCATATAGATACATGTCCCAACAAATGTAATGGAATTTAGATTCATGATACAAAATAATTGCTTGAATGTAAATGAGGAGAGAGAAATTCCTTTCAGAATTTCGGCATAGTAACGGGTGTACATGAGAGGAATTTAATGAGAGAGAAAGGGGTATCCCATCATTAAAACATAAAGAAAGTAGTATGATGGAGGTGAGAAACCATTACCCAACATTTATAATCGAAATTAAAAGGGTATAACAATTTAAAGAATATTGGACAAAAAAGAGAAAGGAAGAAAAAAGCCTCACTTGGAAGTGTGCTTCCAAAGGCTTGAGAGAGGCTTGAGAGAGGAATGAGAGAGGATTCTTGAGAGATTGGGGCACCTTGGGAGTATTATATATAGAGGAGGTCAGAGTTTGGATGAACTCCAAATTCTTTGAGTGAGGAGGAAGTGGGAGCTTGGGTGGTTTTATATAGGAAAGGTGAGGGAATTCTTTATTATTTAGGTTTGAGACACCTCACATTAAAATAATCCAAACCACAAACCAGACCATGGTTTTTGCCCATGGTTTTTGTAAAAGGGAAGTGTAAAATAATATTTTATAATTCCAAAGTCCAAACTTATTAAAATAATGGGGTTGCTTATGAGGAGGTGAGTCACACTCCCAAGGAAAACAATTTAAAAAGACAACATGTTTAATAAGTATTGAAGGGTCCACTAAAGCTTTGTAAAATAAATAAAACAAACCCAAAAGCACATTATTTTAATGGTAAAACATATATTGGCCGAATATAAAGTTTATAGTATTTTATTACATCACTATTGGGTTTTATGATGTCATCAAACACATTATATATTTAAACGATATTTAATTTTTACCCAAAAATTTGACTGTCTTGGAAAATTATGAAAAATTAACCATTGGATAATTTCGACATCCGGATTTCAGAAATAATATTCATTTTATCTAAATAATTTTTTAAATATGTTAATTTTCACTTTTAAAATAAAAACCAATATTTATCGAAAATTCATGGGTTTTGACGAAAATGGCTTTCAAACCTTAATAAAAATTACAATTGCATTAATAAAATTATACGATAATTTATATTTAATAAAAATTAATTTAATAATAATATTATTATTTTATTAAAATATTATTTAATTCAAAAATCCATTAATTCATCAAAATAGATTTCTTAGTTGAACATTAACTAAAAAAATATTTGTGCTTTAAAAACTATTTACAAGGTAACAATAATAAAATGAAAGTATATTCCTTATTATATAAAAAAATAATGTACATAACCATAGTGCTAAGGTCTTGTTACATAACCCCTTATAACACCCATATAAGACTGAAGAGTAAGGTGTGTGATGGTGACCGACTCTTGGGGTGGCTTGAATATCATTGCTCGGGTGGTAATCTCTATCAACTTCCACTTCTCTCATAGGTGGTTCTGCTCGAGCTTAACGTATTCAAGACCGTCTTGGGCTTGGTCAAGAGCGAAGCCCAATGATGCCACCTCCTTTCAGAGCTGTGAAAAATGGGCTTCGTATAGGGCATGTCTACTGGATGAGGCCATCACTTCCTTTGTCTTAGTAAATTGGATATGTTTAAGCCCTATATTTATATTAATCATGTGATCACTGTTCAACAAATATATTAGCAACGTTCACAATTCTTAACAGTATTTTAAAATCCAAAAATATAACACAAAAGAAGTGCATATATTGTATAACCATTTCACATTTTAAGACATTTAATTAGATCAAGAGGTATTTTCATTAACAAAAGCTTGGGTCGTTACACCGCTGGTTCCTCTATTGGAAAGGGGCCCTGCACCGAGGCCTCGTCGCTCGGTGGGCTATCAGTATGTACAACTCTTAGAACCCTATCTGGCTATCTGCGTGGAGGCATCCTGAAAATAAACAGGTGCTCCACGGTCAATAAGTTATACCTGTTGAGCTAACTCAAAAGATCACAAAGAAAAATCTTCAAAAAACACATGCAATCAGTGTTTTTGTGCACTGAGTCAGAAATTAAAAGTCAGGGTCATGGTGTATGGATACGTCGGTCACCGCACCAACACTGGATTCCCTAAACTAATAACCACACTCACTACACTTAACATTATTTCTGTTAAAAATTAATATCAGAGTCTTATGTTCTACGGTAGAAACTTCTCCTATGATACCAATTTGTCACAACCCATCCCCCAGGCCCGTGTCGTGACTACCCCAAGCATGCCTTCCTTAGGCCAGGGGCTGACGACTAGTACCAAAGGTGTAATTCCCTAGAACTGGGAAGGCATTGCCTTTATAACTTGTAAACACACAACCAATCACACAACAAGATACGAACTCAAGTAAACTTAATAGTAAACAGAGTGAGTACAGTAAGAAAAAGAGGGCCAGAATACAAGCCTAACTGGAAAGTAAAAGGAAAACTGGAAAGTACAAGACAACTAAAAGTGAAAGTAACTGGAACAACTCCTATGATCACCCACCACGAATCCAACTGGAAGGGTAGGTACAGATCTCGATCGGTCGTCTCTGCGGTACTCTTTGTCTAGGTCCACCTTTGATCAACCTCTAGTCCTGGTACCCTCGTCCTCAGTCAGCGCTGTCCGTCATCTGCATCCAAAACAACAATGTGTAGACATATCCCATGTAGGGGTGAGTATAACGATACTCAGTAGGGACCCCAAGATCCTCAAGGTATCACAAAATCCACCAAGGACAAACCATAAATTATGAAATCAATAGATAACCCTACTTAGGTATATGCCCATACATATACCTGAGTTATCAAGAAATCCATCTCAATCATGAAGAAAATACAGAGGTACTGAATAATATCACACTAGACATGTATTTAGGTATAGTAGTATATATGATTAGATGTAACTACTAAATCATCTTACTCTGTTAAGAGGCTCTGCTACTAACCTGTACAGAATCGCTAGGAGCTGACCCACAGAGGATCGCTAGGAGCTGACCCACAGAGGATCGCTAGGAGCTGACCCACACTGGATCGCTAGGAGCTGACCCACATAGGATCGCTGGAGATGACCCACATAGGATCTCTAGGAGTTGAACCACACAGGATTGCTAGGAGATGACCCACACAGGATCGCAGGAGCTGACCCACACAGGATCGCTGGAGTTGACCCACACAAGATTGTTAGGAGCTCACCCACACAGGATTGCAGGAGCTAATCCACATAGGATCGCTAGGATCTTACCCACACAGGATCTCTAGGAGCTGACCCACACATGATCGCTAGAATCTGACTCGCACAGGATAGCTAGGAGCACTCTTCTTGTCACTGCCAGCTGCTGGGTTTCCGCATTAGGTTTTCTCGTCTCCAAGAGAGTCTGCTCCCCAATCCACTGGTCGATTCTCCAACTACCACGATATCCCACTAAGAAGTATCTCAAAGGTTCTCCACATCATAGGGCTCTCAATTCAACAGACGGTGCATCAATCGGACACCAAGTCTGTGAGTTATTAACCTTTGAGTCTCAGGGGCCTTGTTGTATTCGTGCTCGATCCAACCTGATTGTACCCCATCATAATCCAAAACTCTAGTGGGGTATACCAAATGAACCATCTCGCTCCAAGATTTCTAGCGCCACTAAAGGTTCGTCAAACGGACGTCCGGTGCCAAAGTTATGTCCAAAAGAATGTAAATGGATCATAGTGGGCCCAGGTCTAGTCCGACCCGGCCCAACCCAGCCTGGCCTGACCCGGTTTGGGTTGACCCAGCCTGACCCGCTGGGTCCGGCTCGGCCCGCTGGGCGGTCCAGACCGTTGGGTTCGGCCCGATCCGCTGGGAGGCATGGCCCGCTGGGCGGCACAGCCCGCTGGGCGGCACGGCCCACTGGGTCTGGCCCAGCAGGCCACGAGGGGCCGCGAGTGGCCGCGAGTCTGCGGAGGGTGTCGCGAGGGCGTGAGGCCACGGGACAGTTCAACCAGAAGGGCGGCGGCGACTCTGTAACATCCCCAAATGATAAAGGGTTAAATGACTAAATGATATGACTCATGTCAACAAGGTGCACCTTCCTTTTCGGGAGCCTGTCTGATTAGAACTCCATAGTTAAGCGTGCTTGGCTTGGAGTAGTGATCAGGATGGGTGACCCTCTGGGAAGATTCTCAGGGTGTGTGTGAGTGAGGACAAAGCACACTGGAAAGGACATGTGTTGGCCTGTGGGGAATGTCATTAGTCATATGACCCGTTCGGGAAGGTGGGTGGACCCTGGGGTGGGCCCCACATGTCTGCGGGGGCAACTGGTGGTACCTGGTGGGCCAGGACCCGACGACCATGTTAAGACGGGGTGGTTGTGCTGTCACTAGGGCCCGGTTGTCACATTTGGTATCAGAGGAGGAACCCAGCCTTAAGTGTGCGGTGCACTGCCTGGGTTGAGATGTAGGGCCCACAACGAGGGCGTTGTGCTCTAAAGGGGGGGTGATCCCCGGTTGTCACATTTGGTATCAAAGGAGGAACCCAGCCTTAAGTGCGCGGTGCACTACCTGGGTTGAGATGTATGGCCCACAATGAGGGCGTTGTGCTCTAAAGGGGGGGTGATTGTAACATCTCCAAATGATAAAGGGTTAAATGACTAAATTATATGACTCATGTCAATAAGGTGCACCTTCCTTTTCAGGGGCCTGTCTGATTAGAACTCCACAGTTAAGCGTGCTTGGCCTGGAGTAGTGATCAGGATGGGTGACCTTCTGGGAAGTTTCCCAGGGTGTGTGTGAGTGAGGACAAAGCACACTGGAAAGGACATGTGTTGGCCTGTGGGGACTATCATTAGTCAGATGACCCGTTCGGGCATGTGGGTGGACTCTGGGGTGGGCCCCACATGTCTGCGGGGGCAACTGGTGGTACCTAGTGAGCCAGGACCCGACGAACTTTTTAAGGCGGGGTGTCTGTGTAGTCACCGGGGCCCGGTTGTCACAGACTCGGGCGGCGGCTCATCCCAGATGGAGGCGGCTCAGACAGCGGCTGGGCCCAGCGGCGGCGGCTTGGACGACGACGGTGGCTCGGCCCGGACGATGACGACGGCTCGGATGATGGTGATGGCTCGTACGGTGACAGAAGTGGCTCGGATAGCGGTGGTGGCTCGAACGACGGCATCAGCCCGGACGATGACAACTTGGATGACGGTGACGGCTCGGACGGGGGCGGAGGCTCGACCCGAACAGCGGCGGTGGCTCGGACGATGGCGGTGGCTTGGACGGCGGCAGCGGCTCAAACGGCGGTGGCCGCTCGGCCCGACAGCAGCCAATTTAGCCGGCATCTCTCTTCGTTCGTCGTCATGGTGTAAGCCACTTTATTCCATCACGAAGAACACAATAAGGAAGAACGGCGGAGGGGTCGGGCCATGTTTGTTTGCCCCACACCCCTCCGTGTTAGAGTGGTAGCAAGCGGCTCCACAAAAATTAGGAGTCAAGAACAAAAAACTCTTCAATTTAATACAAATCATGGATCAACTCATTTTGGTTGATCCACATTTGTCATGCTTTACAAGAACGAGGAAATTAAACGAGAGAATTCAAGAATTTAATAATAACCCCATACCTCGTTTGATTTATTGACGAAGATCGCGAGGGAGAAGACCACATCGTTGGGGAGGGGAAGACGATCATCGATTAAAGACATCCCACGTTGGAGGATGTCTCGAGGAAGAAAGTCAAAGTTGAGGTCGACATTCTTTGTTGGCGTTCTTCGTTGGAGAGCTTTCTCCCAAGTTCTCCAACGCTCTCTCCTTTGACAAGCCTTTTCCCCAATTCCACTGAAATGAAAAGTTATCCCAAGATAATAGATTATGATATCTATTATTTAGTTTGTTGGAAAAAATTCAAAATAACCTAATTAATTAAATTGAGTTGGCATAATAAATTATGGAGTTGGCACAATTAATGTGGAGGAAGCTCAAGAGGGTCTTCCACATTAAAGAGGGAGTTGAGAGGTTTCTCCCTCATTAAGAGGGGAGTTCAAGAGGTTTAAGCCTCGGGTGGTCTCCACCACCATAACCCCTCATGGTAGGTTAGGATAGGGTGGTCCCCACCACCATAACCTCTAATGGGTGGTTAATTCAGGTGATCCCCACCTGTGAAACTTCCACATTAGAGTTTTAAAACAAAACAAAATAAAATGTTACACACTTTTTTTTATTCTTTTCACAAAAAACTCAAAAATTAACTTTCACCTTCGACCAAATGCCGTTGAGGTGAAAGTATTCTTAAGTGTATACCGACGTTGTGAGTTCAACAGTGCCCTCAGATTTAAATTCCGAGCACCGGTTTAAAAGTTAGAAAAACCTGCTCGCATGTTTATCGAACGTACCCGAAAAAAAGTTCAGAAATTCATTCCGAGCACTCCGGGTCTTAGAATCATGCGCCATCAATTTTCACAGACTCATAAAATTCCCATTTATTTAAAAAAAAATACATGGAAATTCTGGGTCTTTACAACAATTTACTCAAACCGTGCGTCCCTTTTATGGTATCTGAAATGCCCGACATGGTTTACTTAAACCATGCTACCTGGGCCGTACAGTTTCTACTAACCATACAGCCCGATTTCCATTTCCAAAATCTGAGCCTTTGAGCTTTGAAAAAGTCCCAGATACCCCTGAAACTCCTGTGATCATATTAGGCACTCACATTAGGCCAAAATCAAGGATTTAAATAAAAAACAAAAAGATTCACAACTCAAGGAAAACCCAGGATCTTACAATTAAAGTGATGGATTTTAACGAATACACAGTTAATTACATGGTTTCAATAACCATGCACACAATGGAGTTTAACAATTGTTTAGTCAAATCAAAACTATGTCTCACATGAGTAATATTAGATCTATTTTCTTGATGTTCCATATCATCTCTCCCATCCCATTTCTCTTAAACATTTACTACTATAGAATCACTTTTAAATAGTTCCACCTTTTATCAGTGCTGATAAAAGTTCTCCTTTATCTATGTATTTTAAGAAGCACCGATAAAATTTCTCAACGTGACACCTTTATTAGTGCTAATTAAGAAGTGTTGATAAAGAAGAAGCCGTTTTCAATAGTTTTTGATAAAAGGATGACTTTTATCATCACTTCTCAAAAGGTGTTGATAATGGTGACACACCAATTGTGCTTTTATCAATACTAAATGAAAGTATTGATAAATATGTGTCTATATCAATGTTTTTTTTAGTATTGATAAAAGAGTAGCTTTTATCATTGTTAAAATCAAACGCTGATAAAGTCTACCTTTATTAATTTTTTTTAACACTGAAAAATGGTGACCTTTATGAACATTACCCTTTATAAAAAAACTTTATATAGTATTAAATATCATATTTTAATATATAAATACATTTATATTGATATAAACATAATATATTTTCTTATATATTATTTTTATAATACTAAATATATATTTACATTTAATATATTACTAATACTCCACCCGCGTGATCGTAAGATACTATACTTCAATATTTAATTTTCACAAAATAATTATATTTTTGAAAGTTGATAATTCAAATATATATTTCAAAAATCTAAATCACAAATAACTGCAACCTAATTATGGAATCCAAGTTCAAAAATTGATAGAACATCATAAATATTGATCCATGAAGTTATATATGGAAGAAAAAAAATTAGTCCATTTTATCAGACTTCATTTTCTTCATAATGGAATCAGATGAAAGGAGATATTGAATTTTATTACTTTGTAAGGTACCAAAATACAAATCAATGGTGATATTTTCGGTTTCAAAGGCATCTTCATCGTCAAAATTGTCCAACAAAATTTTTCTATAGTAAAGAATTTATTAATAGATGAAAAAGTTTCTAGACTCTATTTTATTTCAATGTAGATAATACTTCATATTCTAATATTATTACATATTATATATTATGTAGAATCCGAAAAGGTGTCATATGAGGTTTAATTCTACCGTAAAGATATCATATAATGTATTCTTCCCTAAATCCTTTATATGGGATTCTACATTAAATTTGATCATATAATGATGGATTCTCCATAATGGCTTTAGGGATTCTACATAATGGCTTTAATTTAGGGTTTAGGGAAGAATATAATATTATATAATGGTGTGAAGGTATAATATCTAAGCATATTTTCTTATCATATAATGTTGTATTATTCCCTAAATCTATAATAAAATGTTGGATTCTTACCTACAACCATTATATAGAATACCTTATCGGAAGAGATTCCACTCATATGGATTCTACTCATTATATGGATTATGTATCATATGGATAATGGATTTATGTATTCCATATTGGATTTAGGGCATTATTTCATGATATGTTCTTATAATATGTTATGCACTGTGAGCATGAAATTGACATAATGGAAATGGTAATGATTAATTTGAAATTGAGAATTGAAGAAGATAATAGAATATTGTACCAGATTTATTTTAGTGTAGGAATATATATTAATTACTTTAGCTTCTCAATTGAAATTACTTAAAGCTCCACCATTGACATGATCCTATGAAAACTTTTGGAAGAAAAATACTAAGAAATGATGATTGTTTTTTAAGTTCCATTAATAATTATTTAACTAGATAAAAAAGTATTACATTACCTTTTCATTTTAAATATATTTTTAGAGTTGTGAGACTTGGACTTAATTATTTTAAATGAATAAAACTTTGTACATGTTTTTTTAGATGCAAGATGATTATTCCAAATGTTTTTATTAGTTATTTCCAAATCCATCCACATAGTTTTTGACTTCAAAATATTCAGTTCAAGTGGGAATCCAAACTCATCATTTCTCCTCATTGCAAAGCATTTAAATGTGTTGTATAAAATTTTAACAAATAAGATATAGTTTTATAAAATAATTTAAATATGTTTCCTGAATCATGTTGTATCTGAGTTTAGATGTATTTTTTGATACCACCTACACCACTTATTTATCAAAGAGAAACACTAAAATTTCTCTACTGCAATCTGTGACCAGCAACTATAGCCTAAATTTGGAAGGATAGAAAAAACATTCTATAAATTAACAAAAGTTGATTTTTTAAAAATAAACAAAGATAAAAAATTTTAATGCTATTTAATGAGATAAAGCATAAGTTAATAATGAAGGAATACCTTGAATTTGTTCTTCTTGGGGAGACATTGTAGTTTCTACACAAGATACTACCATAATAGTTTTGAACCTTTTTTATATAGGAGTTGCATAAATTGTAGAATCAATTATAGCTACACTGAATATTATGTATTGTTACAATGGTATTTTATCACGTTGACTAACAAAGATAATAAAAAAAATAAAAAAAATAATGTAATTAAATATCAAATAGTAATTACAGAGTAATTTTTAATGAACTATGAAAGAAAAAAAGAAGAATAAGCATAATAAAATTGTGAAAAATCAATTATTTCTTGTAAAGTTTTTTTATTACTAGAGAAAACCAACTGGGTTCCATAATTGGTGTATGATGTGAATATGATGGGATGTTAATCTCTATTGACTTGAATAGTGTGAAGATGAAATATATAAAATTTAAAATTTGAACCAGTGAAGCTAAATGTGTAAGAACTTTCCGTGTAATGTTGCTACTAACACTACTAATGTATTTCCAGTGTAAGCACTGCTAGTGTAATTCTTCTAGTGTAATCATTTCTATTGTAAGATCACTCTTGTAATTATACTACTAATAATATAGATGTGTAAGGACTACTAGTGTAATGCTGCTACTAATGAAGCCAAATGTGTATATACATAAGCACTGCTAGGGTAATTTTCCGCTAGTGTAATGCAATGCCTGTGTAATGTCACTACAAATATTGTACGCAATTCCAGTGTAATGCACTGCTACTAATAATTTAAATATGTAATAATTTCTAGTGTAATGTTTCTAGTGTAACATTTCTAGTGTAATGTTGCTACTAATAATGCTTCTAGTGTAATGCCACTAGTGTAATGTTACTACCAATGAATCCAAATGTGTAAACTTGTAATAACAGGTAGTAATAATTCAAAATATGTAAATATGTAATCACTTCCAGTTTAATGCATTGATAAGGTAATGTTTTTGCTAATAATGTAAGCAATTCAAGTGTAATTCACTATTACTACTAATGTAAATATGTATGAATAACTAGTTTAATGTTTCTAGTGTAATGATGATACTAATAATGTTTCTAGTGTAATGATGCTACCAATGGATCCAAATTTCCAAATATGTAAGAACTATTAATAATGAAGAAAAATGTTTAAATATATAATAACAAATAGTATTAATTTAAATATGTAAGCACTACTAGTGTAATTCCTCTACTAATGAATCCAAATGTGTAAATATGCAAACACAACTAGAGTGATGCACTTCTAGTGTAATGTTTCTACTAATAATGTAATAATTTCTAGTATAATACACCACTACTCATAATGTTAATATGTAATCACTACCACTATAATGTTGCTAGTGTAATGATGCTACAAATGAATCTAAATGTGTAAGAACTGCTAGTGTAATGCTTACAATAACACTACTAGTGTAATAATTTCTAGTGTAATGTTGTTATTAACACTTCTAGTTTAAGCACTAATAGTGTAATAATTGATAGTGTAAGCATTACTAGTGTAAGCATTGATAGTGTAAGAACTACTAGTGTAAAAACTGATATATTTTTTCTGATGGATGCTCAACTGATGGTCATCTCACTGGAAGTTTAGTAGGTACTATAATCACCAAAAGGAAGAAGTTTTTGTGTTTGAATCACATACAACATATATTGTTATAAGAAAATATTGAGGTGTTGGAAACATTATTGTCTTACTGGTGATTGGTGGTCAGACTGAGGAAAGATACAGGGGAATGATATTTTCACAGTGAAACTGATGGAATCCCATGAAAGTAGGATTTAAATGAAACTAGATGACCTGGTGAGACCCTATATAAAAGGGTGAAGGACCACTTTGTTGAGATGTATTAGATTTACCTATGTTAGTGATCTATATGGATAATTTTTCACAAGTGATTGTAACTTTTTGTACATACAATATGATGAAAAGTGATGCTTCTCCCTATGGATATAGGATGAAAGTTTGAACCATGTCAAACATTGTTGTGTCCTTTTTCTTGATTTTATTTCCTTTCATAATAAATTTGAATGTTTTAGTGAGTTGGAGTAAAACATTATTGAGTAAGTTAAATTTAATGTGGTGATTAGGGTGAATGTTTTTATTCCTATTTTTGGTACATTAAACTTGTAAGGATTCTTTTTAGGGACCTATTTTTTTAGTGTCATCTTATGGTGATGAACTTATTCTCAGTGAAGTATGTGAAGGATTTTAAGTATATGGTATCCAAGTAGCATGGGGTTTTCTTAGAGTCTCATTAGTTTTCTCAACAACAACTTAGGTAACTTTCATTCTTTCCTAAATATTTTTCTGATTCAGTGGGATTCATTATGTTGAAATGTTATAGAATCAAAAGATAGAAAATTATATATTGAAATATTTTATGGAATATAAATAATTTTTTAGAGGATTCAAATATAAAACTATCTCATCCATATTGATATGGAAGTTATATTGAATTGTGTTAAACTAGAGGTGATGGAAAAAGGGGAATGATTAAATATGGATAGAAAGGATTTAGGTTTTCTAAGGATGTAATTGGCATGAGATGTTTCCTTCAACATCTAAGAGAATAATAATATGGAATATTTTATGGTAGTTCAAGCAGATATTTATGAAAATCCCACAACATTTAACATGGTGTACTTAATGCAACAATTTTCAGCATGAGGCTATCAAAAGGGAGGTCTTTTGCTAATCATGTGAATGGTTTCAACAAGACCAAGAGCCATATAAAGTATATGATGGTGAATTTTGTGGATTATGTGAAATACCCTAAGATTTTATGAAATATATTTTTTAATTTCTTCGATAGCTTGCGTTACACGCAACATCAATCCTAAATGAACCATGCAATATTATTATTTAAATATGACCATTATAACCTAGATTTTAAATTGATGGGTATGAATAAGATTTAGTAATTTATGATATATATATATATGTATATATATATATTTCATACTAAATATAAATGTATTGATAAATTATTAGTAAATAATCACCTAATTTTTTGTAAATTCATTTTATTCTTCAAAAATATGTTTTCTTCAAAAATGGTTTTTATTGTTTTTATGAGAAAATATTATAATTAATTTCTATAACTTTTATAAATTTTATTTTATAAAGGATATCATTTTTTAAATCAAAATATCAAAATTAACATATGGTGAAATTTTGATATTTTTATGAAAAGTTTGATTTTTTAATGAATAGTGTAAATAATGAATTTTGTTGAAAACCATATTTTCTTTTAAAATATTTACAAAGTAAAATTATATATTGTATTAGTTTTAAAATTTCATGAGTTACTTTTGATTAAACATAATCTAATTATAGTCTTTGTAATGAATTTTATACTTGAATTAGATATAAAATTATTTTCATACTTAAAAGGCATTTTTCTAAAAAACTGTTTTTCATTGCGTTTTGAGAGTTTAATTATAAATTAAATTCTGACACTTCTATGAAATAAATTTTGAAAAATATATACTATATTTGGAATCAGGTGGACCAAATTTGGTATATATGCCCCTTTTATTTTTAGTTATTATGAATAATAATCATAGTAATATTTAATACCACAATAAATGTAAAATGGATTTATTAAGGGTAAAAATAATGTGATATGGACTAAAAAGTTACTATAACACTTTCATTAATTTTATTGGATGTTTATATTTCATCTATAATAATCTAAAATTCTAATATATGAAATTTTTTTCCATTTTCCATGATTTTGACCTTTATAATATTTTATGTAAGGAAAAGTAAAAAAATTCATTCACTTTGTTTTATTTATCTTTAAATTTTTTGACATAGGAATAAAAAAAGGTATTTAAGATTGCATATTTTTTCAGGTATGTCCCACTTTTATTTTTGGTTGTTTTCATTTTAGTTGGGTTTTCCTTTTTCTTTAACCCTTGGTGGTTGTGTCTCTTTTGGAGATGGAGAGTTTTTACTAAGGAAAATGACCTAAATTTCAGTGATGTATGTTTTTTAAAATTAATGGAGTCTAGGTATAAATTTTTCAAAGGTATTTATGAGGGTTTTCCATGGTTTGGAAGGCTTCAAAGGTTGTTTGGACTTTTCCTACAGAAGCCAAACTAAGCGTTGTCTACTAGGAATTTACACATCATGAGCATGTTACACGACGTGTAAATATTCCCAAGTAGACGTCATGAAATGGTTTATGACATGAAAGGGTTACACATCATGTAACTAGTTCATGTCGTTCAATTCTTGATTGAGGTTATTTTAACCCAAGGCGACATTTTTTTCAGTGTAACTCATAAATTGAGAAATACATGATGTGAAATGATTACACGCTGTGTATTTAATGGGATCAAAAGTTTTAAAACCTCTCAGTGTGTATGATTATTATTTCATTCATGTAAAACCCTTCTTTCTCAAACTCTAAGGTGTTCTAGTAAATCTTGAAGAAGGGGGCTCTCGGCTCTGGCTGAGATATCTCTTCTTCTTTTAGGGTTTTGACCCTAGGCTTTCAACTCCTTCAATTTCTTTGGTGAAATCTTCCCATGGATTAGAATAGTTGTATCAGTGTGTCTTAAATTGTTGGTTCTCTAGTGATGATGGCGGGTTGGTCCTTCAGTGTCCCTCTACAAAACTTCTCAGTGGCGATGCTATCATCTTGGGTGGTGGTAGTACAGCGGGGCTCGTGGGTTGTCAGGACCAATAGGCTCCCCGATGTCGGTAGGTGATGGTAGCGGGTTCAGTAGGGAATCATTAGCCGCCAACGATGTTTAGAGAGTTGGTACCTTTGGCAGTCGTCTTGGTGGTGGCCCTCGGTGGTGACAGTAGTGGATGGATCTGACAGAGGGAGATGAAGGTGGGTCTAGTGGTGATCATTGGTCATCATCAACGTAAGAAGAGTAGGAGGGATATCTAGTGGTGGTCCTTAGTAGATGGATCAGTGGACACAAAGTCCACGAAGAGCAGGAAATGGTGGGTGGTAGCCTTGATGGAGCATCCTGAAAAAAGAGAGACCATTTTCCATTGCAGATCCATATGGGGATTTGATCAATAGGATCTAGATTCGCAGGGCTACTAGATTGGGATTAATAAGAGGGTATGACATTTTCCATCGGTACTAGTCACCGTGCATCTCTGCACGGGGTAATGCTAGATGTGAAGCATTTCATGTTTGGGTATTTGATCAAAATATTGATATATGCTGGGTGGATATGTTCTTTTGATTTAAAATCTATAGGGCCTTTAGGGTCATATTTGATGATAAATATGCTTCCTGGGCCTACAGGCCATGTAGGTCCCCCCTCAACCATTAAAATGGGATTATCCCAAAATAATAGAAATATTTATAGCCTTTAGGCTTTTAAGTAAGGTGTTATAGGAAATTTGGGAGTGCTTACTACCCTTTCATACATCTCAATCAAGTGTCTAATACCTGGTTAGTTGTGTTGCTTTGGTTTTCCTATCTCTTCTGCTTATTCTTCCTTATAGCAATGGAATCTCTTGACCATTGTATAATCTAGTTTGATATGGGAGTTGTGTGATCTAGGCTTTCCATGTGATCACATCTTCCTTCATTCCTTGTCAGTGTTACCTATTGGAATCATTTTTTAATCACCATATAAAGGTAGTTGGTCTATATAAACTCCTTCTGCTATATTTCTAAATTGTTCAAGTATATGAAATAGGGTGCAATTGCACTGACATAAAATGCAAGTTAATTAATAGACTAATGGATATGATAAATCATATATTGTATTTCCCCTTGGATCCCTTTGGATCTAATGGTGTTGTGAACTAGATTTTGACTACCCGTAGGGTGAGATTACCCTTGAATAATTATGAATTGGATAATGGATTAAAAGTGTGTGTTATCATGACATGATATCCTAGGAGATTTCTTGATATAGATTCACCTTGGTAATGTATTATTGTTTATTGAAATAACTGGTGATAATTTGATATGGTATGGAAGTGTAAAGTGGCATGGAAATGAATTAAGATATAATTAAATTAATGAATGAGTAATTGAGAGATAAATGGTAATTATCATAATTAACCACTATGGATTATGATGTGATGTTGTGATTATTTTTACCATTATGACTTGTGTTATGATTCATGATGAAATTATTATATAGTAGGTTTGGCCCAAAATGCTAAAATGATTATATAGAGGGCTTGAACTAGAATGCTAAAATGCTTATATCTTAGGCTTGGCCCAAAATGATGAAATGATTATATAACAGGCTTGGCCCAAAATTCTGAAATGATTATAAAGCGGGATTATCCTAGAATGATGAAATTCTTATATATTGGTCTTGGCCCAGAATTTTGTAATGCTTATAGGTATTTTCTTGGTTATGCGGTAATTCTTATAGGGCTTGACCCTATTTTACTATTATGCTTATATAAAGGGATTTTTTTTGGTTATATAATTATGCCATGGTTCTATGGTTATGGTTTTCATGGTTATACTACATTCTTAGATACATTCTGACATGGTGCTGAAGCAAGTTGATTGTTGTATTATATTAAATGATTGATTAATACACGTATTTATCACTTTATTACATACACTTATTATCAGACCGGTTTTGTTTAGACATGGTGTTGTCAACCTACTGAGTTTTAATCACACCCTATTCAGGATTCCGTTTGGTACCCAAGAACATTACATGGATGGAGGTTTAGACAAGGGAAAAAACCTTTTTATTGATTTTTCTTTCTATATGGGTTGGAGTTCGGAGACAAGATCGACTTTGGGTTTGGGGCTAGGGTATTCTGAGTTTATTTATGTTAGCAAGTATTTTATCTGTATTAATTTTAGTTTGACATTTGGATACATTTCATCCTATCATTGCATTATCATTTATTTATTATTGAATTGTTCAGTTGGATTTTATTGTCTGGTTATCCATTGTGTTGCACTGTTTCCACTATTTCCATTACTATGATATTTTTTATTTCTAATTTATTGTAATTCTATAGAGGGGGTATAGTCACACCATTATATTCCTTACACCCCCACTTTTAGTCGACAACCTATCACATATGGGGAGGCACGCTTGTGTTCCAGTAATCCGGTCCAATCACGTGAGAGTGTGCTAGATCAGGTAACATTACAAAGTGGTATCAAAGCATCAATTTTTTTCTTTTTTATTGCTTTACTATTTTGGAAAGGTAGAAAGGTGTAACATCCCCCGATTCAGTGTTATAAAATGTTAACCAATGAAAAAATACCATATCATAAAGGGAAACTAATAAATCTCAAATCAAAAACCTCTATGTCACAAGAGGGCCATCACCCTAAATCCACCACCACCAACCCCTGAAAAAAGTGGAACACTGGAAACCAGGCCCACCATCACCACCACAAAACTTCTTTCATTTACCTGGATTATACATAACAAGGTATAAATACACCCAAGGGTTTATGTAGGATGTGAACCAAATCCTAGTATTATTCCACCCCAAAAGAAAGATTCAATGCTATAACATTATAAGAAAAATCACCATGCATGTTTTAAAGAGATAAATTAGAAATTTTTTAAATAAAACATTTTACAGAAAAAATTTCTAGATAAATTTTCTCAAAATAACCTTTCATTGAAATTAAAGCATACACTAGTTCCACCATATATTTATGGTTAATAACACATCAAAAAATTATCACATCACAGGAGATCACCACATGCAGTCCCTATAGTTAACTTGTACTGGTGGAACCATAGAAACCTCATACCTTGGTGATAATCTCCTCTAACCAAAACCCACAACATCCTCATTCATGAGACACTATAGGGGAACACATAACATGGTTTAGTGGTCTCCAAACATAATAAAAAAACCCACAACATCCTCCTACATGAGGCACTATAGGGGAACACATCCCAAGGTCTATGTTCTCTGATCATATGACATGGTTTGTTAGTGTTATAGTGTCAATATTTTCTAGAATATCTTATCCTTCTTTAGAGGACCTCAAGGAAAAAACTTCAAATCATTTGATATTTCAACTCGATTCTCAACATTAATTATCTATAAAATAAGATATAAGGTGTTACTTTTAATATGGACAAAATAACTACACGTTAATAATATGAATATGAGTATATACTTACATGATGGGTGAACCATTCTATAATCTCCTTATTAAAATCTTTTGTTAATTTCGGCTTATTTTGAGCTCAACCCCTTGGTCATCCTTTTTTTAAATCACAATTATTTAATAAATGGATCTAAAATAAGACTATTGAGTAGCACACATCAATGTACTTGTAGCAACTCCAATTCAATCAGTGTAAAATTTGACCCCTTTCCAATTGGTCATCCAATAGTTAGAAATATCGATGACTGTTTTTAGAATGAGAATTAGTGGAGATGTCATAAACACGTCCAACATGATTTAATCTAGTTTTAATCCCATCAAAATACCTAGAACAGAAGGTCAATCACTCTTCAGCTATGTGGCCTTTCAAAATCAAGCATTTTGGTTGAGATTTATTCCTCACATATGATTTCAAATGACCAATGTATCTGACGAAAAAAATATGAAACTTATTAAAAAAATTGGCAATGATTTGATAAAATTGAATTCACCATTGAAAATAAAAATAATAGCAACATACCTCTCAATTGGATACATCCATCGATAGTGTATTGGTCCACCAAGTTTAGCTACTTCAACCAAATGAACAGTCAAATAAATCATGAATGTGAGGAATAGGGGGGGGGGAATCACATCTCCAAATGAAAAAGCATCAAAAAAATCTTTATTAAAGTTTATCATGCGCAGTTGGATTTATATTTTTTCCATAAAGATCTATGAAAAAGTTACACAACTCAACTAGAAATTTAGTTACTTTTTCAGGTAACATATTACGTAATGCTAATAGAAACAACTTCTCCATCAGAATACGCGAGTCATTAATTTTCAATCCATGTAACTTTCGATGTTTTAAGTCAACTCACCTTGATATGTTACTTGAATATCCATCTGGAACTTTTGAATTCTTTAAAGTTTGAAGTAATACATATTTCTCATGTTTTTTCATTATAAAAATATCCAAAGGATGTTTTTCATTCTTATTTTCCCACAAACCATGCTTTATATTCATTTATTCCAAATCCTTCGATCCTTAAGGCGATCATTTGATTTACCCCGCTCATTAAGAAATGAAAAAATTACATTGTCACATATGTTTTTATCAATATGAATTATGTAGATATTGTGACATATTAAATTAAACTCCCAATAAGAAATTTTGAAAATTATACTCATTTTCTTCCATTGTTGTGTTCCAGCTGCTTCAGATACTATACCTTATATCCTTTCCCCCTTCTTTAAACTGATTACATTTTCTAAATTCTTCACTGACATTCATTAATTATCCCAATATTTATGAACCATATAACACCTTTGTTAGCTTTCTCAATTCAATATCTCCATTGAATTGTGTCTTGTTAAACCCGAATTTAAGAGAAGCATCAAGAAATCAACAATGAAACATAAAACACCATTTTCTACTATGATGTGATCATTGAGGTTCAAAATCAAAATTACAAACTTGACAAGCCAAAATAGTATGAGTTTCCAAACAAGATAAGTTTTCTAGTCCATAAAAGGCACTAATTGTCCACATTAAAGCAACATGAATTTTGAATAGTTTTCTCGTTGAAGTATCATATGTTTCCACACCATAATCCCATAATTCTTACAATTCTTTGATTAGAGGTTGAAGGTATACATTAATGTCATTTCTAGGAATTTTCTTTCCATAATAATCATTGAAATAATGAAATAATTCTTCTTCATACACATCCATGGATTTAGATTATAAGAGATCAAAACAACTAGCCAAATTCTATAATTAGTGCTTTAATTGTCAAAAGGGTTAAAACATTCAGAATCCAATCCCAAACATACATTACTAATATCTGAAGAAAAATCTAGATATAATGAATCAAACAACATCCATGATGTTGAATCTTTTGGATGACTCATCAATCCATCTTTACTATTCTAAGCATGTAACTCCATGTCGTATGTGGTCTTAGATGACCTGAATAATCTTTATAAGCTTGGTTTTATAGGAAAGTAACGCAATACCATTGTGGGAGTTTTTTTATTTTGTTTTTTCCTGGGATTTCATTGATTTATACTCTCATTATTGTTCATTGGCTTCCATCTATGTGTATAACATCTTATGCATTTTTCTTTATCGGACTCTTCTCCCAAATAAATCATACAATCATTAGGGTGTACATGTATCTTTTTATAATCAATTCAAAGTTTGTTGATGGTTTTCTTCATTTCATAGAATGATGTAGGGATATTAGTTTCACTAAATGCATCATGAAGAAACCCTAAAATCATGGACATTTATTTTTTAGTAATTCCACATAGACACTTGATATGATATAACTTAAGTAGAAAATACAACTTCGAATACTTGGAACACCCTTCATGGATTTCTTATTGTTCTTCTTCAACTAATTCATAAAACTAATTTTTTGTATCCCTGAAGTTCTGAGTAAGATTAACCTACTTAGGATCAACTAAAGGTTCTTTAGATCTATTAAAATATTAAAGATTGTATCCTACAAATCCAAATGCGTCATTTATCAAATTTCTAACTGAATTCTCCTCTGGTGGGTCACTTTGTGTTTTGTTGACAGGATTTTAATTGTTTTGAATTTCTATAACATTTGATACACCATGTAAAATACAACATACATATCGAGTAGGAAACTATTTCAATATCAAATGATCATACACTTAATTTCTATTCAACAATCACTTGAATTTACAATCAGAACATGGACATTTTATTCTACCATCCACTAATCAGTTTTCAATTGAATAATCTAAAAATTCTTCCAAACCTCGGGTATACTGATGTGTGTTTTTAGGTAAATTAATTCAAATTTTATCTGTAGTTATTGGATTTTCACTCTTCTCCCTGTATATTCAGATATAAAGATATAAATTTTTAGTCAAACAAGTACAATCAAAATTAAACATCACTCAACTTAGTCATTGACTAGTGTAGAGTCTTGATTCGACATAACACAAATTCAACATAAAAATGATTCAATCCAACATTAAAAACAAAAACAACATAAACGAATAAATATTACCCTTCACAATAATACATTCAGATGTCGTGGAATAAGTTCACTGAGTCGAGGAGAGAGGTTACTCTGATGTCGGGTGTACTGTTATTAGTTCACAATAATATATGAACATAATTATTTTATTAAAAGATCTCTAACTTTTTTGCTTTGTATATTATCATTTTTTTTATATTGCAGAAACACGATTTTCTCAATAACTAGATTTTTCTTTGATAATTATGCAAATCAATATTTGTTGTATCTCAAAAAAAACTTGGCACTGTGATATATGGTGCATGTGTTTCCATATGCATCATAACATTGTATGCAATTGTGGTTTTACAACATTTTCATAATCAATTTGAAAAATAGTACTCAACTTGAAGAGAGTAGCACATACAGATAGCTTCATGTAATCTAAAGCTATGTAGATTGTAGTAAGAATTATGCATTATACTCATGATTAAGAGTATTTGTTAGCGGTAAATTACATACGACTCATGTTCTTAAACAGTAGGCCAAATGATGGGGGGGGGGGTTTAACGAAAACCCCTCTACAAAACATAAAAAACCACTATTCTCGCCAAAACAACATATAATGTCCCTCAAGGTGGATCTCAATAGAAAAATTATCATTTTGAAAGCATTTAAACAATTATTAAATAGGGAAGAGACACAAAACTGAAAGATTGACCTACCTTTTGATGAAAATGTAAAAGTTTCAAGTCTTACACCACACACTAACAACACTCTGGGCACCTGTATCATGCCACATGAAATAAATAATTAATTATTCAAAATTAAAAAAATTGAATACTCACCTAAAAGAAAATTGAGGTGCATCCACTCTCCAAAATTGTGACCATTTTCCAATGGAAAGTCTGCAACGTAACCCAACATCATCCCGGAAAAAAGACCCAAAAAACAACACTCAATTACATAAATATTTATATAATTTAATTAAAAATCTTAGAAAAATTCAACCAGTCATGTCTTCAACGATGTCAGGGGTCGCAGTCACTGGAAAAAGGGAAAGAGAGGCCTTTGGGGGTCATTGTCAAGGAGCGGGGGGTCACCATGAGGTCCTCATTGGGGAGCAAGGGGTCAGGGTCACGAGGATCATTAGGGAGGAGGGAAGGTTTTCATCGAGGGCATGGGGGTCTAGGTCATGATGACTGCTATCGGGAGTAGTGGGAGATCAGGGGGAGGGGTCAAAATTTGGGTTTTTTTAAGATTTAGTGACAATTTAAATAAAACCGCCGCAAAATTAAAAAAAATATATAGCAATGGTTATATTAAACCACCACTATATTATAAATTATTTTTAATTTGATTTATTTTGTGGGGACTATTAGAATTGTCTCTAAGACATTTTTTTTTGTGTATATTAATATTAAATTATATATATTAGAATATAAATAAAAATATATATCCATTTATTAATACACACACACACACACACATATATATAAACATTATATACACATTTGTATGAGTACATATATATATTCATATATTTTTATAATGTAAAAACATGGATATATATTGTTTTAAATAAAATTAATAATAATTATTTCCATATGATTTATATATTTATTTTTAAAAAGTTTTTAAAATATGTATATATATTTTATGTTTATATATGAATTTTATACATTACATGTATATTAATATGTCTATATATTTACATATAAATTTATACATATTTACATATAATTTTATATTTATATATAATTTTTTTATAATGTATTTATAAATATCTATTGTAAATGCTTTTATATACTATATTTAATGATAATGATATGTTTATAAAAATACATTTATATATAATTTATTTGCACAATATTGATACACACACATATGCACATATTTACGCGCACATGAACACATTTATATTTCACACATACACGCTCAAATATTTACATATATATATATATATTTACATATATAAGAATATACACATAAATATATATATTTTTATTGACACAGAAATTTGTACAAAAACATTACTTGTATAGGTATATATATATTAATGCATTTTTATAATGTAAATGAATAAACAATTTTTTTAAAATAAAATAAATAATAAATATTTATTTTCATAGGGTTTATATTTTTTGAAATAAATTATTCTGTAAATATGTTTAAATATTTATTTTTATAATTGATTTTTTTTTTGATAAAAATTTTTATAATTGATTTATTATATGTAAATATAAACAAATATGTAATTATTTAATTATAAATAAAACTACAATACAAAAAATGATAAAATTTTAAAACGATGATATCTTTATGAATGTAAGCCTTGAGATAAAATTCAATCTCCTCCAAAAAAAGACAAGAATGCTAACAAAATCGAAATATCATTGAATATTAAAAAATCAGGGTATCCCAACTAAACACTCAATTTTGGAGTCCTTCTGGGCCTTTTTGACCTAGAAGAAATAGTGACTAAGGTCATTGCATTCAACACAATGTAGATCTTTCTGCATGCTTCAATTTGATATATTGTAGAGTCCAAATTGATACTCAAATCAAAAGTTATAACTGTTTGAAGTTAAATTCATGTTTTCAGCTTATCTTAAATCGTTCATTAATTTATTAGATTTTTACGTCACCCGATTGTTATTAAATAAATATTACTTAATAATAATTAGAAAATTATTAATTATTATTATTTTTAATTATTTTATAATTTAATTTTCACTAAATATCTTATATATTAACTGTAAATGCATATTTAGTCTTATATAAATCATATTTAATAAAATATATTATATTTATATCAATATAGATATAATTATATGTTAATATATATTTTTTAATTATATATACTTTTTTTTACACAACCACAAAACAAGGTTTTATCAGCACCAAAAAAGGCTTTTATCAACACTAAAAATGCGCTGATAATCGAGGCGCTATTAAAAAGGGATTGTTATGAAACATTATTAATGGATGTCATAATTATGAAAATAATGATGACTCCTCAATTCCCAATTAATTCCCCTCTTAATGGCCAAACTTTTCATATTCTCACCTTTGGATCAGATCTCATGTACTCTATAAATATGGTGATATGTTAATGAAATGAGATGGACTTTTGGATCTACATTGTGTTCTCTACTTGTATTTATTTTGTATTTGTATTTCCATTTGTTATTATCATCGTCATACACAAATTTGACATTCGATTTCTCAACGATGCGCTTCACCTATGATCGGTCTTACATTTCCGGTTTCGAAATGCTTCGTGGTTTCAATCGGCGTTTGATCAATTTCACAACACGTTATCAGCACGATCGTCATCTCCATATTGCGCATCGTGACGACACTGCCTTCATCCCCATCATCGGTATAAAAAAAAATTGTTGGAAAAAGGTATGTCAAATGTTTTTATAAACATTATTCTTTTGACATACTCTTTCTCATGTGCATATACTCCACTCATTCGAAGTGCTGCATCAAAAATGTGAGTCTTATTTTACATGTAAGATGTTGTTACATTTATTTTTCCCTTCTTGTTAAACCTAAAAATAATATATTATTTTCTTAATCTTTTGTTGCGGGAAAAATAATGAGCTCCTGAATAGATTAATGACTCACGGTTGAAAAATTTAACTTCATTCCTTGAAGAGAATGTGTTTGATTAATAATTGATGTAGTAGATGTCGAGACAAAAAACATTCATCAAATGAATTAAAAACTACACCACCAGAATTGGTTGAATTATGAACATCGTATACCTATCGTACGTCGAGCCATTGAATGATGAACATCGCATACCCATCGTACGTCAAGCCATTAAATGATGAACATCGTGTACCCATCGTACGTCGAGCCGTTGAATAATGAATATCACGTACTCATCGTACGTTGAGCCATTGAATGATGAACATCACATACCCATTGTACGTCGAGATGAAGTTTGATGAATATCGCGTACCTGTCGTATGTCGAGATGAAGTTTGATGAATATCGCATACTCATCGTACGCCGAACCGAAGTTTGATGAATATCGCGTACCCCTCATACGTCGAGTCGAAGTTTGATGATTATCGTGTACCTGTCGTATGTCGATCTGAAGTTCGCTAATCATTCCATGAACCATGAAATTTTTTATCTCTTATTTCTTGTTCACCCTGAAGGTGTCAAGTTTGATTATGCTATATAATGGTTCATGATGGAGATGATGTTTACTTTAAATATTTGTAAATATTTCTTTTATTTCTTTTCTATTTCTTTTATTTCTTATAAAATGTTTTAGAGAAATTAAATATTCTTAATGAAAAAGAATAAATATATTTTATATATATTAATCCCCCGAAGTGGATGAAATTGATGAAATTGCTGAATTGGATATTCATGCAGTTTTCTTGAAGACACTATAAAACTCAAACAAATAGTTTTATTCTATTCCCTGAAGTGAATGAGAATATTTATTGAAAATGATTTATTTCATTCCCTGAAGTGAATGAAAATATACCTGATTTTATTATAAATCAAGTTTGAGGTGAATATGATGTTTTTCGAATGATCATTGTGTTGTATTTGTTTATAAAAAATAATAATAATATAACCACCAGAAGTGGTTTGATGATATTAAATATTTACAGAGCACAATGAATTTTATTGATATTTTATAAAATATTGCATCCCTGAAGGATGATATGAAAATAATGTCCCTTGACATTATATTGAAGAATATCTTCATTTATCATTTATTGTTCTCGCAACATCAATATCAAGGGAAATATTATTATTTATCATATTCTTATGGATTATCAATATCATCTCATGTAATTCATATATCCTCTAAAGTGGATGTTGTTGTTCATATAATTCATAAATGAAATGATTGAATTACATAGTTTTAATAATCTGATATATATTATGAAAATGATTTTACCACCTGAAGTGGTCAAAGCAATGATCATCATAACTAATAAAATTTATATTTTATATAGGATGATCATTATTGATAAATAATAAATTATCATTCATACATCATGAAATCTGATGAATGAATGAATTTCCCGATGTGAATATGGTATTAATTACTATATCTCATTCCTTTAAGAGAATGAAATTATTCATGATTTTTTTTATGATTTATGATATCATGAATATTTGAGAGTTGATGATGTTTAATCAAATGATCTATATTTCATTTGATAAAGTGAATGTTGTTTATGAATTACAAATTTGGATGGAGATAAGGTGTGTCGTGAATCCAGAATATTCTTCCACATTGATTCTCACTACCACATTCACCTGCTTCAAAAGACGTGGGAGATTTTATCCTAGGTAGATGTATTGTAAAATAATATTTGGGCATGAAGTTCCAAAATATTTTTTCTAGAAGTTCTAAATTATGAAATAATCCACTTGGTGATGGGACTAACCCGTTATGATTATATTATGAATTTATCAACCGCCATAAGTGGAAATTATAACGAAAAATATGAGTTTTCACAATGAAAGATTCTAGAGATCTTATATGCGTCGATCTTGAAGAAAAATATTTTCAAATATCATTTTGATTAAATGCTTAAAAATAAATCATATACGTGTTAGTATATGCTCATATAAGTACATCTACTAATAGTGAAAATTAATAAATGACTCCGTAAGAGTGAATATATTCCTACCTGGTAGTATAAATTCTTAATGCTTTGTTATATCTAAAGTCTCAATGAGATATATGAATGGTATTCTTGAAAATTAATATCATATGGAGAAAAAATAGGTACCTCGATATTTAACAAGAATTCAGAAAAGTTATTATAAAGAATTTGTTATGTACAATCGAATCAATAATGGTAAACCAAAAGTATACAGATCCTAAAAATTCAAATATATGACATGATGATTTAGGTCATCCAGGATCAATTATAATGAAATATATTGATTCATGTATACATGAGAATCGATTTATTGATAACATAGTATACATCCATCAGCGGGAGAATGATGAATTTATTTAATGGATGAATGTATACAAAATTATCAATAAATTTATTATCATTAAGTAATTATGAATTCCCCCTGTATGATAATTTACCATGAGGTACCAATTTTTGAGGTAAATTATTTATATCATTAGCATCTATTATGGAAATAAATTTCCCATACTTATGAAGAAGTATATATGGGCGCGCCCACCATATGATCCATCTATATGAAATATGCTTCCACTAAATGATCTTGTATGTTATTTGCTGCTAGTGAGTATATATTACATGCTATGCATGTTGATTAAAAGAAATACTGGGTATCATATATTATATGGTCCTGCAGAACCATTGAAAAGATGCTCACAACACTTAAATGAATGTAAAGTGTTGGAAATCAATAGTCTGATTATAAACACCTGGACTGTGGTTGAACTAATTATATAAAATCATTGTCTATCATGAGTAGAAAGCAATAAATATATTTTCCCTTGAAGAGGAAAATGAATATATCGACAACATTATAACTTTTTAAATATTGTCCCTGAAGTGACACTGGTACCATAAAAATTATGAGATTTCAATTAAATGTTTTTGATGATATATTTTATATGAATGCTTTTAAAACTCAATGATGAAAATGGATTTTGATAGATGTCAATATCATAATAATTAGCCAAAATTATTAAAGGAACTTATGAAATGTTTCGACATATAAAGTTCTGGATTGATTATCCAAACTATCAAGACTATTGAATATTGATGATCGAATTATAAAAAATATTCTTTGTTGTATATTTGGATATTTATGTATGAATCCCATAAGGGTTATAAATGCCTGAAGCATATTAATTAATTATGAAAGTTTCACCCAATATGATAAATTATGGGGTGAACTAAATAAGATGTATCTATATTAAGTTAAGGAAGAATGTAAATTGAATTTATCATCCCATGGTTTGTATGAATCATTGTATTCATTATATTATTAAGGTGTTTTGAAAAACATCTAAACTCTTGAAGAGTTTTCTAAAATAAATGAATTATTTGATCATGAAATTGCATGGAATGTCCTTGTATTTTGAATTAATAATCCTAAAGATTAAATATTAAATTTTGGAATGGTTTTACCCTTAATGAATAATTAAATCTCTTACTTACAAGAGTGGTAGATTTCATACATAAGGGGTTGATGAAGAACATACTTATCCCATAAGTATTAAATATAAATGCACATTTTATTTATCCTTGAAGGATATATATGTCCATGTGCATATGTACCTTTCAAATAACAATAAATCATATTATGATGAAAGGTAATATTCTTCCCCATTCATTGAAATCTAAAGGGTATAAGTTATTATTATTCCAAAATTCAAAATTGAATTTTTTGGTTATGAATTGATCATTGACATTTTATGAGTTAAATAATGTAGTGATGGTCATTATGAGTGGGTGATGTAACTATTTTACTCTTTTTCCCTTAGTCAAGTTTTTTCCACTGGGTTTTCTTGATAAGGTTTTTAACGAGGCAACACTCTGGGGACTTGATGTTATTGTACTCTTTTTCCCTAATCAAGTGTTTTCCCCTGAAGGGTTTTTCCCTGATGAGGTTTTTAATGAGGCAATAATACAACATAATAGATATCCAAGGGAATGTTATAAATTATTATGGATATCAATAATTAATGGAAATTTTTGTCCTTCCTCATGAGTCATAATTTTCAATGAGACCATTTATTACCTATGGTCATCCTCCCATATCCTGAAGACATAATTAAATAATCATATTAATTGATATTTTGAAGACACAACTAAATGATATAATCAGGGGGAGTTAGTAATGCTACACTCTTTTTCCCTTCATCAGGTTTTTTCCCACTGGGTTTTCTTGATGAAGTTTTTAATGAGGAAACATGACATGTAATTCTTTTATTTTGGCTTCACTTATTTTTCCCATGAGATTTTTTTAAGTGAATATTAAATAAGGTTTCATGAAAGTATGACATCCAAGGGGGAGTGTTATGAAACATTATTAATGGATTTCATAATTATGAAAATAATGATGACTCATCAATTCCTAATTAATTCCCCTCTTAATGGCCAAACCTTTCATATTCTCACCGTTGGATCTGATCTCATGTACTCTATAAATATGAAAATATGTTAATGAAATGATATGGAATTTTGGATCTACATTGTGTACTCTACTTTTATTTCTTTTGTATTTTTATTTCCATTTGTTATTATCATCTTCATACACAAATTCGACATTCTCTTTCTCAACGATGCGCTTCGCCTATGATCGATATTACATTTCCAGTTTCAAAATGCTTCTCAGTTTCAAAATGCTTCTCAGTTTCAATCGGCATTCAATCAATTTCACAACAGGGGTTCCTTTTATCAACGCTAAAAAAAGTGCTAATAAAAGTAAAAAATAATAATAATAAATCTTTAAATTGGAAAACCCCCTTTTAACAGTGCTTGACCCCCCATTTAACAACGTTAGGAAGTCCATCCAGCGCCCTCTCCGACCCCTTTAACAGCACCCACCACCCACCCTTTAACAGTGCAAGCCACCCTATAACGCCTTGGTTCCAGAAGCCACCCAAAGGTGCCCCATACCTGGTTGGTCACATGGCCTCAAGCGCATTTCCCCAAATGCTAGAGGCTGCCGACTAGCAGTGAGGGCCTTGGGTGTGATAGTGGGGAAACTATGCCCTCATTGGAAGAGTAACATAGTGGAAGAGAAACAAATATACAATAGTGGAAGTAGTAATAATTCCATACAAGAAGAAACAACGGAAGACTAGTGAAGAAACAACTGGAGAACACATATATAAATGATGCATGATACATATGTCTAGGAAAGAATCCAAACAAGTCACAATGCTGAAATACAGAACTAAACCAAAGTACAAGAAGAACAAGTAAACAGCTCCTCAGCATCGTAAGCCTCAGCTTGGTCCCATTTTCTCTAGCTCCAAAGCAGTCAAGTACCTAAAGTAGAAGGGTGCTTTCCCTTATCTATACCTAGAGTAATATAATCTGTTTGGGCCCAAAAGCATGACCCAAAGAGGGTGTGAGACTAATCCTAGTAGGAAACCACCAAAATATCTGTGCCTAACAGTCAGTGAATATATATGGCAGGCAATAAGTAAAAAAGAAGCATCAGACAAGGAAGTGCTCAGTAGTAAACATCTCCACAGTTTCAAAGCATTCAATTCCACATAGCAAGTAAATAGATAATCACAAACAGATAACCCTTTGGGATGTACTCACAACCTATCCTCTCTAGTCCTACCTAGAAACACAAGCAACCCTATGGGAAGTACACATAGTCTAACCCCTCTGGTTCAGATTTTGTAAAGTTTCTCTAAGGAAGCACTCAACGTCAATTCCCCTTATATCCAAGTATGATTAAAGACTCTCTGAGGAAGCACTCACCGTCAATTCCCCCTATAGTATTTTAATGGAAACTACAGGTACTCTGAGGAAGCACTCAACGTCAATTCCTCCTGTGGCATCATAACGTAACTATAGACCCTTTGAGGGAGCACTCAAGGTCAATCCCTCTTATGGTCTCACAACGTGATAAAATAAAAACAGACACTCTAGAGAAGCCCTTACGTTTATTCTCCCTATGGTCCACTACACCAGGTTCTCATGACCCTGTGTAAGTCAAACAAGCATGGCAATGCATATTGGCCAAAGCAAACCTCAATAACTACTTGGCTAATAGTGTACAATATAACAGCATGGCAGATAAACAAAATCACTCCATCTTATAATACTAGGCATGGAAAGAAAATAGTATCCTAACAGGAAAACTATACCAAACAGTCATAAAAAAATATGCATGGGTAAACACTATAGAGACCCGAAGCTTGATGTACATGGACATTACATTACTTTTTCGGAATACTTAATACATAACAAAAACATACACAGAAGGACCGTAATAGTTTAGTGTCTTTGGAAACTTGGCACGTAATCTTCTAATCGTGGTGAAAGATCTTCAACATCTCCCATAAAGATCTTCCCCTTTTGTTTTCTTACATAAAACCTTTCTTTATATCCTGGGGAAAAGAAAACATATAAAGGGTGAGATCAAATGATCAGTAAGGGTAAGCATGGATAAAATAAAACAAATCATATACATTTGAACTTAAAAACATGAACATAATGTTTAAACATCAAAATCTTGAGCAACGACATAAAACATGGAAGTACATAAGGCATAGATCATAATGGAACATAAATCATGATAAAATAGAATGGGAATAAAACATGTAATTGTGGCATCCATTAATCACATGTAATGATTTCCATAGTAGCCAAGGCATTGCTGCCAAGACTATCTTAGTGGACAAAGTCCCTTTCTGAATCGAGTTCACTCCTCGTTCCAGTCCTGTAATACTGAACCGGATTAACTTACCATTCCAGCCATGTCTATCTCAAGAGATATAAATATTTACCCAATGCATTGGAGGGAGATATAGGTCCCACCCATCTCATAATGAAATCATTCTTACTTGTGCCACAAAATAAACATACATCATTCATAATAACCCAATAAATAAAATGGGTTTCATAAACATCATCCCGTCATCACATAATCCATATAAAAGAAATGGATATAATTTCATAATAAGAAAAGTAAAACCATTTAAATCATAGAGACATGATACTTGAAACATACACATAAGAAATAATGTCATCTTAGATGAAAAATGGTTTTGATAAAACACTTGAAATGAATTTTTGAGGGAAATATCCTTTTTTCTTCAAAATCATTTTCTTTTCACAAAATGTCATGCAATTTTTAAAAGAAAAGGATTTTTTTGAAAATAGTCATGAAATATTTTGGAGGATACTTCATGAAAATAAGGCTTTATAAAACCGTAAAAATCCTTTCATGCCGTATACGTTAAAAAAACATTCTTCTCGGACTTTTTTCGGAAAAGTCAAAAAGTACCTTGTAGGGTAAATAAAAGAAAGATTCCTTCCATACCATGGGGTAAAAGTCAAATGGGTAAAAATGACTTTATACATACATGAATACACTTTTATAAAACATGTACATGGATGATAACAATAACCCCAGTAAATACTTACGAATAAGCAATCTCGGATAAAAATGAGATTTGCACAATTATCCCTTACCTTAGGTCCGATATGCTTCATACGTATCCAAACCTCCTGTATAATGATTTAAATATTATCATTGACTTATTAAAGAATCATATTCATTGTTATTATATCATATATGGTTCACTTATGACTTTATATTACCCATTCTTTTGTAAATTCATGTTAAAGTAGCGTTTTGGGTAAAATCGTTTCATTTGTCGTTCGTGTTTTAACTTGTAGTTATTCATATGATTACTTAAATCATGATTACATACATAAAGAATGTAAAACATGATTTATATATAATATATATTCATAATATACATATATATAATAGATTGATAAATGGAAAGAAATACACCGTTCATGGAGACGGTAGGCCGTACGTATGCATGAACGCTGTTTTCGTTTACTTATTGAGTTGAATGGAATTAGGTAGATGAAATAAATATATATATATATACATAAATCCAGTAGCATTATTATGTCATATATTTCATGATTACTTATTATATATACTTTATAATCATTCTTGAATGGTTAACATAGAGAGTGAATCTCATCGCGTCGTGGAGACGGTAGTCCGTACGTACGCACGAGCGATGATATCATTCCCAAGATCGTGTAATTGTATTAAAGTGTATGTATAATATTAAAAAATCTATATCACTTTACAATAATCATATATATTCATTACTTTCACCATTATACCCATCCAAGTAAGGTGGTGGTGGAAAATAGATTACACCACGGCGTGGAGACAGTATTCTGTACGTACGCACGCGCGGTGATTTCGTTTTCCATAGGATGGATATATGGTGAAATATGGTTGTTTCATACTTATAATAACATATAAGTATATTAGTGATACTGATGTTATTACCTCATCATGAAATAACTAAAAAAGAAGTGGAAGAAGAAATAAAGTTGAAAGAATCGGTAACAGACATTATCTCTTGTTTAAAGTGCCTCTTTGAGACCTCCTCTTAGGGCACTAAAATTGGTCTTTGAAGAAGACCAGAACCTCTAGGATGTTTATATGGAAGTGGAGAAGAGAATTTTTCAGGGTTTTGCCGAGATTGAAGGATCAAAGTGGTGTGAGGAAGAGAGGGAGGAGGTGCCCTTTTATAAGGGAGGAGAGGGGCACCTTTGGAAAAACTAAAAAAATTATTTTATTATAAAGTCATATTCGGTTTTTAATAGCTCAAAATTGATTTATTTAGAAGCTAAGATGGGTATGGGTCTAAATCCTCTCATCCAATAGAATTTGGACAAGTTTAGTTTACTATTTTAACCTTATCATTTAGATTTAACTTTAAGTTAGATAATTTTACTTTTACCATGTCTTTTTGTGTTCTTACACTATAAGGTTAATAAACTTACTATAACAAGCCAAACGAACCCCAAGTTGTTTATTATTAATATATATAACCTTATATAAGTCATTTGGCAGAACCTTAGATTTTTAGGAATAAAATAACAATTAATAATATAATAGTTGTTTTAAAAACTATTTTATGTCAATTTTGACACTATTTAGTAATTGATTTTTGTGAAAATCATAACAGAATTATTAGTTAGAACAAAGTTAATTAAATCAATAATAACATGTCATATTAACCTATAAAATTATTTTAATTCATAAAAAGTCTCAAATTACATTTATTTGGGTATTTATAACATCAATTATGTCAATATTTCATTAATAAGATAATTACTGCATCATCTTTGTGTCATAAATAAATTAAATTATTTAATGTATAAAAATTAAAAATAAAATACCATTATGTAGAAAATAGTTTTATATTTCTAATGAATATTTATAATCTAATTTATCTTATGTATAACCCTATATTAAAAATTATTTACTTATTAAACTTTGATTTTAACTATTTTAACCCTTCTTTAAATAAATTAATAATAAATGTACTAATCTAATCCAAGTGGGCATAAATGGTCATATTTTATTCCTAAGGTTTTTTTTTGTCTAATTACACTTATCCAATAGAATTAGGACATGTGTTAGGGTAATAATAATATCATTTTTACCCTTAATTACCCTATTTACTTTTAACTATGGTAAAAAAAGTAAAAAGATATTATTCACCAAAAATTATTTTCATCTCATTGAACAAAATTTTACTTACTGAAATCAACCGTGTCTCTCGGATTTTTGAAATTCCATTCACAAAAGCGGTAAAATTAAGTTTTATGTAAATTTTCAAATTCTCCTAGGAGGTGGGTAAAAGACGGTCAAAAGTTTAATAAAATTTTTATATATCTAAAATTTTTATAAAATGACTCCAATGAATTACATTGAACTTATATAGGTATTATGTATAAATTTTGACCTAAAATAAATTTAAATAAAATAAATAATTATTTAAATAAAAAGTCGGTTTTTAAATAGTAACCCAGTGTTTTCGCTATTCGTCAAAAATTGAAAGCTTTCAGAAAAATACCAAAATTTCACCCTAGGCTAATTTCGATATTCCGAATCCAAAAATGAAGTCCATTTTGAAAGATGAAATTTACAAAATTTAAAAAAGTGGTTATTACTATTCATAACGGCTAGTTTTAATAATATTTTAATAGCATATCGTTGTTTAGTGAAACTTGGCATTGCGTACAACACACGCTATCGAGGAAGGTCGTGATTGCGTGTAATGCAGCCAAGTTAGGGTTGTGTGTTGTGAAAGACTCCTTTGTTGTAACGTACAACACAAGAAATAAATAAAATTAAAAAGAATATTTTTCATAAAATCTCGGGGTGTTACATTCTATCCCCCTTAAAATGAATTTCGCCCTCGAAATTCGTCGGGGTTATAAATCGTTTACTATTCATAGAAACCCACATCGTAAAAAGGAATACTAAAACTTAATTTTAAAAACTAAAGTATGAAATGTAACGATTACCCAAAGAAACTCATCACTGGGTTTCCATATAGGAGAAGATAGGTGAAAATATGGATATGGAAGAAAAATCTAACCATCAAGTTCTGATGGAGAGTGGTAGAGAACATGGCTATGAAAAAGCCATCAATCACAAAGCCATAAATTTTTGATGATCTAGGGTACCATATAATTCATCGGATATAAGGGCACAAGGACAACATTTTTTGTTTTCAAGATCATTTCCCTAAAGTTGAAGAATTTGAATTAGAATAAATACTTACTTTATTTTGGTACAATCTCACTGTTGTTCGTGCCTTGAACAATTTCCACTTCATATCTTAAAGAAATGAAGTTGAATTTTTTATTCTTGAATGAAGGGTCATTCCATATGTCTCAAACAAAAGGTTATAAAAGTTATCAAAAATATATAAGTCCATATATAGTGAGATTAATCATATATGGTTCCTAAAATGGACATATACTTCATATATCATACTGCTTAATATAATAAAACTAGTTTCTACTAAACAGGGACTTCATGTAGGCCAGTGGTAGGTGATAAAGGCCAGTCGCACTTCGGTTGTGGGTTCGATTCCCACAGCCTTGTCCGACGCGATGGGTTGTCACCCATCCTGCAATTTGTCCTTTTTCTAAAACTACATTACTATAACATCCTGTCAATAATATCGAAAAAAACTTCTATCCTTAAACAATACTAACTTATGTCCAACATAATCCATTCCAATCTTTAGGCTTATCCATAATACTGCAGTCCACTCTCATAATATAGTGAAAACGATTACCAGAGATTTCATATAACAAGCATGTTAAGACCATCTTTGATCCCCATATATCATAAGATATGTCTTGTTGGTCACATTCCAAACATTCAAAGGCCTTAATCATGTATTCTCTTGAAAAATGAATACCCATTGAACCTTAGTGAAAACATGAATGTAGTTAAAAGTTAACACTTTCCACATACCAAAATCCTCAAAATTCTATATACTCAAACCATGATATCACTTAGTCCTTATATCAATCATGAGCTCATGAATACAATCAAACATCTCATTATCTTCTTATTCCTTCATTATGCGCATATCATCTAATTTCCAAAAATATCTGAATAACCTTCCATGGTTACTGGTACCATTCAACATATACTTTCAAATACTTTAGGAAAAACAATAGTGTAACAATCCTTAGATGATTCTTTATTCCATAGTACCATTAACTATACAACATAACTCTCGATAAACATACAATCATTCCACTACCTTCTAAAACAATTGACTGAGCTTCAACACTTATTTCAGCTCATATATCATTTGTAGTCTCCTCATCATCATCCACATAAATACTACCCATATGACCATGCTGATTCTCTTCATGAGATTTCCCTTAGGGAATTGGTTTGCACAATGCCCGTACATTCCACATTTAAAACATCTAATCATTGTTGATGTCGTAGCAATACCATTATCCTTGTCCATGGTGTTAACTGAACATTTTCTTTTGCACTTACTGGCTTTGTGTCCTTCTTTTCCACACCCAAAGAATCTTCCAGTTCCTTTGAAACATTCTCCTTGATTTCTCTTCCCACATGATTTACATAGGGGAAATTGAACTTTCTTTCCTCTATGATCATCATGAAACTCCATCTTTCTTTTATTATCTGAGTCAGGAAACTTACCAAATTTGAGTTTATTGATCATATTATGAGATTGCTGATTCGGAATAATAATGATGTTTGGACTTCCAAATCCCATTTCATTTGGTTTATCATGAATAATATCATTCCATTGTCCATCATATCCTCCATTATCGTGAATCATCTTGTTTCCAGCCATTTTCTAAAACCCAAAAAGAATAATGTGAGAGGAAAAAATCATAATAAAGGGGGAGTAACTTCAATATCTAACATCTTAGGTTTAATTCTAAGATTGTTACCGTAATTCTAGGACTATAACCTATACTTATACTTAACCTTAGGGACATCCCTAGACATACCTTAGAAATATCTCTAGGGATCTCACTAAAGTTCTCACATCCTAGTTTCCAAAGGTTGACTAAACCTTTCCTCTGATACCAACTGTAGAGACCCGAATCTTGATGTACATGGACATTACGTTACTTTTGCGGAATACTTAATACATAAGAAAAACAGACACACAAGGACCGTAATAGTTTAGTTTCTTTGGAAACTCGGAACGTAATCTTCTAATCGTGGTGAAAGATCTTCAACATATCCCATAAAGATCTTCCCCTTTTTTTTCTTACCTAAAACATTTCTTTATATCCTGGGGAAAAGAAAACATATAAAGGGTGAGCTCAAATTCTCAGAAAGGGTAAGCATAGATAAAATAAAACAAATCATATACATTTGAACTTAAAAACATGAACATAATGTTTAAACATCAAAATCTTAAGCAAAGACATAAAACATGGAAGTACATAAGGCATAGATCATAATGGAACATAAATCATGATAAAATAGAATGTGAATAAAACATGTAATTATGGAATCCATTAAGCACATGTAATGATTTCCATAGTAGCCAAGGAATTGCTGGCAAGACCATCTTAGTGGACAAAGTCCCTTTCTAAATCGAGTTCACTCCTCGTTCCAATCCTGTAATACTGAACCAGATTAACTTACCATTCCAGCCATGTCTATATCATGAGATATAAATCTTTACCCAATACATTGGAGGGACATATAGGTCTCACCCATCTCATAATGAAATCATTCTTACTTGTGCCACAAAATAAACATACATCATTCATAATAACCCAATAAATAAAATGGGTTTCATAAACATCATCCCATCATCACATAATCCATATAAAAGAAATTGATATAATTTCATAATAAGAAAAGTGAAACCATTTAAATCATAGAGACATGATACTTGAAACATACACATATTAAATAATGTCATCTTAGATGAAAAATGGTTTTGATAAAACACTTGAAATGAATTTTTGAGGAAAATATCCTTTTTTCTTCAAAATCATTTTCTTTTCACAAAATGTCAGGCAATTTTTAAAAGAAAGGGATTTTTTTGAAAATAGTCATGAAATATTTCGGAGGATGCTTCATAAAAATAAGGCTTTATAAAAAAGTAAAAATCCTTTAATGCCGTATACGTTAAAAAAACATTCTTCTCGTACTTTTGTCGGAAAAGTCAAAAAGTACCTTGTAGGGTAAATAAAAGAAAGATTCCTTCCATAACATGGGGTAAAAGTCAAATGGGTAAAAATGACTTTAAACATACATGAATACACTTTTATAAAACATGGACATGGATTATATCAATAACCCCAGTAAATACTTACGAATAAGCAATCTCGAATAAAAATGAGATTTGCACAATTATCCCTTACCTTAGGTCCGATATGCTTCGTACGTATCCAAACCTCCTGTATAATGATTTAAATAATGTCATTGACTTATTACAGAATCATATTCATTGTTATTATATCATATATGGTTCACTTATGACTTTATATTACCCGTTCTTTTGTAAATTCATGTTAAAGTAGCGTTTTGGGTAAAATCGTTTCATTTGTCGTTCGTGTTTTAACTTGTAATTATTCATATGATTACTTAAATCATGATTACTTACATCCAGAATGTAAAACATGATTTATATATAATATATATTCATAATATACATATATATAATATATTGATAAATGTAAAGAAATACACCGTTCATGGAGACGGTAGGTCGTACGTACGCATGAACGCTGTTTTCGTTTACTTATTGAATTGAATGGAATTGAGTAGATGACATAAATATATATAAATATACATAAATCCAGTAGCATTATTATGTCATATATTTCATGATTACTTATTATATATACTTTATAATCATTCTTGAATGGTTAACATGAGAGTGAATCTCATCGCGTCGTGGAGACAGTAGTCCGTACGTACGCACGAGCGATGATATCATTCCCAACATCGTGGAATTGTATTAAAGTGTATGTATAATATTAAAGAATCAATATCTCTTTAAAATAATAATATATATTCATTACTTTCACCATTATACCCATCCAAGTACGGTGGTGGTGGAAAATAGATTGCACCACGGCGTGGAGACGGTATTCCGTACGTACGCACGCGCGGTGATTTCGTTTTCCGTAGGATTGATAGATGGTGAAATATGATTGTTTCATACTTATAATAACATATCAGTATATGAGTGATACTTATGTTATTACCTCATAATGAAACAACTAAAAAAGATGAAGTGGAAGAAGAAATAAAGTTGAAAGAATCGGTAACGGACATTACCTCTTCTTTGAAGCGCCTCTTTGAGACCTCCTCTTAGGGCACTAAAATTGGTCTTTGAAGAAGACCAGAACCTCTAGGATGTTTCTATGGAAGTTGAGAAGAGAATTTTTCAGGGTTTGACCGAGCTTGAAGGCTCAAAGTGGTGTGAGGAAGAGAGGGAGGAGGTGTCCTTTTATAAGGGGAGAGGGGCACCTTTGGAAAAACTAAAAATATTATTTTATTATAAAGTCATATTCGGTTTTTAATAGCTCCAAATTGATTAATTTAGAAGATAAGGTAGGGATGGGTCGAAATCCTCTCATCCAATATAATTTGGACAAGTTTAGTTTACTATTTTAACCTTATCATTTAGATTTAACTTTAAGTTAGATAATTTTACTTTTACCGTGTCTTTTTGTGTTCTTACACTATAAGGTTAATAAACTTACTATAATAAGCCAAAATAACCCCAAGTTGTTTATTATTAATATATATAACCTCATCTAAGTCATTTTTTCTAACCTTAGTTTTTTAAGAATAAAATAACAATTAATAATATAATATTTGTTTTAAAAACTATTTTATGTCAATTTTGACACTATTTAGTAATTGATTTTTGTGAAAATAATAACAGAATGATTAGTTCAAAAAAAGTTAATTAAATCAATACTAACATGTCATATTAACCTAGAAAATTATTGGAATTCATAAAAAGTCTCAAATTACATTTATTTGGGTATTTATAACATCAATTATGTCAACATTTCGTTAATAAGATAATTACTGCATCATCTTTGTGTCATAAATAAATTAAATTATTTAATTTCTAAAAATTAAAAATAAAATTCCATTATGTAGGAAATCTTTTTATATTTCTAATTAATATTTATAATCGAATTTACTTATGTAGAACCCTATATTAAAAATTATTTACTTATTAAACTTTGATTTTAACTATTTTAACCCTTCTTTAAATAAATTAATAATAAATGTCCAAATCTAATCCAAGTGGGCCTAAATGGTCATATGTTATTACTAAGGTTGTTTTTGGTCTAATTACACTTATCCAATAGAATTAGGACATGTGTTAGGGTAATAATAATATTATTTTTACTCTTAATTACCCTATTTACTTTTAACCGTGGTAAAAAAAAAGTAAAAAGATACTATTCACCAAAAATTATTTTCCTCTCATTGAACCACATTTTACTTACTGACATCAACCGTGTCTCTCGGATTTTTGAAATTCCATTCACAAAAGCGGTAAAATTAAGTTTTATGCAAATTTACAAATTCTCCTAGGAGGTGGGTAAAAGACGGTCAAAAGTTCAATAAAATTTTTATATATCTAAAATTATTATAAAATGACTCCAATGAATTACATTGAACTTAAATAGGTATTGTGTATCAATTTTGACATAAAATAAATTTAAATAAAATAAATAATTATTTAAATAAAAAGTCGGTTTTTAAATAGTAACCCAGTGTTTTCACTATTCATCAAAAATTGAAAGTTTTCAGAAAAATACCAAAATTTTATCCTAGGCTAATTTCAATATTCCGAATCCAAAAATGAAGTCCATTTTGATAGATGAAATTTACAAAATTTCAAAAAGTGGTTATTACTATTCATAACGGTTAGTTTTAATAATATTTTAATAGCATATCGTTATTTAGTGAAACTCGGTATTACGTACAACACACGCTATCGAGGACAGTCGCGATTGCGTGTAATGCAGCCAAGTTAGGGTTGCGTGTTGTGCAAGACTCCTTTGTTGTAACGTACAACACAAGACATCAATAAAATTAAAAAGAATATTTTTCATAAAATCTTGGGGTGTTACAAACACTTCCAAAGAATAGAAATTAACCCTATTTATATTCAATTAACCTTTATTTCAGCATACAAGCATTGAAGGCAATTAACAGGGCTAAAATCATAAACACGCAATACCCCGTTCAATGGTATTGGGCACTTTTGCACATATAGCTCAAAGACATTCAACAAAAAGGAACAAACCACCTACCTCGGTGTCGTAGGATTGATATAAGTGAACCTCATGCCTTGAATCACCCAAAAACACTGTAGATATACAAAAACACTAAAAACGCTCAACCAAAGATAACTCTTGAAAGAGGAGGAATTAGGAAATGAAGATCTAGTAGAAGGAAGAGCTTACTGAGGCGATCCCAACATAATTGATGACGGTCGATTTGAAGAACAGACACTCGATCGGGATCTCGTAGAAGGATCATAGTCGTACCCTCACTCTCGGATGAACCAGACCTAAACGGAGGGATTTCTGCCAATTAGACGCGACCCCAGTGCATTTAATGAAAAAAAAGAAAGCACACGGCATGTACTTTATAAGTACACGGTGTGTACTTTCCCTTATCATCCCCCGCATTAGGCGGTCTCCAGATCACCACACACATCCGTGTGCATGGCCGCCACACGACCAACACCCGGCAACCCGCGCTAACTGAGTACACAGCATGTACTAATAAAGTACACGGTGTGTACTTATGAAATTTCCAGAAACTCCTCTTTTCCTCAAAAACACCAGAAAAAGGAAAAAATACCTAAAAAGAAGATCTGGGTTCTTACAAACTTCCCCCCTTAAAGAAATTCATCCCTGAATTTCCCTAGTAAGGTGGATTAGAAGAAGAATCCTCAAATAGCTCTGACCATTGTGATCGTACATCGGCCTCCCTCTCCCAGGTCTCGTCCTGTACCCACCCGTGCTGGCATAGCACTCGTACCAGAGGAATAGACCAGCCATGAAGAACCTTCGTACTATGATCAACAATCTGGATAGGATGCTCCTTGAACGAGGCGTCAACCTTTAACTCAACCTCCTCAGGTTAAAAAGCATGAGATGGGTCTGAGAAGTAAGGTTGGATCTTAAAAATGTGGAAAACTTCATGCATAGCCTGGTACCTCTGAGGTAACTGCAACCGATAGGCAACCATCCCAACTCTCTCCAAAACCTCAAACGGCCCGACGTACCTCGGCGAAAGATTACCATATCTTCTAATCCTCTAGTGTCCCAACCTCGATGTGACATGCAGGAAAACCTGATCCCTGAACTCGAACTCCAGAGGCTGTCTTCACTTGTAATGTCTCATATTTTTCCGTGTATTATTTTTTAAAATATTATATGGAATTATTATGAGACCTGTCTTACAGACGACACATCATTCCAAGTCCCTGTGATCCCAGAATGGTGGTTCGAACTTTTTTTAAGTTAATTGAGTTGGCACTTATGCGCAGTTGTGGCAGTTTCCAAATGGGTTCCTGGATTAAAAATCTGAGAGCATCATTGTGTCTGGGACGACGACTTTACCTAAGAATGGGTCTAACCTCGACCGGTGCGGGTCGAGGGAAAAAGTTAATTTTCAGACATTTTCAGTAAAAAAATAAAATAAAATAAATGGAAATGTTTATTTTATTTTTATATGGAAACATTCGATGCAGTGCAACGACATGGAATCTTTTTAATAATTAATGCCACATTATAATGACACAGAAACAGCAATGCTGACTCATTAATGCCACAGTGTGATGGAATTCCAAAATGCATTCCCTATTTTTAATGGGTTAATTGAATGTTTCTCCTTGGCATAAGCTGGAGAGAAACTTTGGAGAATCCTTGGCACTTTGGAGAGAACTCTCGACGACGAATGACGACGAATCAAAGCTATGGATCTTTACGCCATCAAAGTTGAAGGATCTCAGCGATGACGACGGTATGACCCCCCCATCAGCAATCGAACCCTTTGTGAGGTAGGGGTTGTTATTTCAAATCTCCTTTCCCCGTTTTTGATTTTAAATGACTAATGCGGATCAACCACGAACATGTTGATCTGTGGATTCATACGTTTTTGTGGGAGGGTTTTTGATGGGATGATTTCAGGGAATTAATCCATGTTTAATTTTTGTTTGATTCTGCTTTATTTAATCCTATTAATGGGAGCGAATCAACGCCATGAGGAACAATGGCGGAGGTTCGTTCCTCGATTTTCTAATTGGATTCCCCCCCCCCCTTTCTTTTCCTCGTGCGTTCTTCGCATTCTTCGTGGGGAGACGAACAACAGATCATTGTGCACCCATTTTGCAAAGTAACGATCCCAAATTGGAGATTCGACATCGCAATGACCCTATGAAGGTGCGACGGTCATAGAGGACAATGAATCGGCTCAGATCAGAAAAGATCGTTCTTCGAGCGTTCTTCATGCGGGAGGATCGAAACACGTTTTCGGAGCCAATCGGAGGCCCAAAAACAATGGAAACGACCTCAGGACGTTGGGGTGACCTGGATTTCAGAGTTTTGTGGCGATTGGATGGACAGATAGACGATTGGGGGAGCATAGAGGCGCGGCGTCGGAAGTCAGCGATTCTGGAAATTTCCAGAATACATGGCGTGTACTTCCAAAGAACATGTCGTGTAGTACCGGTGGTGGAAGATAGGGTTTTGGGGGATAGAGAGGAATCACACGGCATGTGACCCTGGTCACACGGCATGTTGGACTTTCCTCGAAGCGCGACGTGTATTTTGGAAGGTACATAGACACAGGATGGACTACATGGCTTCAGAACACGGCGTGTACTCTCTAAGCAGCATGGCAGAGGCAGCTACGTAGGACTCGGCATGTATCCAAGGGATACACAGGCACGGGATGAAGTACACAGCATGTACTCCATCACACGGTCGGGCGAGGCCAGTAACGCGGGTCACCCCATGTACTGATTACACGGGTTGGAGTACATGGGTTGAGGACCGTGTACGGACACACAACCAGCATACAAGGAGCCGACCCCAGTCACTCGGGCACAACTTGTACACCATACTACACATTGTGTACTCACTTTTCTACATGACCAACATTACGACATGGGCCTTTGTATATGGGTAGTACCTGGGGTTAGACAACACGGTGTGTAACTTTTCTACACACCGTGTACTTTTTTGAAAATGGCATGGTTCTCTTGTTCACCGTATCTTGGACATGTTTTGTTTGGGTTAGTGCTCATTATTCTCGTTCCCCTAAAGGTCAGGCATCATTTTATTCTACAAGAGTATGATCCCTTCAGCAGGACTTTCTGTGATAGAGTCGACATCCCTCAGAGAGACCCGGAGTGAGATCCTCTATCTATTCCTGACCCTAGGTAGAGTCAAGCATCTACATGACCAACTCTATCGAGCTTTGATCCTATACCTATCTGTTGAATCCACCTAGTTGGTGAATCGGGATGAGTCGTGGTATCCATCATGGCCCTGGAAGTGATCCTCATCTGTGTATCGTGATCTTTCCCACTCAGGATTGTGTCTCCCGTAATGAGTGTATCTATTTATCGTGACGTTTCCTGATGAACGGTACTTCTTGGATGGACGTCATCAAAGATACTAGACTCGTGGAGTGTGTTCTTCCAAAATGAGTACTTTGTGGAAATCTTCGAACTGAATCCCTAGCAGGGGTATGCGATTGTGTGACTTGTTTCTAGACCACGAGTCTGAGTTCTGGGTATATCTGGATTGTGATCTCCTATTATATGTTTAGTAGAAATATATTGTGTAGAGATAATTGTGCCTTTCCTTTGTGTACTTGCTTTGTGTTTTTTGGGGTCCTCTACTGAGTATTGTTATACTCACCCCTACACGGGCTTTGCCCGCACGTGTCGTATCTTGTGCAGACGAGCAGCCTTTTGACAGATTCTAGGGCGGACCAGGACATGACCGATCTTTTTGTGTTCTCTACAGGCCGAGGCATTCCTTAGACTACGAGCAACATTCCCAGTACCTCTTTGTGTTTACAGGTTGGACTTTTTAGTTTTTCAGACTCTTGTTTTTGGTGGCTTGTATTCTGGCCCAGTTTAATTTCAGTAGTTTACTTTTCACCATACTCTGTTGGTTGGGTTTAGTGGTATGCATGCATTTTGTTCCTTAGTGGTTTTTACATTTCAGTATTTTTGGGCTTGGAGATATGTGCGTGTGTACAGGTTCTTAGGAAATGCCTCACATGTTAGTAATATGCCTACTCGGTGCTAGTCATCAGCCCCTGGCCTATGGGATGTGGGCTTGGGGAGTCACGACACGGGCCCCACTGGGACGGGTCATGACAGAGTGGTATTAGAGGTGGTCGGTTCTACCTTAGGACCAAGAGTCTGTGAGATTGGTTTGGGGAAACAGTGTTCAGTGTTTTGAGCTCGTCTTTCAGGAAAGAGACTCCAGTGTTGGTGCGGCGGCCGATGTATCCATACACCAGGACTCTGATAACCTACTTTTCGACTCAGTACATGAAAACACAAGTTGCGGGGAAATAAAAGAATGGTACATGCATCATATAGGAATGGGTTGTGTTTTCCATATCCTTTGTGTCAGTTATCCTGATATACTAATTGACCATGGTACATCTTGTTTCCTTACAGGATGCCTCCGCGACACTTACCCACTAGGATGCAGCAAAACGATCACGAGGATGACCCCCTCAGTGAATAGGCTTCGATATAGTGACCAGTTCCCTAGGCATTGCCACCAGGTGGTTCACCTACTATACCACCACTAGTGGAGCAGCTCGTGGTACCTGCAGTACCGACTTATGAGGAGCTTAGGCTGAGCGCACTCCATGAGTTCTAGAGATAGAGACCCATCAGGTTCCGAGGCAAGCCCGACCCTCAGGCGGCTGAGGACTAGCTTGAGGTAGTGACCAGAGTTTTCCGTCTAGTGAGGACACTAGCAGACCAGATGGTGATCCTAGGGGAGAGCCTTCTTCAGGGTTCAGCGGGACGATGGTGGAGTCTGACCACACAGACTCACGACGAGGAGACTCTTTCATGGATAGAGTTCGAGCGACTCTTCAGGGATGAGTTTTCTCTGGTTACACTGAGATCCGTATGCATCCAGGAGCTTCTTCAGCTCCACCAGGGCAATTTGACGGTAGCTGACTATTCATCGAGGTTCACCAACCTCGCCCGGTACTCGATGGATATAGTCAGAGATCAGTACTTCAGATCTTGGACCTTCGAGTGAGGTCTATGATGAGACATTTGATCTATTTTCATTCCTATATGCATTCTTATTTATGTTGGAGTGCTCGAGCGGGCTTTGGTGATCAAGCTTCATGGCGAAGTAGAGATAGCCGAAGACAGTTAACAGCATACAGACAAGTGTAGAGACCTCGGTAGCAGGGAGTCGACGTCGGACGTAGGGATCAGAACATGAGAGACATCAGAGGAGGACCCATGATAGGGGATCGACGGTCCAGGGCTCTCAGGTTGGATCCAGTCATCCTAGGGAGAAGCGGTGCTATGCATGCAACGGTAGGGGATATCTCGCTAGAGATTGTCTGGCCCGTTGATCTGCTGACAGTAAAGCAGTGGATGGACCACTGAGGAAGAGGCAGATAATGGAGCAGACAGACCCGCCAGGCAGTGGATGTGGCAGTGGAGCAGGGAGAGCTATAGTTTGTGTCAGACACTTTGATCTACTTCCACCACCACCCCCAGGAGGTCCACACCAGGCTCAGGGAGCTGGGGGGACAGGGGCGGGGGTAGCTGCATGCGGTCAAGGCATATGACCCAGGGGCTCCAGGGATGATATTAGGTATGATCTGTGTCTTCTCTACCTTAGCTTCTGTACTTATAGACATAGGTGTCATTCATTCCTTCATCTCCATATGTATTTTACGGAACCTTGAGATTCTGATAGAACTGTTGACTCGATCTTTAAGCTTGGAGAAACCTGTGGGAGGAGACTCGATGATCACACACCTTTGCATACAGTGTGATCTTAACCTTGGAGGCGAGAGTTTCTGTTGGAACCTCTTGAAGGTAGCATCGAGGCCTTACTATGTCATTCTTGATATGGATTGGTTATCTTCATTCCATGCCCATATTGACTATTTTAGACGAAGAGTGTGGCGTGTCCGCCATAATGGGTTGAGATTTTCCTTTGTCGAAGAAAAGGAGACCCAGGCAGCATAGAATGGGCTCATGAATAGGGGGTACAACCTATCACTCATGAGATGGCTAGCCTTACCCTAGAAACAAGTAGACGTTGTGAGCTCTCAGTACCCAGTAGTAGTGGCGGAGTACAAGTAGGTCTTTCCCAAAGATGTTCCAGGAATACCTCCCTGCCGAGAAATCAACTTATGCATCGACTTACACCCTAGGACAACACCGATTTCCTCACCAGCATATCGGATGGCTCCCACAGAGCTTCGTGAGCTGAGGGTGCAGTTGGAGGTTTTGCAGAACAAGGGTTTCGTGAGACCCAGCATTTCACCCTGGGTGGCCCCATCCTTTTTTTCCAAGAAGGCAGACAAAATTTTGAGGTTGTGCATGGATTACCGGTGCCCAAACCAGGTGACGGTGAAGAATAAGTATCCAATGACTAGAATCGAAGACCTATTCGATTAGATGAGAGGGGCACAATGGTTCTCTAAGGTTTAACTTTGATCAGGTTATCACCAGTTACGAGTACGGGATGAGGATATACCGAAGACAGCTTTCAGGTGCCTCTATGGTCACTATGAGTACTTGGTGATGCCTTTCGGTGAGACAAACGCCCCTGAAGTGTTCATGGGACTGATGAACCAGATATTCTAGCTGTACCTGGACCGGTTCATGGTGGTCTTCATCGACAACATACTTGTGTACTCGGTGTCATAGGAGGAGCATGTGAGACACCTGTGGATAGTTCTAGACGTACTTAGAGAGCACAAACTTTTTGGGAAGCTCTCGAAGTGCCAGTTTTGGATTCAGGAGGTCCACTTTCGGGGACATTTCATCTCAGCAGATGGAGTAGCTGTGGACCTAGACAAGGTGGAGGCAGTTTTATCATGGGAGCCACCTCAGAGCATGATGGAGGTGCGAAGCTTCCTTGGGTTGGTAGGGTATTACCGGAGGTTCATCCCTGATTTCTCCCGAATAGCAGCACCAATGACGGCCTTGACCAGGAAGGTGCAACCCTTAATGTGGACGGAGAGGTGTCAGCTGGATTTCGAGCAGTTGAGACAGAGTTTGACGAGTGCCCTAATCTTGAGATTATCGGAGTAGGGTGTCGAGTACGTAGTTTTCTGCGACGCATCAGGGACCGGACTTGGCTACGTTATGATGTAGAGACATGATGTGATTGCTTATAGTTCATGCCAACTTAGGCCACATGAGCATAACTATGCGACCCATGACCTCGAGTTGGATATGGTAGTCTTCGCATTGAAGATGTGGTGACACTAACTTATGGGCGAGCGGTTCATCATCTACTCTAACCACAAGAGCCTCAAGTACATCTTTTCTCAGAAGGATCTGAATCTAAGGTAGATGCATTGGCAAGAGTTCCTCCAGGACTATGATTTTGAGATCATTTATACTTCTGGGAAGGGGAACAAGGTGGCAGATTCTCTTAGAAGAAGGTCAAGCTCATAGTTGTTGAGTGAGGCGATAGAGCAGTTATCCACGTTGCAGTTATCCTTCATGGATAAAGAGGATACAACCTACCTACAGTTGATGGTTGTCACCCCTCTACTCTTATAGAGGTTTAGGGAGGTGCAGCTAGGTGATTTTGACTGTATGGATTTACGTGCTCAGTTATCCATAGGACATTCTCTTGATGGATATTCACAAGGTGGGGAGCACATACTTCTTTTCAGAGGACGCATTATTGTACCAGTAGCGTTCTAGGAGGAGGTCCTGAGGGAGTTTCATACATCCCCCTTGGCGGTACATCCTAGAGTAGAAAATATTTACCAGGATCTTCGATGATAGTTCTGGTGGTTAGGCATGAATAAGGTAGTACCAGAGTTTGTTTCCTGATGCCTCACATGCCAGTAGGTGAAGGCTAAGCACCAAGTTCCAGTGGGATTATCTCACCCCCTAGAAGTTCCAGAGTGGAAGTGGGATGGAATATCTATGGACTTCATGACAGGATTACCACAGATGCCCATGAGGCATGATTCCATCTGGGTCATCGTTGACTGACTCACCAAGTCAGCCCACTTCCTAGCTATTAGGGAGCAGAGTTCCGTAGAGATCTTGGGGCGCCTCTACGTGCAGGAGATAGTTTGGTTTCATGGTTTCCCTTCGACGATAGTCTCGGACCGAGATGCCCTCTTTACATCCCGGTTGTGGAAGGGATTACAAGAGGCCTTTGGGACTCAGCTACACTTGAGAACGACGTTCCACCCCCAGACTAATGGTCAGACGAAGAGGACCATTCAGGTTGTGGAGGATATGATGCATGCCTGTATCTTAGACTTTATTCATAGTTGGGAGGACCACCTCCCTCTGGTGGAGTTTGCATATAATAAAAGCTACCACTCCACCATTGGTACCGTTCGAGGCTTTGTATGGGAGACCCTGGCGGTCACCGCTTAGCTGGACCGACCCCAGAGAGTTAGCACTCATGGGTCCAGAGTTGGTGTGAGCTACCACTGAGAAGGTGCAGATCATCTGGGAGCAGATGAAAACTACACAGAATTGGTAGAAGTCTTATGCTGACAGGCGACAGAGACCCCTGGAGTTTGAGGAGGGAGACCACATCTTTCTTCGGGTCTTACCTCGTCGAGGGTTTCAGAGATTTGGCCGAGGAAGAAAGTTATCTCTGAGGTTCATCAAACCTTTTCAGATACTTCATAGAGTTGGTGAGGTGGCGTACCGCCTAGCTCTACCACTGCAGTTGAATCAGATACATGATGTCTTCCACATGTCACAGTTGAGGAGGTACGTGCATGACCCATCGCACATCATCGACTGGGAAGAGCTAGACATCGAGGATTGAGTGACCTTTGCCGAGTACTTGGTGGAGATAAAGGATTGGTAGGAGAGGATCCTTCATGGGCGATCGAATCCCTTGGTGCACGTTTGGTGGAAGCACAGGAATCTTCAGGAGAGCACATGGGAGCGGGAGTCTCAAATTTGTGCCCAGTACCCACATCTTTTTGAGTAGTCTTGTTTTGGATTTTCAGGGATGCAAAGACCCAAGGTGGGAAGAATGTAATGTCTTGGATTTTTCTGTGTATTATTTTTTAAAATATTATATGGAATAATTACGAGACCCGGTGTAGATACGGAACATCATTCTGAGGCCCGATGATCCCAGAATGGTGGTTCAAACTTTTTTTTAAGTTAAGTGAGTCGGCACTTGTGCGCAGTTGTGGCAGTTTCCAAACGGATTCCTAGATTAAAAATCTGAGAGCATCGTTGCGTCTGGGATGATGACTTTACCTAAGAACGGGTCTAACCTCAACCCGTGTGGGTCGAAGGAAAAACTTAATTTTCATACTTTTTCAGTAAATAAAATAAAATAAAATAAATGGCAAAGTTTATTTTATTTTTATATGGAAACATTCACTGCAGCGCAACGATAGGGAAGTTTTTTAATAATTAATGTCATGTTATAATGACATAGAAACAGCAACGCTGACTCATTAATGTTGTAGCATGATGGAATTCCAAAACGTGTTCCCTCTATTTAATGGGTTAATCAAACGTTGCTCATTGGCATAAACTGGAGAGAAACTCTGGAGAATCCTTGGTGATTTAGAGAGAACTCTCGGTGACGAACGACGACGAATCAAAGTTGTGGATCATTGCACCATCGAAGTTGAAGGATCTCGGTGAAGACGGCAGTATGAACCTCCCCCCTCATCAGCAATCGAACCCTTCTTGAGGTAGGGGTTTCTATTTCAAATCTCTTTTCCCCGTTTTGGATTTTAAACGACGAACACGGATCAACCACGAACATGTTGATCTGTGGATTCATACGTTTTTGGGGGAGGGTTTTTGATGGGATGATTTTGGGGAATTAATCCATGTTTAATTGTTGTTTGATTCTGCTCCATTTAAGCCTACTAACAGGAGCGGATCAACGTTGTGACGAATGACGATGGAGGTTCGTTCCTCAATTTTCTAATTTGATTTCTCTCCCCTTTCTTTTCATCATGCATTCTTCACGTTCTTCATGAGGTGACAAACAATGGATCGTTGCGCACCCGTCTTGCACTGCAATGATCCCAAACTGGAGATCCTACATCGCAACGACCCTATGGAGGTGCGACGGTCATAGCGGATGCAGAATTAGCTCAGATCAGAAAAGACCGTTCTTCGAGAGTTCTTCATGCAGGAGGATCGAAATGCATTTTCGGAGCCGATCGGAGGCCTGAAAACAATGGCGATGACCTCAGGACATCGGGGAGACATGGATTTTGGAGTTTTGTAGTGATTGGATGGTCGGATCGACGATCTATGGAGCATGGAGGCGCGGTGGCGGAAGTCCACAATTCTGGAAATTTCCAGAATACACGGCGTGTACTTTTGAAGAACATGTCGTGTAGTACAGGCGGTGGCGGATTGGGTTTCGGGGGTCAGATAGGAATCACACGGCATGTGACCCTGGTCACACGGCCTGTTGGACTTTCCCCGAAGCTCGACATGTATTTTGGAAAGTACACAGACACGGGATGGACTACAGGGCTTCAGAACACGGCGTGTACTCTCTACGCAGCATGGAAGAGGCGGCTACGTGGGACTCGACGTGTATCCAGAGGATACATAGACATGGGATGAAGTACATGGCGTGTACTCCATCACACAGCCAGGTGAGGCCAGTAACACGGGTCACCCCATGTACTGATTACATGGGTTGGAGTGCACGGGTTGAGGACCGTGTACGGGCACACAGCCAGCGTACACGGAGCCAACCCCAATCACTTGGACACGACGTGTACACCATACTACACACCGTGTACTCACTTTTCTACACGACCAGCCTTACGACACGGGCTATTGTACACGGGCAGTACCCGGGGTCAGACAACACAGTGTGTAACTTTTCTACATGTCATGTACTTTTAGGAAAATGGCATGGTCCTCTTGTTAACTGTATCTTAGACATGTTTCGTTTGGGTTTGTCACGACCCGTCCTCGGGGCCCATGCCGTGACTACCCCAAGCCCGCCTTCCATAGGCCAGGGGCTGGCGACTAGCACTAAGGCGTAATTCCCGGTAAAAAGGGAAGGCATTGCCTTTGTAAAGTAAACAAACGCACAGAGTAAGCAAGTATAAGTAAACACTAAGTAAAACTGGGTACAACAGTAAGTGCAGAAAAAGTAAGTGGGCCAGAATACAAACCCAAACTGAAAGTAAAGTACAACTAAAAAGGAGAGTACAACAACTGAAAAGTAAAGCCGCAGCCTCGAGCCGTCCACTGGAAGTCCCACCTGAAGGGTGGGTACAGATAGCCTCCACAGCTCCTTGGGTCCAGCCGTCCGCTCCGAGTACGTCCCGCCCAGCGGTCCACCTCCACGTATCGGCCTGCTCCACAAGCCTCAACCACGATCAGCGTTGTCCGTTGTCTGCAACCAACACAACGTAGTGCGGGCATAGCCCGTGCATGGGTGAGTATAAGCTACTCAGTAGGGACCCCGAGACCCCCGAAGGTCTCCCAGAATCCACAAAGGATAATCCACAAAGGAAAGATACAATCACGAGGTAACATCCGACACTACTTAGGTATATGCCCATACATATACCTAAGTCATAAATTCCATTTCAGCTCCAACATCCGAGCCCAAGTACAACCAGTCCACACAGGAAAACGTAACCCGTTCCACATAGGAAATCACAACCCAAATCCACACAGGAAGGCATAATGTAATCCACACAGGATATCAAGTCAATCTTATCGAAGAAAAGGATTGAAAGTCAAGATTCAGCTCACACAGGTATACTTCTTCATAAGATGATAGAGATGATCAGATGTAGCCACTGATTCATCTATGCCGTCGGACACACACATGATCGATAGGTACTAACCCCCATAATGACCCACAAAGGATCGATAGGTAACTAACCCCTGCAATGACCCACACAGGATCGGACCCACACAGGATCTGTAGGCGCTGGCCCACACATAACCGCTGAGCGCTGACCCACACAGGATCTGACCCACACAGGATCGGTAGCGCTGATCCACGTAAGATAGATGAGTGTTGTAGTCGTCGCTGTCGAATCCACAGAGGATTTCTGTACAGTCGTCATCATCATTGCAGTCGCAGCCAGCTCTAGGGTTCCCGCACACAGTAAGCTCGTTCGAGAGGGTCCGCTCCACGAGCCGAGGGGCTGATACATCAACTGACACATAGTCTGGAGTTGATGTATCCAAAAGTTCCGTATCGTCAACAAGAACTCAACGTCACAGACGGCGCGTCAATCAGACGCCCGGTCTGAGAGTTATTGGCTTTTTCGTCCCAGGGGCCCGATTGGTTTTTAAGTCAAAACCAATCCGACCATACTCCAACTGCGTCCAAACCTTGAGTGGAGTAATCCAAAAGGTCCGTCTCACTTAGAGGAATCCAACAAAGTCGACGGCACGTCAATCGGACGTCCGGAGCTCAAGTTATAAGCGTTTTCGCTCTGAGGGCCCATTTGGTTTCATGAACGAACCAACCCGGCCGAACCCAAAGTACTCCAAAACCTTGAGTGCGATATATCGAAACGACCATCTCGTTCCAAGGATCGCATCGCCACTGAAGGTTCATTGATCGAAATTACTCAGCCTAAGTTATGGGCAAAAGACCGTGAGAGGTCCGGAAGTGGGGGTTTCGGGCCCGGACCGACCCGGCCCGAGACCCCCTGGGTCGACCCGACCCGGGTCCGGGTCCAACCCGCTTGGGCGCGGCCCGGCCCGGCTGGCGCGGCCCGGCCCGGCCTGGGCGTGGCCCGGCCTGGCCTGGCGCGGCCGGTCCGGTGCGCTGACGCGCTGGCTAGAGCCAGGTGGCTCGGCCGTTTCGGCCGAGCGAACAGGGGTGCGGGGGGGCGCGTTGCCCCCCGCCAGTTTGTAACTGCGGCCCCCATGTGGGGGACCTCTCATGTCCGGCCAGCCGGGGGTTTCGAACCCCCGGCTCTTCCTCTGACCGGCCGGCTGTTGCCGCCACGGGACTGGCAAGGGCCGGTCCCCCTGCTCCGACGTCGGCGGCCCAGAACCGGCCGCCAGTTCCCCAGCTCCGTCGCGGCTTAAGCCGCGGCCTTGGACCGTCCGGCACGGCGCGATGACGCCGCACCCCTCCGCTGCGGCCCTGCTCCGGCCATAGTGTTTTCGTGATCCTCCGGCACGGCGGGATGGCGCTGCGACCTTATTCAACTTCATCGGCGCGGCGCGACGGCACCGCGAAACCTTGTCGCACGATCCCGCACTATACGATGACACCGCATCATTTTCCTTCGAACCGCAACAATACAAGAATAATGGAGGAGGGTCGGTCGTGTTTGTGCGGTCCGGCCCCCTCCAGTTAATCGATAGCAAGCGGTAAAGTTTCACGAAGAACGGCAATAGAAGTAAACAGGAACAAACAATTAAAATAAACCCCTACCTCGTCAAATTCGTTGAGCGAGGGTTCGTCGCGGAAATAACCGTCGCGAAAGAAGGCGTTGCGGAAGGAGAATCGTCACGTCGTCGATCTCCTGAGGATCCGGCATTCTTGTCAACCTTCGACGGAGGTCGGCGTTCTTCGCGTTCTTCGTCGAATAAGAAAAAGAACTTTAAGCTCCTTATCTTTTCTCCCAAATCCTCCCCAAAGCAACAAGCTCCAACCCAAATAAAATAAGTACTACACTTGTTTTATTAACATAACTTAAGTATTTGAATTTCAAACATTCAAATTAAACTCACCTATTTAATTAACTTAAGTTATCAAAATTAATGGTGAGTTGAAGGAGTTAGGGAATATGAAGGGGTGGGGTTCGTGTGGGCCCCACCACCCTCATAACCTCCCATGGGAAGTTGGGTGGTTTCCCCCAACTTCCACTCAAAGGTTTTAACCACTTAGAAATAAAAATTGTAGCTAAATTTTTATTTTAACTTCCACAATTTTTGAAAACTTCTCTCGTGAAAACGCAACTCCAGAAAAGGTGTGCCTAAGAAATTACCAGCGCTGCGAATCCATTGGTTCCCTCAGAATTCAATTCCGAGCACCGGTTCAAAATTTAGAAAAACCCGCTTGTTCGTTCACTGAATGTACCCAAGCTAAACTTCGGATAGAAATTCTGGGCGCACCGGGCCTCAGAATCAAGTGCCGTCAGAAACCGCGTTCTTGTAAAATCCCAAAGAAAATTAAGAAAAAAAATTCCCTTGAATTTTACGGGTCTTTACATTACTCCCACCTCAGGGCTTTACGTCCCCGTAAAGATACATCATAAACTAGGGACACAAATGTGGGTACTGAGCACGCATCTGAGCCTCCCGCTCTCAAGTGCTCTCCTGGAGGTTCACGTGCTGCCATCTGATGCGCACTAGAGGAATCGACCGTCCACGTAGGACTCGCTCCTGTCGATCCTCGATCTCCACTGGGACCTTCACAAAAGTCGCCCCATCGTTTATGTTCATCTCCCCATAGTCAATGATATGCGTCGGGTCATGCACGTATCTCCTTAGCTGGGATACGTGGAAAATGTCATGCACCCGGTGCAACCGAGGTGGTAGAGTCAGGCGATAAGCCACCTCGCCAATCCTACTAAGGACCTGAAATGGTCCGATGAAGCATGGAGACAACTTTCCGCCTCGGCCAAATCTCTGTAATCCACATCGAGGTGAGACCCGCAAGAAGATGTGGTCTCCATCCTCGAAATCTAGTGACCTCCGCCTCATGTCAGCATAAGACTTCTACTGGCTTTGAGCTGTCCTCATCCACTCGTGGATGACCTAGACCTTCTCTGTCATGGCCTGGACCATCTCTGGTCCCACAAGTGCTGACTCCCCAGGGTCTGTCCAGCACAGAGGTGACCTGTAAGGTCGGCCGTACAACATCTCATATGGTGCCATCCCGATGGTGGAGTGGTAGCTGTTGTTGTATGCGAACTCCACCAGGGGTAGGTGGTCCTCCCAGCTGCGGCCAAAGTTGAGGACACATGCGTGTAGCATGTCCTTGAGAGTTTGAATGGTCCTCTCCGTCTGACCATCCGTCTGAGGGTGAAAGGTGGTGCTCAGACGTAGCTACGTCCCGAACGCCTCCTGCAACCCCTTTCAAAGCCGGGAAGTAAAGCGAGCATCTTGTTCGGAGACGATAGATGATGGCACACCATGAAGCCGTACAATCTCCTGAACATAGAGACTTCCCAAGCTCTCCACTGATCCCTGCTCTCTGATGGGTAAGAAGTGAGCCGACTTGGTGAGTCGGTCGACAATCACACAAATGGAGTCGTGACCTCTGGAAGTGCGTGGAAGTCCAGTCACGAAGTCCATAGATATGTCATCCCACTTCCACTCTGGGACCTCCAAGGGCTGTACCAATCCTACTGGTACCTAGTGCTCTGCCTTCACCTGCTGGAAGATGAGGCATCGATAAATGAACTCTGCCACAGGAATAGACTGAAAAGCGCTCTCCCATTAGATAGTGTCACCACATCTTCATAGCGAAAACCACTGCTGCTAACTCCAGGTCATGGGTAGTGTAGTTATGCTCATGCTGCCTCAACTGACGTGATCCATAGGCGATCATGGCTCGCTCCTGCATCTATACACATCCGAGTCCGGTCCCTGATGTATTGTAGTAAACTACGTACCCAACTCCCTCCTCCAGTAGCCTTAAGATAGGCATGCTAGTCAATCTCTGTCTCAGCTCCTAGAAGCTCTGCTGACATCTGTCTGACCACACGAAGGGTTTCCCCTTCCTCCTTAATGTTTTGCAAAGCTGCAAAGATTTCTCCTTTTCCGAAAAGGGAAATCCGGTCTCATCCCCTGGATGAACCACGTTCCTTTCCTAATACAGTCAATCCCGTCATGATTAGTTAATTCATGCCATGGATGACGTCCTAAGGTCTCGACGCTGCTACCAAGAGATCCAACCGTTACTCTTGCCTCCAAAGGTTGAGTCACACTTTCGGCATCAGTGTGTGGTCACTGGGTCTCCTCCAGTAAGAATATCGCAAGTGAGGGTCAAGTCAACTGTTTTTTTAACCGGCACCTCTTAGTATTAACATACAAAAGACAAGAAAGCAAACGTCACTATTGCAAGCGTCTTTTATTACTTCAACTCAAAGTACAAGGACACAAGGCAACACAAACAACTAAGTTAGAGGCATTATGGGAAAAGGCCTCTATGCCTGGAGCTAGTCCCGCACTTGTCCACCCGCTTCCGGAGCTCCATGATCGTAAGATTCAGCTGCCTGAAGTTGTGCTCTCCCCTGAGGTCGGGGTGGACCTCCTGGTGGTGGTGGTGGTAGAGCTTCAAAGCGTCGCCAACCACCTGCTACTCAGCCAGCTCCTCTGCCTCATCCGCCTGCTCCCTACGGACTGCCACGGTCAAACCTCTGCCTCCGCCTGGGTGGTTTCTCAACCGTCTGCTACTCCTCTGCATGGCGGGTCGGGCAGTCATGAGCCATGTGGCCCTGCCCGCCGCATGCATAGCACTGTCTTCCACTTGTAAGACTAGTTATGCTGTGTGTGCCCTGCACCTCCGAGCCAGTATCCTGAGGTCGTCCACCTGATGGCCTGGTCTGCTTGGACCTCTGCGACATCTGTCTACTGCCGGCTGCAGAAGACTACGCCATGTGTCACCCTGCGGTAGGTCTCGCCGCTGGTGTAGACTCAGCAAGAAAGTTCTCGATGAGAAGGGCTCGCTCCAGTACCCCTGTCTGTGTCGGAATGCTGAGGGAGATCAGCGATGCCCTGATCTCATGCCTCAGTTTTTGCTCTAAAGTCCAGGCCCAAAAGAATGGGTCTCATACCATGTCCGTCGAATAGCGCGAGAGATCGGTAAATCTCGCCGAGTACTGGGCGACCGTCAAGCTGCCCTGCCGCAGCTGTAGAAGCTCCTGGATGCGCACCGCACGGAGGGTGGCTGGAACGAACTCCGAGCGGAAGAGGCTCTCAAAGTCCGTCTAGAGGAGAGATGTCTCGTCGTGCACCTAGAGCATCAAGCTCCACCATCTGCCTGATGCCGCATGCAGGAGGCTCGCTGCGAGGATCACCAAGAGGTCTTTTGGTGTCCTCACCAACCTGAAAACCCATACAACTGCCTCCAGCCAATCCTCGGCTGCTTGAGGGTCCGTCTCCCCGCGGAACCTGGGCGGTCGCTGGCACTAAAACTCGTGTAGTGCACTAAGGCGACGTGCATCATCAGCGGCTGGGGCTGGTAGCATCGGTGGCTCTGCGGGTAGAGGTACCACTGGTGCCTCTGCTGTCAAAGGGCCCTGTACCGAGGCCTCGTCTCTCGGTGGGCTGTCGTCACGTACAATGCTCGGAACCCAAACTGGCTGCCATCATGGGGCCATCCTAAAAAGAAACAGGTGCGCCACGGTCAAACAAAATACCTGGTGAGCTGACAAAAAGTAATCACAAAGAAAACTTGTAACACACATGCAATCAATGTTTTCGTGCATTAAGTCGGAAATCAGAAGTCAGGGTCCTGGTGTACAGATTCGTCGGCCGCCGCACCAACACTGGACTCCCTGGACTGATAACCACACTCAGTACTCTTAACACTATTGATTCACATAGAAAAAGATCATATTCCTGAGTTCTGCGGTAGAACCGAACTCCTTTCATACCAATTTGTCATGAACCGTCCTCGGGGCCCATGCCGTGACTACCCCAAGCCCGCCTTCCATAGGTCAGGGGCTGGAGACTAACACCAAGGCGTAATTCCCAGTAAAAAGGGAAGGCATTGCCTTTGTAAAGTAAACAAACGCATAGAGTAAGCTAGCAGAAGTAAACACTAAGTAAAACTGGGTACAACAATAAGTGCAGAAAAAGTAAGTGGGCCAGAATACAAACCCAAACTGAAAGTAAAGTACAACTAAAAAGGAGAGTACAACAACTGAAAAGTAAAGCCACAGCTTCGAGCCGTCCACTAGAAGTCCCACCTGAAGGGTGGGTACAGATAGCCTCCACAGCTCCTCGGGTCCAGCCGTCCGCTCCGAGTACGTCCCGCCCAGTGGTCCACCTCCAGGTACCGACCTGCTCCGCAAGCCTCAACCACGATCAGCGTTGTCCGTCATCTGCAACCAACACAACGTAGTGCAGACATAGCCCGTGCAGGGAGTATAAGCTACTCATTAGGGACCCCGAGACCCCTGAAGGTCTCCCAAAATTCACAAAGGATAATCCACAAAGGAAAGATACAATCACGAGCTAACATCCGACACTACTTAGGTATATGCCCATATATATTCCTAAGTCATCAATTCCAGTTCATCTCCAACATCCGAGCCCAAGTACAACCAGTCCACACAGGAAAACGTAACCGGTTCCACATAGGAAATCACAACCCAAATCCACACAGGAAAGCATAACGTAATCCACACAGGATATCAAGTCAATCTTATCAAAGATAAGGATTGAAAGTCAAGATTCAGATCACACAGGTATACTTCTTCGCAAGACGATAAAGATGATCAGATGTAGCCACTGATTCATCTATGTCGTCGGAACCACACAGGATCAAGAGGTACTAACCCCCGCAATGACCCACAAATGATCGATAGGTAACTAACCCCCGCAATGACCCACACAGGATCAGACCCACACAGGATCTGTAGGCGCTGGCCCACACAGGACCGCTGAGCGCTGACCCACACAGGATCTGACCCACACAGGATTGGTAGCACTGATCCACGTAGGATCGCTGAGTGTTGTAGTCATCACCGTCGAATCCACGGAAGATTTCTGTACAGTCGTCATCGTCGTTGCAGTCGCAGCCAGCTCTAGGGTTCCCGCACACAGCAATCTCGTTCGGGAGTGTCCGCTCCAGGAGCCGAGGGGCTGATACATCAACTGACACATAGTCCGGAGTTGATGTATCCAAAAAGTTCCGTATCATCAATAGGAACTCAATGTCACAGACGACGCGTCAATCGGACGCCCGGTCTGAGAGTTATTGGCTTTTTCGTCCTAGGGGCCCGGTTGGTTTTTAAGTCAAAACCAATCCGACTGTACTCCAACTGCGTCCAAACCTCGATTGGAGTAATCTAAAAGGTCCGTCTCACTTAGAGGAATCCAACAAAGTCGACGGCATGTCAATCGGATGTCTGAAGCTCAAGTTATAAGCGTTTCCGCTCCGAGGGCCCGGTTGGTTTTGTGAACGAACCAACCCGGTCGAACCCAAAGTACTCCGAAACCTTGAGTGCGATATATAGAAAGGACCGTCTCGTTCCAAGGATCGCATCGCTGCTGACGGTGCGTCGATCGGAGGTCCGCAGCCCAAGTTATGGGCAAAAGACCGTGAGAGGTCCGGAAGTGGGGGTTCGGGCCCGGACCGACCCAGCCCGAGACCCCCTGGGCCGGCCCAGGTCCGGTTCGCCCCGACCCGGGTCCGGGTCCGGCCCACTTGGGCGCGGCCCGGCTCGGCTGGCGTGGCCCACCCCGGCCTGGGCGCGGCCCGGCCCGGTGCGCTGACGCGCTGGCTAGAGCCAGGTGGCTCGACCGTTTCAGCCAAGCGGACAGGGGTGCGGGGGGGCGCGCTGCCCCCCGCCAGTTTGTAACCGCCACCCCCGTGTGGGGGGCTGCTCATGTTTGGCCAGCTGGGGGTTTCGAACCCCCGGCTCCTCCTCTGACCGGTCGGCCCGCTCCGGCCGGCCGGCTGTTGCCGCCACGGGGCAAGGGCCGGTCCCCCTGCTCCGACGCCGGCGGCCCGGAACCGGCCGCCGATTCCCCTGCTCCGCCGCGTCCCTGCTCCGGCCGCAGTGTTTTCGTGATCCTCTGGTGCGGCGGGATGGTGCTGCAACCTTATTCAACTTAATCGGCACGGCGCGACGGCGCCGCTCATCCTTGCTGCACGATCCCGCGCGGTGCGAAGGCACCGCATCATTATCCTTCGAACCATAACAATACAAGAATAAGGGAGGAGGGTCGGTCGTGTTTGTGCGGTCCGACCCCCTACCATTAATCGATAGCAAGCGGAAAAGTTTCACGAAGAACATCAATAGAAGTAAACAGGAACAAACAATTAAAATAAACCCCTACCTCGTCGAATTCGTTGAGCGAGGGTTCGTCGCGGAAATAACCGTCGCGGAAGAAGGCATTGCGGAAGGAGAATCGTCGCATCGTCGATCTCATGAGGATCCAGCGTTCTTTTCGACCTTTGTCGGAGGTCGGCGTTCTTCGCATTCTTCGCGTTCTTCGTCGAAGAAGAAGAAGAACTTCAAGCTCCTTAGCTTTTCTCCCAAATCCTACCCAAAGCAACAAGTTCCAACCCAAATAAAATAAGTACTACACTTGTTTTATTAACATAACTTAAGTATTTGAATTTCAAACATTCAAATTAAACTCACCTATTTAATTAACTTAAGTTATCAAAATTAATGGTGAGTTGAAGGAGTTAGGGAATATGAAGGGGTGGGGTTCTTGTGGGCCCCACCACCCTCATAACCTCCCATGGGAAGTTGGGTGGTTTCCCCCATCTTCCACTCAAAGGTTTTAACCACTTAGAAATAAAAGTTGTAGCTAAATTTTTATTTTAACTTCCACAATTTTTAACAACTTCTCTCGTGAAAACGCAACTCCGAAAAAGGTGTGCCTAAGAAATTACCGGCGCTGCGAATCCATCGGTGCCCTCGGAATTCAATTCTGAGCACCGGTTCAAAAGTTAGAAAAACATGCTCGTTCATTCACTGAACATACCCGAGCTAATCTTCGGATAGAAATTCTGGGCACACCGGGCCTCGGAATCAAGTGCCGTCAGAAACCACGTTCTTGTAAAATCCCAAAGAAAATTAAGAAAAAAAATTCCCTTGAATTTTACGGGTCTTTACAGGGTTAGTGCCCCTTCTTCTCATTCCCCTGAAAGTCAGGCATTGTTTCCTTCTACAGGAGTATTATCCCTTCAGCAGGACTTTCTGTGATAGAGTCGGCATACCTCCGAGAGGCCCGGAGCAAGATCCTCTATCCATTCCTGACCCTAGGTAGAGTCAGGCATTGATGTGACCAACTCTACCGGGCATTGATCCTCTACCTAGCTGGTGAATCCACCTTGTTGGTGAATCCGGATGAGTCGCGTTATCTGCCATGACCCTAGTAGTGATCCTCATATGTGTATCATGATCTTTCCCACTCAAGAGTGTGTCTATCGTAATGAGTGTATCTATCTATCGTGACGTTTCCCAATGAACAATACTTCTTGGACAAACGTCATCAGAGCTACCAGACTCGTGGAGTGTGTTCTTCCAGAACAAGTACTTCATGGTAATCTTTGAACTGAATCCCTAGCAGGGGTATGCGGTTGTGTGACTTATTTCTAGAAAACAGGTCTGAGTTCTAGGTATATCTGGATTGTGAACTCCTATTATATATTCAGTAGACATATACTGTGTCGAGCTGACTGTGACTTTCCATTGTGTACTTGCTCTGTGTTTTTCGGGGTCCTCTACTGAGTATTGTTATACTCACCCCTTCAGGGGCTTTGTCCACACGTGTCATGTCTTGTGCAGACGAGCAGCCTTTTGACAGAGTCTAGGGCGGACCAGGACATGACCAAGATTTCTGAGTTCCCTACAGTCCGAGGCGTTCCTTCATCTATGAGCAGTAGTCCGAGTACCTCTTTGTGTTTACAGGTTGGACTTTGCAGTTTTTTAGACTCTTGTTTTTGGTGGCTTGTATTCTGGATCAGTTTACTTTCAGTACTTTACTTTCCATCGTACTCTGTTGGTTGGGTTTAGTGGTATGCATGCATTTTGTTCCTTAGTGGTTTTTACATTTCAGCATTTGTGGGCTTGGAGATGTGTGTGTGTGTGGACAGGTTCTTAGGCAATGCCTCCCATGTTAGTAATATACCTACTCTGTGCTAGTCACCAGCCCCTGGCCTATTGGAGGCGGGCTTGGGGAGTCACGATGTGGGCCCCACTAGGACGGGTCATGACAGAGTGTTATCAGAGGTGGTCGGTTCTACCTTAGGACCAAGAGTCTGTGAGATTGGTTTGGGGAAACAGTTTTCAGTGTTTCGAGGTCAGCTTTCAGGCTAGAGACTCCAGTGTTGGTGTGGCGGCTGACGTATCCATACACCAAGACTATGATAACTTGCTTTTCGACTCGGTACATGAAAACACTAGTTGTGGGGATATAAAATAATTGTACTTGCATCATATAGGAATGGGTTGTGTTTTCCATATCCTTTGTGTCATCTATACAGATATACTCATTGACCATGGTACATCTTATTTCCTTACAGGATTCCTACGCGACGTATACCCACTAGGATGCAACAATACACTCACGATGATGACCCCTTCAGTGACGAGGCTTCGATACAGGGACTAGTTCCCCAGGCGTTGCCACCAGGTGGTGCACCTGCTATACCACCACCAGTGGAGCAGCCCGTGGTACCTGCAGTACTGGTCGATGAGGAGCGTAGGCTGAGCGCACTCCATGAGTTCCAGAGATAGATACCCCTCATGTTCCGAGGTGAGCCCGACCCTCAGGCGGCTGAGGACTTGCTTGAGGCGGTGACTAGAGTTTTCCGTCTAGTGAGGACACCAGCAAACCAGATGGTGATCCTATGGACGAGCCTTCTTCAGGGTTCGGCGGGACAATGGTGGAGTCTGACCACACAAACTCATGACGAGGAGACTCTTTCATGGATAGAGTTTGAGAGACTCTTCAGGGAGGAGTTCTCTCCGGTTACGCTGAGAGTCGTACGCATCTAGGATCTTCTTTAGCTCCAGCAGGGCAGTTTGACGATAACTGACTATTCATCGAGGTTCACCAACCTCCCCCGGTACTTGATGGATATGATTAGGGATTAGTACTTTAGAGCCCAGACCTTCGAGCGAGGTCTATGATGAGACATATGATCTAGTGTTGTGCCTCTATGCATTCTAACTTATGCTGGAGTGCTCGAGTGGGATTTGGTGATCGAGAGATTCTTGGTGGAGCAGAGATAGCTGACGACAGTTAGCAGCAGGTAGACAGGTGCGGAGACCTCGACATCAGGGAGCCGACGTCAGATGCAGGGATCAGGACGTGAGAGACGTCAGAGGAGGACCCAGGATAGGGGATCGATATTCCAGGGCTCTCAGGCTAGATCTAGTCATCCTAGGGAGAAGTGGTGCTACGCATGCAACGGTTGGGGACATCTGGCTAGAGATTGTTCGACCAGTCGAGCTGCTGACAGGGAAGCGGTGGATGGACCACCGAGGTAGAGGTAGAGAATAGATAAGACAGACCCACTAGGTGGTGGACGTGGTAGAGGAGCAGGGAGAGCTGAAGGTGGTGGCAGATGCTTCGATCTACTTCCACCACCACCCCCAGGAGGTCCGCACCAAGCTCAGGGAGCTGGGGGAAAGGGGCGGGGACAGCTACATCCAGTCGAGGCGTACGACCGAGGGGATCCAGGGATGATACGAGGTATGATCTGTGTCTTCTCTACCTTAGCTTTTGTACTTATAGACACAGGTGCCAGTCATTCCTTCATCACCATATGTCTTGTGCGAAACCTTGAGAATCTGGTAGAACCCTTGACTTGATCCTTAAGCTTGGAGACACCTGTGGGAGGAGACTCGACGATCACACACCTTTGCAGACAATGTGATCTTACCCTTGGAGGTGAGAGTTTCGGTTGGAACCTCTTAGTAGTAGCGTCGAGGACTTATGACGTCATTCTCGGTATGGATTGGTTATCTTTAGTCCATGCCCAGATTGACTGTTTCAGACAAAGAGTGTGGTGTGTCCGCCGTGACAGGACGAGGTTTTCCTTTGTCAAAGAAAAGGAGACCCAGGAAGCATAGAATGGGCTCATGCATAGGGGGGTGCAGCTGATCACTCATGATATGGCTATCCTTACCCTCAGAACAGTAGACGTTGTGATCTCTCAGTTCCCAGTAGTAGTGGCGGAGTACAAGGATGTCTTTCCCGAAGATGTTCCAGGATTACCTCCCTATCGGGAAATCGACTTCTATATCGACTTACACCCCGGGATGACACCGATTTTTCTCACCATCATATCGGATGGCTCCCGCAGAGATTCGCGAGCTAAGGGTGCGGTTGGAGGATTTATAGAGCAAGGGTTTCGTGAGACCCAACGTTTCACCCTGGGTATACCCAGTCTTGTTTTCCAAGAATGCAGATAGAATTTTGAGGTTGTGCGTGGATTATCGGCGCCTAAACGAGGTGACGGTGAAGAATAAGTATCCACTGCCGAGAATCAACAACCTCTTCGATCAGTTGAGAGGGGAACAGTGGTTATCGAAGTTTGACCTTTGACCAGGTTATCACCAGTTAGGAGTATGTGATGAGGATATACCGAAGACAACTTTCAGGTGCCTCTATGGTCACTATGAGTACTTGGTGATGCCTTTCAGCGTGACAAACTCCCCCACAATGTTCATGGGACTGATGGACCAGATCTTCCTACCATAATTGGACCAGTTCGTGGTGGTCTTCATCGACGACATACTTGTGTACTCGACGTCAGAGGAGGAGCACGCGAGACACCTGTAGATAGTCCTAGACGTACTCCAAGAGCACCAGATTTTTGGCAATCTCTCAAAGTGCTAGTTCTAGATTTAGGAGGTCCACTTTCTGGGACATGTCATCTCAACAGATGGAGTAGCTATGAACCCAGCCAAGGTGGAGGCAGTGTTAACATGGGATCCACCTCGGAGTGTGATGGAGGTGCAAAGATTCCTTGGGTTGGTAGGGTATTGCCCAAGGTTCATCCCTGATTTCTCCCAAATAGCAGCACCTATGACGACCTTGACCAGGAAGGGGAAACCCTTCAGGTGGACAGAGAGGTTCCAGCAGGCTTTCGAGCAGTTGAGATAGAGTTTGATGAGTGCCCCAATCTTGAGATTACCGGAGTAGGGTGTCGAGTACGTAGTTTTCTACGATGCATCAGGAATCGGGATTGGCTGCATTCTGATGCAGAGACAGGCAGTGATTGCTTATGGTTCGCGCTAGCTTAGGCCACATGAGAAGAACTATGTGACCCATGACCTCAAGTTGGCTATGGTAGTCTTCACATTGAAGATGTGGAGACACTACCTTATGGGCGAGTGGTTCATCGTCTACTCTGACCACAAGATCCTCAAGTACATCTTTTTGTAGAAGGATATGAATCTGAGGTAGAGGCATTGGCTAGAGTTCCTACAGGACTATGATTTCGAGATCATTTATACTCCTGGGAAGGGGAACAAGGTGGAAGATGCTCTTAGCAGAAGGTCGAGCTCACCGCTGTTGAGTGAGACGACAGAGAAGTTAGCCGCGTTGCAGTTATCCTTCGTGGAAAGAGAGGATACAACTTACCTACAGTTGATGGTTTTTACCCCTCCACTCTTACAGCAGGTTTGGGAGGCGCAGCTAGGTGATGTCGACTGTGTGGCTTTACGTGCTCAGTTATCCACAGGACATGCTCCTGATGAATATTCACAAGGGGGGAACGTAATTCTTTTCAGATGGCGCACTGTTGTACTAGTAACATTGCAGGAGGAGGTCTTAAGGTAGTTCCATCCATCCCCTTTGGCGGTATATCCTATAGTGGAAAAGATGTACCAGGATCTCCAAAGACAGTTCTGGTGGTTAGGCATGAAGAATTCAGTAGCAGAGTTCGTTTCCCGATGCCTCACATGCTAGCAGGTGAAGGCTAAGCACCAGGTTCCAGCGGGATTATCTCACCCCCTGGAAGTTACAGAGTGAAAGTGGGATGGAATATCGATGGACTTCGTGACATGCTTACCACGGACACCCATGGGGCATGATTCCATCTGGGTGATCATTGACCGACACACCAAGTCATCCCACTTCCTAACTATTAGGGAGCAGAGTTCCGTAGAGAGATTGGGATGCCTTTACGTGCAAGAGATAGTTTGGATTCATGGAATCCCTTTGACAATAGTCTTAGACTGAGATTCCCACTTTATATCCTGGTTGTGGAAGGGATTACAGGAGGCCTTTGGGACTCAACTACACTTGAGCATGGCATTCCACCCCTAGACCGATGGTCAGACGGAGAGGACTATTCAGGTTCTAGAGGATATGTTGTGGGCCTGTATCTTGGACTTTGGTCACACTTGGGAGGACCACCTCCCACTGGTGGAGTTTTCGTATAATAACATCTACCACTCAACCATTGGTATGGTACCGTTCGAGGCTTTGTATGGGAGACACTGTCGGTCACTGCTTAGCTGGACCGACCCCAGAGAGTCAGCACTCATGGGTCCAGAGTTGGTGTGAGCTACCATTGAGAAGGTGCAGATCATCCGGGAGTGGATGAAGACTGCACAGAATCGGCAGAAGTCTTATGATGACAGGAAACGGAGACCCCTGGAGTTTGAGGAGGGAGACCACATCTTTCTTCGAGTCTCACCTCGTCGAGGGTTACGGAGATTTGGCCGAGGCGGAAAGTTATCTCTGAGGTTCATCGGACCTTTTTAAATACTGCATAGAGTTGGCAAGGTGGCATACCACCTAGATCTACCACCACAATTGCATCAGGTACATGATGTCTTCCACATGTCGCAGTTGAGGAGGTACGTGCATGACCCATCCAACGTCATCGACTGGGGTGAGCTGGACATCGAGGATGGAGTGATCTTTGCTGAGTACCCAGTGAAGATCGAGGATCGGTAGGAGAGGATCCTTTTTGGGTAATCAATTCCCTTGGTGTGCGTTTGGTGGCAGCACAGGAATCTTCAGGAGAGCACATGGGAGCGGGAGGCTCAAATCCGTGCCCAGTACCCACATCTTTTTGAGTAGTCTTGTTTTGGTTTTTCGGCGACGCAAAGCCCCAAGGTGGGGAGAATGTAATGTCTTGTATTTTTCCATGTATTATTTTTTTAAATATTATATGGAATTATTACGAGACCCGACGCAGAGACGACACATCATTCCGAGGGTCGGTGATCCCAGAATGGTGGTTTGAACTTTTTTTAAGTTAAGTGAGTCGGCACTTGTGCGCAGTTGTGGTAGTTTCCAAACAGATGCCTGGATTAAAAATCTGAGAGAACCGTTGCGTCCGGGGTGAAGAATTTACCTAAGAACAAGTCTAACCTTGAACGGTGCGGGTCGAGGGAAAAAGTTAATTTTTGGTCATTTTCAGTAAAAAAATAAAATAAAATAAATGGAAAAGTTTATTTTATTTTTATATGGAAACATTCACTGCAGCTCAACGACATGGCAGTTTTTTAATAATTAATTCCATGTTATAATGACACAGAAACAGAAACCCTGACTCATTAGTGTCACAGCGTGATGGAATTCCAAAATGTGTTCCCTCTTTTTAATGGGTTAATCGAACGTTGCTCGTTGGCAGAAGCTGAAGAGAAACTCTGGAGAATCCTTGGTGCTTTGGAGAGAACTCTCAGCGACGAACGACGACGAATAAAAGTTGTGGATCGTTGCGCCATCGAAGTTGAAGGATCTCGGCGATGACGGTGGCATGACCCCCCCCCCCCCCCCCCGTCAGCAATCGAACCCTTCGTAAGGTAGGGGTTGTTATTTCAAATCTCCTTTCCCCGTTTTTGATTTTAAATGACGAACACAGATCAACCACGAACATGTTGATCCTTGGATTCGTATATTTTTTCATGAGGGTTTTCGATGGGATGATTTTGGGGAATTAATCCATGTTTAATTATTGTTTGATTATCCTCCATTTAATACTACTAACGGGAGCAGATCAATGCCGTGAAAAACGATGGGGGAGGTTCATTCCTTGATTTTCTGATTGGATTTCTCCCCCTTTTTTTTCCTCGTGCATTTTTCACGTTCTTCGTGGGGAGATGAACAACGGATTGTTGCACACTCGTCTTGCAATGCAATGATCCCAAACTGAAGATTCGACATTGCAATGACCCTATGGAGGTGTGACGGTCATAGCAGACGATGAATCGGCTCGAATCGAAAAAGACTGTTCTTCGAGCGTTCTTCAAGCGGGAGGATCGAAATGCATTTGTGGAGCCGATTGGAGGCCCAAAAACAATGGAGATGACCTCGAGACACCGGGGAGACCTGGATTATAGAGTTTTTTGGCGATCGGACGGCTGGATTGACGATCGGGGGAGCACGGAGGCACGGCGATAGAAGTCTGCAATTCTAGAAATTTCCAGAATACACGTCTTGTACTTCCGAAGAACACATTGTGTAGTACCGGCGATGGCGGCTAGGGTTTCTGAGGTTAGAGAGGAATCACACGGTGTGTGACCCTGGTCACATGGCATGTTGGACATTCCCTGAAGCTTGGCGTGTATTTTGGAAAGTACATGGACACGGGATGGACTACACGGCTTCAGAACACGTCGTGTACTCTCTACGCAGCATGGAAGAGGCGGCTACATGGGACTTAGCATGTATCCAGGGGATACACAGACACGAGATGAAGTACACGACATTTACTCCATCACACGGCCTGATGAGGCCAGTAACGCTGGTCACCCCGTGTATTGATTACACGGGTTGGAGTATACGGGTTGAGGACTGTGTATGGGCACACGACCAGCGTACACAGAGCCAAACCCAGTCACTCGGACACAGAATGTACACCGTACTACATACCATGTAATCACTTTTCTACACGACCAGCCTTATGACATGGGCCATTGTACACGGGCAGTACCTGGGGTCAGACAACACAGCGTGTAACTTTTCTACACGCCGTGTACTTTTTGGAAAATGGCATGGTCCTCTTGTTCACCGTATCTTGGACATGTTTCATTTGGGTTAGTTCCCCTTCTTCTCGTTCCCCTGAAGGTCAGTCATAGTTTCCTTCTACAGGAGCGTGATCCCTTCAGCAGGACTTTCTGTGATAGAGTCGGCATCCCTCCGAGAGGCCTGAAGCGAGATCCTCTATCCATTCCTGACCCTAGGTAGAGTCAGGCATCGACGTGACCAACTCTACCGGGCGTTGATCCTATACCTAGCTGGTGAATCCACCTAGTTGGTGAATCCGGATGAGTTTCGGTATCTTCCATGGCCCTAGTAGTGATCCTCATCTGTGTATCGTGATCTTTCCCACTCAAGAGTGTGCCTCCTGTAATGACTGTATCTATCTATCGTGACATTTCCCGACGAATAGTACTTCTTGGACAGACATCATCAGAGATACCAGACTCGTGAAGTGTGTTCTCCCGGAATGATTACTTCGTGGAAATCTTCGAACTGAACCCCTATTAGAGGTATGCGGTTGTGTGACTTGTTTCTAGACCACGGGTCTGAGTTCTGGGTATATCTGGATTATGATCTCCTATTATATGTTCAGTAGAAATATATTGTGTAGAGATGACTGTGTATTTAATTTGTGTACTTGTTTTGTGTTTTTCGAGGTCCTCTACTGAGTATTGATATACTCACCCCTGCACGGGTTTTTCCCACACGTGTTGTGTCTTGTGCAGGCGAGTAGTCTTTTGACAGAGTCTAGGGCGAACCAGGACAGGACCGAGCTTTCTGATTTCCCTAGAGGCCGATGCGTTCCTTCGGCTACGAGCAGCAGTCCCAGTACCTCTTTGTGTTTATAGGTTGGACTTTATAGTTTTTTAGACTCTTGTTTTTGGTGGCTTGTATTCTGACCCAGTTTACTTTCAGTACTTTACTTTCTGTCATACTCTGTTGGTTGGGTTTAGTGTTATTCATGCATTTTGTTCCTCAGTGGTTTTTACATTTCAGCATTTGTGAGATTGGAGATGTGTGCGTGTGTACAGGTTCTTAGGAAATTCCTTTCATGTTTGTAATATGCTTACTTGGTGCTAGTCACCAGCCCCTGGCCTATTGGAGGTGGGCTTGGGGAGTCACGGCGCGGGCCCCACTAGGATGGGTCGTGACACCGTTGATCAGCATAAGACTTCTGTCGAGACTGTGCAGTATCCATCCTCTTCCAAATCAACTCTATTTGCTCTGTGGTCTCCTAGACAAGATGAGGTCCCAGCATAGCTGCCTCTCCTGCCTCCAACCAACATAAGGGTGATCGGTATGGCCTACCGTACAAAGCCTCATAAGGTTTCATCTGAATAGTTTCTTGAAAACTATTATTGTAGGCAAACTCCACAAGAGGTATGTTCTTCTCCCAAGAACCTACAAAATCTAGGATGCATGCACGAAGCATATCCTCAAGCACTTGAATCGTACGCTCGGACTGGCCATCTGTCTGGGGTGATAAGTTGTACTTAGAAGTACATGTGTACCCAAATCCTTCTAAATCCTCTACCAAACCCGAGAAGTAAAATGTGAATCCCTGTCTGAAACAATGGCATGTGGAACTCCATGAAAACGTACAATCTCTTAGATGTACAACCTTCCCAGTTCATCAACACCAAAGGCCTCCTTGATCGGTAAGAAGTGAGCGACCTTCGTGAGTCTGTCAATGACAACCCAAACAACATCATTCCCTCGAGGAGACCTCAGCAAACCTGTCACAAAATCCATCGTGACATCATTCCACTTCCACTCGGGAATGGGTAACTGCTGCAAAAGCCATGTTGGTCGCTGATGCTCTGTCTTCACCTGTTGACAGGTGGAACACCTCATAATGAAACCAGCAACATCTCTCTTCATACCTGGCCACCAATACTGACGGTGTAGATCATGATACATCTTAGTGACGCTGGGATGAACTGCCCAAACTGAGGAGTGAAAGTCCTACATCATCTCCTCACGTATGTCTACTGACACCCATAAACGCCCATGAAAATGCAAGATCTCATCCTCTCTTATAGTCCAACCAGGAATAGGGTCCTCTCCTCACACACTTTACCATAGGACTAGGCCTTCAGAATCTGATAGCTGCCTCATTCGCACTTGATCAAGAAGAGAAGAGGTAACAGCTAAAGAAGAAAGAAACGTCTACCCTCGCCTGTCGTGCATCTCCAAATGCATCTCAGAGAACAAAACCATAAGTTGCCACTAATTGTTGGCCTCCTGAACTGCCTGTATCTGAGTCCTCCTGCTCAGGGCATTAGCCACCGCATTTCCTTTCCCAGGCATATAGGTAAGTTCAAAGTCAAAAGACTGAAGATACTCAACCCACCTTTGTTGTTTCAAATTCAAGTCATGTTGAGTGAAGATATACTTGAGACTTTTGTGGTCCGTGAAAACCACAAAATTCTCTCCCAATAGATAATGTCTCCAACAGCATAAGGCATGAACAACTGCAGCCAACTCAAGATCGTGCGTCGGGTAATTTCTCTCATGTGGCCTCAACTTCCGAGACTCGTATGCAACGACTACTTCCCCTTGCATAAGCACTACTCTAAGCTCAATACCTGATGCATCACAGTAAACAGTGTAGCTCTTTCCTGGGTCTGGAAAAACTAGTATCAGTGCTTAAGTCAACCTCCTTTTCATCTCCTGAAAGGCTAACTCACAAGATTCTGACCGCAATAACTTTTCATCCTTCTTAGTCTGGCCCATCAGTGGTTCTACTAAGCATGAAAAGTCCTGTATGAAACTTTTGTAGTATCCAACCAGCCCTAGGAAACTCTATACCTCAAAGACGTTCTTCAGATTCTCCCAGGAAAATACTACTCTCACTTTCTATGGGTTTACTGATATTCATGTCTATGAGATAACATGACCCAAGAAGTGAATCCGATCCATCCAAAAGTGGCATTTTGAGAGCTTAGCATATAAATAATGCTCTCTCAGTGTACTCAGAACGATATCAAGATGGGTAGCATGGTCATGTCGAGTGTGTGAGTACACCAAGATATCATCCACGAAAACCACCATGAAAGAATCCAAGTATGGATGGAACACTCGGTTCATCAGTGCCATAAAAACTGCAGGCGTGTTCGTGAGACCGAACGACATAACCACATTTTCATATAGACTATACCTTCTCTAGAGAGATTTAAGAGGTATATCAAATGGTCTAATGTGCAACTAATGATAACCAAATCTCAAGTCAATCTTCGAGAACATTCGGGCTCCTCGAAGCTGATCAAAGAGATCATCAATCCTCAGCAAGGGGTATTGGTTCTTGACCATCAACTGGTTCAACTTTCGATAATCCACACAAAGTCAGAGAGTACAGTCTGCCTTCTTCGCAAACAGGACAGACGAACCCCAAGGAGAAGTATTGGGTCAGATGAAACCCTTAGTCTGCAACTCCTCCAACTGCTTCTTGAGCTCCTGCAACTCTGGTTTAGCCATCCTATAAGGAGGAATGTAAACCGGTGTCGCTCCTGGAACGAGCTCAATAGAAAAGTCTACCTCTCGCTCCGAAGGAAAACCTGAAATGTCCTCTAGAAAGATGTACCTGAAACGATCCACCACTGGAGGAAAGTCCATCTGTGAAGTCCCCTGGTCATCCAGATATAGACTAGAAATCTGGGCTATGACTCCCTTCAACCCATGATGCTCGGGTCCCGCTCTACTCACCTGGACATTCCATTCACCCTTATGAAGAAATGATCTTCCCTCTGGTGATGTGAAACTCACCCTACGACGATAGTAATCGACAATAACCTGAAAGGGAACTAACCAATCCATTTCGAGAATGACATCATAGTCTGTCATCAATAGGAAATAAAGGTCCCAAAAGAAGTGACACCCACCAACCTCAAGAGGGAACTCCTTTCACTGACATACACTATCCTTTCTTGTCCCCAACAGTGTTTTTATCCTCAAGACATCAGCAGAAGTAAAGATACAGAGCCCAAGACTCTCCACAACAACAATAGATATAAATCTATGGGAATCCCCTGTATCGAAAAAGTAAAAGCTAAAACTGAGGCAACTAAGATCATACCTCGAACTGTAGAGGGTATGGGATCCTTCTCCTAGTGGGTCTACTCCACTGCAAAAGTCTGACATGCATCGTGGCCCTGTGACCCTGCCTAACCACTCCGAGTTGATCCACCCTATTTTCGCTGGAAGCCTGGTGACTGACTACCACAGCCGCGACCTCCACCTCGACCTGAATGGTCGGAAGAACTCCAGTTCCTAGACTGATGATAAATGAGTGGCGCTGCTCCTGAATGCAGAGTCATAGAAGAAGCCCTATCACCAGCTACTGGTGAGAAGATCTGACAAAAGTGCTGAAGATGACCCATCTTTCCACAAGATCGGCACTCCACTGGGTCTCTTGGGAAATGTGGCCTCTTATTCCCGACCTTCCCACACTGGTAGCATACCACCTTTCTACCTGGATGTGCATCCTGCCTACTCGGATCTCCACACGTAGTCTCCCTACGGTGCTTCCTGCTATCAACTGGAGAAGCACTAACTTTGGATGCTGAACCACCCTGGATCATAGATCTAGAATCCCTCAGGTTACACTTTGTGATCAGTGCCTGGTTGACGATAGAAGATATTGAGGTCAACCTGAAGATGTTCACCTGTGCCTGAATGTCCTGTCTGAGATCATCCTCAAACTTCCTTGCCAGGAACAACCCATATCCCCCTAAAAGGGTGTAAAGTGTTGCAGCTTGGTGAATTGAGAGGATTAATCCATAACAGAAAGATTACCCTGCTCTAAAATCATAAACTCTCGAGATCGATTGGCCCTCAAAGCCTCCAGATAGAAGTAATCGTAGAAGGTACGCTGAAAATCCTCCCCAAACATGTCATGTTGGCGTCCTGCCTGTGAGATCACATCCCAACATATCTTGGCGGAATCCCAAAGCATATACATAGTGAGCTTGACCATCCTATCTAGAGGCATCTCTATATGCTCGAAGATGGTAAGCATGGATTCTAACCATGACTCTGCAGCCTGAGGTCCTCCATCCCCTGAGAAAGTGGGAGGATGTTGCTGCTGAAAGAACCGTGTCAATTCTGCCATCAACGGGGCAGGAGGCGGTACTCCCTAGAAGATCTGCATAAACCTCATGAATCCCTCTCGAAACTATGCATCAGCACCTGTGTCCGGAATGATGGTTAGTGCCAAGACTAGCACTACAGGAGGATCTGCTGGATGTCTTTGATCAGCCATGTTCGGTGTTTGATCGTTGCCCTGTAACTGGCGTACAACCGAAGGACGTCTTGGTGGCATGACTCTACAAGGTCAAGTGCACACCTTAGATCAAGATTATCAAGGAAAAAAAACTAGAAGAGTAATGAGGGAACAAGAGAAATAAATCATTCAAGTTTTTCAAAACATGGATACACGGCGTGTATAATGCCTACATGGCGTGTTCCCTTAAGCCTTTCACATAGGTGTGTACCTCCACCAAAACTGGTCGTGTAACAACCCCATACACGGCGTGTTTTCCTTACACACGGTGTGTACTTTAATCCTCTTCCCCTTCCCGAGTTCCCTTACACGGCTAGGCCACATGGTTCTCTTAGAACAAGACTACACGGCGTGTTAGTGCCAAACACGATGTGCACTAGACAAGCTTCACCGACCCATGTTGTTAGTGACACGGTCGGATACTCGGGTTACACTACATAGCGTGTTCTAGATGGAAACAACATGTATTAGAGAAGTCTCAACCGACCTGTGTTGTTAGTGACACGGCCGGTTACACGGTTCTACAACATAGCCTGCACATCTGGTACACGGCATGTCCTACCAAAGATTTTCAAACCCCGTGTCTCTGCCCACACAGTCTAAGACACAGTTAGAGACTACATGGCGTGTACATACGGTACACGACGTGTACTTAATAAAAATAGTTTCTTCCCAAATAGAAGAATACATGACGTGTATTCAACATTACACGGCGTGTATTTTGGATTTTTTCAGACAGTACGCCTCAGAAACTACTCTGGAGCCCAGAAAAACACTGAAATGATCATTAAAGTGCCAAATTCCAATCTGTTAGGGCATATACTCCTCGCGAATTAAATCTTGGCATCTTATACATGTCATAAACAAGCATAATAGATCAATGATCCACCAAATTCTGGTCCATGAGGGCCCATAACACCTCAAAACCCAAAGTTTGGCATTCATTCAAACAAAACCTTATACAACCAATACCCTATCAAACAACAAGTATTTTTATCAAGGCATATATCACAACAGCATGCATATCTAGCACAACATCTATCACAACAACATGCAATCGCTAATTTAACCTAAATGACATGACAAGAATGCATGACATGTGATTTCTAGCGAGTGCATATATGATGCATGAGATGACATACCCTCATCTCATCAGGTTGCAACAGGAATAGAACCTCAATAACAACAACAAAAATATCATAATACATGTGAATCATTTAAGGTGAAATCAAATCAACTGTAATAACTGCAAAACCAAAAAAATTGCAATAAACGAGGTAGATTGGATTTTCTCTATACACGGGTTAGCTACTCCTGGGAAAAACTTATTACCAAGTACCAATTCCTTCCTATCCCTATCTATAGGCTCCAAATAGTAAGTCAAGAAGAAAAAAATTACTCTGATACCACTTTGTAACATCCGAGTTCCGGAAGCCACCCAGAGGTGCCCCGTACCCGGTAGGTCACATGGCCTTAAGCACATTTCCCTAAATTCCAGAGGCTACTGACTAGCAACGAGGGCCTTGGGTGTGATAGTGGGGAACCTATGCCCTCATTGTTAGAGTAACACAGTGAAAGAGAAACAAATATACAATAGCGGAATCAGTAATAATTCCAAACAAGAAGAAACAGCGGAAGACTGGGGAAGAAACAACTGGAGCACACATATATAAATGATGCATGATACATATGTCTAGGAAAGCAACCAAACAAGTCACAATGCTAAAATACAGAACTAAACCAAAGTACAAGAAGAACAAGTAAATAGATCCTCAGCATCGCAAGCCTCAGCTTGGTCTCATGCTCTCCAGCTCCAAAGCAGTCAAGTGCCTGAAGTATAAGGGCAATTTCCCTTATCTATACCTACAGCAATATAATCTGTTTGGGCCCAAAAGCATGACCCAAACAGGGTGTGAGACTAATCCCAGTAGGAAACCACCAAAAGATCTGTGCCTAACATTCAGTGAATATATATGGTAGAAAATAAGTAAAAAAGAAGTAGAAAACAAGGAAGTGCTCAGCAGTAAACATCTCCACAGTTTCAAAGCATTCAATTTCACATAGCAAGTAAACATATAATCACAAACAGGTAACCCTCTAGGATGTACTCATAGCCTATCCCCTCTGGTCTTACCTGGCAATACAAGCAACCCTTTGGGAAGTACACACAGTCTAACCCCTCTGGTTCAGCTTTTGTAAAGGCTTTTTGAGGAAGCACTCAACGTCAATTCCCCTTATAGCCAAGTATGATTAAAGACTCTCTAAGGAAGCACTCATAATCAATTCCTCCTATAGTCTTTTAACAGAAACTACAGACACTCTGATGAATCACTCAAACGTCAATTTCTCATGGCCTCATAATGTAACTATAGACCCTCTGAGGGAGCACTCAACATCAATTCCCCTTATGGTCTCACAGTGTGATAAAATAATAACGGACACTCTGGAGAAGCTCTTACGTTTATTCTCCCTATGGTCCACTACATCAGGTTCTCACAACCCTGTGTAAGTCAAACAAGCATGAAAATACGTATCGGCCAAAGTAAACGTCAATAACTACTTGGCTAACAATCTACAACATAACAGCATGGCAGATAAACAAAATCACTCCATCCTACAATACTAAGCATGGAAAGTAAACAGCTTAACAGGCAAACTATACCAAGAAGTCATAAACAAAATATGCATGGGTAAACACTTTCAAAGCATAGCAATTAACCCTATTCACATTCAATTAACATCTATTCCAGCATACAAGCATAGCAGACAATTAACAGGGCTAAAACAGTAAACACACAATACCACTTGTTCAAGGGTATTGGGCACTTTTGCACATATAACTCAAAGACTTTCAACGGAAAGACACAAACCACCTACCTCAATGAAGTAGTATTGATATAAGTGAACCTCAAGCCTTGAATCACCCAAGAACACTGTAGATCTACAAAAATTCTAAAAATGATCAACTGAAGTAACTCTTGAAAGAGGAGGAATTAAGAAATGAAGCTCTAGCAGAAGGAAGATCTTACCGAGGCGATCCCAATGCAATCGAAGACGGTCGATTCGGAGAACAGACTCTCGATTGGGATCTCGGAGAAGGATCGCGGTCGTACCCTCGCTCTCGAACAAACCAGACCTAAAAGGAGGGCTTTCTACCAATTAGACACGACCCCAGTGCGTTTAATGAAAAAAAAATCACACGGCGTGTACTTGCCCTTATCGGTCCCCGCATTAGGCGGTCTCCAAGTCACCACACATGACCGTATGCATAGCCGCTACACGGCCAGCACCCGGCTACCCGCGATAACTGAGTACACGACACGTACTCATAAAGTACACGGTGTGTACTTAAGAAATTTAAAGAAACTTCTACTTTCTTCAAAAACACCAGAAAAAGAAAAACATACCTGAAAAGAAGATCTGGGTTCTTACACACCCCCTGCACCCACTCGTGCACCCCTGCCTCTGCTTGAATTCGAACTCAAAACCTCTCCCTTGCGCGTCTGCACCTTTACCACTCGTTCATCTTGTTTTGTTCTCCATTTAATGATATATCTATTTATATATATATATATATATATATATATATATATATATTGTTGTATTTATTCATATATTAAGATTTATATTAATATATATAGTTATATAGTTATATTTTTTTGTCCGTATATTTATTCGTATATTAATATATATTTATAAGATTAGTTTTAAATGCATTTATAAAATATGTTTTTGTGTGTGTGTATAAATAAATAAATAGATAGATACATATACACAATATACATACACATGCATGTATATTATATATATGTGTATCTGTAAGTATAATTATAAATATTTATATATAATCACATATATTATATATTCATATGTATATTCATATGTTAGAATATATAGATAATAAATACCAGTTTGTTAATAATGACACACACTAACACACACATTATATAGGTATATAAATATTCATATATTTTTATTTTAAATAAAATGGATGTTATAAGGCTTATATATTGAGAAATATACATTATATGTAAGTATGTTTAATTATTTATTTATAAAATTAAATTTTTATAAAAAATATATATATTGTTATATATTTGATTATAAATAACAACACATTGTGAAAAACAATAAAATTTCAAAACCATAATATCAACATGGATGTAATATCTGAGAATAAATTCATTCCTCACTGAAAAATTCCAAAAAGACCCCCTGAAACGAGGCTGAAATTCCATTGAATGTTAAAAAAATTGGGTATCCCGACTAAAAACACCATTCTGGAGGGTTTTTGGGTCTTTTTTGATCTCAAAAAATGTGACATAAGATTCTTTTCTGCTCTAGCGCGTAGAGCTATTCGTAGGCTTTGATTTGATATGTGGTAGAGCTCAAACGGATACCCGGATCAAAAGTTATGGTCATTTGAAGTTTGAGTTACGTTTTCAACTTATTTTAGATCTTTTATTATTTTTTTTGAATTTTTGAGTGTTCAAATTATTATTAAATGATTATTAATCGATGATAATTTGCAAATTATTAATTAATAATATTTTTTAAAATATTTTATAAGTCATTTTCACTAAATTTCTTATATATTAAGTGCAAATGTCTATTTATACTTATCTAAAACATATTTAAAAAATTTATATTTTATTTATATCAGTATAAATATATTATTTTTAATGATTTTTTTTTTGAAATATACCCTTTATCACCGCTAGAAAAAAACACTGATAAAGCTCCTCTTTATCAGTGCTAAAAAAAGCTGATAAATGAGTACTTTTAACAGCGTTGTTAAAAGTACCATTTATCAACGTTTTTTTAGCAGTGTTAAAGGGTGGGGCTGTGAAAACTCGTTTTTGTGATAGTGTTATGAAATATGCCTTTTGACAAAGCTAAAAAAACACCGATAAATTTAGGTTTTATTGACAGTTTTTTAGAGTTGATAAATGTTCACTTTGAATTTCACATGATTTGTCGTGCACACTAGAATTGATGTAAATTTGCAGGAGTGGGGTGTAGGAATGAATCACTTCTTCATTTGTGTGTCTTTTATTTATTTGTTTTAAAGAAATAAGTGTCATGGATTTGACACCAATAACTGTTATCCATTGAAATATTGGAGATATGGATCAAACACACAAATTTCAGGTACACACCGTTATTATTGTGTACTATTTTTATTCTCTAACATATCATAATTTTATATTTTGATCCTTGTTTAATTAGGCTTAATTATTAATCCAATTTCTCTAACAATCACATGTAAATCCCACACATGGTTTGACATGAATGATTCGAAAGACATTTTTTAAATTTTAAAAGTGTTTTTAAAGTAAAAAAAGTGCACCTTGCACTCAAATCAAGCAAATGAGTTTGGACTGATATGAAATTGAAATACAATGATCGTTGATTAATATGCTATGCATAGTAATGAACGACACATCAAATCCACATGTGGTTTGGTTAGAATGACTTAAAGTGTAGTGTTTTTACATTTTAAAGTGTGTTTAAAATTACAAATACGTGTCATGCACTCAAACCGTGCAAATGAGTCCGATTGTGTTGATACTATAAAATAACAATCAGTTATTCATACGTGGCATATAGATATGAATTGTGGGTCAGTTCCACATGGGGTTTGATCGAAATAATCAAAGTGAATTTTTTATATTTAAAATCTTTTTTTAAGTTAAAAACATGCGATAAACACTTGGTCTTACATATTGAAGTTGAATATGGCGTATTTTTCTTATTGATTAATGATTAGTAAAATTATGTTTCATTATTATTATTATTATTATTTTTGTCTCAATTTGGTGATAGTTTTATGGCAACCAACGCGAAATGAAATTGCATTGTGATGAGTTTGTTCAAAAAAATCTAAAAAAATAAACCGTCGGTATTTTTTCTGGGGACGATTTTTTTTTTATATTTTTAAATAAAACAACTTTTCAATATAAATCATTGCTAAATAAAAAATAATTATCATGAATATATAACCTTTTGACATATATTAATGAAACAATATAACTTTGATTTGTTGACCTTTTTATATATTTTTAAGTAAGATAATTTTTATGAGAGTCAATTTGAAGTCAGTTATCAGTCGTAATAGAGTCGTTTTAAAAAGTGGTCAATTAAATGGTCCAGCATAAAAATACCTAAGATCAGCCGTAGTGACGTCAGGATAGGCGATGATGAAGTAACGGCATCGAAGACGCGCCACCTGCCTCGGTCCCCTCAACCACCGAAATCCAACGGCTCACGAGAAAAGGCCCTTCCTATAAAGTCGGCCAGCTGCCGAACAGCCATCGGCACCCTGGACCGTCGATCGTTGGCCAGGTGTACGGTCCGATGAAGGATTCGGACGGCGGAGGCATGGGCTCGGCGGAGAAGAAGAGAAAGGTTGCCGGAAACAGTGGTGAAGCGGAGGAAGCGGGAGTGGCTGAGAAGCGGGAGGCGGCGGCGGGTGCGGTGACGGAGGAGGAAGTGGAGGAGTTCTTCGCGGTGCTCCGGCGGATGCGGGTGGCCAAGAATTACTTCAGAAAGGCAAAGGAGGGCGGAGATGGGCGGCGGAAGCGGTGGTTGGCGGAGGTGGAAGGCGGCGGCGGGGTGGTTTCGGAGGAATTCGACCTCAACGCCACACCCAAACCCTGTGAAGAGTAAATCTCATGTAATTTGTTTACTTTGTTTATTTACTCACATTGTGTTTTGAGACGATAAAATATATATGTATAACACAATGATGATGCATTCTAATAAAATTTGAGTATATTAAATACACATTTAGTTACATGGTTTGAGTAACCATGCATGTAATGTCTTGACTCGGGAGCCACTAAACAATGTCTCAAGTCAATGGATCACATGACCTCAAGCACACCTCTCTGTATGTCAGAGGTTGTCGACTAGCAGCAATAGTTTAGGGTGTGTCTGTGGGGAGACTATGCCCCCAAGTCAGAATATAACACAGCAATAGTAATCACAATAACAGAAGCAAATAAATAACCGATAGAAGATAAACAACCAAAAGATTGTGATAAAAATATCCAAAATCACTCATATACATTATGATGATCTTGTCATGTACCTACAAAATAAGGAAACAAGTATACAAACATCCAATAAAATACATGTATCAAAAGCTAAAAAATGACCAAAATAACTACCTCTAGATAGCATCACAAGCCTTGCTCAGTCTCGTGCTCCCCTACTCCTGACCATGAACAATCAAGAATCGTACTATGGCGCTTGCCCCGATCCATACTTGCATCCATGAAGTTTGTCCGGGTACCAAACGAAAGCTCGGTTTAAGTAATATAATCAGAAGCAATGTGCAACATATAATACGCATAACACCAAAAAAAGTAAAGTGATACAAGTCAAGTGGTGCTATCCAGCCCACCAAGCCTCCCTGTAAACAATGGTCAAGTAAACATAATCAAGGGCTACTACAAAGCAAAAACAAACAAGTGATACCGTCCAGTCTACCCACTAGAGTCAAATACCCGTACTAGGGCTATCTACAATCATAACAACAATATCCACCATGGCCACACCGTATAACCAAGTGTCAACATCCACAATGGCCACACCGTGTAATCCACTATAAATCATCCACAATGAGACAGCCATGTAATCAACTGTCAGACCACAAAGGGCGAGATCCAAGGTATAAAAAGAAAAATGCATGCTCATTGAGTCCCATGTGCATCTCAATGGAAACTCGGTAAAGACTTGGGTGAAGTCTAAAAATCATGTCAACAAAGCATATCCAATCCGAGTCCAAGCAAGCCAGATCCAAGGGGTAGTAAGGTCTTCGACATCCTAAGGAATCATGATCCAAGGAGTAAATAGGTCCAAGGAATCCACTACCATAATAAATGCTTGTGGAGTAGAAATGTCGATGACGTCCAATGGAATCTGAATCCAAGGTATACCAACCAAGGAATCCACTACCATAATCAATTCATCATCCCATTCACTCATCATTTCATAACATTCACATTTCATGAGTTCATCCAACTCACTTCCACATTTTCCATTCAACAATTCAATCATTTAACATGATGTATCACATGGAAAAGGATGCATCAACTATCTCCTAATCATTCAATTCAATTCATTCCTTTCATTTGCAAATGAATAAGTAAACAAGGTGTTCACAACCTTAAACAATTCATCTAATTCTCATTCAATTTATCAAGGCTGCCAAAATCAGTGGTGAGCTCACACGCACCCAGCGAGGTGGTATAACATAGGTAAAAAGCAAGGGAACACCCCATGGGTGGCCTAGGTTGAGGATAAATGATCTTCAACCATAAAATGGCACTCAAGGGACAACTTAACAAGTTCCAATTCATTCACCCTAAACATTTAATTAATTTCTGGGGCAATGCCGGAAAGTCCAGTGTGCGACACAATGAAAATACGGCTTCTAAAATACCAAATCGTAAGGGAAAAGGTATAGACCACCTACCGTATACACATGGTAGAACACTCATCCATCATTGACCTCTAATTTAGTCCAGATCGAAAGAAAAATGAAGAACATACCAAAATCCTGAAAATATGGAATATTAGCTTGCACCTAAATAACTCCATCGATACGAAGACAAATGAATAACAACCCAAGATGAATGAAGAACTTACCAGTGCGGATCCAATGAGACAAACAGTGTTCGAATCGGGCATTGAATTAAAAATCAGGAGAAAAACCTAAGAGTGATTTGGGAGCTCAAACTGGAGAAAAGACCTCCCTTTGTTCGCTGGAAACAAGAAATAAGAAAAAGGGGTTTAAACCTTTAAACTCATTAAAGGAAAAAAATGTTCATTTCACCCAAAAACACTGGGTCACACGATTTGACCGCACGGTTTGCCAAACTGTGCGCCCTTCACTGCCTCAAGGGGGACCTCGCACAGTTCATGTGCATGCTTTGTGAAACCATGCACAAACCACGTTGCACACCTATGCTAAAAACTGTAGAGCTACCCGCATGGGAGTTTGCCCCTGGTTGCACAATTTCCTCAAACCGTGTGACCCTTCTATGGTATCTGAAATTCCCCTCATGGTTTACTCAAACCATGCGACCTGGGTCGTACAGTTTTTACTAACCATGCAGCCCAGTTTCCATTTCCAAAATCTGAGCCTTCGAGCTTTGAGCAAGCCCCAGATACCCCTGAAACTCCTATGATCGTATTAGGCACTCACATTAGGCCAAAATCAAGGATTTAAATAAAAAACAAAAAGATTCACACCTCAAGGAAAACCCAGGATCTTACAATGCAAGCGATGGATTTTAACAAATATGCAGTTAATTACATGGTTTTAGTAACCATTCACATGATGGATTTTAACAATTGTTTAGTCAAATCAAAACTATGTCTCAGGTGAGTAATCTTAGATATATTTTCTTAATTTTCTATATCATCTTTCCCTCCCCATCTCTCTTAAACATTTACTACTATATAATTACTTTTAAACAGTGCTACCTTTTATCAACATTGATAAAAATACCTCTTTATCTATGCTTTTTAAGAAGCACCGATAAAAGTTCTCAACATACCACCTTTAATAGTGCTAATTAAGAAGTGTTTATAAAGGAGGATCACTTTTTAATAGGTGTTGATAAAAGGATGACTTTTATCATCACTCCTTAAAAGGTGTCGATAAAGGTGACACACCAATTGTGCTTTTTATCAATACTAAATGAAAGTATTGATAAATATGTGTCTATATCAACGTTTTTGTTTAGTATTGATAGACGAGTAGATTTTATCATTGTTAAAATCAAACGCTGATAAAGTCCACCTTTATCAGTGTTTTTAACACTGATAAATGGGGACCTTCATCAACATTACTCTTTATAAAAAAACTTTATATATTATTAAATATCATATTTTCATATATAAATATATTTATATTGATATAAACATAATATATTTTCTTATATATGATTTATATAATACTAAATATATATTTACACTTAATATATAACTAATAATCCAGTTGTGTGATCGCAATATACTATACTTCAATATTTAATTGGCACAAAAGAATTATATTTTTGAAAGTTGATAATTCAAATTGATATTGCAAAAATCCAAATCAAAAATAACTACAACCTAATTATGGAATCCAAGTTCAAAAATTTCTAGTACATCATAAATATAGATCCATGAAGTTATATATGGAAGAAAAAAATTTAGTCCATTTTATGAGACTTCATTTTCTTCCTAATGGAATCAGATGAAAGGAGATATTGAATTTTATTACTTTGTAAGATACCAAAATACAAATCAATGGCACCATTTCTAGTTTCAAAGGAATATTCATCGTCAAAATAGTACAACAAATTTTTATATAGTAAAGAATTTATCAATAGATGAAAAAGTTTCCAGACTCTATTTTAATTCAATGTAGATAATATTTCATATTCTAATTTAATTCCATATTCCATATTATGTAGAATATGAAAAAGGTGTCATATAAGGTTGAATTATACCATAAAGATATCATATAATGGATTCTTCCCTAAATCCTTTATAGGGAATTCTACATTAAATTTGATCATAAAATATCGGATTCTCCATAATGGCTTTAGGGATTCTGCATAATGGATTTAATTTAGGGTTTAGGGAAGAATATAAGATTATAAAATGGAATTAAGGCATAACCCCTAATCACATTTTCTTATCATATAATGTTGTATTATTCCCTAAATCCATAATAAGATATCAATGTTTTTTAACACTAATAAATGGAGACCTTCATTAACATTCCCCTTTATAAAAAAAATTTATATAGTATTAAATATCATATTTTAATATATAAATACATTTATATTGATATAAACATAATATATTTTCTTATATATGATTTATATAATACTAAATATATATTTACACTTAATATATAACTAATACTCCACCCGTGTGATCGTAAGATACTATACTTCAATATTTAATTTTCACAAAAGAATTATATTTTTGAAAGTTAATAATTCAAATAGATATTTCAAAAATCTAAATCACAAATAACTGCAACCTAATTATGGAATCCATGTTCAGAAATTGATAGTACATCATAAATATAGATCCATGAAGTTATATATGGAAGAAAAAAATTTAGTCCATTTTATCAGAATTTATTTTCTTCGTAATGGAATCAGATTAAAGGATATATTGAATTTTATTACTTTGTAAGGTACCAAAATACAAATCAATGGTGCTATTTCTGGTTTCAAAGGCATCTTCATCGTCAAAAGCATCCAACAAAATTTTTCTATAGTAAATAATTTATTAATAGATGAAAAATTTTATAGACTCTATTTTAATTCAAAGTAGATAATATATCATATTCTAATTTAATTCCATATTCTATATTATGTAGAATCTGAAAAGTTGTCATATAAGGTTGAATTATACCATAAAGATATCATATAATGGATTCTTCCCTAAATCCTTTATAGGGAATTCTACCTTAAATTTGATCATATAATTCTGGATTCTCCATAATGGCTTTAGGGATTCTGCATAATGGCTTTAATTTAGGGTTTAGGGAAGAATCTAAGATTATATAATGGAGTTAAGGCATAATCTCTAAGCATATTTTCTTATCATATAATGGTGTATTATGCCCTAAATCTATAATAAAATGTTGGATTCTTCCCTACAACCATTATATAGAATACCTTATCAGAAGAGATTCCACTCATATGGATTCTATCATTATATGGATTGTGTATCATATGGATAATGGATTTATGTATTCCATCGATTGGATTTAGGGAATTATTTCATGATATGTTCATATAATATATTATGCGCCGTGAGCATGAAATTTACATAATGGAAATGGTAATGATTAATTTTAAATTGGGAATTGAACAAGATAATAGAATATTGTACTAGATTTATTTTAGTGTAGGAATATATATTAATGACTTTATCTTCTCAATTGTAATTACTTAAAGCTCCACCATGGACATGATCCTAGGAAAACTTCTCGAAGAAAAATACTAAGAAATTAAGATCATTTTTTAAGTTCCATTAATAATTATTTAACTAGATAAAAAAGTTATTACATTACCTTTTCATTTTCAATAGATTTTTAGAGTTGTGAGACTTGGACTTCATTATTTGAAATGAATAAAACTTTGTACATGTTTTTAGAGATGCCAGATGATTATTCCAAATGTTTTTATTAGTGATTTCCAAATCGATCCACATAGTTTTTAACTTCATAATATTCAGTTCAAGTGGGAATCCAAACTCATCATTTCTCTTCATTGCAAAGAATTTAAAGGTGTTGTATAAACTTTTAACAAATAAGATATAGTTTTATAAACTAATTTAAATATGTTTCCTGAATCATGTTGTATCTGAGTTTAGATTTATTTTTTTGATACCAACTACACCACTTATTTATCAAATAGAAACACTAAAATTTCTCTACTGCAATTTGTGACCAACAACTGCACCCTAAATTTGGAAGGATAGAAAAAAAATTCTAGAAATTAACAAAAGTTGATTTGTTAAATGGAAACAAAAAAAAATGTTAATATTATTTAATGAGATAAATCATAAGTTAATCATGAAGGAATAACTTTAATTTTTTCTTCTTGGGGATACATTGTAGTTTCTACAATAGATACTACCATTATAGTTTTGAACCTTTTTTATATAGAAGTTGCATAAATTGTAGAATCAATTATAGCTACATTGAATCTTCTGTATTGTTGTTATGGTAGTTTGTCACGTTGGCTAACAAAGATAATAAAAAAAATAAAAAAATGTAATTAAATATCAAATAGTAATGACATAGTAATTTTTAATGAACTATGAAAGAAAAAAAGAAGAATAAGTATAAGAAAGTCATGAACAATAAATTATTTCTTGTAAAGTTTTTTTATTACTATAGAAAACCATATGGGTTCCAAAATTGGTCTTTGATGTGAATATGATGGGATGATAATCTCTATTGACTTTAATAGTGTGAAGATGAAATATATAAAACTTAAAATTTGAACCAGTGAAGCTAAATGTGTAAGAACTTTTAGTGTAATGTTGCAACTGACACTGCTAATGAGTTTCCAGTGTAAGAACTGCTAGTGTAACTATTCTAGTGTAATCATTTCTAGTGTAAGATTAATAGTGTAATTATACTACTAATAATGTAGATGTGTAAGCACTACTAGTGTAATGCTGCTACTAATAAATCCAAATGTGTACATATATGAGCATTGCTAGTGTAATGTACCGCTAGTGTAATGCAATTCTTGTGTAATGTCACTACAAATACTGTACACAATTCCAGTGTAATGCACTTCTACTAATAATGTAAATATGTAATAATTTCTAGTGTAATGTTTCTAGAGTAACATTTCTAGTGTAATGCTGCTACTAATAATGCTTCTAGTGTAATGTCGCTAGTGTAATGTTGCTACCAATGAATCCAAATGTGTAAACTTGTAATAACTGGTAGTAATAATTCAAAATATGTAAATATGTAATCACTTATAGTTTAATGCATTTCTAAGGTAATGTTTCTGATAATAATGCAAGTAATGCAAGTGTAATTCACTATTAATACTAATGTAAATATGTATGCACAACTAGTTTAATGTTACTAGTGTAATGGTGCTACTAATAATTTTTCTAGTGTAATGATGCTACTAATGGATCCAAATGTCCAAATATGTAAGAACTATTAATAATGAATAAAAATGTGTAAAAATATATAAGAACAACTAGTATTAATTTATATATATAAGCACTACTAGTGTAATGCCGCTACTAATGAAGCCAAATGTGTAAATATTAAAACACAACTAGAGTGATGAACTTATAGTGTAATTTTGTTACTAATAATGTACGCATTGCTAGTATAATACACCACTACTCATAATGTTAATATGTAATCACTACCACTATAATGTTGTTAGTGTAATGATGCTGCAAATGTATCTAAATGTGTAAGAACTGCTAGTGTAATGCTTCCAATAACACTACTAGTGTAAGAATTTCTAGTGTAATGTTGTTATTAACACTTCTAGTGTAAGCACTAAAAGTGTAATAATTGATAGTGTAAGCATTACTAGTGTAAGCATTGATAGTGTAAGAACTACCAGTGTAAACACTGATATTGTTTTTCTGATGTATGCTCAATTGATGGTCATCTCACTGGAATTTTAGTAGGTACTACAATTACCGAAAGGAAGAAGTGTTTGTGTTTGAATAACATACAACATATACTATTATAAGAAAAGATTGAGGTGTTGGAAACATTATTGTCTTACTGGTGATTGGTGGTCAGACCGAGGAAAGATGTAGGGGAATGATAGTTGTATAGTGAAATGGATGGAATCCCATGAAAGCAGGATTTCAATGCAACCAAATGACCTGGTGAGACCCTCTATAAAAGGGGGCATGACCACTTTTCTAAGATGTATTAGATTTACTTATGTTAGTGATCTATATGTATATTTTTTCACAAGTTATTGTAACCTTTTGTACTTAAAATATGATGAAAAGTGATGCTTCTCCCTATGGATATTGGATGAAAGTTTGAACCATAGTCAAACCTTGTTGTGTCCTTTTTCTTGATTTTATTTCCTTTCATAATCAAGTTGAATGTTTTAGTGATTTTTATTAAAACATTATTGAGTAATTTAAATTAAATGTGGTGATTAGGGTGAATGTTTTTATTCCTGGTTTTGGTACATTAAACTTGTGAGGATTCTTTTTAGGGACCTATTTTTGCCAGTGTCATATTATGGCGATGAACTTGTGCTCAGTGAAGTATGTGAAGGATTTTAAATATTTGGTATCCAAGTAGCATGTGGTTTTCTTAGAGTCTCAGTAGTTTTCTCAACAATAAATTAGGTAGCTTTCATTCTTTCCTAAATGTTTTTCCGATTCAATGGGATTCATTATGTTGGAATGTGATTGCGTCAAAAGATATAAAATTCTAGATTGAAATATTTGATGGAATAGAAATAATTTTTTAGAGGATTCAAATAGAATACTATCTCATCCATATTGATATGAAAGTTCTATTGAATTGTGTTAAACTAGGGGCGATCGAAAAAGGGGAATGATAAAATATGGATAGAAAGGATTTAGGTTTGTTAAGGATGTCATTGGCATGAGATGTTTCCTTCAACATCTGAGAGAAGAATAATATGGAAGATTTTATGGTAGTTATAGCAAATATTTATGAAAATCCCACAACAGTTAACATGGTGTACTTAATGAAACAATTTTCAGCGTGAGGCTATCAAAAGGGAGGTCTTCTGCTAATCATGTGAATGGTTTCAACATGACCAAGAGCCATATAAAGTATATCAAGGTGAATTTTGTGGATTATGTGAAATACCCTAAGATTTTATGAAATATATTTTTTAATTTCTTCGATATCTTGCGTTACACACAACATCAATCCTAAATGAACCATGCAATATTATTATTTAAATATAACCATTATAACCTAAATTTTAAATTGGTGGGTATGAATAAGATTAAGTACTTTATGATATATATATATATATATATAAATTTCATACTAAATATAAATTTATTGATAAATTATTAGTAAAAAATCATCTAGTTTTTTGTAAATTCATTTTATTCTTCAAAAATATGTTTTCTTCAAATATGGTTTTTATTGTTTTTTTATGAGAAAATATTATAATTAATTTCTAGAACTTTTATAAATTTTATTTTATAAATGATTGTCACGACCCGTTCTCAGGGCCCGTGCCATGACTACCCCAAGCCTGCCTTCCATAGGCCAGGGGCTGGCGACTAGCATCAAATACATAAATCCCGGTAAAAGGGAAGGCATTACCTTTATAAAAGTAAACAAACACAACAGAGTACGCAAGTGTAGTACGCAAGTGTAGTAAGCACTAAGTAAAACTGAGAACAAAATTAAGAGCTGTAAAGTAAATGAGCCAGTATACAAACCCAACTGGAAGTACAGTACAACTGAAAAGAAAGTACAACAACAGTAAGTAAAGCAACAACCATCGAGTCGTCCTCCGGATATCCCACCTGAAGGGTGGGTACAAATGGTCTCCTCAGCTCCTCAGGTCTGGTCGTCCGCTCTGTGTACGTCCTGTCTAGTGGACCACCTCCGGGTACCGTCCAGCTCCACAAGCCTCCACCTCGATCAGTGTTGTCTGTTGTCTGCATCCAACACAACATAGTGCGGGCATAGCCCATGCAAGGGTGAGTATACGATACTCAGTAGGGACCCCGAGACCCCCGATGGTCTCCCAGAATCCACAAAGGATAAACCACAAAGGAAAGATACAATAACAAAGTAAAAACCGACACTACTTAGGTATATTACCATACATATACCTAAGTCATCAATTCCAGTTCGGCTCCAACTCTCGAGCCCAAGCGTAACCTAGTCCACACAGGAAAGAAGTCAATCACACCAATGATAATGATTGAATAGTCAAGACTCAGCTCACACAGGTATACTACTCATGAAGTGGGGTGGAGATGATTAGATATAGCCTCTGAATCATCTCCTCTGCTGAACCCACGTAGGATCCACATACAGAAGTCGTCGCTGCCGAACCCACGTAGGATCCAAGTACAGTAACCATCGCTGCCGAACCCACATAGGATCTAAGTACAGTCGTCATCATTTCCAAACCCACGGAGGATCCAAGAACAGTCTTCCTCGCTGTCGAACCCACGTAGGATCCAAGTACAGTCGTCTTCGTCGTCGAACCCACGGAGGATCCCAGCACGGTAGTCATCACAGTCGCAGCCAGCTCTAGGGTTCCCGCACACAGCCTACTCGATTCCGGGAGGATCTGCTCCTCAAGCAAAGGGGTCGATACATCAACTATCACAAAGTCCAGAGTTGATGTATCCCAAAGTTCCATCTCGTCAAAAGGAACTCAACGCGACAGACGGCGCGTCAATCGGACGCCCGGTCTGAGAGATATTGGCCTTTTCATTTCAGGGGCCCGGTTGGAAATATGCTCATTCCAAACCCAGTCATTTATCAAAGTTGTCCAAAACTCACTTAGGTTATCGCAAAAGGACCGCCTCGTCGATAGGGTCTCAGTGCCGCAGACGGCGCGTCGATCGGACACGCGGTCTTTAAGTTATTCACGTTTAAGTGAATAATGGGCCCGGTCCGTTAAGCCCAGTGGGTTGGTGGGTCGGGTCACCGAGTTTTGACGGGTCTGACCCGGTAGGGGTGTCAGACCGGCCCGAAGATTCGCACGGCCCGGCCCGGCGGGGCCCGAACCGAAGGCCGAGCGGTCCGAGGCGGGGGTGCGGCCCCCGGCTACCCGAACCGGTGGTGCCGCCCCCCCAAACCGGCCGGCTAGGCCGACCGACCTTTTGGGGAAAGCGGCCGGCTCGGGCGGGCCGCAAGTTTCTTCAGCGCGGCGCCCTCCTGGCGCCGCGGTTCGGCTCCGCCCGGCTGGCCGACGGGCCGACCGGTTCTCCAGCGCGGCGCCCTCCTGGTGTCGCGGCTCGCCTCCGCCTCGACCAGTTTTTCCGCCAAAGCGGCCCGCTCGAGCGGCCCGCAGTCTCCCGCAGCGTGGCGCCATGGGGCGCCGCAGTTTCTTCCTTCATCCCGGTTATTCCTCGGTTGAGCAGCCCACGGTTGCGGGTCGCGGTTCTTCTGTACGCGGCCGGCGCATGGCCGTCACTCCCGCCACCACATCTTCCAACATAACTCAATCGCAAACAAGAGTCTACAGAGGGTCGTCAAGCCATGTGCGTTCAGCCCGCGCCCTCCGCGTTAGGCGGTAGTAGTTGGCCGTATATAAACAACGATTTCCAATGAAGAACGGGGTACGAAAACATTCACTTCAAAGAATAAACCCCTACCTCGAATAAGGTTTGCGGTTTACAAGCGTCGTGGATGACAATGTCATTTATATCGTCGTAGGAGTGCACGCAAAGAAGAATTGACGTCTCCTCTCTTGTCGTGGAGAAGAGAAAAGAGGGTGCATCGTCGTTCTTCATGGAAGGGAGTGGTGTTCTTCGCCTGAGGTTTGGTGTTCTTCAACAAAGGATAGATTCCCCTCTTCCTTCACAAAAGCTCTCTCCCAAAATTCTCCCCAACAAAACAAGTGCCAACCCAATTAAAATAAGGCTTCCCCTTATTTTAATTAAACTTGCCAAGCATTCAAAATTCAAAATTTAAATCACTTTAATTAATTGAATGAATAGGTTCCATTAATTAATTAAGGTGTGTTGGCAAGAGTTAAATAGGAAGAGAGAGAAGAGGAAGAGTTACATAATTAAGAGAGGTTAACAAATTAATGAAGGGGGTTTGGGGAAAATGAAAGGTTGGGGCTCGTGTGGGCCTCACCTCTCATATATCCACACATGGGAAGTTGGGTGGGTGTGGGGCCCACCAACGACTTCCCATGGGAGTAGTTAACCTCCTTAGATATAAAATAAAATTGTTCCAACAATTTTATTTACTTCTTAATTAAACCCCAATAATTAACTTCCCCTCCCGTGCAAACGCAACTACGATAAATGTCCCCTTAAGCAATTACCGGCGTTGCGAGTTCATCGGTGCCCTCAGTTTTCAATTCTGAGCACCGGTTCAAAAGATAGAAAAACCCGCTCGTTCATTTACTGAACGTACCCGAGCTAAACTTCGGAAATTGATTCTGGGCACACTGGGCCTCGAAGTCAAGTGTCGTCAGAAGCCACAGACTCACAAAATTCCAAAGTATTTAAGAAAAAAAATTTCCTTGAAATTTTTGGGTCTTTACAATGATATCATTTTTTAAATCAAAATGTCAAAATTAACGTATGGTGAATTTTTGATATTTTTATGAAAAGTTTGATTTTTCAATAAATAGTGAAAAATAATGAATTTTATTGAAAACCGTATTTTCTTTTAAAGTATTTAAAAATTTAAATTATATATTGTATTAGTTTTAAAATTTAATTAGTTACTTTTGATTAAACACAATCTAATTATAGTCTTTGGAATGAATTTTATACTTGAATTAGATATAAAATTATTTTCATACTTAAAAGGCATTTTTCTAAAAAACTGTTTTTCATTCAGTTTTGCGAGATTAATTATAAATTAAATTCAAACACTTCTATGAAATAAATTGTGAAAAATATACACCATATTTGGAATCAGGTGGACCAAATTTGGTAAATATATCCCTTTTATTTTTAGTTATTATGAATAACAATCATAATAATTTTTAATACCACAATAAATGTAAAATGGGTTTATTAAGGGTAAAAATAATGTGATATAGACTAAAATGTTACTATATAACTTTCATTAATTTTATTATATGTGTATATTTCATCTATAATCATCCAAAGTTCTAATATATGACCTTTTTTCCATTTTCCATGGTTTTGACCTTTATAATATTTTATGTATGGAAAAGTAAAAAATTTCATTCACTTTGTTTTATTTATCTTTAATTTTTTTGACATAGGAATAAAAACAAGGTATGTAAGATCACATATTTTTCCAGGTATGCCCCACTTTGAGTTTTGGTTGTTTTAATTTTAGTTGGGTTTTTCATTTTCTTTAACCCTTGGTGGTTGTGTTGCTTTTGGAGATAGAGAGTTTTTACTAAGGAAAATGACCTAAAGTTCAGTGATATATGTTTTTTTAAATTAATGGAGTCCAGATATAAAATTTTCAAAGGTATTTATGAGGGTTTTTCATGGTTTGGAAGGCTTCAAAGGTGGTTTGGACTTTTCCTATAGAAGCCAGACTAAGTGTTGTCTGCTAGGAATTTACACATCATGAGCATGTTACACGACATGTAAATATTCCCAAGTAGACGTCATGAACTGGTTTATGACATAAAAGGGTTACACGTCATGTAACTGGTTCATGTCGTTCAATTCTCGATCGAGGTCATTTTAACCAAGGCGACATGTTTTTCGGTGTAACTCATAAATTGAGAAGTACATGATGTTAAATGATTACACGTTGTGTATTTCATGGGATCAACAATTTTAAAACCTCTCCGTGTGTATGATTATTATTTCATTCATGTAAAATCCTTATTCCTGAAACCCTAAGGTGTTCTAGGCAATCTTGAAGATAGGGGGCTCTCAGCTCTAGCTGAGGGATCTCTTCTTCTCTCAGGGTTTTGTCCCCAGGATTTCAACTCCTTCAATTTATTTGGTGAAAGCTTCCCATGGATTATAATCGATGTCTCCGTGTGGATTCGATTGTTTGTTCTCTAGTGATGATGGTGGGTCGGACCTTCAGTGTCCCTCAACAACAATTCTCAGTGGCGATGCTATCATCTTGGGTGGTTGTAGTGTAGAAGGGCTCATGGGTTGTTAGGACTGATAGGCTCCCTGATGTCGGTAGGTGATGGTGGCGGGTTCAGTAGGGACTCATCTGTAAGAACCCGGGTTTTTAGAACGGGTCAAAATCCCAACCCTGTTTGAATTTTTGACTTTTCCCTGAGAAAACTGGATAAATTGGGCAGTTTCTGGAAATTTCCAGAATACACGCCATGTACTATAGAGTACACACCGTGTATGGGTTGGGCGAGCACATGTCGTGTGCCACCGAGTACATGTCATGTGATGACCGTTTAGGGATTTCTTACTACACGGCGTGTAGTTATCGACACACCATGTACCCGTGACCGTGTGGAGGCCATACATGGCGTGTAGGCCTATTAGTCGGGTAGAATCGTTTAACCAAGTACACGTTGTGTCCTCCTTGGATACACAGTGTAGGCTATCCATGTATGAGGGATATACACGATATGTGGGTAAGTCGGCGAAGAAGAGAAGAAAAACTAAGTACACGCCGTGTACCCCTAGGTACACGTCCTGTACTCATGTCGGCAGGTTCTGGAAAGTAAGTCGGTGAAATTTTAGCCATCATATGAACAGTAAAATAATACACGCCGTGTAATTGTAGTACACACTATGTATTTTATTTTTTTCGCTAAAACGTTCAGTAGCCTCGTATTGAGGCACAAACTCAAACCTTCAACGGGTTTGAGCGGGGAGATCCGACCGAGAATTCAATTCCCTCCTGTTCCCTCGTTCGAGGTCAGATTCGAACACCATTTAATCCGTTGGAACCCCCTCAGTAAGGCCTTGATTCCTATTGAGCCATTTTTCTTGATTTCTGTTCTAGAATGAGTTATATGTGTTTGAGCGGTTTTGATTCTTTTGTAGATCTACCGTGTATTATACCTAATTAGAGGCTGTTACCGGAGGAGTAGCATCGAACGAGTCTCAGGTAGGTGGTGCATACCTCTTTTTCTGTTTTCGTGGTCCTTTGGGTGGCGCGACCTTCGGTGTGTTTTCAGGTATTTTGAGTGGGACCCAGTTTTATCTGATATTTCATATTAAATTGTTCATTAGACCCATGGGATGCCTTTGGGTATTCCCTTTACCTATTTTTCTTGAGCGGGGCCGGGTGAGGGGTTGTTTCTCAATTGGGGCATTTTGGTCGGGGAAATCCAAAATGGTTATGATTGAACTGTGATGTTTTATCTGATAAGTTTAGTTTATTAAGCCTTGATATGAATTGTTAGAGGCTCTCAAGACCTCAGTGCTGGTATGGGACAACACCTTGCTAGTGTAATTCAACTATTTCGTTGTCTTGCCTATTTAAAGTTTTCCATTGTGATTATATATGTGATTTGTGATATTGAAAATGATGGAACCTTTGGGTTGTGCTAGGCATGGCCTGGATATTGTTGAGTGATGTTGATCACAGGTTGGTCTTGGCCCGGGTTACGTTGGGTGGTTTTGACCATGGGATTGGACGTCATGGGAATCAGTTTGAGGCAGGATGACTATCAGGTTGGGCATAGCCCGAGTTACTGGGATGGTGAGACCATCAGACTTGATCGGCATGGTCGTGAGACATGAGGTGTCAGAGGTGTGGTGGATTGGGTTCTATTTTGGTTATTATCTCTCACCCGGAAACTTTGAGTAGTGTGCACATAGAGAGACTCTGTGATGAGGTGGTTTTGACCACTCGTGTGGGTAGAGGCCCCCATTAGTTGCAGTTTAGGTACTATTAGTTTGGGGGTTCTTGCTGTAGGAAGCCACATGGAAGGTGAAGAGCCTTCGGGGGATAACATTGAGGCTATCGGGTTGGGGGAAGAGGCTCGCTGTTATTTGAGGGTAGATGTCGCTGTTCTTCCGGATAATTTATTTTGAGGGCATACATCGCTATCCCTCCGACTACTTATTTTGAGGGCAGACATCATTGTCCCTCCGGTTACTTATTGAGGACAAGCATTGTTGTTCCTCCGGGTTACTGTTTCTCAGGCATTCCTTCGGGACGTCGGTACTTGAGATACACAGTGTCAGGGGGCACATGGTGCCGGGTTATATGACAGAGATTCCAGCGTTGGCTGAAGTAGGTGACACTCCATGGTAGTTGCTGAGCACCAGTGGAGTTTGTGTGTATTTGTACATCATTTTGTTTACTTCTTTCCTTATAAATGCATGTATGCTTAAACACTTATATTATGTAATCACTGTTGGGTGGTATCTTACTAGGATTTGTCTCACACCTTGCACGGGCCCTTCGGGATGCGTGCAGACTTTATGGATTTATGTGTTGGAAAGAGGACAGCTTCAGGAGATGGGTTGTATTTGTTGTTGCATGGAGATGGTATGGACCTTGAGGTCTTTCCTAGCTGGAGTTTACTATGTTTTGCGTACTTTCCTGTAGCAACATGCTTGTTTGTAGCTACAGTTAGTTATCCATTGGTGCCCTTTATATATAGATATGTATGACCTACTTTGGATGCATGTTTTGTCGTTTAGTAGTAGTTACAAGTGATCATCATGCTTTGTGTTTATTTCCTCTAATGTTGTTTATATTTATTGCTTCTGCTGTTTATCGATATTGAATGTGCTTCTGCTCTATGAGCCTGGTTCGAGTCTGCTGAGTCATTTATTCCGCTACATCTTTATTATTATACTCAGACCAGTACCATAATTATTATCCTATGAGAGGGTTTAGGCTCCCCACTATATACCTATAAGACCCTTGCTGATAGTCGGCAGCCTTTGGTGTTCAGGGAGGTGTGCCTAAGGTAGTAGCACCCGACCCGTTTGGCACTGTTCGGGTGGCTGTTCGGGTTTGGGTCGTTACAAAGTGGTATCATAGGATTTCTTAAAAGGGATTTAGTAGCAGTGTTTTACTGGCTACTAATGAAATTGAGGCTTACCTTTTATTTTTTCTGGTTTTACTATTTGGGATATGGTAGACCGAAGATAGGTTGTTACTGGAACGAGGTTTCTATCTTGTGCTTGGGTGCCTGCAGCCCCAGGTACGAGGGATAGACCAAGTTTCCATGGGTGGGAATTGCTATTTTATTTTTTCTCAGATTACACTTTATATGATTTCCACCTCGGTGGATCACTTGGTGTGTGATGTTAATGATTATGATTTGTAAACCTTGACCCGGTGTGGTAAGGGAGAATTGGACCTTGTCTCGGTATGGCAAGGCTTGTTTTCTTGGATTTTGATGGGCACATTTTTAGGTATTTTAATTTCATAACTGCACGTATGCTTTGTGAAGTGATAATTCCATGTGAGGAATATCAAATTTCCATGATTTGTATGATTTGAAATGTGAATAGGTGAAATTCCTGATATAATTGCTTTTTTGTTGCAATGTGTATGTCATTCTTTATATATTTATAGAATTTCATGTGATAGGGTATTTGGGTCTGGCTCTTGTACGAGTAGGCAAATACTATCGGTTGAGGTGATTTTGATCACCAGGATTGGGCGACTCGGTCGTCGGTTTGAGGCAACGTGGGTTGTCAGGACGGGCATAGCCCAAGGTACTTTTGATACTTGGCTCTATTAAGGGCGGGTAAGGAGGCCAAAAAGCCGGGATGTCATGGGGTATGGTTTCAGTGGGGGAGAGTAAGGGTAGTAGTTATGAACTTCCTTTTATTACTTTCCTTATATGATTTATATATGTATAAATTGTTATATATATGGGTTGTCTGGCCATTTATGGTATTTAGAGGGTTCCTCTTCTACGTCTTGATGGAGCATCAGGCGGGTGATGACACAGTTCCGCAGGTGCAGGATCAGGTTCAGGATCTGGTGCAGGCAGAGCAGAAGCCACAGGTACAGGTTCAGGGATAGGATCAGGTCCATGATCCAATACAGGCAGGACAACAGCTGGTTTTGGCAACGTTTGGACTATAGCTCGATGAGAAGCTCCGAGCTAGCCTGGTGCGTGTCTTGCAGGGGATCGAAAGAGGCACACAGGGTACAAAGTCATCTATGGCATATCTGACGTGAGAGTTCCAGTCACAACACCCGCCGCTTTTTCAGGGTGAGGGTGGTCCATCGGTGACTAAGAACTAGATAGATAGCATGCAAATGATCTTCGAGAATCTCGAGACACCTCTAGGGCGGAGGGTTAAGCTGACGACATACATGTTGCGAGGACTGAAAAAGTGTTGGTGGGATGTGTAGGTCTAGGCTTGCAGGTACGAGGGACCAGCATGGAAGGTCTTTGAGGATAGGTTCTTTGAGCACTTTTACCCAGAGACACTGAGAGCAGATAGAGCTCGGGAGTTCTTGAATCTTCAGCAGGGAGACATGTTCATCATGGACTATGCAGTTACTTTCACTAAGTTGTCTCGCTTTGCACCTGGTATGGTAAGTGATGACGCGGTTAGGGTGAGGTGCTTTGAGGATGGATTACGACATGCCATTCAAATCCAGGTGAATGTCTTCAGGCTGGGTTCCTTTCCAGATATGGTGGATCAGGCGCTCATAGCAGAGGGAAACCAGAGGGATATGCCTTGGGTTGGACAGACGATGGCTTCAGGTGAGGGTTCAGATAGCAGGAAGTGAGGAAGGGATGAGTTTCAGCAGGGAAGTCAGGCCAAGGACTCAGCTAGACCACCTCATGGTAGTTCTTCAGTGGTTTTATTTCAGTTTGGACAACCAAGACATATTTGAACTCAGTGCGATAGGCCTCTAAAGGAGTTCCAATCATGTGGAAAAGTCATACATCTTGATAGGTTCTGCAAGCAACCCTCTTAGACAGCCAGCAGGTAGGGACCAAGATAGACGGTGGCATCTGGAGTTGGATCAGGTTCAGTACCAGGAGAGGGTAGACAAGGTTCAGCTGCACGTGGAAGACGTGAGATAGACAATGGGATCTAGCTGAGGGGTTAGTAGCCGGTGGCTAGAGCAGCACCGTAGGGAGGTTAGGCATCAGTCATCCGTACTTCAGGCCAGGTGCACACCATATAGCTGCCAGAGGTTGAGCAGGTTGGTGAGCCAACGACGGTTAGAGGTACACCATGGGTGTGGCCGTGATTTCCATGTTTCCTTTTTGGCATGACCTGTAGAGGCATATCCGTTTTGAGTGCACGTGATGCACAGGATCTATGTGGACTAACTAGATGCTAGTCAGTGGAATTGGCACCATATCGGGTGCGTGATATATTATATATATGTATGAGATGCGTAACATCAGGGGCATTGAGGATTCAGGTTACTTGAGGTGCTGTGGGCATCAGAGCATCGAGGATGCAGGTTACTTGAGGTGCTTTGGGCATCGGGGCATCGAGGATGCGGGTTACTTGAGGTGCTAGGCACCATGTTCATTTTTTTTGAGTGTCCATGGGATGCAGGACCTCATGGAGGCAGACATCGATGCGGTTCAAGATACGTTGGGTGTCAGGAACGACATAGTATCACCAATGAGGCATAAGGTTGACGATGCATCATGAATGGACTATACGTTTGGAAAAAAGGTTAGTGATCCTCTTTTTGTTTTGAGTTTTGTCATGTTGAGACTGAGTTAGGTGATTCCTAAGGTGGAGAGCCCCTTAAGGAATTTAGCCAAGACCTTTGAGATCGGGGGAGTCCGGGTTACTTTGATCCGGGTGGTATGTTCGGTGCCATCTCTGGGTTTCGTTTGATAGCTTGGGGATGAGCTATATTAAGTTGGGGAGATTTTAAGAACCCAGGTTTTTAGAACGGGTCAAAATCCTGACCCTGTTTGAATTTTTGACTTGTCCCTGAGAAAATTGGAGAAATTGGGCAGTTTCTCGAAATTTCTAGACTACATGCCGTGTACTATAGAGTACAAGCCATGTATGGGTTGGGCGAGCACCGACCGTGTTCCATCGAGTACATGCCGTGTGATGACCGTGTAGGAATTTCTTACTACACAGCGTGTATTTATCGACACTCCATGTACCTATGACCGTGTGGAGGCCATACATGGCATGTAGGCATGTTGGCCGGGTAGAATTGTTCAACCAAGTACACACAATGTCCTCCTTGTACATGCCATGTAGGCTAGCCATGTATGAGAGATATACATAGAGTGTGGGTAAGTCAGTGAGGAAGAGAATAAAAACTAAGTACATATCATGTACCCCTAGGTACACGTTGTGTACTCATGTCAGTAGGTTCTATAAAGTAAGTCGGCGGAATTTCAACTGTCATATGAATAGTAAAATGATACACTCTATGTACTTATAGTACATGCCGTGTATTTTATTTTATTTTTCCGCTAAAACGGGCAGTAGCCTTGTATTGAGGCAGAACCTCAAACCTTCGATGGTTTTGAGTGGGGAGAGCCGTTTGGGACTTCAATTCCCTCCCGTTCCTTCGTCTGAGGTTGGATTTGAACATCATTTTATCCGTTGGAACCCCCTCAGTAAGGACTTGATTCCTCTTAAGCCGTTTTTCTTGATTTCTATTCTAGAATGAGTTATAGGGGTTTGAGCGGTTTTGATTCTTTTGTAGATCTACTGCGTTTTAGACCTAATTGGAGGTTTTTACCGGAGGATTATCATCGAATGAGTCTCAGGTAGGTGGTGTATACCTCTTTTTGTGTAGTCATGGTCATTTGGGTGGTGTGGCCTTCGACGCGTTTTTAGGTATTTTGAGTGGCACCCGATTTTATCTGATATTGCAGATTAAATTGTTCATTAGACCTGTGGGATGACTTTGGGTATTCCCTTTACTTGTTTTTCTTGTGCAGGGTCGGGCAAGGTGTCGTTGCTCAATTAGGGCATTTTGGCCGGGGAAATCCAAAATGGTTATGATTGAAATGTGATGTTTTATATGATAATTTTTGTTTATTAAGCCTTGATATGAATTGTTAAAGGCTCTCAAGACCTCAGTGCTGGTATGGGACAACACCTTGCTAGTGTAATTCAACTATTTCATTGTCTTTCCTGTTTAAATTTTTCCATTGTGATTATATATGTGATGTGTGATATTGAAAATGCTATAACCTTGGGGTTGTGCTAGGTATGGCCTGAGTATTGTTGAGTGATGTTGATCACAGGTTGGGCTTGGCCCGGGTTACCTTGGGTGGTTCTGACCACAGGATTGGGCGTCATGGGCGTCAGTTTGAGGCAGGATGACTATCATGTTAGGCATGGACCGAGTTACTGGGATGGCGAGACCATCAGACTTTAGTGGCATGGTCGTACAGACAAGAGGTGTCAGAGGTGTTGTGGCTTGGGTACTATTTTGGTGATTACCTCTCACTAGGAAACTTTGAGTAGTGTGCACACATAGAGACTCCGTGATGAGGTGGTTTTGACCACTCGTGTGGGTAGAGGCCCCCATTAGTTGCAGTTTAGGTACTATTGGTTTGGGGGTGCTTGCTGTAGGAAGCCACGTGGAAGGTGAGGAGCCTTCAGGGGATAGCATTGAGACTATCGGGTTTGGGGTAGAGGCTCGCCATTATTTTAGGTCAGATATCGCTCTCCCTCCGGATACTTTATTTTAAGGGCAGACATCGTTGTCCCTCAGGCTACTTATTTTGAGGGCATACATCATTGTCCCTCCGGTTACTTATTGAGTACAGACATTGTTGTTCCTCCGGGTTACTGTTTCTCGGGCGTGCCTTCGGGACGTTGATACTTGAGACACGTGGTGTCATGGGGCACATGGTGTCGGGTTACATGATAGAGATTCCGGCGTTGGCCGAAGTAGGCGACACTCCATGGGGGATGTTGAGCACTAGTGGAGTTTGTGTTTATTTGTACATCGTTTTGTTTAATGCTTTCCTTATAAATGCATGCCTGCTCAAACACTTATATTAGGTACACACCGTTGGGTGGTATCCTACTAAGATTTGTCTCACACCCTGCATGGGCCCTTCGGGACATGTGAAGATTTTATGTATTTACGTGTAGGAAAGAGGCCAGCTTTAGGAGCTAGGCTACATTAGCTGTTTCATGGAGATGGTATGGACCTTGAGGTCTTTCCTAGCTAGAGTTTACTATGTTTTGCGTACTTTCTTGTATAGCATGATTGTTTGTAGGTACAATTGGTTAGCCATTGGTGCCCTTTATATTTAGATATGTATGACCTGCTTTGGATGCATGTTTTATTGTTCAGTAGTAGTTACAAGTGAGCAGCATGATGTTGTGTTTATTTCCGCTGCTGTTGTTTATATTTATTGCTTCCGCTGTTTATCGATATTGAATGTGATTCCGCTCTGCGGGTTTGGTTCGAGTCTGTTAAGTCATTTATTCCACTGTATATTTATTATTATACTCAGACCAGTACAATTATTATTATCCTCCAAGAGGATATAGCCTCCCCATTATACCTATAAGACCCTCGTTGCTATTCGGAAGCCTTTGGAATTCGGGGAGGTGCACCTAAGGTAGTAGCACCCGACCTGTTTATCACTGTTCAGGTGGTTTTTCGGGTTCGGTTCGTTACATCATCAGCCGCCAATGATGTGTAGAGAGGTGGGACCTTCAGCAGTCATCTTGGTCGTGGCCCTCGGTGGTGACAGTGGTGGATGGATCTGATGGAGGGAGATGAAGGTGGGTCTAGTGGTGATCATTATTCATCATCAATGTAAGAAGAGTAGAAGGGATATCTAGTGGTGGTCCTTAGTGGATGGTTCAGTGGCCATGACATCCACAACGAGCAGGCAATGGAGAGTGGTAGCCTTGATGAAGCATCCTGAAAAAAAAGAGACCATTTTCTATTGCAGATTCATATGGGGATTTGATTAATAGTATCTAGATTCATAGGTCTACTAGATTGGGATTAACGAGAGGGTATGACATTTTCCATCGGTACTAGGCACCGTGCATCTTTGCATGGGGTAATGCTAGATGTGAATCCTTTCATGTTTGGTTGTTTGATCAAAATATTGATATATGCTGGGTGGATATGTTCTTGTGATTTAAAATCTCTAGGGCCTTCAGGGTCATATTTGATGATAAATATGCTTCCTGGGCCTACGATCCATGTAGGTCCCCCTCAACCATTAAAATGGGATTATCCCAAAATAATAGAAATATTTATAGCCTTCGGGATTTTAGGTAAGGTGTTCCAGGCAATTTTGGAGTGCTTACTACCCTTTCAGACATCTTGATCAAGTGTCTAATACCTGGTGTGTTGCATTGCTTTGGTTTTCCTCTCTCTTATGCTTATTCTTCTTTGTAGTGGTGGAATCTCTTGACCGCTGTCGAATCTAATTTGATATGGGAGTTGTGTGATCTAGGCTTTCCATGTGATCACATCTTTCTTCATTCCTTGTCAGTGTTACCAGTTGGAATCATTTTTTAATCACCATATAAAGGTAGGTGGTCTATATACACCCCTTCCGGTCTATTTCTAAATTGTTCAAGTATATGAAATAGGATGCGATTGCACCGACATACCATGAATGTTAATTAATAGAATAATGGAGATGATAAATCATTTATTGGATTTCCCCTTGGATTCATTTGGATCCAATGGTGTTGTGAACTATATTTTGACTACCCGTAGGGTGAGATTACCCTTTAATAATTATGAATTGGATAATGGATTAAAAGTGTGTGTTATCATGACATGATATCCTAGGCGATTTCTTGATATAGATTCACCTTGGTAATGGATTATTTTTTATTGAAATAACTGGTGATAATTTCATATGGCATGGAAGTGTAAAGTGGCATGGAAATGAATTAAGATATAATTAAATGAATGAATGAGTAATTGAGAGATAAATGGTAATTTTCATAATTAACCACTATGGATTATGATGTGATGTTGTGATTATTTTTACCATTATGACTTTTGTTATGATTCATGGTGAAATTATTATATAGTAGGTTTGGACCAGAATTCTAAAACGATTATATAGCGGGCTTGACCTAGAATGCTAAAATGCTTATATTGTGGGCTTGGCCCAAAATGATGAAATGCTTATATAGTAGGCTTAGACCAAAATTCTGAAATGATTATAAAGTGGGATTATCCTAGAATGATGAAATGATTATATATTGGTCTTGGCCCAAAATTTTGTAATGCTTATAGGGATTTTCTTGGTTATGCGGTAATTCTTATAGGGTTTGTCCCTATTTTACTGATATGCTTATACAGTGGTATTTGTTTTGGTTATATGATTATTCCATGGTTCTATGGTTATGGTTTTCATGGTTTTACTACATGCTCAGAGACATTCTGACATGGTGCTGAGGCAAGTTGATTGTTGTATTATATTAAATGATTAATTAATACACCTATTTATCACTTTATTAAATACAATTATTATTAGACTGGTTTTGTTTAGACATGGTGGTGTAGACCTACTGAGTTTTAATCACACCCTATTCAGGCTTCCGTTTGGTACCCAAGAACATTACATGGATGAAGGTTTAGACAAGTGAAAAAGACCTTTTTATTGATTTTTTCTTTCTAGATGGGTTGGAGTTTGGAGAAAAGATTGACTTTGGGTTTGGGGTTGGGGTATTCTGAGTTTATTTGTGTTAGAAAGTATTTTATCTGTATTACTTTCAGTTTGAAATTTAGATACATTTCATCCTATCATTAAATTATAATTTATTTATTATTGAATTGTTCAGTTGGATTTTATTGTCCGGTTATCCATTGTGTTGCACTGTTTCCACTATTTCCATTACTATGATATTTTTTATTTCTAATTTATTGTAATTCTATAACAGGGGGTATATTCGCACCACTATATTACTTACACCCCCACTTTTAGTCGGAAACTGATGGCATATGGGGAGGCACGCTTGTGGTCCAGTAACCAATCTGGTCCAATCACGTGAGAGTGTGTCGAATCAGGTAACGTTACAAAGTGGTATCAAAGCATCAGTTTTTTTTTTATTTCTTTACTATTTTGGAAAGGTATAAAGGTGTAACATCCCCCAATTCAGCATTCTAAAATGTTAACCAATGAAAAAAATACCCCAACATATAGGGAAACTACTAAATCCCAACTCAAAAACCTCTATGTCACAAGAGGGCCATCACCCTAAAGCCACCACCACCAACCCCTGAAAGAAGTGGAACACTGGCAACCAGGCCCACCATCACCACCACAAAACTTCTTTCATTTACCTAGGTTATACATAAAAAGGTATACATACACCCAAGGGTGTATGTAGGATGTGAACCAAATCCCAGTAGTATTCCACCCCAAAAGAAAGATTACATGCTATAACATTATAAGACAAATCACCATGCATGTTTTAAAGAGAGAAATTAGAAATTTTTTTAAATAAAACATTTTACAGAAAAAATTTCTAGATAATTTTTTCTCAAAATAACATTTCATTGAAATTAAGGTGTACACTAGGTCCACCATATATTGATGGTTAAGACCACATCACAAAATCATCACATCACAAGAGATCACCACATGCAGTCTCTATAGTTAACTTGCACTGGTGGAACCATAGAAACCTCATACCTTGGTGATAATCTCCTCTAACCAAAACCCACAACATCCTCATTCATGAGCCACTATAGGGGAACACATACCATGGTTTAGTGGTCTCCAAACATAATAAAAAACCCACAACATCCTCCTGCATGAGGCACTAGAGGGGAACACATCCCAAGGTCTATGTTCTCTGATCATAGGACATGGTTAGTTAGTTTTATAGTGTCAATATTTTCTAGAATCTCTTATCCTTCCTTAGAGGACCTCAAGGAAAAAACTTCAAATCATTTGATATTTCAACTCGATTCTCAACATTCATTATCTATAAAAGAAGATATAAGGTGTTACTTTTAACACGTAAAAAATAACTACACATTAATAATATGAATATGAGTATATAATTACACTGGGTGAACCATTATACAATCTCTTTATTAACATTTTTTTTAATTTTGGATTATTTTAAGCTCGACCCCTTAGTAATCCCTTTTTTTAAATCACATTTATTTAATAAATGGATCTGAAATAAGACTATTGAGTATCACACATCAATGTATTTGTAGCAACTCCAATTCAATCAGTGTAAAATTTGACCCCTTTCCAATTGGTCATCCAATAGTTATAAATAATGATGACTATTTTTAGAATGAGAATTAGTGGAGATGTAGTCAACATGTACAACAAGATTGAATCTAGTCTCAATCCCATCCAAATACCTAGAACATAAGTTCAATCACTCTTCATCAATGTGGCCTTTTACAATCAAGCATTCTGGTTGAGCTTTATTCCTCACATATGATTTCAAATGACCAATGTATTTGATGAAAAAATAAGAAACGTATTAAAAAAATCGGCAATGATTTGATAAAATTGAATTCACCATTGAAAATAAAAATAAAATCAACATACCTCTCAATTGGATACATCCATTGATAACGTATTGGTCCACCAAGTTTAGCTACTTCAACCAAATGAACAGTCAAATAAATCATGAATGTGAGGAATGAGGGGGAAAATGACATCTCCAAATGAAAAGGTATAAAAAAAATTCTTTATTAAAGTTTATCATGCTCAGTTGGATTTATATTTTTTCCATAAATCTCTATGAAAAAGGTACACAACTCAACCAGAACTGTAGTTACATTTTCAGGTAACATATTACGTAATGCTAACAAAAACAACTGCTCCATCAAAATATGTGAGTCATGACTTTTCAATCCATGTAACTTTCGATGTTTTAAGTCAACTCACCTTGATATGTTACTTGAATATCCATCTGGAACTTTTACATTCAATAAAGTTTGAAGTAATACATCTTTCTCATGATTTTTCATTATAAAAATATCCAAAGGATGTTTTTCATTCTCATTTTCCGACAAACCATGATTTATATTCATTGATTCCAAATCCTTCGATCCTTAAAGAGATCCTTCAATTTACATCGCTCATTAAGAAATGAAAAAAATTACACTGTCACATATGTTCTTTTCAATATGCATTATATCGAGATTGTGACATATTAAATTAAACTCCCAATAAGAAATTTTGAAAATTACACTCATTTTTTTCCATTGTTGTGTTTCAGCTGATTCAGATACTATACCTTGTACCCTTTCCCCCTTCTTTAAACTGATTACATTTTCTAAATTCTTCACTGAAATTCATTAATTATCCCAATATTTATGAACCAGATAACACCTTTGGTAGCTTTCTCAATTCAATATCTCCATTGAATTGTGTCTTGTTAAACCCTAATTTAATAGAAGCATCAAGAAATCAATGATGAAACATAAAACACCATTTTCTACTATGACGTGATCATTGAGGTTAAAAATCAAAATTACAAACTTGACAAGCCAAAATAGTATGAGTGTCCAAAAAAGATAAGTTTTCTAGCCTAGAAAAGGCACTAATTGTCCACATTAAAGCAACATGCATTTTGAATAGTTTTCTCATTGAAGCATCATATGTTTATCATCCCATAATTCTTTCAATTATTTGATTAGAGGTTGAAGGTATACGTCAATGTCATTTCTAGAAATTTTCTTTCCATAATAATCATAAAAATAATGAAATAATTCTTCTTCATACATATTCATGGAGTTAGATTATAGGGGATCAAAACAACTAGCCAAATGCTATAATTAGTGCTTTAATTACCAAAAGGGTTAAAACATTAAGAATCCAATCCCAAACGTACATTACTAATATCTGAAGAAAAATCTATATATAATGAATCAAACAACATCCATGATGTTTAATCTTTTGGATGTATCATCAATCCATCGTTACTATTCTAATCATGTCACTCCATGTCGTATGTGGTCTTAGATGACATGAATAATCTTTACAAGCTTGTTTTTAGAGGAAAGTAATGCAATACCTTTGCAGGAGTTTTCTTCTTTTGTTTTTTCCTGGGATTTCATTGATTTATACTCTCATTATTGTTCATTAACTTCCATCTGCGTGTATAACATCTTATGCATTCTTCTTTATCGGACTATTCTCCCCAATAAAGCATACAATCATTAGAGCGTGTATGTATCCTTGTATAATCAATTCAAAGTTTGTTGATGATTTTCTTCATTTAATAGAATGGTGTAGGGATCTTAGTTTCACTAAATGCATCATGAAGCAACCCTAAAATCATGTACATTTTTTTAGTAATTCCATAGAGACATATGATATGATACAACTTAAGTAGAAAATACAACTTCAAATACTTGTCACACCCTTCATGCAATTCTTATTGTTTTTCTTCAACTAATTCATAAAACTAATTTTTCATATACCTAAAGTTTTGAGAAAGATTAACCTACTTAGGATTAACTAAAGGTTCTTTTGATCTATTAAAATATTGGAGATTGTATCCTGCAAATCCAAATGCATCATTTATCAAATTTCTAACTGGATTCTCCTCTAGTGGATCACTTTGTGTTTCGTTGACAGGATTTTCATTGTTTTGACTTTCCATAACATTCGATTCACCATTTCAAATCCAAAATACATATCAAGTAGGAAACTATTTCAATATAAAATGATCATATACTTAATTTCTATTCAACAATCACTTGAATTTACAATTAGGACATGAAAATTTTATTCTACCATCCACTAATCGGTTTTCAATTGCATAATCTAAAAATTATTCCAAACCCCTGTCATACTGATGTGTGTTTTTAGGTAAATTAATTCAACTTTTATCCGTAGTTATTGGATTTTCACTCTTTAC